>CM055640.1:59421642-60078942 GCA_029378325.1 Elaeagnus macrophylla
ATTTTTACTCCAATTTTCGTTCTTCCACCTACATTGACACAAATGAATATAAATTAAGTCATGTTAACCACATTTGAGTTCAAAATAAGGCAAATAGCTAGCAAGGAAGTGGTTAAATAACTTTACTTTCGTAAAGCTATCAGAGCACCCAAGTAAAATGTGCTCAATAGTTTCATCACCCTCTATACAAATAGGACATATGTTGTGACATTCCAACTTTCTTCAAAATAGGTTACATTTGCTAGGAAAATACTTACCTACTTCCTTTTAGATAAACAACATTATTTTTAAAGGGACACTAGGACTTCTTAGCTTTTTCCAAAACCAGTTTTGAATCTTAGTGTAACTAGAAGGAGCCTCAACACCATAGGCACCCTTTTGTTCATGCAAAACACGATAGCAGGATTTAACAGTAAACTTGCCGTTCTTAGTGTAAATTAGTACAAGCTTATCTTAACTAGGTACACAAAAAAGAGGAATACCAAGAATTTCATCCACAATCCAGGGTGGAAACAAAGTATCAAGCAAATCAACCTTCCAAGCCCTCCTATCTTCACTCAACAAATTAGAGACCAAAAAGAAACCCACAACTTTGTAATTCTCCAAAGGCCCAATTTTTTGCAACCACATATTAGTCCATGTATCCACCCTTCTACCATCACCTATACTCCAAATAAACCCCTTCTTTAAAACCTCCAAACCCATCTAAATACTTTTCCATGACCAAGCTCCCCACCTGCCCATACTTAGCATTATAAAATTATTTGTCATGGTAATAACCCTATCAATGTAGTATTGGACAAATAAGGGATCGTTAGGGACTAGGGACTGAAGGGACACCTACAATAAGTGTTAGTATAATAAATATTCACAAATATACAATGTGTACAAGAATTTATGGGGTTTTGGAATAGGTTTTTAACTAAAAGCAAAACAAAAAATATATACAAGTGATCATCTCCATTTACACAACTATAGATATCCAAGCATTCAATCAGATTGTCATGATAAATAGCAATGAATTCAATCCCATAAGCATGCATAAGAATCGAACCCTTGAGAATAAGGGCAACAACCTCAAATACCCAACATATTCTTCTAAATTCTCTAAGATATAGGAAACGTCCATTACCTAGATATTTTACCCGACTTAAACATAGCAGAAACGTCTAACCATGTGAAAATCAAAGTAGATTATTAAGCTTTCATGAATATAGTTCGAATACAAGCTAAGATTATGGGTGTCAAACCATAAATAATTACCTTGCAATGCTCACACACACTTTTACAAGTTTCACCTTTTGATTAGAACCTCATAAGGATCGTCCTATGAGAATCCTAATAGGCAATATGATACTTTTCATCACCACATAGAAAACGTTCATATGTAGTATCACTAACTACCAATGATATATAAACCCTATATGTTTCGAACCATATAAGACTACATATCTAAATTAGAGTGAAAATTCTTACACATAATTATAGTTCATGAATTCATAACTACATATCATTAACAATCAAATTTAATGCTTTAATCAAATATGAAAATAAACAAGACATATAGCAAATAAATCATATTTTCAATAAAAGAATCCAAAACAAATAACTTCAATACAATAACAAAAATAATTAAAAACAATAAACATAAATATTACACTTTGGAAGCTTGAGAAGTCTTGTTGATGATCCTTACATCCTTGAGAAATCTTGATAATAATCTTTTACTCTAACATTAATGCAAATGAAGAGATGATTTTGAGATGGAGCCTTGCTGCTTATATAGGAGAATTGGTTGGCTATCTTCTCTTCTTTTTCCAATGTGGGACTCATTATACCTCATTTATAGGATAATTTTCTGCTAATCTTTGCTCTAATTTCGATGTGGGACTTGGTGTGCTCTTTTGAGTTGAATTCAAAATTCAAGTTTTCGGACAGATTGACCATAGATTACTAAAATGGGAATATCTCAGCCATCAAAATAGATATGATCAAGTTCTTGGAGGTTCTGGAAACTAGACATGCAGGACTTTCCAATGACACCACATTCATGATTTTTGGACTTCTGAGTTGTCTGGTAGAGCCCTGCGAAGTTGGACTACAAAATCTGTCAAAATTTCGATTTCCTTCAAATTTGAGTTTTATTTTGATTGTCTCTTGGCCTCCACTCCTTCCTTTTGAAGTGTAACAAGCCCTAAACTCTCTAATTTGATGATTATAATGCAAATTCCCTACAAAAGAATTAAGAATTTATAAGAAAAGAAAAGTTACATTAAACAAGAAAAGCTTAAAAACTTCATTTTTGCTCATTTTTACAAACCAATGCTATCTATGGACTCATTTCAACAAACTAAGTTAAAAGTAACACAATTAAGATCAAAGTGTAACCAAATAAGTAAGGAAATACATTAAAAATGTCACACAAAGTGTTCCTATCATTTAAGCATCTTTCTTTCGAAGAAAAAATATCTATAAAGTATTGTTGAATAAGTGCAGCTACTTCACTAGGCTCAGAGTGCCAAATAACTTCTAGATCCTTTAACTTGGAAACCTAGTATATAATATTCTCTTCAAAATACTACGATGGAAGAAATTAGTGTTTTGATCTCTCAATTGTAACCATTATTCCTTGCTCTCTTGACCCCAACACATCTTCTCCTTCCTCCTAAGGTCATCAATTTATTTTTTCACTTTTGTTTTGTTCCTCCCAACTCAAAGAACTAGATAGCTCAGCCTCTGGCAACTTCTATTTCAACTTCTTAATTGTTTGTCTAGAATTATCACGCAACTATTTGCTCCAAATCTTCAGCCTCTTCCTACAATTACCCAAATTCCTAAACATTCCCCCCAATATTCCTCCTAAGGTCACATTTTGTCCAACCTCTTTCCACCATTTCTTCATAAGTTTCCTCTTCTTGCCAAGTTATCTCATACTTGAAAGACTTATATCTTAGGAAACTTGACAAGAGCAACAGGATTAACCAACACTCGATCAATTCTTTCTTGAATAAATTCTTTAGGATCCCTCCCATTCATCCATGTAAAGAACCTCCCATTTTCTTTGACATCCATAACCTCAAAAGGATTAACGAAACCAAAAAATTTCCTAGCTTTTCCAAAATCAAAACAACGTCCACCTTCCTTTTCAGAGTTGCATAGTATCTCATTAAAGTCCCCAACAATAATCCAAGGACTATCCCCAGATTTTCTAGAGCTAGAAATCCTATCAAATTCTTCATACCTCTCCTCATCTAATCGTAAACGATACACCAAAGTAAATCTTCCTACACCCTTAATCTCCAAATCAAAAGTACTGATAGTGCAAAAAATATTAGCAACTTGCACACCCTGAATCCACATGACAACCAAACCACCAGCGCTTACACATGTAGTATTAACCACATGCCATTGACTAAAGCTCAACCTCTTGTAGAGTTGAGTCACTCTCCTTCATTTTACTTTTGTCTGCATTAAGGATACTGCTATCAATAGTAGCACAAAATGACATGGAGTTGGAACAGTTGGATGTTAAGACAACTTTTCTCCATGGAAAATTGAATGAGACAATTTACATGGATCAACCAATGGGATTCATTGAAGAAGGAAAAGAGGATCTAGTATACTTGCTCCAAAAGTCCCTCTATGGGTTTAAACAATCTCCCAGGTGCTAGTATAGAAGGTTTGATGACTTTGTGATTAAACTGGGGTTCAATAGAAGTAGTTACGACCACTATGTATGTTTTAAAGACACAAGCAGTAATGAAGCTATGTTCTTACTGTTGTAAGTGGATGACATGTTGATAACATATGTGAGTAAAATGAAAATTCAGCAAGTTAAAGGATGGTTGAATGAAGAATTTGAGATGAAGGACTTAGGGCCTGCCAAAAAAATTATAGGTATGGAAATAAACAGGTAGAGAAACATGAAGAAACTGATGGTGACTCAACACACTTACACAAAGAAGTTATTGGTGAAGTTTCACATGAAACATGCAAAACAAGTGAGTACACCATTAGCCCAACATTTCAAGCTGTCAGTGCATGACTCCCCTCAGACAGAGAAAGAAACAACACATATGAATAAGATCCCTTATGCAAATGCTGTAGGATGCCTCATGTACCTAATGGTGTATACAAGGCTTGACCTGGCCTACTGTACAAGTCTGGTTAGTAGATATATGGGGAAACTAGGTAAAGCTCATTGGGAGGCTATTAAGTGTGTGTTTAGATACTTAACAGGAACATGGTATGATGGTTCAATTTCAGACATGAAGGTGGTTGGTTTTGTAGACTCTGATTATATTGGTGACATAGACAAAAGGAGATCATTGACAGGGTACTTCTTTGAGGTTGCTAGACGACTTGTTAGCTAGAAGGCCACATTGCATCATGTGGTGGCACTTTCCTCAACAGAGACAGAGTATATAGCTACCTCAGAAGCAGTAAAAGAAGCACTATGGCTTAAAGGTATGGTGGAAGAGTTAGGCTTTGAGCAAGGAATTGTGGTGGTGCACTGTGATAATCAAAGTGCCATTCACCTGTCAAAGAACCCACAGTTCCATGATAGGACTAAGCATGTGGATGTGAAGTACCACTTCATCAGGGATGTGGTTGAAAGGAAGCTGGTGGAGTTAAAGAAGGTCCACACATTCAAATCCAGTAGAAATGATTACCAAGGCTGTACCAGCAACTAAGTTTAATTTGTGCAAAAACTTAGTGCATGTTACAGGGGACATCAACTAGTTAGTTAGTGGACAGTATTAGCATCAAGGAATTGAGGAGAGACTTGTCGTCAAGGTGGAGAAATTGTGAAGGTGACGCCAAGTATGGACTCATGGCTCTATTGCTCAGTTTAGTAGTAGGGAATTAAATCCCTTGTACAGCTGGCAACTATAACAGCTTCTAGAAATAAGTTAGTTAGGCAGTTTTGTATTTGTGCTAACTAACTGATTGTATATAAAGGAGGGTAGTGACTAATGTGGATCACTTAGAAAAATTGACTCCAAGAAGCTGTGGCAATCAGACTGTGAATAACGTGAGGTTAGAGAATCTTGAGTGTTACTTTTCTTTGAAACTCTCGAACACACCTAGTGTGGTAGAGAGGTGTTGTAATCATTGGTGTACAAGGATTATCAATAAGATTTGGTGCTGTTGGACAGTGGATGTAAGCCTTGCAATGGCAGAACCACTTTAAACTCTATGCATTGATTATTTGTTTTGCTGTTTTCTTGAATGCTTCTTAACATTGATGATATACGATCAAATTAGACTAGCCTTTGATAAAGTATTGTCTTTTAGCATCTTTCACAAATCATTTTTTTTTACCTTATTTCATGGACGATCTTACTGTATTGTATTGTAGGAGTTCATGATAAACTTTTTTATTTTGTTTTTTGTTTTTAAGGGCTCTAAAATTCTATTCTTTTTATTAATAAAGAAAAAATACACTCATACATTTGGGTAGAAATTTGAACTTGAATTCCTGGTAAGAGATTGAGAATCTTACCACCTAAACTACAAGAGATTTTCAAATATATTATTTGTAATAAAAATATTAAGATAAAAATACCAGCTGAACAATTATTGTTTGCCAACTGTTTTATATTTATAAACATATTTTTTTTTTATTATTGTTATAAATAATTAACTTAACATAAAAAAAGTATGATATTAAAAATTATTTAATTTAGTGGGAAGAATATGAACAGGATTAACACCCTTACCATTTAGTTACCTTAAAATAGGCATATAAAATCTTCTCTTTTCTAGGGGAAAAATTTCTTAATCATAAAAAGTGAGGCAAATTCCATTAATCTCTTTTAAGCTCCTGCCATAAAAATCTAAAACATTTCAACCACGGAGAAAAAAAAAATGCTACTTAAAAAAACTAGCCAATAAATAATGTGTTGTATGTTAAGAAATTCAACGTTATTGTAATTAAAGCATGATACAGTACAATTAATTTAAATTATATATATAAGTTTAATTTAAAAATGCTTAGAACATAACAGAAAATCAAATATATATTTATTTCTTTCTATTATCTTAAATTTATGATATTTTGCTTATGTAGAATTTATGAAATTATCATTTTTTTTTATAAACAATTGCAAGGTTTATAAGTGTTAATAATTTTCGTATACAAAATATTTCATTGTAATCTAGTTTATAGGCTCATTATCAAGTCTCTAAAGCAAAGTCGAAGAAACAGTCAAGCTCCAGATAGTTGTATTTCAAATATATATTTTATAACTATCATACATAGTATTACATCATGTACTCACCAGCACATGTTCACAACATTTAAAATTATTTATTAATGTTGAATTTATTATTAATAAAATTGTTAGACAATGTAAAAGAGACGTGTAAAGTGCTAATACTTTAGAGTTGTTATAGAGGTTAGAGTTTGTTATGACACTAACTTAGCTATTGTTATAGCTATCTAGAATCTTGTTAGATAAAACTCAATAATAACTTTTACTTGATAATTCATTATAATTGTTCTTATATCTTCCACTGCTTTAGTCATGGTTTTTAAAAAATGCTTCAATATTTTTATTATATGATTTAAATTTATTAGCTCTTTAGTGAGCTTTTGATAAGCAAGTTAAAATAGAATTAACCTTAATGCTACTAGGTTATCACTTTTAAATATATTAAGATCTGATTGGAACAGTGTGTGCCGCTGAGAAGAGAAAAATAATAGTATTTGCCACTTTCATATATACCCATTCTTTGAGTTTGTGATTGATATATTCTATTACAGAATTCATATATATCTAAAGATGTTTAGAGTGTAGCTGGCGAAAGAAACAAAAAGTGATAAATGCAAAAGGGAATAGTTCATCTGGCAAATTGGGTTGAGTAATCATGAGCGACAAGTAATCAAAAGTAAAACTAAAAATTGAAAAATGTAAAAAAGGAATCAGGAAATTGAGTATCAAGCATAGGGGTGGCAATTCGTGCGAGCTGGGCTAGTTCGAGCTGGCCCAAACTAGCCCAGCCCAAATTAGTTCAACCCTAGCTCAGCCCAAATTTAATTCGAGCTAGCATTTGTGAGCCCGAGCCCAAACCAAACACAAACGAGTTGGCCCAAACTAGCCCATACTAGCTCAAACTAGAAATTACATGTTTTTTTTAGTTAATGATTTTTCATACAACCCTATTTTTCATGCACCCAAGCACCCAAGAAAACTCGTTAACTCACCAAATTTTTCATGCAAACTCACACAATTATCAGAAGATTCTCAATGAACATATAAAATATAAAAGTAAGATTGTTTTATGTGAATTAATGAAATGAGAAGTAACTAACCACTCTCAATATAATTAACTAGCAGTTGAAATGAGAAACATATTTACAGTACCTTTAGTTAGCATCTTGATTACTAAGCACAACCATGTTATTAGAGTTTTGAGTACCAGCTTCAGTAGTCACCTCACTTGCAATATCTTCAGCAAGCTCCTCACATGGTTTATCTTAAACACAAATAAAAATTGTTAAATATATCAATTATTCCACAAATTGAAAAGGCAAGTCACGTATAATAATAGCTTCAACTAATAACTCTCTAAACTTTTCAGGATTAAATTCAGAACGACATGAAACCATATTCTTAGATTTTTCAATAATCATCTGACCCACATCACGTGTATCTCTCATAGTACACTTTTTATAATGACGAGTAAAAGTACCTGTTCCATTCTCAGACCTATTTTGATAAATTTGACCACGATACTTGCACTTCTCTCGTGGAATTTTATCAAAATCCAAAGGAAGAGTCTCATAGTGTTCCCATATCCATGATCTTTTTGACATCACCTTTTGCCTTTTTGAATCTGGAAGAACACCAGTGGTTGTTTCATCTTCTTCTACCGTGTTTTCCACAATATTAACTATTTCATCCCTGCCTACCTCCATATTAATTCTTTGACTGAAATAAAACAATGTGTTGTAAGTTAATAATCAAAAATAAAAAGCTATTGTTAATATGATATTTTATGTCGATAATAAAATTAATAAATAAATTTTCTTGGAATAAATAACTACCCATTCTTTTAATAAAACAATAAGCAGGAGAGTATTACATTACTCTAAAAATAATAAATAAATATGCAAACAATCGGAGAGAAATTAAATTGTGAATCTTTGTGGGGTTTTAAAGGATATAAACCTTTCCTTTACTGGCATAGGCTTTGAAAATTTAATGTCAGTGCGCACTTTATTTAAGATCCATTGCAATTTTAAGAAAGACCAAATGGGGGACTGAAATGTATAGTGTAGTAGATATAATATTGTTATGTGTAAAAGAATGAACAGGTCAGTAAACAATAAACATAATAAAAAGCTCTGAACCCACAGCCTCAATCATGGTGATCAGCTCAATAGCTCATATACACTTATACAGAAGGGTACGGATGAATAATAAAACCAGTATCATCACTCGCTTCATGTATGATAAATTTGATAACACGTATCAGGTAGTTCCATTTATACCCAGATCCCGACATTTAATTCTCTTTCTCTATAATTTGTTTCTTTGTGATCTGATTGCTTTTGAATTTTAAATTTTTTCCTTTTCTGGGTTGTCTATTTTTCTGTCGGCCTGGAACACTCCAATTGTTTGAGTTATAACATGGCGGGTAATAATCCACCTGAGGGTCTGGGTGATGATTTCTTTGAGCAAAAACCAATGTTGAGACCAACTATAAGTAAATGTTTAATTCATGGTTTCCTCGTTTCAAAACTCATATGCAAGTAGATCTAACATGAAAATTCAGTTTCTACTTGAAATTTTAAACCAAACATCATTTTTAAAGTTAAAACCAAATCATAGACTAAGTTTGTACCTTAGAAGTAGAACTTTTAGAAGAGAACCCAAATTTCAAAGTCTTCCGTTGATCCTGTTCTACAAGTACAGAAGCACTTCTCTGTTCACTGGAAACAGATGTAAACCCAGGTTCTTCTTGTTGCTGCTTGCGAGTATCAGCGGCGACAGACGGCAGATCGTGACAGGCGAAGTCGCGAACGGGCTGAGGGGCTGGCGACAGGCGGCAGATCGTGACAGGCGAAGGCGAGGTCGCGAGCGGGCTGAGGAAATTGGGAAACTGAAAGAGAGGCGCGATGGCGATGTGAACTTAGGGATTTCAGAATTTAAGCGTTATTTGTTAGGTTTAGGGTATAAATATAATATTTATATTTATCAGAAAAGAAAAAGAAAAAGAAAAAAAAAAAGAATTTGGGCTACCGGGCTGGCCCGAACCCAGCCCGAACCCAGCCCGTTTTTTTTCGAGCTACTCGAGCTGGGCCAAATTTGGCCCAAATCCTATTCGATTCGTGTTCGATTCGGGTTTTTCGATTCGGTTTCGATTCGGTCAAACGAGCTACGACACGAATTGCCACCCCTAATCAAGCATAAGTGGTATTAAGTGGTATTCGGCAATATTTTCAATATTCACATATTAGCAGCTTATCATCAAATCTGATCAGTTTAATTATTCTTGACTTGTTCGGCTTTGTGATTAATTTATTTCTTAATTAGATTTATTTTTATACACTCTCATATTTTTTACCCAATTTATTTCATATTCTATTATTCATATAAATTTTTATTTATCAAGTTCTTTTATACATACATCAAATAATCTTGTGTGTGATCTTAATTATTTGATTTGATCATTAGGATTTAAAAAAGCTATTTTTATTGAACCTGCACTTAATATTTTTGTTATAGAATTTTTAGTAGATTTGAGTTTAATTCATTATATGTTTTAAATATGCTAGTTTATGATTTTTTATTATTAAATCCATCTATAATACAAACTTTGCACTTGTGGTATTTGTGCTAACCTTTCAGGTACTAAGGGTGACGTGTTCGATATTTTATGTTACTCAAATTTACCGAAGTTGATAGGCTCGATAGATCTCGTGGGACTTGAGTAAATCGAAAACGTTGGTCTGGATTCGTACAACTAACTTGTAGAGACTATGAAAAGAGCGACGGCTTGTAAGTAAATTACAAAAGGGGCTCTTTCTATGAAGGGTAGCTTAAAACCTAGTCTTGTAATTGAACAATTAATTTTCATAGTAGATAGTTAGATGGTCTAGTGGATCAGTGGTTTTTCTCTTAAGTTATTGTTACGGCCTAGGTTGTTTCTACTTAAAAATCTCGTGTGTTATTCTTTAATTCCGTATTTTATTTTTACACATAATTGCATGTCTAGCCGTTGTATTTAGGTTGCATAATTAAAATCTATTAAAATTGAAAATAACTTATTCACCTCCCTCTCTCTAGGTATATTTGGTCTGTAACTAAAAAATTTCAATTGGCATCATAGTACATCATTAGATAAACTTAGTGTTGCCGAGAACCTTGTTATGGATCATTTGAGAGAGGGTTCTTGTATAACCCGTCCACTTTACTTTGATGGATCTAACAACCCATATTGGAAATATTGTATGAGAACCTTTTTATGTTCCTTAGATGAAAGTGTGTGAAATTCTGTGCTTTATAGTTGGGAGCCACCTACGGTTACCAAAGATAATGTAGTCACCCTTAAGCCTAGGAATGAATAGACTACTAAGAATAAAACTGATAGTGGTTGGAATCAAAAGCAGATTAACGCTATCTTTAGTGCTGTGTTGCCGGATTAGGTCCAATGCATTTATGATGTTGAGATTGCTAAGGCCGCTTGGGACACACTAAAAATTGCTTATGAGGGCACATCCTAAGTTAAACTAACTAAACTTCTCATGCTAGCTACTAAGTTTGAAAATCTGAGAATGGAAGATGATGAAACTTTTTCTAAATTTTATGCTAAATTATGTGATATTACTAATTCATCTTTAAATCTTGGAGATAAAATTAATGAACGCAAGTTAATTAGAAAAGTCTTGTGCTCACTACTAGAATGTTTCCAAGTGAAGATTTGAAGATTACCGCAATAGAGAAAAAGCAAAGACATTGACACCATTAAGATCGAAGAACTTCTTGGTTCAATTCAAATTTTTGAAATGAACCTTCGGACACATAAAAGGAACAAAGGAGTGGCTTTCAAAACCACCAACACCTATGACGGTGACAGTTATGACTCCATGGATGATGAAGATTTTGTCCTTTTGGCTAGAAAATTCAAGAGAATGTTCAACGAAAAGAATTCTCAAAATAAGGGTCAATCCAATAGTACTAGGGATCGTAAGGCAAAAGAACTCAAACCTGTGAGCTCTAACAGTAAGAAATCTAAACCCACTGGACCTTAATGTTTTGAATGCAATGGTTTTGGAGAGTCAAACTTGTTTTCTGTTGGCTGTACAACCATATGAGCCATAGGAGCGTTTCCAACAAAATATGAATTGGAGAGATCTTCAATGACATATTTTAATGCAGATTCCGCACACTTCCTCAATGTCTCCTCAAACTCGTAAAATTTTTCTAGAAAATGCCAGGTGGTGTCTCCTACCATCAGTTACTTAGAAAGTGATCAGGATCAAGCTAGCGGTTTAGAGGAAGGTAACACTAACCACCTAGCCTTCATTGCGACTGTTGATGGTTACTCTAGTGAGTATGACCTTGAATCAAATGATGAAGGAAGTAAATCTAACTCTATTCTTGTAAAATTTAATGTAAACAATTTTGAGAAACTATTTCTTGATTTAATCAACTGGAAGAAAGAAAAAGGTAGACTACTCATAATTGTGACAAAGCTGAATGATCAAATCAAATCTTATGAGACTAATTTTTCAATACTAGTAAAAGAAAAAATTGAGTTGTCTATGCATGTTGACTTGTTGAATTTGAGTCTTATAGGTATTAAATAGGAAAATGTGAAGCTATTGTAGGAACTTAAACAATCAAAGGACACTGTGAAGAGGTTGACCATTGGAGCTAAAAGATTAAATAAAATCCTTGATTATTGAACACCCTTTGGAGACAAGAGGGGACTAAGCTATGTGAATGAGCATTCTACGCCATCATCTTCAAAAATAGAGTTTGTTAAACCTTTTAATCTTTCCTCCTCACTCCCTACACACATAACACCTACATCTATTGCTAAATTTGTTCCCATTTGTCATTATTGTGGTAGAAAAGGACCTATTAGACCTAGGTGCATAATATTACTAAGTTTTAAATGGCCTGATCATAACATTCAAGCATCATACTCTAGAAACCATAATAATGCTCACTTATACACATCAAACTCATCAAAAGTTAAACATATGAGAGCTCAATTGAAAAATAACTCTCTTAGGACATATGAAACTGAGAAATCTAAATCTTCTCCTATAATTCAAGCCAAAAGTAGAAAGGCCTGGTTGAAGAAATCTGAAATGCATTATTTTGTAGCCCATGTAGCATTTGGAGCTAAGTCTACTATCGCTTGGTACTTTGATAGTGGATATTCTAGACATATGACAGGTGATCGTTCCCTATTTAAAACTTTTGAAGAATAAAATGAAGGAAAAGTTACTTTTGGTGATGGGAAAAAATCTAAAATTTTGAGAAAAGGTACAATCTAGATAAATGGGATTCCTAAATTAGATGATGTTTTATTTGTTAATGGACTTAAAGCCAACTTAATAAGTATAAGTCAAATCTATGATAAAAACTATAGTGTGCAATTTACCAATAGTCATTGCATTGTAACTAACCCCAATGGTATATGCATGCTTAAAGGGAATAGGTCTCATGATAATTGTTACTGCATTGACATAGCTCCCACTATTACTTGTAATCTTGTCCATAGTGATTTTATTAATGTATGGCATCAAAAGATCGAACATATAAATTTTAATGACTTGATCAATTTGAGTAGAAAGGAAATTGTATGTGGCCTACCTAAACTTTCTCTGAAATTGAAAAACATTCTACGAACCATGCCAACTTGGCAAACAAACTTTCCATTCTCATAAGAAACTTAAAGGAATTAACACAAGAAGAATACTTGAATTGATTCACATTGACCTAATGGGCCTTATGAGAACTAAAAGTTTAGGTGGCAAAAAATATATCATTATTACTATCGATGACTACTCTTGTTTTACTTGGGTCAATTTTTTGAGAGAGAAATATGATGCATTTAATGCCTTTAGCTCCTTTTGTCTCCAAGTGCAAGTTGAGACAGGTAATCAAATAATGAACATAATGAGGCTAAGGACTGATCATGGCAAGGAGTTCGAAAATACTAAATTTGCTAATTTTTACAAAGAGCATGGAATCAATCATGAGTTCTCAGCACCAATTACCCCTCAAAAAAATTGTGTAGTAGAAAGAAAGAACAGGGTATACAAGATATGGTACCTCTTTTGGTACATACAAAGGAAATTTCAAAAAAGTTATGGGCTGAAGCGGTAAGTACTGCATGCTATATTATGAATCGTGTCTACCTATGTCTAAGTACAAACCAAACCCTTTATGAGATATGGCAAGGTAAGAAACCCAATCTCAAACATCTTCATATATTTGGCATTAAATGTTACATTCTCAAGGACCGTGAGCAATTAGGTAAATTTGACAATAGAAGTGATAAAGGTATCTTCCTTGGTTACTCCTTAACTAGTTGTGCTTTTAGAGTCTATAACTTGAGAACAAACACTATGATCGATTCTATAAATGTGACTGTAGATTATACAAGTACTAGCGCTCAAGTAGATGTTCAAGATGAACAACTGGATATCAACATGTCCATACAGGGACAAAAAGATGAGACATCTAACATAGAAATAAAAGATTCAGAAGTAAAGAAGGATGTTGTCCCCAACACTCCCATACAAAAACCAACACGCACATCCAAAAACCATCCATAGAAAACATTATTGGTGACCCTAATGCAAGCGTGGTAACAAGAAGATGACAGATAAGTGAAGTAACATACCTCTATTATATTTCCCAAATTGAGCCTAAAAATGTAGATGATGCATTGAAAGATGAATATTGGATAAATGTCATGCAAGAAGAATTAGCTCAATTTACTAGAAATGATGTAAGGATTTTAGTACCTAGACCTCATGACAAAAACATCATAGGAACTAAATGGGCTTTCAAAAACAAATCTAATGAACATGATGTTGTAATTAGGAACAAAGCTAGGCTAGTGGCTCAAGGATACAAACAAGTTGAAGGAATTGATTTTGATGAAACCTTTGCACCATTAGTTACATGAAGTTTAAACTTTATCAAATGGATGAAAAATCTGCGTTTCTAAATGGATTTCTAAATGAAGAGGTCTATGTGGAACAACCTAAGGGCTTTGTTGATTCAAGTTTTTCCAAGCATGTTTATAAACTCAATAAGGCTCTCTTTGGTCTAAAACAATCTCCTAGAGCTTGGTATGAAAGGATTACAACTTACCTCCTAGACAAGGGTTTTGTTCGTGGGGGAATTGATAAGACGCTCTTTATTAAGAGTGCCAAGGAGAATATATTCATAGCACAAATATATGTGGATGACATAATGTTTAGGTCAACTTCCACCTCACTTGTCAAAAACTTTGTACATGTTATGTCTAGTGAATTCGAAATATTTATGATGGGTGAACTTACGTATTTTCTTAGTTTGCAAATTAAAAAAATAAATGATGGTATCTTTACTCTCAAACCAAGTGTGCATGTAATCTAGTTAAGAAATTTGAACTTGAATCAAGTAAGCATCTAAGAACTCTTATAAGTACAAGTGTCAAAATCTTAAAGGATGAGTTAGGTAAGAATATTGACCAAACACTTTATAGAAGTATGATAGGAAGTTTATTGTATCTTATAGCTAGTAGACCTGATATTTGCTATAGTGTGGGTGTTTGTGCACGATATCAGTCAGATTCTAAGGAATCACATTTAGAACATGTTAAACGAATTAGCAGGTATGTTTCTAGAGCTAAAAATTTTAAAATTTGGTTTACTAATGACACTACCTGTGAGATTTGTTGTTACACAGATGCAGATTGGGTAGGAAGCTAGGATGAAAGAAAGAGCACTCCTGTGGCTACTTCTACATTGGAAATAACCTTGTATCCTGGCACAACAAGAAACAAAACTCCATCTCCTTATCTACTGTAGAGGCTGAATGTATTGCTGCAAGTAGTTCTTGCACGCAACTTCTATGGATGAAAAATATGCTGAATGAGTATGGTTTTGAGCAAGGTATTATCCCTATTTACTGTGATAACACTAGTGTTATATGTATATCGAAAAACAATATGCTACACTCTAGAACAAAACACACAGACATTAGAAATCATTTTATTAGGGAACTTGTTGAAGAAAATGTTTTATCACTTGAATTTCTCTCTAATGAAAAGTAATTAGCTGATATATTTACTAAGGCTCTTGATACCCAAAGATTTTAAACTCTTAGATGTGCTTAAGAAATTGTCTTATAGGGTAGATTCCCTTTCTTTTATTTTCTTTCCTTACTACATTAAAAAAATAGCAAGCAAAATAATGGACTCGGATAATACTTATACACACAAAATCATATCTTTCGTGGATTAGCTCATTTTAATTTTCATTGTATAAATGAGGCTACAATTCAAAATTTTGCACATACTTACATTATTTACATGTGATGACTTTGTTGACTGAACTTATTCATACACTCACTGAACACACTTGTATGTCATGCTTGAAATTTATGATTGATTTTGAAAGATTCTAGGACTAGAGCTAGTCTTGATTGCAAAATTGTGTTGAGTCTTATTTCTTGCCTTTTAAAATATTGTACCGTAGGGAGTAGGGGTGAACAAAAAAATACAGAACCAAACCAACCCACCCAACCCAACCCAAACCCTACTAGGGAGACAACTAATATTGAGAGGGCTACATACTGTGATGTGTGTAGCTACTGATGCACAAAAAGTTGATAGTCAAATTTTGTATTTTATAAAAGCTCGCAAGTGCACGAGTCACTCGTAGTAAGCGACAAGTATACTCCCAAGATCGTCTCTCAAAGGAATTGCGGTGGTTTTTAAAAGAATTAAATGTAATCTAAATCTTAGCTATGAAATAAATCCTAAACACTCTATCAAAGTTGGTTTTGTAAACGGTTTTTAAAATTCTAAATTCTTAAAACTAATAAAGTGAATGCGTGAAAATATTACCGAAACGATGAGATGAACAAGTGTGGGAAATTAGCTAGTTAACTAATCATGGATAGATTGATTTATGTGGTTTTCACAATTAAGCATGAAAAAGTGGAATTTAATGATTGTTTTCACTAACCCTAGAAAATCCCAAATCAATGGTGATTTTCCCTTAATTAACTAATCAACTTCTTTGATCCGGATCGTTAATTAGTTAATCAGCCTTAAACTTAGGAAAATAGTTTAATCACCTAATTCAAGACAAATCAATGCACTTAAATTAGGCTCATGCTCACAAATGCCCAATTGAATTCAGATGGCGTTTCTAAAACTCAATCCTAAAATATTCCATACATTCATAAATTAAATTGGCCAAAAATAATTAATGAACATAAGTGTCAAGAACAATGAACATGAAGTAAATCACTTTAATATCAAATAATCCACATAAACAATCATCCACTCATGGTTACATTGCTAAAATCCCACACATAAAGAGTTTAGCCACTCATAATGAAATCCAAATCAATATTTTTCATTACAAATAACATTCTATGAGTTCTTAAAGAGAAAAGAGATTACAAACAATAAATTACCCCACTTCCACTCTTAAAACAAGTTCTTGATGTTGGATGGTCACCTTCTTCAAGATTGTTGATGGAGCTTCAATGGAGGAGCATTAATGGAGTAATCCCTCTCTCAAGAATGTGGAGAAGAAAAAGAATCGGCACTGTTCACGAGTTGGTGGAGGCTGAATGATAATGGAGGCTGGAGATGATGTGTTTTATTAGGTCTCTTTCGTATGTAAGGGTTTCCAATAAGCATGTGCGTGTGTGGCTGGGGGGGGAATTGCAATCAGCGCGCGCGTGCCGCAGAGCGCCTTTTCCCATGTCGCGGCGCAGCATGTGATTCTGAACTACGAATAAAAACAGAAACCTCCCCGCCGCGGCATTACTTTTCCTCCCTGCGGCGCGCAATGTTTTTATGAATTCCCAGCATGCAACCCGAGAGCCTCTCGCCGCGGCACACAATTCCTTCGCCGCGACGTGCCTTGCATGTAACAGTGTACATGGTATGTAAATGACTTTACATGCGTTGTACATACTCTGCTGATTATGTAAATACCTTTACATACTTTGCTGATTCTCGATGTAAGGCTTACATTTTTAAACACTTTTGCTCTCTTTTTCCACATTTCTTCCCAAACCTACTTTGACCTACAAAACAATAGAATACCCTCCAAAACAAGATTATATCAAAATTAAATGCAAAATAAATACTTAAAAACATAACAAATAGTAGGTCAAAATAGTGTTCATCAGCTACCACAGTGAACGGAGATGGCTACCTCATAACTAGTGTGAAAATTATTATATTGGGTTTATGGCTCGTGCATGTTAAAAAAAATAATTTAAAAAAATTAAAAATTAAAAAATTGTAATTGGCATGCACAAAAAGAAAGGGTAAAAACAGTTTTAAAAAAAATCTAAAGATCCCTTTTAGTAGATATATGTTATTTTGTATGATTGAAGACTCATTTGCAACTTAACATGATAGATCATATTATTTTCTTTTGGGTCTTTTGTGATTGGTCATAAATGAATTCATTGACTTACTATTTAAGTTCAAACATGTATACCATTTTAGTGAATGTCAATATGTCTTTATATGTGCTAGTATGTTTGTGTGGCTTGTCAATTTCAGTCAATTTCACTTTCTCAATATCAATGGATGATCATAATTTGAGCAAAAAAAAAAAATCTAAATTAGTTGTGTGCTTATTTGTTATTAAATGCGTTTACTACTTTGTTTGCCCAAAAAAATAGTTTTTCTTTTATTTTTGTTTCTGCTTATTAAGTTTTTATTAAATTAGTTTAACATTTAGAAAGTTATAAGAATTAGGGGGAATTGTTATATTTTGACAAAATCTAAAATAAAATTAAAAAATTTATCTGCTTATTAAGCTTTTATTAAATTGGTTTAACATTTAGAAAGTCATAAGACTTAGGGGGAGTTGTTGCATTTTGAGAAAATTTAGCTCCATTGCACTCTTGCATGCATATTTCATTATTGTTCTTACTTGGGCAATTCTCCTTTGTGCTTTGATTTAATTACATTTGTGATCATGTTCCTTGATGGCTTATTTTGATAGTTGTTGAACTTTGGAAACCATGCCAATTTTGCTACTATTATTTAATACCTCTTTCTCCTAATTATTTCATAATTTATCATTTTCATATGCCAAAAAGGGGAGAGTGATTCATGTCAATTCATTCTTGATTCATGTCACCATGCTTATAAGGGGGGAGATTGCTTTCAGGGGGAGAACGTTTTCCAATACGGTTTCTTCCCATTATTATGTACACTGAACTAATAAATAATGATGCTCCTGAGCCAAGTTTTTGTGTCTAACTATTTATCTTTTTTAGTGCATTGAGTGTATCAAGTAAAGATGATTCCACTGGATCATAAATAGTTTCATTATTGAAAGTGTGCAATTAATGTAACGTTTATATATCTATGAGCTTTATATAGTGAGAGAGTGATTTTGCCATACAAAAATGTCAAAGGGAGAGATGGTAATGTTTATAAATGTTGGCAATTTTTGTGGAAAAAATATTTGATTAATCTAGTTTATAGTCTCATTATCAAGTCTCTCAAGTAAAGCCAAAGAAATAGTTGAGCTCCGGATAGTTATACTGCAGGTATATTATAATTTTTATAACTATCACACATAGTATTGTATCATGCATTAACTAGCACATGTTTACGACACTTAAAATTATTTATTGATGTTAAATTTATTGTCGATTGAATGCTTCAATATTTTTATGATGTGTTTTAAATTTATTAGTCTTTTAGTAGGCTTTTGGTAAGCAAGCCAAATAGAATTAACCTTAATGCTACTAGGTTATCACTATCACTTATATAAATGTATTAAGATCTGATTGGAACAGTGTGTGCCGTTGAGAAGAGAAAAATAACAGTATCTGCTGCTTACATATATACCCATTCTTTGAGTTTGTGATTGATATATTCTATTAGGGAATTCATATATATATATATATATATATATATATATAAAAGATGTTTAGAGTGTAGCTGCCGAAAGAAACAGAAAGTGATAAATGCAAAAGGGAATAGTTCATCTGCTAAGTTGGGTTGAGTAATCATCAGCTACAAGTATTCAAAAGTAAAATTAAATATTGCAGAAGGTAAATAAGGAATCAAGAAATTGAGTATGAAGCATAAGTGGTATTCGGCAATATTTTCAATTTTCACATATTAGCAGCGTATCATCAAATCTGATCAGTTTAATTATGCTTGACTTGTTCGGCTTTGTGATTAATTTATTTCTTGATTAGATTTATTTTTCTACACTCTCGTATCTTTTAGCCAATTAATTTTATATTTTATTATTTATATAACTTTTTATTTATCAAGTTATTTTATGCATGTATCAAATAATCTTGTGTATGATCTTGATTATTTGATTTGATCATTAAGGTTTAAAGAAGCTATCTGTAAGAATTAATGTAAATAATTGTATTAGGCAAGTGCATAATTAGCTTCTGTATATATTTCTGGTTAGTCAATGAAATTACCACGGAATCATCTTCTTTTATGGTATCAGAGCCCTAGGCGCGTTTCCTCTCCTTCAAGCTTCCGCCGCGCCTGCTGTTGCTCCGCCAAACACTACCTCTTCTTCCTCCATCAGCCCCTATGTCTGACTCAAAATCATCCTTTCATCCCGCTCTTGCTGTTTCCAACATCAAGACCCACATCTCCATTACTCTTGAGATGGAGAACGTCCAATACGCGACGTGGGCGGAGCTATTCAAAATTCATTGTCGATCACACAAGGTTATCCACCACATCATCTCACCGGAAAAAGGCAAGGAGAAGGTGCCCACAACCGATGATGAAAAGGAGCTATGGTCGACACTCGATGCAACGGTTCTCCAGTGGATTTATGCCACGATTTCTAGTGACTTGTTGCACACCATTCTTGAACCCGACTCAACGGCAATGGAGGCTTGGAATCGATTGCGTGACATCTTCCAAGATAACAAAAACTCACGTGCCGTAACCCTTGAGCAAGAATTCTCTCACACAAACATGGAGGATTTCCCGAATGCCTCTGCGTATTGTCAAAGGCTCAAAGTACTGTCGGATCAACTCAAGAATGTCGGAGCACCGGTCTCGAATAACCGGCTCGTTCTTCAAATGGTCGCCGGTCTCACCGAAGCCTATCGTGGTGTTGGAACACTCATACGGCAAAGCAACCCGCTTCCTCAATTCTACCAAGCCCGATCTATGCTTACTTTGGAGGAGGCGGGCATGGCAAAACAGGTGGCTACCGGTCCTGGTGTAGCAATGGTGGCTACGGAGTCGGTTGATGCATCCTCATCTGGAGACAACTACCATCAAAACCGTAACAACGGTGGTGGCAAAAAGGGTCAAAACCGCAACCACAAGGGTCAAAACTGCGTGGTGGCAGCGGCACCGGCCGTGGTGGCGGGCAGCAGCAACCTTGGCAGGGAGGTTGGAATAGCGGTCAGTGGCCTTGGCATTGGATGCCTTGGGCTATCCCCCCTTGTCCTTACCCATCCACTCCTTGGGACAAGCCTAATGCTCAACAACGCCCACCCTACCCAACAGCAGGGGTTCTTGGGCCCAGACCTCAGCAAGCTTTTTCTGCCACCACTCCTACACCAACTGACATCGAGCAGGCAATGCACACTCTTGGGCTTACTCCTCCGGACCCGAACTGGTATATGGACACTGGTGCCACCTCTCACATGATGTCCTCACAAGGTACTCTCTCGTCTTATTTTAATTTGAGCAACAATAATCGTGGTATCATTGTCGGAAATGGTCATTCAATTCCAATTCGTGGTTATGGTCACACAAACTTGTCTTCCCTGTACCCTCCTTTATCTCTAAAAAATGTCCTTCATGCTCCTCAACTTATTAAAAACTTAGTGTCAGTTAGAAAATTCACTACTGATAACTTTGTTTCTATTGAATTTGATCCCTTTGGGTTTTCTGTGAAGGATTTCCAGACGGGGAAGCATTTCATGAGATGTGATAGTCGGGGCGAGCTTTATCCCATCACCACCAAAGCCACCACTAGTCAAGCCACCTTACCATCAACTTTTGCAGCTTTAGCACCATCTTTATGGCATGAACGATTGGGTCATCCAGGAGCCTCTGTTTTTGACTCTCTTAGGCTAAATAAATTTATTGAGTGTAATAAGACTAGTAATTCTCATGTTTGTCATTCTTGCCCGCTTGGGAAACATGTTAAATTACCTTTTGTTGCTTCAAATTCATGCACTCTTATGCCTTTTGATATTATCCATAGTGATCTTTGGACATCTCCCGTTTTGAGCTCTTCGGGGCATCGATATTATATTCTTTTGTTAGATGATTACTCTAATTTTTTGTGGACATTTCCTTTGTCTAATCTCAAGTTTTTTCCACATTCCTATCTTTTAGAGCTTTCATCCGCACTCAATTTGAACGGGAAATAAAGAACATTCAATGTGATAATGGTAGGGAATTCGATAACAGGCCGTTTTGGGAATTTTGTAAAGCTAATGGTTTATCCTTCCGCCTTTCATGTCCCCATACTTCATCACAAAATGGAAAAGCCGAAAGAAAAATACGAACCATTAACAACATTATTCGTACTCTACTTGCCCATGCTTCTATACCACCATCATTTTGGCATCACGCACTACAAATGGCCACATACCTTCTCAACATTCTTCCAAGCAAACTTTTAGCCTATCAATCCCCACTCAAAATTCTCTATAAAAAACAAGCAACTTATTCTCATCTTCGGGTGTTCGGGTGCTTATGCTATCCTCTCTTGCCCTCCACCACTATAAATAAGCTTCAAGCCCGATCCACCCCATGTGTCTTTTTGGGTTACCCGTCTAATCATCGTGGCTACAAATGCTATGATTTGTCCTCCAACAAAATCATAATAAGTCATCATGTAATCTTTGATGAATCCCAATTTCCGTTCGCTAAGCTGCACCCTCCAACAAATCATTCATATGATTTTTTGGATGATGGGTTGTCACCCTATTTGGTCCACCATTTACAAACTAGCCCAACTACTCAAACCCAACAAACTCCACCCGCATCTCTTCAGCGGGCCGCAACACATTCTCCAAGCCCAACTTCCACTACACCTACTGACAGGTCCGCTGCTCCCCCCACCTTTCAACCCACGAGACCAAACCCAGCTCAGCCCACTACTAATTCGGCCCAAGGGCCAGTCACACGCAGTCAACATGGGATTGTCAAACCAAATAAAAGGTACGGCCTTCTTACCCATGTCACAAAATCACCTCTTCCCCGTAATCCCGTGTCGGCCCTTAACGACCCAAATTGGAAAATGGCTATGGATGATGAATATAAAGCTCTTATTAAAAATAAGACGTGGGAGTTGGTGCCCCGTCCAGTTGATGTGAATATTATTCGATCTATGTGGATTTTTAGACATAAAGAGAAATCTGACGGTTCTTTTGAGCGGCATAAAGCCCGACTTGTAGGTGATGGTAAAACTCAACAGGTTGGCGTGGATTGTGGTGAAACGTTTAGTTCGGTGGTCAAACCGGCGACTATTCGTACAGTCCTCAGTCTTGCTCTCTCGAAAGCTTGGTCTATACATCAGCTTGACGTTAAAAATGTGTTTTTGCATGGAGAACTGCAAGAAACTGTGTATATGCATCAGCCCATGGGTTTTAGGGACCCAAATCATCCTGATTATGTCTGTCTATTGAAGAAATCTTTGTATGGGCTCAAGCAAGCTCCTCGGGCTTGGTACAAGTGATTTGTTGATTATATTTCCACTATTGGGTTCTCTCACAGCAAGTCAGATCACTCTCTTTTCATCTACAGTAAAGGTACTCATATGGCTTACATTCTTCTGTATGTGGATGATATTATATTAACTGCCTCCTCTGATGATCTTCGCAAATCTATCATGTCACATCTCAGTTTAGAATTTGCCATGAAAGACTTGGGGCCATTGAATTATTTCTTGGGTATAGCTGTAACTCATCATGCAGGTGGTCTATTTTTATCTCAAAAAAAAATATGCAGAAGAAATCATCGAACGAGCTGGCATGTCTTCTTGTAAGCCAACTATGACTCCGGTTGATACTAAACCGAAGCTAAGTGCTACTTCTAGCACACCTTATGATGATGCATCACATTATCGCAGCCTTGCAGGTGCCCTCCAATATCTAACCTTCACAAGGCCCGACATATCATATGCTGTGCAACAAATTTACTTATTCATGCATAATCCGATGGAGGAACACATGCTTGCTCTCAAGCGAATTATACGCTACATTCAGGGCACTCTGAATTATGGATTGCATCTTTATCCATCCTCAACAACCACTCTTTTTTCTTATACTGATGCTGATTGGGGTGGATGTCCAGATACCAGATGTTCAACATCTGGTTATTGCGTTTTCCTTGGTGATAATTTGATCTCTTGGTCCTCTAAACGACAGGCAACTTTATCTCGTTCTAGTGCCGAAGCCGAATACCGAGGGGTCGCAAATGTAGTTTCTGAGTCCTGTTGGTTACAAAACCTTCTTCTGGAGCTTCGATGTCCTATTCATAAAGCTACATTGGTCTACTGTGACAATGTTAGTGCGATTTATCTTTCTGGCAATCCTATTCAACACCAGCGCACTAAACATATTGAGATGGATATTCATTTTGTTCGCGAAACGGTTGCTCGTGGACAAGTACGTGTCTTACATGTCCCGTTGCGTTATCAAATTGCAGATATTTTCACGAAAGGGCTTCCATTGGTTCTATTTGAAGATTTTCGGGACAGTCTCAACATACGGCAACCTCCCGCTTCAACTGCGGGGGTGTGTAAGAATTAATGTAAATAATTGTATTAGGCAAGTGCATAATTAGCTTCTATAATTGTATTAGGCAAGTGCATAATTAGCTTCCATAATTGTATTAGGCAAGTGCATAATTAACTTCCATAATTGTATTAGGCAAGTGCATAATTAGCTTCTGTATATATTTCTGGTTAGTCAATGAAATTACCACGGAATCATCTTCCTTTACTATCTTTATTGAACATGTACTAAATATTTTTATTCTAGAATTTAAGGTAGATTGAGGTTTAATTCATTATATGTTTTGAATATGTTAGTTTACTATCTAGAACACACACTTTGTATTTGTGGTATTTGTGTTAACTTTTCAGGTACTAAGGATGGCTTGTTTGACATTTCGTGTGACTAAAATTTATCGAAGTTGACGAGTATGATAGATCTTGTAGGATTCGAGTAGATCGAAACGTTAATCTAGATTTGCACACCTAGCTTGTGGAGACTCTGAAAGGATAGTTAAGTGGTCCAGTGAACTAGTGATTTTCGGCCTAGGTTCTTTAATTTTGTATTTTATTTTTACACGCAATTGCATGTCTGACCGTTGTGTTTAAGTTGCATAAATAAAATATGTTAAAATTGAAAATAAATTATTCACCCCTCCTCTTTATGTATACATGGTCTGTAATTAAAAATTTTCAATAATTAAATTATCAATTTAAAAAGTAAAAAATGCATAAAATAAAAAAATTTAAATTCAAAATCAAAGTAATAAAATTAAAAATAAGGTAAATCAAAATATATACGATGATTAATCTCGTACTAAAGCATATCGAGCCACCAACAATTGTAGTAACATTCAATAATTTTTGTAACTTTAAAATTTATCATCTAATTGAATGAGGCTTCATTTTTTGCTCAAAATACTTAAAGTTTACATCTATTAAAATGATTATATATTTAGATGCATAGTTAAACAAGACATTTCAAACTAAAATATAAAATTGATAATTACCTTGTATCATTTTACTTGTCTACAAGATATATACATTTTAATACCTCATTTCATTCAACTTAAGTAACAATTAAAATTAAGAGAATAAAATGTGAAAAGTATTAACATTCTCAAAATATTGAACTCATTATCAAATTATAGAAGCAAGTAAAAGTAGAATATATATTTTTATAAATTTTCTAATTACATTTTGTATATTGCAATTTTTTAAGTATATTAATTTAACACATATTTTGGAGCCTTTTAATTCTGTAATATACTAATTTTCAATAAGCTTGACTAATTTATATACTAAAATAATTCTTCACTCAATCCTATTACGTACTAATTCTCATTTCGTAGATTACTCCACTAATCACAATCATTTTCCTTAAGTTTTGAATCCTCTTTAAATTCTATAACTCTAGTTAATAACTTTGAAGGTTGAATTATTTAATAATAATTATTTAGTAATAATTATTTTGGCAAAATGATTTTTCATTTAAATAATTTAAGGTTGATTATATTCAATCATTAGTGATAATTATTACTTATTTTTCATTTAAATTTTCACTAACAGTGAATTTAAATTTTTTAAACTAACAATAATTATCAATTTTAATAACTCTATCAGTTATTTTAGGAGTATTTTGATTTCCTCTTTTAATTTCCCCACTAAAAGGACAAAATCTTTCATACAGTTAATTGTATACCCCTATTAGTAATAGTAGTTGATATCATCCACATTTCTTACAATTTGTTCGTTTTTATAAAAATAAATGATCAAGATGAATTTGTTCTATCACGTGTCAATTCTCCCGTTATATGCAAGATTCTCTATAATAAAAGTAATTTAGTATATAGAATCAATTAATTTTTGTTGGGTAGAAAATAAACAAAGTGCGCATGATACCATTTGAATGGTGCACGTTAGCCAAAAAAAAAAATATCAAATAGTGTTAGTGCATAGTCTTCATTAAATATTTGGTATTAATGGATAACATATTTATATTATTATTAAAAAATAAAAATATTAATTAATATAAATTATTTACCAAGATGTCATTCATCCAAACTCTTTAAATAGGGCCTCATAATTTGAAAAAAGGTATGCATAAGAAAGTTAGAGTCAACATCTCACTTTCTCCTAAACCACTCAAAATTCTCTCTGATCTTAATTTCTTTATAAAGAATCTGACTTAAGTATTAGAGGGACAAGATATCCCATGGTTTCGTCCTTTCTGACGTAGTTTGCTAATTACGTGTAGGTTGATGTGGCAAAAAATGAAGGCTAGACCAAAATTGGATCCAATATCTTCTCAAGACCCCAGTGAACAATCTTCTCAAGAAGCACCAACCTTGAGCTACAACATTTCCCAAGGGGTAAGGCAAGCAGCTCTCCAATGAATTTGTTCTTGTCTTTGTCAAAAAGTTTTGCCTTATTCCAATGCACGACATAAAGAAGGATTCAAGAAAAGGTTAGCAAGACAAAGAAGAAAAAATGCTAGGTAAATTTTGAGAGGATGGGTCATGCATGTATAAGCTACTCACCACCAGAAACAAATTGTGTGGGTGTGTGGCCTAAGTCAGAACAAACCACAGGCCTTAACAACAATGAACCAAAATTTTTTCCAACCCTTGTTGGAATTAGAAAACTTGAGGATCAACTTGCAATCACTAAAGGGCCTAAGGCTGAACCAACCACCACTTGCTGTCTGTGGACAATAGAGAGATTTGAACTCAACAAGGCTTATCTCTCTACCTTTTTTCGTCCACAACACATAAGAAGATAGTAGGATCTTCCAAGCATTTGGGGTGAATTGCTCAAGAGGTACCCCAATCTTACAAAGAAACTGTTGCACCAACAATAGGAACGGGAGTCGAACACCAGCGAACATTTGATTACCAAAGATAGTGATCCCTCCAAGAAGGGGTCAACTTGGAATGATACCATAGCCAGGAAGAATAATTCCAACAAAGTCTAGGATCTCAAATGACTCCCTCAATTTGTCCGCAGAGGGTTGGGTTGTGAAGGACACCAAAGAATCAACTTCATAACCAAACTTTGACTCTAGGTCATAATTTGGGTCTCCTTAAAAGCATCTCTTCCATAAATGGAACTGGGTGCCTCAACGGAAGCAGCGCGACCATAACAGAAAGAAAAATCAAACAGAGGGCCCAGTTCAGTGCCAGAATCGTCGAAGGCATTAGGTTAGGAGTCATCGACTAGCACCACTGTTAGTTCGACCAACCTGCCAAACAACCAGTCGACTTGTCTACTAAGTGGCTGGTCGGCATGCTCAACGTGTCAGGACCTGCCCCAGCTCAATACTAGATCATGTGACGTGTTCTGAGGGAACATAATATCTAACATTCTGAATCGACCTTGGTTTAACTTGAAAATTTTGTGTAAGAAATTTACAAAAGTTTTGGCAGAGTTTTTCCTAATTATTGAACTATCTTTCCTGCAATAAATGACTTCATTTCTAAAGTATAGAATTCCACAATCCAGCAAACTTCACATAATTTTACATATCCAGCAAGAGGCTCATGGCCAAACATAACTATACACTGTCAGATACATACTATTCACCACGTAAGACTTTTGATCACTAGTCCAAAACATAACAGCCAAAATACACTAAACATATTGGAAAGGAGATGAAAACAACCTAGACTGCACAACAATAGATGGAACCTAAGCCTCCGAACACACGTGATGTGGCCTCAAAACCTGTTACCTGGGGGAGGAAAATAAATGTAAAAGGGTGAGCTTGAAAGCTTAGTGAGTGGATAAGTTTTATAAAATAACATAGTACTCATGTAAACTATGTATGAATTATCATAAAATACATGCTGATAATAATAATCTGCGTATAGTCTTTATGGTAAAATAATGTTCTCATAAATGCATAACTGAGTTTCATGAAATCATCGTAATTTTGTACCTGTAAAAGAAACTGTAAATGACATGTTCATGATTTAAAACGAAATGACATTCTGATAAAAATATATGTACATGATTTTTAGAATATGATGATGCTATGATTATTAGTATATAAATAAAATGCATAACCATGAGAAGTGTTTATTTATTGCCAAGAGCACTCGGGGATCTGATCGCACACGGAGGAGACATTTAGTACTAGCACTAGCTCTCAATTACATGTGTGGGAAATTTATTTGCACAATAAGGAGACATTTAGTACTAGTACTAGCACTAGCTCTCAACTACACGTGTGGAGAACTTGATATAGCCACTAAAATGGCTCAGTTGGCTCTGCTAATACATGAGTCATGTGTGCACTGCCTTAACTGAACGTGTCATCATACTGAAGTTGTAACATGATACTGAACTTGTAATATCATATTGATTTGGTAAACATCATAGTAAACTGAATTGGACCAAATCTGTTGGTCACGATGTCTTACCAAGTCACTGCATTATTTGAATGCTGAGAATAGCCAACTATTATGAATACATGAGGGGAAGTACTCTGACAACTGTAAAATATTTGTTGAACTTGCAAGCTTGTATAAAACTTAGTATAAGTAATAAAATTGATTCAATCATAGCTTGCTTGTAAATTTTCTTTCATTTACTTGACTGATTCTGTTAATAAAAATGAAATATATTTTCATGGTGTACAAGTTTTTGAAGTGCATTGAAATTGATATATTAGTTAACATGAATACACTTTTTCATAAATATGCAACTTGTACAAATTGAATTTACTTGAACATGAATGTTTTTCAAAAATAATGCTATCCATGCTTTAGAAATAATTAGATATCTACTCACTGTACTATGTCACTGTTGGTTCTCGACGTGTACTGTAGAATCTGCTTGCTCAACTCTTTCTAAATAATCATACTTGTGTTAGAACAAGAATTGCAACATAGTTTGCTTACTTAAGGCAAACTAATAAAACACTTTAACATATCCAAAATAGGGGTTGTTAATAGTTAATTGTTGTTTTTAAGTAGTTTTAGGATACCCTTAACCTACCCTTATATATTCACATATAACTTTTGGTAGAAATGTCTAAATTCATTTTTGTAAAAATATACATAAATTAGGCATTTCAATCTTAAAAATCAGATATTACACAGTCAATTATCAAATGAAAAACCCTTTTAAGTCCTTAGAAAACCAATTACTTCAAAACTGATTTTTCAGTACAATTGGAGCAAAACATACCTTTAGTTAAATGATTATTAATTTGTCTAGAAAACTCGAAATAGTACACCGTAGTATTCATATTAAACTAGAAATCTTAAGATTTAAAAAAACATATAATTCATCCCATTTCAGTCAGTAAAACTATTTCAAATTACATAAATCTGATTGGTTTTTCAAACAGTTTTCCCAGCACCCCTTTCACTTGACATATCCTTGATTAAACAGACATAACTTTGTCTAGAAATATCGAAATAACAAACCGTAAAATGTTTCAAACAATAGACATATCAAACTTTAAAACATGATATAATTTTCTCAAATACAAACTGTATAACGATTTCAAATACCAAAGATACTGAGAGCTCTTGCAGTTTGTGTTTCATAAAACAACCTTCATTTAAATAGGTATAACTTTGTGTAGAAAACTCCAAATTACAAACCATAAAATTTGTGATAAACTAGACATCCATATATGTTCAGAAATATAATTTTAAAACCCTAAATCATTGTGGAAGTTTCTCAATTTTCATTTCAATTTTTGGAAAAACAGTTTCATATGAAGTTCAAAACATCACAAATAATTTGTTCTTTGATTATTTTTGAAAAATTCATCCATGGTGATGCACAAAAACTTGATAACCAAATTTTGTATTTGTAAAAGCTCGCAAGTGCACGAGTCACTTGTAGTAAGCGACAAGTATACTCCCAAGATCGTCTCTCAAAGGAATTGCGGTGGTTTTTAAAAGAGTTAAATGTAATCTAAAACTTAGCGATAAAATAAATCCTAAACACTCAATCAAAGTTGGTTTTGTAAACGGTTTCTAAAATTCTAAATTCTTAAAACAAATAAAGTGAATGCGTAAAAATATTACCGAAACAATGAGATGAACGAGTGTGGAAAATTAGCTAGTTAACCAATCATGGATAGATTGATTTATATGGTTTTCACAATTAAGTACGAAAAAGTAGAATTTAATGATTGTTTTCGCTAAACCTAGAAAATCCCAAATCAATGGTGATTTTCCCTTAATCAACTAATTAGCTTCTTTGATCCGGACCATTAATTAGTTAATTAGCATTAAACCTAGGAAAATAATTTAATCACCTAATTCAAGACAAATCAATGCACTTAAATTAGGCTCATGCTCAAAAATACCCAATTGAATTTAGATGGTGTTTCTAAAACTCAACCCTAAAATATTCCATACATTGCAATTTGGTCTCTATTTTTGGAGGCTGCTGGTTCTGTGATCCCCAAATTGTCTTCTTGTTGCATTAGGTCTCCTCTTTTTGTAAGGGTTTCCAAAAATTTGTATGTCTCGTGGCTGAGGGCAAATTGCAATCAGCGCGCGCGGGCCGCAGCGGGCCTTTTTCCATGCCGCGGCGCACGATGTTCTTCAGAATTGCGAACCAAAACAGAAAGTCCTTCGCCGCGGCGCACCTTATTCATGTCGCGGCGCACAATATTTTCATGGAATTCAAATCAAGACAGAAACTTCCCCGCTGCGGCGCACATTTTATATGCCGCGGTGCGACTTGTTGTAGTGCCATGTAAACACCCTTACATAATTTACTGATTCTCGATGTAAGGCTTACGTTCCTAATCATTTGTTTGTCCCCCTTACATAGTGAATGGCACTCAATGTAAGACTTACATTCTTTAGCACTTTTGCTTCATTTTTGCTCTCTTTTTTCCACATTTCTTCCAAAACCTATTTTGACCTACAAAATAATAGAATACCCTCCAAAACAAGATTATATCGAAATTAAATGCAAAATAAACACTTAAAAACATAACAAATAGTAGGTCAAAATAGTGTTCGTCACATGGCTGACCTATTTGTGTTAAAAACCTATTTTTTAGATCATAAACAGAATTTAAAAGGGGAAAGAAGCTTTGTATACATACCAAAATCACTTGAAGAATTGTTTGGTTGCAAAATTGAATCTAGTGAAGAAATCCCATTTTAATTTCTGAATTTTTTCCTCTTAGAAATGTCAAGAAGAGAGAAGAAGGAAAGAAAATATAAGAAGGAAATGAGTCTCTCGGATGGGAATTATTCTCTCCAAGGTGAAGATAAGGAAATGCTATGTAAGGACATGTGCTCATCATATTGTCCCTTATTAGCTCATCATATTGTCCCTTATACTAGCTCATCATATTGTCCCTTTTTTTTTTTAAACATGTGTCACCAAGAGAAGAAAAGGAAGAGGCTGCTGGTGATAATTATTTTTAAGGTGAAAAGACTAAAATACCCTTGTCTCATAACAATAAAAGGTTTAAAAGTTAGGGGCATTTTGGTAATTTTGCTCAAAATTTACATAATTTAATTTAAACACTTTTTGATTATTGAAACATCTTCACCTCACAAATTAAGCTCATAAATTTTATTTTCTAATTATTAAGGGTAAAATCATAACAATTTTGAAAATATAAGTTTGACTAAAATTTTAGTTTGTGTAAGGAATGGGGTGTTACACAACGTCCCAACCTCTCCTATCCAATCCTACCTTGATCTAATTATAAGAACCCCCAATTTTGACCTCCATGCAGTGTCCCACTCCCACCTGGGTTCTTGTTCTCATTTTCAATGTTTTCAGCATACTAGTCAACCATGCTAACTCTGCTCTTATGTTGGGACTTTTTGTTATGAGTTTGTGCTCTCTTACCAATCATGAGTTCCTAAGGTAAACAGTATTTTCAAAGTACAATTATCTTCTAACCTACACATGCCAAAAAAATTTGTTGTAAACCTCTAGAAAATTTCTTGATTTACTAAGTTGGATCAAAAGGAAAAGTAAAAACATTTCTAAGGTCCATGCTATTCTACCTAATTCTTAAGTCCATGCATATATTCAAAGCAAACTAAAAGAAAAAAGGTAAAAGTGAATTGTGATCCACTTACCTTACTGGAGTGGAGTTAACTGTTGTTTCCAAAGCTCATTTTCTCTCAAAGCTCTGACTCTAAGATTTTGTAGTGAATTGGTTGAGATTGACCTAGTCTTTAAATAGATTGGCAGGTCAAATCTTAACCACCCATTAGATAGGGATCTAAGGTATTAGATAAAGAAAAGATTTTGGAGAATCGTACTCAGAATCAAACGTTTTTGGGAAGTCAAACTCGCGTACCAATAGTTGACCTTTTTTTTTTCCAAAGTTTGACCTCTCATAACTTTACAACCAAAACTTGAATTATGGTAAGAAAATAGGCATTAGAAAGATTATGACCATGAGAACACAATGGTATGAAGATATTTGGGTACCAACTGCTCTTCTCAATCAACATGTCCCAAAATCAACTTGTCACTGATCCATCGTACCCAGGAGAAAGTCTAGACCACCTACCCCACCAAAACAACCTAGGCAGCCTAGGAGGTTTATGTTGGGTAAAAATTAAATCAAGTACTCATGACATTAATTGATTGGTCTATGTAAGCTGAAGAAAAGTTAAATGGTATAATTATCTTACAATTATGTAAATCTTCATTAAATAAGGCGTATTAAGAGTTAGGATATTTATATTATTATTAAATAATATAAATATTAATTAATTCAGTTTATTTACCAAAATATCATCCATCTAAACCCTTTAAATAGAGTTTCACAATCTTAAAAAGTACGGGTAAGTTTTTTCTTATAACTAATAAAATTTCTCTCTAATCTTGATTATTCTCTTAAGAACCTGACTTAAGTATCGAAGAGGATATGACACCCCAATATATTGTACCTTTTGGTTTAGTTTGCTAGTGACGTGCATGTCGACATGATAAGAAATGAAGGTTGAATAAAAATCTGATCCAACAATTTTTTCATTAAATATAACTTAGAAAAAAAATTAAGATTAATTTATAATTGAATTAGATTATATGCGAAAAGACTTGATAATTGGAGAATACCTCATTATTTAATGTTTTACATGTCATTTTTGGGTTAAATTATAATTTTCATGTAAAAATGCAAACTCATCACCCATTTATAATAGTTATAATTATAAGATTGGACAAAAAAAAAATCCAATGCAACTTGAGTGGAATGCAGCTAATATTTTTTAGGCTTTGCGTGAAGAATCTAAAAATACTTAGGATGAAGAAAGATGCATGAAGATAAGTTGCATTATGATGAAGAGGAAGAAGAAGAAATGCACTCGTACTAATTGAGAATTTGATTCCATGACACAAAATTCTAGGAAAGGTTCTATCCATAAATATTCTTCCATTAATTTATGTTTGTAGTTTGGCAATTTAGACGCACTAAATATCATGCACACGTTTTATATAATAAAAAATAAAATAAAATAAAAAACCTATAAATACAACCTTCATAACCACGATAGGCATAACTCAAACATAGTAGAAATCTTTTGAGTGCAAAAAAATCAAAAATAAAGCAAACAATGGGAGAATTTGGGTACAAAAAACAGAGCTATGGTATGTACGAGGAGGCTCAACAACAGAGCTATGCTATGAATCCAGAGTCATCTTGGGAATCCCAAAACAAGAATTATCAACGTCATGGCTCAGGAATGCAAATGATGCCCAATAATATGTATACGAATGACTCTCATCTGATGAAACATCAAGCCATGTTTGACAAATACCCGAAGCATAATGGATATTGGGGTGGCTCAAACTCAAGTCTACCCCACAATACCCATCATCACTCTTTGGGGGGCAGCAGAGTGCCCACTTTTGGGGGTGGTTTCAATGCTTGGCATGGTGGTAAGTTCAACAATCATGAAATGGAGAATTCGAATTATGAAAGGTTCAATGAAGAGGAAATTCATGCTCCAGCAGCTGTTGGAGTGCAAGAAATGAGGTATGAACCTAGCAGTTGGGATTATGATCATGACCATGCCTGGAAAAATTATCGTCGCTTTAATGATGACATCAACTGGAATAGAAATGGAGGCCAAGAATATGAGTGGATATCAAAGGGAGTTTGAAGGTGGACGATCTCTTCGATAAAACCTTTTCTTTAAGCAAAGAGAATAAGAATAAAGAGAATTTCTATAATGAAGGTGTGCTCGATGTTTTATAGTTGCAAACGATCTACTATCTTTATGTACGGGGGAGGGGATATAAAATAAAAATGGGTCTTTATTTTCCCATATATGTAATAATGCTCGTGTAATGATTTGTTCATGTGAATTACAAATGAAACACCCATAAATAAGGAGTTTGGATAGGAAAATATCACAAACACTCTTATAAGTTGCCGTAACATTAAAATAGTTCTAAAATTTTCACTTTTTATCAACTACCTGTCATGGAGTTTAAACTAAATTTAAAAAAAAAAAAAAAAACTAGTTTTGGGCACGTACAAGATACGTACTCCCATATATAAATATATTTTATACAATTTATATTCACACTCTTGTTATTAAAATTTGAACCACAAAATTTTTATATTTTCAAGTGAAATTAATGTCATATGTGTTTTTTTTTAATGTAAGAATATGCAGAATAAATTAAAGATATTAAAATATATGTTCTATTTAAATTGTTCCACTTCTGATTTCAAACAATTCTACTGTTCAATAAACTGTTTTTAAAGTAAATAATATCATCATAAAAATAGCTAATTAAACTGTTATTTATTATTTAAACTTGAATAATAAAAAAATCTTGAACTAATACTCATATATACCTATTTTTAATGTGACAAAAAATGATCTGATAGGAAAAGAGTGTTTTTTTTTTTTTTGTTAGTGATAGAAGTGTAATACTAAGACACATAAATTTATATTCAAATTAATTATGCTATGATAAGTGATCAAGTAATTTTGAAAATGAAAAAAGTTATTCACTTTTATAGAATTTAAAAAAAAAAAAAGTCTTATTATAATTAATACGGATACAAATTTATGTTACTTTTGTATTTTTTGATAGAAAATATACTAACTCAATCATATCTAGAGAATAAATAAAAATCATAAGGTATGATATTATTTTTGTATGCAATTAGAAATATATCATTTAACATCAACTCCAAAACAACATTATCAAACAAAATAACAATATAAAAAATTATCAAATAAAATAAAAAAAATATTAGAAAATTAAAAAAACAAAATATAATTTTTTTTTTTACTTCTTTGATAATTTTTTGACATCCATTCCTAAATAATTTTATCAAATGAAAAAAATCTCAAACAAAATAAATCAAATAAATATTATTTGTATGGAGGAATAAAATAAAAATGATTTGATATGAAATAAATGGAATGCATATTTCTCACTTCCCACTATTACTTGTTAGGGAGTTTATTTTTTATTTTTATAATAATGTCTCTCAGGAAGTTAGTGCATAATAATTGGAGATTCATTCTCTAGGTACATGTCATGCATCCGATATTTTTTAACTTATTTACTATCTCCTCACTTTACCTACTTCTGTCATTATTTATTACAAATTCAATTTTTTTAATAAAGAAATTCACAATTTTTTCTTTAAAACTTTTTTACTATTCAACTAATCGTAAAAATATATAATTATTAAAAAAATGGCAATAAAAATTATTTCAAGATTCAATTATTCCCTAAAAGCCTCATTTTTTATAAGGAAAGCTTATTGTATACTTGTAAATAGTATTTTCTTGAATGTGACAAATTAGATATAATAATTATATTTTAAATTCGTGTAATTTAGTTACCTTTTTATTATATGTTACTTAATATATATAACACTAGTAAAAAAATAATGGATGTTCACTAATATATTGTCAGATTATATATGTTACCAATTATTTTTTTTAGCCATCTACATTTTATTTCAAACATAATAAAAAAATATAAATATTAAATACAAATAAATAGAAAATCAAATAAAATAAATAAAAATACCAAATACAAATAAAGAAAATAAAATAAAAGAAATAGAAATATCAAACATAAATAAATAGGAGAAAGTAAACTCTATTTTTATATATAGATAGATAAAAACACAAATAAATAGGAGAAAGAAAGTAAACTTTCTTTATATATAGAAAATAAAATAAAATACATAAAAATACCAAATACAAATAAAGAAAATAAAATAAAATAAATAAAAATACCAAACACAAATAAATAGAAGAAAATAAACTTTCATTTATATATAGATAATAAGAAAAAGAAAAAAATTGAGCCATCAAAGCAAAATAATATTTTTTAAAAGAAAAAATATAGCAATAATGTTTTTTTTTTTTTTTTTTTTTTTTACAATAGTATGCAATAAATATTTTTAGCAAAAAATATAGTAAGCAAAATTTTTGTAAAAGAAAAAATGAACTATGTTTTTTTTTTTTTTTTTTTTTACGAAAGTAATAAGTGTAAATTTTTAAAAGAAGAAGAAAGGAGTTAAATATTCTAAAATTATCACATTTTTATTAAATTTATAAAATTATCAAACAGAAAGTATCAAATAAATATGAATTCACCAACTCTCCTTTATATATATATACTAATAGAAATAAAAATAATAAACATAAATAGGAGAAAATAAACTCTACTTTATATATAGATAATAAGTTAAGAAAAAGAAAATAAAAATTGAGCCATTAAAGCAAAATAATATTTTTTAAAAGAAAAAAATATAGCAACAATGTTTTTTTTTTTTTTTTATATATATATAAAAGAGTAAGCAATAAAGATTTTTAGCAAAAAATATAGTAAGCAAAAATTTTTTAAAAGAAAAAAAAATGAATTATGTTTTTTACAAAAGTAATAAGTGTAATTTTTAGAATAAAAAAGAAAAAGAAAGGAGTACATATTCTAAAATTATCAAATAAATATGAATTCACTAACTCTTATATATATATATATATATATACAAATAGATAGATACTTAACACAGTTGGCACCATAAAATGTGTAAGTAATTCAGACAGGGTAGTTCAGATGGTAAGCCCATCTGGATGGACTGTGTTGGGATAGTGAGCTTTGCTGGACAGCGAAGGCATGGGTTCAAAGCTTGGAGCATGCGCTACGCAATCGAGGTTTTCATCACTGCCTCTCACTGGCCCTGGATGGATATACCCCTCTTTGAGGTTGGGTCTCTCCTAGTCACTTCCCAAAAAAAAAAATTTGTTTAAGTAAATTTAATTAAAAATGGGTCCAAAAATAATTAAAAACTAGACAAAAGAAACGTGAAGGGAAGGAAAAAAAACTAATCAAGGCAACAACAATGGAAACGAAATTGGACAGGGAAAAGCCTTTTGTCTACTCTTCGTTTTTAGGGTTTTGAATAGGGGCAAATCTTCCCTCTTCACAAGATTTCTACGTCCAAATCTTTGTTTCAAATCTTCTTTTTCTTGATTACTTCCACTAATCATAGCTTAGCTCATTAATTCGGCGGTGGGATGAAGCTAAGTTTCTTGTTTTGATCCAACAAGTCACTTTTTTGTTGTTCAAATTTTCTTATAATTTATTTCAACCTAACTTTTAACTTTATCTAATATTTTATTATTTAATATTTTATTTTAATAATTTTTTGAATTTATTTAAACTTTTATTTACATGAAAATTGTAATATTTTTTTGTTCTTAGTTTTTCATTTATTTTATTTTTAGTCTTACTTTATTTATCAACATATAATTTTAAATATAATCTCAATATTAAAATTTTAAATCATATTTTATTTTGTACATCTTGATTTTTTTCTTTTAGATTTAATTTTAACACTTACAAATTTTGATGTATTTGATTTAACTTTTTTATTTTTTTAGATTTTTTAGTAAATAAATTTATTATATATATATATATATATATATATATTAACTTATTATATTTTTATTTAATTTTCGTTAACTAAGTTTAACTAAGAAGGATCAAACTTTGCTAACTTTATATTTCTATTATAATATGACCTAAAAAATTCACAAAGAATATCAAAATATAATTATTTTAAGGGAAAAAAAAGATAAAATTTGAAATATCTTGCAGTTAGATAGCTTTTAATATATTTGATATAACTTACCATGCACAGCTCCAAATTAAATTATGTTTTATTTTGTTGAAAGATAAGAAATTTATCCATAATTTATATTCAGAATATATTTTGCAAATCAATTATTTTCAAGGAAAAAATAGCGTGATATTATTATAATTAAGCAAATATTCACACTCCAATATTATAAATAGGTGGATATTCAATACTTTGAGCATAAAAAAATTACAAATAATTTTTACTTTATATTCTTATTATTTCTCTCTATAATTTATGAGAATGATTTGTAAGACAGTCTAAATTTAGAGCAAGGCTAGAGATGAACTTAATTATGTAGTTTTTTTATTAACTTATTTTATTCCTAAAAGTACTTTCTAGTTTATAATTTTTCTTTAAGAAATTATTTTGTTCGTCTTTTGCTACATTTAACAAATTATATTTTTCAATTTCATATAAATTCAGACATGTTTTCTTTTTATGCACCTTTTAGTTTATGAATATTATATTTATTTTATGAGTTAATTTTCTACTGCAACATTATCAATTTGATATATTGTCGATATTAGATAGCATGTAAGAATAAATTAAATTATTCTATTAACAAAATATTATTTTTCTCAAAACAAATAACTTTAAATTTCAAGAATAAATTAAATTATTCTATTAACAAAATATTATTTTTCTCAAATCAAATAACTTTAAATTTCAAGAATAAATTAAATTATTCTATTAACAAAATATTATTTTTCTCAAATCAAATAACTTTAAATTTTGTTTTAGATCTTCAATTATAAATTTTTCAATTATTTGTTTTGGATGTGAACCATGCAAGTGAGTAGTAAATAATTATAAAAATTGGCAATATTAAAACGAAATAATTATGTGAATCTCAAAGCCTTGTTATTTACATATTGACTTTCTTTTCTATTAAAATTGCTATCTTTAATTATTGTCCATTTTTTTTTCAATTATAAAATTATTTCTTTTATTAGCTAAAAGTAATAATTTTGAGTCTATTAAAATTTGGCACCGTTGTCGAGATAGCCAAAATCAGCAATCAAGGTTTGAACATTCTGATCCAATTTTTTATTATTTATTATTATTGTTTCATTCATTCTTTAAAGTTAATAATGTAAAAAAAAAAATTATGTGTGACTACATGAAATAATATGATCTAAGAAAATTTTGTCTAGGTGGCTAGTTTTTAAATGCTTTAGTGTCACTAGTCTCTTCTGGAACGTTGCTTTGTCTAAGAGGGTGATTTTTAAGAAGACCTTGCCTCACCATTTTTTTCCTGGGAACACACTTAGTAAATATTAATTGTGTTACTACATTATTATTTTTGTTATTTTCTTTTTCCTTTTCTTTTAAAAAAAATCTCTAGACTTATTAGATTTAGTTGTCCTTTTTGTAAGAAATAAAAAAAATATCAAATAAAAGTTAAAAATAAAAAAAAAATACAAAAAAAATTTAAAAACAAAACAAACAAATTAAAAAAAGGGGTGCTAGGATGTATGAATCGATCTAGAGACGCAAGTGGTAGATTTTTAAAGTTAAAGAATTAGAATTACCATTAATTCAATGTTCTTCTTCAAACTCATTTATAGTTCTGAAACATGAGTGATTAAGAGGACAACTCTATACAAAATCTTAAATATTATCTTCACCCTACCTATACAATTACATCATCATACATCATGCATCCCCCTTATACACCATAATTGGATTTTAAACCTAGAAGGATAATGAGAGAGTCCTAACTAGGTGAACAACCAAGGCAAGGTGTTACGAACACTTAAAGACTCACCTTTGTCATACAAGCAATTGAAAGTAATTAACAGATAACAAGGAATTGCAAATCAATAGAAAAGGCAAGTATTAGACAAATCAAGTAAAAGCAGTAAATACCTTGAACCCAAGTTCAATTCCCACTTGATGTGTGAGTATATTTTCTCTTTATTAATAATAAAAAGGAACTTTAAAACCCTTTTTAGAAAGAAAAAAAAGTAAAAGCAGTAAATATTTTTCAATCTTACTTTATACTAGATATGTTGTCACATGTACCGTGGATACTCAGATTGTACTAACTCATGTAGTAGATCAAGCAAACACAGCGATATAATTTAGGCTCCAATCCTAAGTGGTAACATCTAAGTTACTTAAGGTCACCACTTAATAGCCAAATTCACTAAATGAAAAATAAATAGTTAATACATACTCGATAAGATAAAATGCCTAATACATTTACCAATCAGTGACCACCTATCCTAACTACCTAGGCTGTTAGCACTAGCTGTCACCACAACTACTTTGAACCCCATTCGATCCAGATCACCTCCAGAGCCACACTACCACACAGTGTGATGCAAATACTTGCAATCAGTTAGCATGTACAAATAATAAGCAGTTTACCCAAGATATAGTTTTAGTGCAAAACATATCGTATTAGCAATACGAAAACACACTCAATGTATGTTGATACGAAAACTCCTCCTCGTAATAAAAATACAAAAATATACTTGATGTATTGTTATTACGGTAACTATGTTTGATAATACGTTTAACAAAACTCCGTCACCACTTCATAGTTCAAGACACAAAAAACTTGATGTATTAAAACTACTGAATCAGCTTTTAAAAATATTTAAACTTCAAGTGAACAAATAACCTATATGAAAACACACTCAACGTATTAGTAATACGGAAAATAAAATATTTTTCAAATACACCCAAAAGATAATTTCACACCTTATAAAAATATGTAACACCAAATATGCAATGTGAAAAATATACATGAAAGAGGTAAGAGAAAGGATAATAGATGTGTGTAAAGGTGTATTTAATAAGTGAGAGGACGGGGTATTTATAGCTAATTTTTCAACTTTTAGGACCTTCGTCGATACCTCACCACCCCAACAAGGCTTCCCTGACCACTCTAGCGAATCCCCTGCGAGATGTTAGCGAGGTCTAACGAGTCACAATACCTGATGCACAAAAACTTGATAACCAAATTTTATATTTTATAAAAGCTCGCAAGTGCACGAGTCACTTGTAGTAAGCGACAAGTATACTCCCAAGATCGTCTCTCAAAGGAATTGCTGTGGTTTTCAAAAGAGCTAAATGTAATCTAAAACGTAACAATAAAATAAATCCTAAACACTCTAATGAAAGATTGGTTTTGTAAACGATTTCTAAAATTATTAAAATCCTAAAACAATTAAAGTGAATGCGTGAAAGTTTCGCTGAAATGATAAGATGAATAAGTGTGGGAAGTTGGTTAGTAAACTAATCATGGATGAGTTGATTTATGTGGTTTTGACAATTAAGTACCAAAAAGTAAAATTTAATGATTATTTTCTCTCACCCTAGAAAATCCCAAATCAATGGTGATTTTCCCTTAATTAACTAATTAGCTTCTTTGATCCAGACCGTTAATTAGTTAATCAGCCTTAAACTTAGGAAAACAATTTAATCACCTAATTCAAGACAAATCAATGCACTTAAATTAGGCTCATGCTAAAAAATGCTCAATTGAGTTTAGATAGTGTTTCTAAAACTCAACCCTAAATGTTTCATACATTCACAAATTAAATTGGCCAAAAGTAATTGATGAACATATGGATTACGAACAATGAACATGAAATAAATCACTTTATTATAAAATCATCCACACAAACAATCATCCAATCATGGTTACATCACCAAAATCCCACACACAAGAAATTTAGCTACTCATAATAGAATCCAAATCAATATTTTCTATTAAAAATAACATTCTATGAGTTCTTAAAGAGAAAAGAGATTACAAGTAATAAAATACCCCACTTCCACTCTTGCAACAAGCTCTTGATGTTGGATGGTCTCCTTCTTCAAGATTGTTGATGGTGCTTCAATGGAGAAGCATTAATGGAGTAATCCCTCTCTCAAAAATGTGGAGAAGAAGAAGAATCGGCACTGTTCACGCTACTGTTCACCTTGGATTGTATTTTTGGAGGCTGAATGATTCTGTGTTCTCAAAATTGTGTTCTTGTTGCATTAGGTCTCCTTTTTTTGTAAAGGTTTCCAAAAATTTGTATGTCTTGTGGCTGAGGGCAAATTACAATCAGCGCGCGCGGGCCGCAGCGCGCCTTTTTCCATGCCGCGGCGCACGATGTTCTTTAGAATTGCGAACCAAAACAGAAAGTCCCTCGCCGCGGCGCAGCTTATTCATGCCGCGGCGCACAATGTTTTTCAGAATTGCGAACCAAAACAGAAAGTCCCTCGCCGCGGCGCACTTATTCATGCCGCGGCGCACAATGTTTTCATGGAATCCAAATCAAGACAGAAACTTCCCCGCTGCGGCACACATTTTATATGCCGCGGCGCGACTTGTTGTAGTGCCATGTAAACACCCTTACATAATTTACTAATTCTCGATGTAAGGCTTACGTTCCTAAGCTTTTGTTTGTCCCCCTTACATAGTAAATGACACTCAATGTAAGGCTTACATTCTTTAGCACTTTTGCTTCATTTTTGCTCTCTTTTTCCACATTTCTTCCCAAACCTACTTTGACCTACAAAACAATAGAATACCCTCCAAAACAAGATTATATCGAAATTAAATGCAAAATAAACACTTAAAAACATAACAAATAGTAGGTCAAAATAGTGTTCATCAAATACCCCCAACCCAAACCTACATTTGCTAGTCCTCAAGCAAAACTAAAATTGAAAAGACAAAAATCAAAACTAAAATTGAAGTTAACAAAACTTGTCATGCTTTAGTTTTTTTCCAATTCATAACCAAAAATTTATACACAAATTTATCCAACATTCTAACACATCAAGGTTCACCATTTAGATCAATTTCGCTTCACAAGTCTAAATCCCAATACTAAAAGCGTATCAACATTGACTCCCCCAAACTTAGTGTCAGGAATGTAAATTCGTTTCAGCTCTAATCCTCACAAGAATTACTCTCTAAATCACACCGATCCTATGGGTTCAAACACTCATCAAAGTATATGCGAATAGAAGTTATGTAAAGAAATGAGGTAATAGGTTCGCATATGATTAAACAAGAAAGGCTCAAAAGTGCATAACATCGATCTCATGAAAGGAATCAAATGATAGGATTTATGGAGAAATCACATTACTAATCTCATGCAGCAATTAAAATCCTTAAGCAAAAATTTCAAGTGTGCCCTAGAATGAAAATGCTTTGACTTTAAGGGAACTTGTTTCCTATTTCTCGTTTTTTTTTTTTTTTTTTTTTATATTAACCATTCATACTTGAAGAACTTAGGGTCATAATAAACTTATTATCTCTCTCTTTTTTTTTTCTTTCTTTTTTTTAGACCCACATACATATGTAATTTGTGAATGACTACTTCTTAGCTCTTCTTGTGTTGGGTATAGGAATTCCCCCATATTTTTAAAGTCAAGCACGAATGAAATAGGCAAACACTTCAAACTTTACTTAAGTCATTTAATCTAAGCAATTCAATTAAGCACATGATCCTTCATTATATGTTTAAAATCCTAACATTCAATGCAAAAACTTATAGAGATCATCTAACAATTTGAAATGATATGAAAGGTGTTTAAAAGAGTAGAAAAATAATTATCTCTCAGAATAAAGCGTTAAAGGCTCAATAATAATCTCACAAGGTAGTCTCCACTATTCAATTCCTAAACACAAGATTTGGGTTCATCTCAGTTTCAACATCAAAAGCATGAAACAAAGATTGCAAATTAAAACCGATCCTTACAACAAACCTTAAACATTTCAAAAATCAGATAAACAATGCATAAAGACTCGATTATTCATCAAAAATTGACTAAAAGCATGAAAATGTTGTTACCAACCAAAATGTACCCCCAAACCTAAACTAAACATTGTCCTCAAGGTTTTCAACTACACAATAGTTCAGAAAAGAATTTAGAAAGGGCAAACAGAAAAAACTAAACTAAACTTAACTAATTTAAAAGAAACGATAGATAATACCTAAAACGGTGGGTTGCCTCCCACCAAGCGCCTAGTTTAACGTCTTAGCAAGACGTTACTCATAGCTAAGGTGCATGCAGTTCAATGCACTCCACATCTCCATGGTGAACGACTCCTTCCAAGTAAGGTTTTACACGATGTCCGTTCACTTTGAAAGTTGATTGTGTGTTGGGATTGAGTAGCTCAACAGCTCCATGTGGAAAGACCTCCACAATCTTGTATGGTCCACTCCATCTTGATCGAAGCTTTCCTGGAAAAAGTTTAAGACGAGAGTTAAATAAAAGTACTTTCATTCCAAGATAGAGAGACTTACCAACAAGCCCTTTGTCATGATTACGCTTTGTGCGTTCTTTGTAAATCTTAGCATTCTCATAGGCTTCGTTCCGAATCTCTTCAAGCTCATCAAGTTGAAGTAAGCATTTTTCACCCCGCTTGTTGACAATCCATGTTCAGCTGCTTGATTGCCCAATAGGCCTTGTGCTCAAGCTCAACGGGCAAATGGCATGCTTTGCCATAAATTAACCGATATGGGCTCATCCCAATAGGTGTCTTGTATGCCGTACGGTAAGCCCATAATGCGTCATTGAGCTTCGAAGCCCAATCCTTCCTTGAAGGTCGCACCGTACGTTCTAAAATACCCTTAATTTGCCGGTTACTCACTTCAACTTGTCCCGATGTCTGTGGGTGGTATGGAGTGGCCACTTTATGTGTGATGTTGTACTTTTTCAACAATCCATCAAAAATTTTTTTTGCAAAAATGGCTCCCTCCATCACTGATTATTGCCCTTAGTGTGCCAAACCTGTTAAATATTGTTTCCTTCAAGAACTTCACAACACAGTTAGCATCATTAGATTTAGTGGGTATAGCTTCTACCCACTTGGACACATAATCAACCGCAACCAAGATATACTCAAAACCAGAAGAAGGGGGAAAAGGACCCATAAAGTCAATCCCCCATACATCAAACAATTCAACAACAAGATTATATGTCAGAGGCATTTCATTACGTCTACCTAGGTTACCAGTCCTCTGACATCTATCACATCGCATGCAAAAATCATAAGCATCTTTAAACAGAGTAGGCCAATAGAAACCAGATTGAAGTACCATAATGGCGGTTTTCTTACCACCAAAATGTCCTCCACAATGAAGTTCATGACAGAAAGTTAAAATGCTTGCATGTTCCTCTTCCGGCACACACCTCCGGATGACTTGGTCTTGACAAATTTTGAATAGGTACGGGTCATCCCAAAAGTATTGCTTGCATACATGAAAAAACCTTTTCTTTTCCTGAAAAGAAATGTTAGGCCTCAACAAACCGCTAGCAAGGTAATTTACAATATCAGCATACCAAGGGTTTGGACCCACAGAAAATAATTGCTCATCAGGAAAAGTCTCAACAATAGCAATATCTTTGTCACTCTCAGTAGTGTCAAAGTCAGAAATCAACCTAGATAAATGATCAGCTACCACATTTTTCGTTCCCTTTTTATCCCTGATTTCTAAGTCGAATTCTTGTAACAACAAAACCCACCGAATTAGTCTAGGCTTAGCATTCGATTTACTTAACAAATATCGCAAAGCGGCATGGTCCGAATGCACAATTACTTTAGATCCTACCAAATAAGATCTAAACTTGTCAAGAGAAAACACAATAGCCAAAAATTCTTTTTCGGTGGTCGAGTAGTTAAGTTGAGCGTTATTTAGAGTTTTACTAGCATAGTAAATTACATGCAAACGCTTATCTACTCGTTGTCCTAAAACAGCCCCTATGGCAAAATCAGACGCATCACACATAATCTCAAAGGGAAGTGACCAATCAGGTGCCATGATAATGGGTGCAGAAGTTAGTTTTTCTTTCAAAACATTAAAGGCATTCAAGCAATCATTATCAAAGACAAAAGAAACATCCTTAGCTAACAGATTGCATAGGGGACGACTTATCTTAGAAAAATCCTTAATAAATCTCCTATAAAAACCCGCATGGCCAAGAAAACTCCTAATTTTCTTAACATTAATGAGAGGTGGAAGTTTAGCTATTAGATCAATTTTTGCTCTATCCACCTCAATGCCTCTACTGGAAATAACATGTCCTAATACAATGTCATGTTGAACCATAAAATGACTCTTTTCCCAACTAAGGGTCAAGTTACAATCAATACAACGCTCAAGCACACGAGTTAGATTATTCAGGCAATCATCAAATGAATTTCCAAAAACTGAGAAATCATCCATAAATACCTCTATACATTTCTCCACCATATCCGAGAATATTGAAATCATGCATCGTTGGAATGTGGCGGGGGCATTGCAAAGACCGAATGGCATCCTCCTGAAGGCAAATGTCCCGAATGGGCACGTGAATGTGGTCTTCTCCTGATCTTCCGGAGCGATGGGCACTTGGTAATAACCTGAAAGACCATCAAGAAAACAGTAAAAATCATGCCCTGCTAAACATTCAAGCATTTGATCAATAAAAGGAAGAGGAAAATGATCTTTCTTTGTGTACAAATTTAATTTACGAAAATCAATGCACATTCTCCATCCCGTGATCAATCTTGTGGGCACTAACTCATTTTTATCGTTCTTTATCACAGTGATCCCAGATTTCTTCGGTACCACATGTACCGGGCAAACCCATTTGCTATCCGCAATAGGATAGATAACCCCAACTTCCAAGAGTTTTAAAATTTCCGTTTTCACTACCTCTTGCATAATAGGGTTAAGTCTCCTTTGGGCTTCTCTCACAGGTTTGGTATTGTCCTCAAGATTTATCTTATGCATACACATGGTGGGACTAATACCTCTAATATCATCAATGCTCCATCCTATGGCTTTCTTATGTTTCCTAAGTATATTCACTAGCACTCGTTCTTGGGTTCGGGGTCAAGGTAGATGAAATTATGACCGGATAAGTATCCTCCTCACCCAAAAATACATACTTAAGATGTTTTGGCAATTCTTTCAACTCAAGCTTAGGTGGAGTATTGTCTTCCCTAGATGGAATTTTGGGTAACTCTAAGGGTGTACTTGGTTCTTCTAATGGTTCAGCATTATCTAACAACTCTAGGTAACCCTTAGTTTCATCATCCAATTCCTTCTCTATCCTATCAACTGTTAAAGCATATTCAAGTCCGTCCTTAACTTCATCCTGCAAAAAGGCATCATAAACAAGATTATCAATATGGTCAATAGAAGAACATTCATCAATTGAGGATATAGAAGGTAAAGGGGAGGAATCAAATACTCTAAAATTGACAGTTTCCCCCAAAACTGTCATAGTTAGACTTCCACTATGGACATCTATAATTGTCTTAGTAGTGGCCATAAATGGCCTACCAATAAGAATAGTGTGTTCTTTGTCCATAGATGGATTCTCCTGCATATCCAACACAACAAAATCTACAGATATAATCAGTTTATCAACCTGTACAAGCAAGTCCTCTACCATTCCCTTAGGATATTTCACAGATCTATCAGCTAATTGTAGGGACATGGTAGTATGTTTCAATTCCCCTAGACCTAGTTGCAAATAAATCGAATATGGCATTAAGTTTATGCTTGCACCTAAATCTAGCATGGCTCGTACCACTTTCTTATTCCCCAAAGTAATGTTAATGTTAAAACTCCCGGGATCCTTAAGTTTAGGTGGTAAATGTTGTTGAAGAATTGAACTAAAAATTTCAGAAACAACTATCCTCTCATTTAAACCATACTTTCTCTTCCTAGTATTTAGATCTTTGAAAAACTTTGCATAGGAAGGCACATTTCTAATAACATCCAATAAGGGCAGATTTATTTGAACTTTAGAAAGCATGTTAAAAAGATCAGAAAATTGCTTATCCTATTTATCGTCCTTGACACGGTGTGGAAAAGGTACCGAAGGTCGGTAAGGCTCGGATGATTTGTGCAATTGGGGAGCGGTAGATGACTCTCCATTTGATTCCTTTGAAGGTTCACCTTCCCTAGCCTTGGGTGTATCATTCTCTTTAGGTATTGCACTGCCTTCTTCCATGTTTCCTGCATTAAAAGGTAGATCATAAGATATTTCAGGTAAATTTTTAGTTACGATCTTACCACTGCGAAGGACCGTGACCGCCTTTGCTTGCTCGGGTTGGCTCGGTAGTTTTCCTTTTTCTTGACGTTGGAGGTGCTCCACCAATTGACCTACTTGGCCTTCAACCCTTTTCATCGAAGCCTCCAACGAGTCCAATCTCTGAGTACTCTTCATTTGATTTTCCCAACTAACTTGAATGAATGCATTCAAGTTGTCCTCCAAGCTTGGTTTGTTTAGAAGAGTAAGCTGTGGATTGTTGTTGTTGATTGGATGGTTGCTGTTGTTATTTGGATGGTTTGGGAAGTTATTCTGAGCGTAGCCTTGATTGTTATTTCCCTTCCAAGAGAAGTTGGGATGATTTCTCCAACCGGGATTATATGTGTTTGAATAAGGATCACTCCTTGGCCTCGGTTGGTATCCCTCCATAGCATTAGCTTGCTCGTAACTTGTACCTATATTTTGATCACAAACAAAAGGACAAATATTAGCACCATGTCCGTAAGTACTACAAATACTGCATACCTCTTGAGTCGATGTGTTCTTGGAGGTGAGGAGCGCGATCTGTTTTGTAAGCTCCGCAATTTGCATTGCCATCTCATTTCCCGGAGTTACCTCGTTAACTCCCATCCTCCGTCCTCTAGAGCTCTTTTGTTGGGAATTAGCACCCAACATCTCATATAGGTCATACGTCTCATTAGCGGTCTTTTCTCCCATTGCCCCTCCCACGGCATTATCCACAGTAAATTGACACTATTGTGTCAACCCGTCATAGAAGAATTGATTCTGGAGTTGCAACGGAAAGTGATGGTGTGGGCACTGTATTAGAAGCAATTTGAAGCGATCCCACGCTTCATGAAATGGTTCTCCGTTCATTTGAGAGAACGTTGCAATTTTGGTCCTTAGGTCCGCAGTCTTTTGGTGGGAATAGAATTTTCCCATGAACTTGTTGAATACTGCGTCCCAAGTTGAAAGAGATCCAGGCGGAAGAGTCATAAGCCATGACTTAGCTTTGTCTTTGAGCGTGTACGGGAAACATCTCATCCTCAGTTGATCCTCATTTAGCCCCTGTAGCGAAAAAGTCTGCACAGTGGCAGAGAAATCACGAATAAAAGTTAGAGGATCTTCGTTAGGAATCCCATAAAAAGACGGTAACATATTAAAATGTATGTTTTTAATCTCATAATTTCGAGCCGCTTCCCCTAATTGGATGCAAGAAGTTGCAGTGCCAATGATTGGCCTTGCATACTCCTTCATTGTCATCTCTCTGTGTGGAGGTAGATGTTCTCCCATTGTTGGTGGTTGCTCGTCCTCCAAAATGTTAGCGCCGGATGGTCTCAAATGTGCTCGTCTCCTGTTGACATTATCTATGAACGGCACGAGTGGATTTCCAAGAGATCTCCTACCGTGCATGCACAATCAAAAACAACAACAAATTAGAGCACCAGACACTATATGACTCCAACGAGTAACAAAAACACAAAAATGAAAAAAAAAATGAAAAAGACTAAAAATTAAGTAAATAAACTAAAAAGAAAACAAATAACAATTTCAAAAACGCCAATTCCACGGCAACGGCGCCAAAAAGTAATTGATGAACATATGGATTACGAACAATGAACATGAAATAAATCACTTTATTATAAAATCATCCACACAAACAATCATCCAATCATGGTTACATCACCAAAATCCCACACACAAGAAATTTAGCTACTCATAATAGAATCCAAATCAATATTTTCTATTAAAAATAACATTCTATGAGTTCTTAAAGAGAAAAGAGATTACAAGCAATAAAATACCCCACTTCCACTCTTGCAACAAGCTCTTGATGTTGGATGGTCTCCTTCTTCAAGATTGTTGATGGTGCTTCAATGGAGGAGCATTAATGGAGTAATCCCTCTCTCAAAAATGTGGAGAAGAAGAAGAATTGGCACTATTCATGCTACTGTTCACCTTGGATTGTATTTTTGGAGGCTGAATGATTCTGTGTTCTCAAAATTGTGTTCTTGTTGCATTAGGTCTCCTTTTTTTGTAAGGGTTTCCAAAAATTTGTATGTCTCGTGGCTGAGGGCAAATTGCAATCAGCTCGCGCGGGCCGCGGCGTGCCTTTTTCCATGCTGCGGCGCACGATGTTCTTCAGAATTGCGAACCAAAACAGAAAGTCCCTCGCCGCGGCGCACAATGTTTTTCAGAATTGGGAACCAAAACAGAAAGTCCCTTGCCGCGGCGCACAATGTTTTCATGGAATCCAAATCAAGACAGAAACTTCCCCGCTGCAGCGTACATTTTATATACCGCGGCGCGACTTGTTGTAGTGCCATGTAAACACCCTTACATAATTTACTGATTCTCGATGTAAGGCTTACGTTCCTAAGCTTTTGTTTGTCCCCCTTACATAGTAAATGACACTCAATGTAAGGCTTACATTCTTTAGCACTTTTGCTTCATTTTTGCTTTTTTTTTCACATTTCTTCCCAAACCTACTTTGACCTACAAAACAATAGAATACCCTCCAAAACAAGATTATATCGAAATTAAATGCAAAATAAACACTTAAAAACATAACAAATAGTAGGTCAAAATAGTGTTCATTAGTACCACCCTCCACATACTCATAGACCGTTCGTTGACCACCTCAGCAAGACCGGCGAGACCCCTACGAGCCACTAAAAATAAGTTTTTTTAAGAAAAAATTTCATCAAATAAAAAGTCATAAACACCCACCAACTCAGGAAAATACATGCAAGTAAAAATATATTTTAACATGCAATAAATATGCTCCCAACCAGCACATGGTATGTATATCATACAAATATATAATAGTGTTAAGATCTACATGAGTGTATGTGATACTGACCACAAGCAAAACACCGTACAAAGAGGTAGACAAAGACTAAGTAAAATAAACAGACTATGTGTTTTGTACATGAAAATGCCAACAAAGATACAAAGGGACTTATAGGACTTACAATCTCCCCCTTTGACTTTTTGTGGCAAAACATTGCACACCTATACAATGCAAGCCTCAAACACAATATATTCATACAAGATAATCTAACGAAGTTAATTTCCATGAACAAACTTCAATATAGACAAGAGACCCCTAACACACCTACACTCCAAGTGCGTCCGTCTTGTAGTGCTCCATCATCTTCATGAATCATCACATCCGTCTTAATGCTATCACCAGCTCCAAGTAAGCTACAAGGTCCAAAACTACATTTGTGACCTACACACACGAAACAAATACATACCCGTGAACGTATCATGTAGAACTATTTGTAGTCTAACAAAATATTATCATATTACCCTTACATAAGTACACACTAATAGGCTAAATACAAGTAGTCAAATAAACTCTCCCTGACTTCATGCAACACTCCTCCTAAATGCATCAAGTCAAATAAAAAGATGTGATGCGAATCTACACTCTCATTCCACACAAAGTAGAGAACAAATGTAAACACCTCATGTAATATACAAACTTCTCCCCCCTTTTGACACAAAAAGTCAAAGGAACATCCCTATTTGAAGGAGAGAACGCATATAATATACAATAACTTTATACACTCATGCAACATGCAAAGAGGAAATAAAGCATAAGTAAAGAGATAGGAAAAAGCACACAATAAAGAAAGTCAATATTTTATTAAATTCAAAGTTTTTATTACATTTGAAAGAAAGACAAGAAAATACAAAGAAATCAAGATTCTTTTCTCCCTTCATCTCTATCAGAGTCACGCTGAGAATCGATGCTAGTCTCCCTACGGTTAGGAGGGTGGTAAGAAGACTACATAAGGTCGAAAAACTCAGCACCAAAGGTAGCAAGTTGACCAAACATCTATGCAGAATAATTAGAAGATTGATGCAGCTGAATGTCTGAATCTCTGAGTAGAGCACCAGTGCTCACACCAATTGAGTCAATCTGGGAACGATCCATCTTACGAGGAGGCTGAATTGAAGGTCGAGAATCAGATGACCATGGAGAGCCATAATGGGTCTGCTGAAAGTGCTCAATTCTACTTCCCCTGTCATTAATGTTCATTAGCATCTCTCTATAGAGTCTGCATTCCTCACGCTCTTTAGAAAGATCTTCAAGAACCTTTATCCAACCGTTGGGTCAAAGCATCCACCTTTGCATTTAGTGAGACAAACACAAGTGATCGAGAAGGAGGAACAGGAAGTGAAGTAGAAAGGGTAGAATGAGAGGCACTTTGAAAAGAAAAAAAGAAGGCCTAGAGTTTTTGATAGAAATGGGAGTACAACCGTACACAGACTTTAATTGCATCTCCAATTATAGATTGTCCCTAGCGAGAAATTAAAGAAGGACAATGAAGAGTAGAAGAAGAAGGAGAGAAAGAACAAGAAATGTGGTCCTATAAATCATACCGGGAAGATCTATAGACTCACCATAAAGAATGGCACAAAGAAAATGTCCCCTAATATTAGGCACAGAATAGACATGAGTGTAAGGAAAGACGCAAGCTGAAACAATTTGCAAAAGTATGCGTCTAGAAAAGGAACTATTAATACAAATAGTACATGCACTAAAAGAAGAGTGAGGTCAGCAAGTTTGGAAGCCATATCAAATTGATTTCGAGTTTTGAGATGCTCAAAATTGTTAGACAAGTTAGGACATGTAAGATATTTATATTCGAAAGGAAGAACGAAAAAAGAGGAATTTTTCACGTTCGTAACAGATAAGAGGTCTAAGGCATTATCTCTAGAAAAGGTGACCTCACATTCCCTTAAATAAAAAGAGATAGAGAAGCGACGAGTGCGATGAGTACATACCGCAGAATAAAAATCCACGACAAAAGTAGGGTCGCAGGAGTAAGTAAGTGAACAAAGAGAGAGCCAAGAAAAGTATGCAAACCTTTCCTGGATAGCAAGAAATTCCTCAATCTAAACAACACGCTCACAAAGGCCAGATGAAGACTTTTTAGGTTTGACGCAAAGCCACTAGGAGGAGAAGAGGGACCAGCTTCATCTTGAACAACACGAGATCTTTTGGTTTGATGAGGCCTTTTGAGAAAAAGAGAGGTAAAATTGTTTAAAGGTAGATTAGTAGTAAAAGTATTTGAAGGTAAAAAGTGTTTAGAAATTTCTGTGATTTGAAACAAATGAGGAAATGAGTTTATATAGAAAATCTATACACCTCGTTGACCTCTCGCGCCCTCAATTGTGTAAAATACTACCTCAAGGAACCCCCAAAGAACGGTCAGTGAGACCTCAATGAGGGTGCTCAGTGAGCAATCCTAAAAGGTGAGGAGAGAGAAAAAAACTACTTAAAAATTTAGAGAAAACATAGAAAAAAATATATTTTTAAACCAATTAGAATAAAAAGAAGTGTACAAGGAAAATAAAATAAGATAAAGAAAATAAACACATACATAAAATACTACAAGAAAGAGAGAGAGAGAAAAAATGAGAAAAACTCATAACAAACTACCTCACACAAAAAATAATGTGATCAAACTACATTCCTCCTTTTGAAAAAGAAGCAATGAGAGGCAATATGAGCATAATGTAATCTCTAATCCATTTAAGAACTTGGAGTATGAACCACTTAAGAGTTCTTTGTTTTAGAAATTCTCAAATAACCAGTCGAGTGTTCTTATATGCGACTAGGAGAGCTATTAGAAAGTTTTGTCATTTCTTCACTATGTCACCGATACATAATGCACCCATAAACAAAATGCTCAGGCAAACCACAATAGGTACATTCTATATCTTGAGTCTTATACAAGGATGAGAGCTCAACTTATCACATTGAGGTCTGATATGCCCATACTCACCACACTGGTAACAAGAGGGGATAAAGCTTATAGGTAGTGGCAATAGACCGTCATCAGCACGACGAGAAGAAGAAGAAGGAGGTGAAATGTTCACCTAACTAGAAAAGACTAGCTGGAATGACACTTATGACTTACATTTTGCAGCAACTTTACCTTTACCTTTTGCAATAATAGTCTTATGACTAGGATCTTCTACAACAAGTCTGATAAAGAGAGGAGTCGTAGTAGAAGCAGGAGCAATAGTAGACATAGTAGCAGTAGAAGTTGTGGACTTAACAAAGAGAGAAGCAGAATCATCAGTAGAAGGAGAAGAAGTTGCACAACCATCATTAGTGAAACCAAGCCCTCTTCTATTACCAGGCGCCTTAATGCCAACAAGGGTCACATCAAGCTTCTAAGTACCCATCAGAAGTTTCTTAACAGTGGTCTTGGAGTGTTCCAACTCCTTCTCAAAATCAAATTGCTTTGCACTCAAAGTAGTGAGTAGGTCATCCTTTTCCTTAATTGACGCCTCAAGAAATTTAGCAGAACTGCCCAGACTTTGAACTTTATCATGAAGAGTTAACAAATCCTCATCTTTTCATATAGGACATAAGCAAAGTATGCCTTCTCACTTTCTAAGTTCTTAATCTTCTTTCCTAGAAGTGAGCTGTAACATTGTAATATTGTCAATTTGATATATTGTGGATGTTAGATAGCTTGTAAGAATAACTTAATTGTTCTACCATGAAAACATTATTTTTTTTAAATCAAATAACTTTAAATTTTATCTTACAGATCTTCAATTCTAAATTTTTCAATTGCTTGTTTGGGATGTGAAACATACAATTGAGTAATAAATAGGAATAAAAGTTAGTAATATTAAAATGAAACAATTAAGTGAATCTCGAAACCTTGTTATTTATATATTAATTTTATTTTCTACCAAAATTGTTATATTTAATTATTTTCCATTTTGTTTTTTTAATTATAAAATTATTTATTTTATTATTCTATGATAACCTCGTTTTTTGTTGGTTTAATTAATTTATCTGTAGATCGACACTTAAAGCTATACTACAATAACCACTTAGCTAAATGTAATAATTTTGAGTGTGATTACAGTACAATCATCATTTGCTAAATATGTTCTCACCTTTGAGTTGTACATTGTCCCTAACGTGCTAATATGAACATAAAAGAAAGTGCAAGGATAAGAAAACTCTCTTGACAATTGGCGTACCACTCTTTTTCACCAAAATTGTCCAAATTTATTGTGACATTGCTTTCCACATTTATTCACCTACAAAGCAAATAAACATGAGAATAAAAGCGTTGGGTTGCCTCCCACTAAATGGCACGTTTAACGTCTTGGCTAGACGGTCATACCAACTTCTAAGGTGTATCTACCAAGGTCATCACAGATACTTCATTAGGTAGTGGGTGTCCATAATAGTGCTTCATTCTATGCCTATTAACCACAAACTGTTCCTTGTTTGTATTTTCTAATTCAATTGCTCCACGGTTAGAAACCTTAGTAATGATAAATGGACTAGACCATCTACTCTTGCATTTTTCCGAAAATAGATTGAGTCTTGAGTTGTACAATAATACCTTCTATCCCGTTACAAAAATACATTTCACAATCATTTTGCCATACCACCTTTTTTCTTTTTCTTTGTAGAGCTTGGAATTTTCATAAGCACATAAACATAGCTCGTCTACTTCATTTAATTTCAATTACTTCAATGCCCAATACACTTTATGTTCCAACTCTATTGATAAGTGACAAGCTTTTCTAAAGACTAGCCTATATGGGTTGTACCAATGGGTGCTTTAAATGCAGTCTGTATGCTCATAAAGTATCATCTAACTTCGATGCCCAATCCTTTCTAGACACACTCACTGTTTTCTCTAGGATTCTTTTATCCTCTCTGATTGAAACTTCTACTTGCCCACTTATTTAGGGATGGTAGGGGGTGGACAACTTGTGCTTAATTCCATACTTAGACAATAAAGAAATGAAGAATCTATTGCAAAAATGACTACCTTTGTAACTAATAATGATCCTAAAGGTTCCAAACCTAGTGAAAATGTTTTTCTTCAAAAATTTAAAGACAACGTTAGCTTCACATTTAGAACTAGCTATGACTTCTACCCATTTGGAGATATAGTCAAAACCCACTACTATGTATTGGTTACTAAAGTCAATGCCCCAAACATCAAACAATTCAAGTTCAAGCAGGTTGTTTAAAGGCGTCTCATCTCTTTTAGAAATGTTGTATATCCATTGGCATTTATCACATGTCTTGACATATAAGAAATCATCTCTAAAATAGTAGGCCAGTAATAACCAAATTGAAGTACCTTAGATGCTAATCTTGTGCTCCCAAAATGGCCTTCATAATTCAAGTTATGGAAATGGTGAAGAATGCTCCCAACTTCATCATAGGGGACATACCTTCTCAAGCTACCATCACTGCATTCTTTGAATAGATAGGGGTCATCCCAAAAATAATGTTTAACATCATGGAAGAAATTCTTCTTTTGTTTCCATGTGAGCTCTGGTGGAAGAATGTTGCTAACAAGAAAGTTGGCAATGTCAACATACCATGGGATGTCAATTTAAGCCACTGACAAAAGTTGCTCATCTAGAAAAGATTGCTCAATCACCATTTTTTCATCCATATTAGCTCCTTTCTCTAATCTAAAGAGATGATCTGCCACCTGATTTTTGTCCCTTTCTTGTCATTGATTTTCAAGTCAAATTCTAATAGAAGTATCCATCTTATCAATCCTGGTTTGACATCTTTCTTTGTCATGAGGTAGTCACTATGGTTCCAATTAGATATGCTCTAAATTCTCATAAGAATACACAGGCTAGGAGTTTCTTCTCTATAGTAGCATAGTTCAATTGAGCATCACTTAGCATCTTGCTCGCATAGTATATGGCATGGAATATTTTGTCTCTTTATTGCCCCAATAGCAAAATTGCTTGTATCACACATCAATTCAAAGTGCTTGCTCGCTCCAATTTGGTACTACCATGACAGGTCCTAACACAAGTTTTTTCTTTTGACACTAGAAATGCTTCTAAACACTTGTAATCGAATTTAAAGTGCACCTCCTTCTCCAATAAAATATATAGAGGTTTGGAAACATGGGAGAAGTCTTTGATAAATCTTTGGTAAACACATGCATGCCTAGAAAACTCCTATCTTCTCTTACACTTGTTAATGATGGTAACTTCTCAATTACCTATATTTTAGCCCTATCCACCTTAATACCTTTGGAAGAAACTTGTGGCTCAATATTATACCTTTGTGGACCATGAAGTGACACTTCTCCCGATTCAAAACCATGTTGATTTCTTCACATCTTTGTAGAACTAATGAGAGATAGTGCAAACACTCATCAAAATTGTTCTCAAAGATCGAGAAGTCCTCTATAAAGATTTCTAAGTGCTTCTCCACCATATTTGAGAAAATAGCCATCATACAACGTTGAAATGTAGCAAGGGCATTGTACAACCCGAATGACATTCTCTTAAAGGCAAAAGTTCCATATATAAGGATAGGTGAAGGTAGTCTTTTCTTGGTCTTTGGGTGCCACAACAATTTGGTTATAACCAAAGTACCCATCAAGGAGGCAAAAGAAAGATTCAGACTCTTATGCCAATTAAGTTGTATACTATTCATTAAGTTCTCAATTATATAACACACATATAAGATTCATACATCTCTGCCTAGAAACGATACATATTATTCATTCAAGACAAGCAATTCAATAATTATCTCCAATATACCTAATTGCCTCTATAAATTAATTTATGGCCACTCAACCAATAGTATGAAAATTAGATCAAATAATATAATTAAATTATAATCACAATTGGAAAATAATATAATCATACATGCTAGAAAATAGGGTTCATAAGACCCCTTGATTAATAAATTAGCTACTCATCATGTTCATAAGGTTCAGAATATTCATGAAAAAATATATAAACATTGATAGAAGAAATAGGAGAAGACAGAATGCAATCAATCTCTTGAAAACAAAAGCGATCTCTACTTCAATCTCCTTTAGATTTGTGTCTTGTCCAATCTTGTTCTTGGCCTTTTGCTATTTTTATTATCAAGTTAGATGTTGTTGAATTATGAATCAATAATCAATTAGCTCTTGAAAAATAGTGTTATTTAGGATCAGAATGACCTAATTTGGACCCTTGGATCAATTCCCATAAGATCCAATGGTTGGCAGGTTGTCATTAGACAAAAAGTAAAACAGATCTAATATGGCAATTTCTCTTTAGAAAACCAACGAGGGACATGGCACACAAAAATTCACTCCACAGTATGGAGTCCTCTAATTGCCTAATGAACAATACGGGCCAAGGAGCACAAAAGTTTACACCATAGCATGGAGTGCTAAGGATTTCTTGCTAATGTGCAAGTTATCATACTCATAAATATATGAATCACTTATAGCAAGCAATAAGCAAATTTTTGAGGTCGATCTCTTAAGGAATTGCAATGGTCTTAAATAATTTTACTAACTTATTAAAAATCATAAAACTACTTAAAAGCTATACATTATATTAAAGGCAAGAACGAGAACAAAGAAGGCAAACAAACAATCCACAAAATTATGTTTTTACTTTAAACTAACTTAAATGGGTTTTTAATAATCAATGGAATATTTATGGATGTTTAGTTAGTTGATCATGCTTGCATCAAAATATAATGGTGAATTAACATGAATGATCATTTAAATCAAGATTGTTGGCTTTCCTTTTATTTACGAAAATTCCTATAGATTGGGTATATCAACTAGCAATCAAATTGTGCACATAGAAAATTATGTCAAACAAACCAATGCCATGACTAGGTCATTAATTTGAGTTCTTAATTAAGTTCATTAAAATATAGTCAATGTGATGTTCCTAAAACTAATTCTCATATATGAACATCAAATTGGCTTATGAAAATTCAAGAAATAGATATATAAATACAGTCTTAATCAAGAAACAATATTTCTTTAACCATGTAATTAAATCATTCATCAGAATATATCTAAGCAAACATTGCAACAAAAGCTAAATATCTATGATAACATTAGTTACTCATGCTTAGATTAAAATTAATAGACAAATATAATCTTAACATGTATCACAAGGAGAGAAGAAGAATAAGAACAATCCAATTACACCAAGAATCTAAGAGGTTCAAATACCCATAAATTGGACTGGATTATGTTTCCTTCACCAAAAGCTCGTAGCTCTACCTTCTATTATGTCATGAGTCCTTGAGATTGGCTTCCCTTGCCTCCTTAGATGAGGAAAACTCCAAAAATTCTAAAAGTTTTGTATAAAAATTGGCTTAAAATTGTGTGTTACTGGAAACATAAGGGAGTATTTATAGGTGTAAGGGTTACATAAAACTCTGACTCCCCAGAAAAGTTCGCTCGTTGCAGCACACAATCTTTCATGCCGTAGCACAAAGCAAAAAAATTTCCCATAATAAAACCTGAGAGTAATGTGTTGCAACACACAAAAATCTCAGTCGTGACATAAGTTGATTTTTATGTCTTCATACGTAATCCTTACAAACTGGTTGCTTTATAATGTAAGGCTTACGTTGCTATTTGAGTGTTCCACGTGTTCTGTCTTAGCATGTTTGCATTATTTATCTCCTTTGAAGCTAAAATACCTTAAATACATAAAAAATATACTTGTAATTTTGAATTTATAGATTTATGTAAATAATCAAATAAAGCATTATAATTAAATCTATTTATAACAATTAAGCACAATAAATCATGAAATATTAATATTTTTCAAGCATTTATCACAACCCACACCCAGTTTCTTGCTAGTGAAGGAATAAATAAACTATTTATGCTTGCAAGCGAAGGAATCTAAAAACTAAAAGAAAGAATAAATAAACTAAACTATATTAATCTAAATCACTTTCATAGATTATAATGGTTGCATTTAATATATGCAACAAGCCTTTAAACCCTAGGTGGCCCTAGTGAACGAGTTATAGTCTCATAAGAACTTTCAGTGATAATACCCACAAACATCCAACTAAACTAAAACTAAAACAAAATACGAACAAACAAAACTATTAAATTAAATCAACAAAATTTATCATGCTTTAGTTTCTTTACAGTTCATAATCAAGTTTTATGCATAATCATGTTTAACCTCTCAACATACATCAAAGTCTATTATGCAAATCAAATTCAAATTGTTCATCTATCCTAATGCTCCAACATATTCATATCAAATTCCAGAAACTCAATGTCAACAATCTAAATTCGCTTGGACTCTAAGCCTCACAAGATTCACTCTTAATAACACACCGATCCTAAGGATTCAAGCACTCAACAAGGTATATGTGAACATAAGTTATGTAATGAAGAAAGCAAACAGGTTTGCATATGCATAATAAGAATAAAAGTTTCAGCGCAACACAATTGATCTCATGGAAGGAATCAGATGCTAGGATTATGATGGACTCACATTTCTCATATCATACACCAATCAAACTCGTTAAGTAAAAAATATCAAGTATGTACCTATGAATGATTGAAAATACTTTTGACTTCAAATGATTATTTTTTTATATTGTAATAGTCACTTTACTACTTTTGAGATTTTGGATTTTGTTTTAATATAATTTAAACCATTTATGAAGTATTTTTTTTGCTAAGTTACTATTATAACTTCTTTTCTAAGGAAACCCCATATATAACATTATGCACTAGAAATTAACATAAAGATAACTAAACACTTACTTTTAATTGCTACTCAAGTAATTCAATTAGAGTTATAAAAATAAATAACATGAATTTTATTTAATTATTAAAAATTCTAACATCTAATACAAAATCTATAGAGATCATCTAACAATTAGAATCATAAGGAAGGTATTTATAAGAGTATAAGAAAATTAATCTCTCAAAATGAAACGTTAAAGGATCAAATATCTCGCAAAGTAGTCTCCATTATTTGACTCTAGAATATAAAATTTAGATTCATCTCAGTTTCAATAACAAGAGTATGATTTATGAATTATGACTATAAACCAATTCTTGCAACAAAATTTTAGAATATTAAAGAAAATCAAACATAACATGCATAATATACTCAATTGTTCATCATATATTAACCAAAAGTATGATAGTTTTCTATCAAAATGTTTTCAATTGACCCCTATTCATACCCCAAACTTAAACTAAAAATTATCCTCAATGTTTTCAATCAAGTAAATGTTTTGAAAACAACTCAAAGGTAGAAAATAGAGAATTAAAGATAATAAATAAAAAAGAAAAGAAAATATAGTACCAACAATGGTGGATTATCTCTCACTAAGCGCATTCTTTAACGTTTTAGCAAGATGAAATTGATCAATTTCTATCTACCGTCATCAAAGATGTTGGAGTGTGTGATTTCAAATTTTTTAGCTAATAATTCATTAAGCACATCCTTCCACCTTGGTAATAGTTTCCATTAAAGTACAATACATACATTCTCCCACACATTTAACTCTTTTTTATCTTTAAACTTAGGGCGGGTCTCCTTTAAACGGTGTGGGAGAGGATTCGGGGATGCATAAGTCTTAGGTATCTTATGCAATATTAAAGGTGAAGATAATTCCTTCTTGTTCTCCTTGGAAGGTTTTAGAATTTGATTCTCCTTAGCTTGACCTTCTTTGAGATTTGCTTTCATCCCATCTATATTTTCGATACCAAATGATAAATCATCAAATATTTCAAAAAAATAAGTATCTTTAAAATTTTACCACTTTGATGGACTGTTATAGTGTCAACTTCTTCTTGTTGACTTGGAAGTTCTTGAAGTTGGTCAATCATTTACCCAAAAATATTTTTCTCCCTTTCATAGATTCCAATAAAGACTCACCTTTTGATCATTTTTCATGTTAGAATCTCTACTTTCATGAATGAAAGCATTCAAGTTATCCTCTAAAGTTGGCTCATTAAATGGATAGGGTTGGTCGTATGGATTAAAATTTATGCCTTGCATTTGGTGTTGGGCATAAGGTAGGTTAGTATATGCTTCCCATGAAAAATTTGGTGATTTTTTCACTCAGAATTATGGATATTAAAATAGTGATCATTCCAAGATTTAGAGTAGTATCCCTCATTAAGATAAAAGTACTAATGGGTAAATATATACTAATCAATTGTAAAAGTGCAAATACTAGCATCATGCCCATATAAACAACAAATGTCCCATACTTCTATGTCTGTCATGTCTTATGGCTCTTCAAAAGGCTTATGTATTGGCTCATAGATTTCAGTATCTAGCCTAATAATGTGCTTTTTTGAACTTGTTGATGTTATCTATAAACGGTACCTTTCATATACTAACAAAAATAATAAAAAAATCAAAGTATCATAAGATATACCACAGACAAAGTAAATAAATAAATAAAAGAAACAAAAATAAAAAAAAAGAAGTTAAAATAAAAACCAAATCTAATCTAGAATTTCTAAGAAGTTAAAAAAAATTCAAAATGTCAATTCTTCGATAATAGCGCCAAAAACTTCATGAGCAAATTATAGCACTAACAAATGTACGAATCATTTAAAGCAAGCGATAAGAAAACCTTCAAGGAATTGCAATAGTTTTAAATAATTTTACTAACTTATTAAAAATGCTAAAAATACTTTAAAAAATGTAAATTAAATTAAAGACAGGAACGAGAACAAAGATGGCAATCGAACAATCCACAAAATTATGTTTCTACTTTAAACTAACTTAAATAGCTAGGTTTTTAATAATCAATGGAAGATTTATAAATATTTAGCTTAGTTGACCATGATTGCATCGAAATATAATGGTAAATTAACATGAATGATCATTTAAATCAAGATTGTGGGCTTTCCTTTTATTTATGAAAATTTGTATGGATTAGGTAATTTTCTTTGATAATTAACAAAACAATATCCTATAGATTGAATATATCAACTAGCAATCAAATGTGCATAAGGAAAATTTTGTCAAACAAATCAATGTCATGATTAGGTCATTAATTTGAGTTCTTAGATTAAGTTTATCAAAATATAATCAAGATAATATTTCTAAATCTAATTTCAAGATTTTTTAATATATTTATGAACATCAAATTGACCCATAAAAAATTTAAAAATAGATATTTAAACACACTCTTAATCAAGAAATAGTATTTATTTAATCTTTTAATTAAATCATTTACCAAAATATATCTAAACAAATATGACAACAAAAGCTAAACATCTATGATAAAATTAGTCATCATGCTTAGATTTAAATTTATAGACAAATATAATCTTAACATGTATCACAAGAAGAGAGGAAGAATAAGAACAATCTAATTACACCAAGAATCTAGGAAGTCTAAATACCCACAAATTGGGGATTAGATGATGTTTCTTTTACCAAAAGCTTGTAGACCTTCTATTATGTCATAAGTCCTTGAGATTACCTTCCCTTGCCTCCTTAGATATTTGAAAAAACTCCAAAAACCTTAATAGTTGCGTGTAAAAGTTGACTCAAAATTGTGTGTTGTTCAACACATAAGAAGGTATTTATAGGTGTAAGGATTACATAAAATTCGAACTCCCCCAGAAAAGTTCGCACTCCGCGGCACACAATTTTTCATGCTGCGGCAGAAATATGAAAATTGTCCCATACTAAAACCTAAGAGTAGTACGTAATGGCACACAAAAATCTCCACCACGACACAAATTGATTTTTTTTTTATCTTCATACGTAACCCTTACAAACTAGTTGATTTCCGATGTAAGGCTTACATGCTTTAGTCATTTTTGCTCTTAAGTTGCTATTTAAGTGTTCCAAGTGTCCTGACTTTGCGTGTTTACATTATTTATCTCTTTTTGAAGCTAAAATCATTTGAAATACGCTAAAACGTACCTGTGATTATGAATTGATAGATTTATGCAAATAATTAAATAAAGCATTATAATTAAATCTATTTGTAACAATTAAACACAATATATCACAGAACATTAGTGCTTTTTAAGCACTCATCACTTGTAGGTTACGTGCACTGTGACACAATAAAGTGCCTACCACAGCACATTCGTCTTGGGAATTCTTGAGGGGTCAGGGGAACTACGACACAAAGAAATGCCCACCGTAGTATCGTTATGATTTTGCTTCATTTGTTTCATTTTGACTCTGTTTGCTATCGTTCTACCTACATTAGCATAATTAAAACATAGAATAAGCCTTTTTAACATTATTAATTAAAAAAAACTTAAAAGTGATTAAATAACTCTAATTTTGTAGAGTTACCATTCACCTTTTTATAATTATTCTGACATATTAAAGTCTCATGTATAGACGTGTAGTAGCCTTGGCTTTAGAAAAACAAATGATTCAATAAAGAAATGCTTTCGAAAGCAGCTTGGGAGTTAGCCAAGCAATCTAATAGTCTTTGGGTCAGAGTTCTAAGTAGCAAACATTTGAAACGATCCAATTTCATGGATGTTAATAGAAGGAATATTGATTCCAGCATTTGGAAAGGATTGTTGTGGACAAGAGATTTACTTGATAAGGGGAGTTACCGGAAAATTGGATATGGAGATTTTGATCCGTGTTCCAAGCCTTAGGTTATAAGCTTACCTCATCAAAAGCTTCCACAAAGTATTTTTGATATGAGAAGTTCAAATGCCACCATGTAAGTGTGCAATCAATTTCTGATCTATGTACTTGGGATAATTGTTAGTTCTGGGATCAACAAAAAATGGTTAGCCTCTTTGGAGCTGATATTGCTTATATCATAACAAAGTTAAAACCTCCAACTCCCAATCACACTGACTCACTGGAATGCTTTGGCACTGGTAATCCCTTTTTCTTAGTTAAGGATGCTTTTGAAGTAAATATTAAAAGCCAAGACCCTTCTTCTTATTCAAAATTTTGGATGATAGTGTGGAAAGCCTCTCTTCATGAAAGGCATAAATTATTTATTTGGAAGTTGCTGAATAATTGTTTGAATACCAGGAAAAAAATCAGTACGTTCAAATATTGAGCATCTTTTTATAAGGTGTGATATTTTAAAGTCATGGTGGCTAAGCTGGAATTGAAGTTTCATTTGGGGATTCACAGCAAAACTAGATATCAGATCTTACGTCAAATTTATTTTGGATCCACATTTGAAGTGGTTGCCAAAAGAAAGTCAACCCAACTATTTCACGCTGACTGCAATTCTCATGTTGGAACAAATGTGGTGAGAAATAAGGTGGTATTTAGAAACATGGAGCTGAGTTCTTCTTTCATGATTAATCGACTCCGCTGCAAGATTAATGAATTTTCAGTGCTGCTTACAAAACAGAAGACCGATAAGACCCTCATTGCTAATGAGGAGGCAACATATATATATTCTTGACATTTGGCAACCTCCTCCTTTTAATGCTACTAAAATCAATTTATGCTGCTTGGAGTCGTGGTAAAGTAGGCTTGGGATATATTGTTTCAGATCATCATGGACGTCTCATCCACATATGGGTTGGATATTATCTGACTACGTCCATTGAAGAGGCAGAAGCTTTAGCTTTTTGTGAAGTATTTTCATATGCTTTACAATATAGAGCTAAACTGATTTACATAGAAGGTGATGCTAAGACAGAAAAATTGGGAATCTATCTCTTCAGTCACTAAGAATTGGAGAAAGCTACTAGTGAGCTCCATCTCTTCGTTATGATTTCAATTCGTTGGATTCTTAGGAGACTTAATCAAAGAGCACATGATCTCGTACAATGGGCAAGTAACAATAATAGAATGGGCACTATAAATTTAGAATCCTTACCTGAATGCATTTTAAATCATTGCACCACTTGTAACACAGAATAGATAACCCCTATCTATTCCTTTGAGTAGCCAAACTAAAAAAACGAAATTGGACCAAACTCTATCCGTTAGATGTTTTATTTGGATAGATACGTTAGTGGTATCTATATTATTACTTTAGTACTCATTCTCACTTATATTATTAAAGGGTGTCAATTTCATACTTAAATTTACCAATTAGTACCTTTTTGTCAAAAAAAAAAAAAACAATTGTAACTCAAAATTTTGGTCAAATAAGAAGAGATAATTTTACCATTTAAGATTATTTCTTTAAAAAAAATATTAGGTCAATTTTTTTAATTGTTAATCGCAACAATTTATTGAAAGAAAAATATTTTTTTAAGAACTCTGTGTAATTTTATAAAATAAGTAAAATGATTTTTTATGTGAATAAGAATAAATATTTTATATATGGAGCCAGTACTCCTTGAAATAAATACACAGTATTTATCAAAGCCATGTTACTTTGTAGTTGTAATCATCGATCTATTTTTATTGTTAAATACTAAAAAATTTAGGGTTATATGCTGTCATGACCCCCTATTTATTAAAAATCTGATATGACCCCCTCCACTTGATTTTTTTACATATTATGACAAAAATGCCCTTAATAACCCCTCAGTTGGACGACTGTCCAACTTACCTCAACAGAGTTGGACATGTGTCCAACTGGATGTCCACTCGCCAGAGCTCAGTTGGACGACTGTCCAACTGATGAAATTTTAACCGGCCGGCGACCCCACTCGCCGGAGCCGAGTTGGACATGTGTCCAACTGGATGTCCACTCGCCGGAGCTCAGTTGGACGACTGTCCAACTGATGAAATTTTAACCGACCGGCGACCCCACTCGCCGGAGCCGAGTTGGACACATGTCCAACTAGACTACCCAGAATTGGACGACTGTCCAACTAGCAGAATTTTGATTAGCCGACGACCCCACTCGCCGGAGCTTAGTTGGACACATGTCCAACTGAGTTGGACGTATGTCCAACTGATCGAATTTTGATTGGCCGATGACCCAACTCGTCGGAGCTCAGTTGGACGCATGTCCAACTAAAAACTGATGTTTTTTACCAGATATCCTTATGCCAATATCACAATTTAGGCACATTACCACAATTAGGAAGGACAAGAGTTGATTGGTGGATCTCTGGTGGATCTGGTCTTATTGCCGGTGGCGCTGGTGGATCTTGACGGTGGTGGAGCTGGTGGAGCTGATGGAGCTGGTGGATCTTGACGGTGGTGGAGCTGGTAGAGCTGGTGGAGTTGGTGGAGCTGGTGGAGACGGTGATGGCGCTGGTGGAGCTGATGGATCTTGACGGTGGCACTGATGGAGCTGGTGGTACCTTGAAGCTAGCGTTGGTGGAGCTGGTTCTGCGCGATCTGAAGTGCTCAGGTGGATTGACGGTGGCGCTGGTGGAGCTGGTGGTACCTTGAAGCTAGTGTTGGTGGAGCTGGTTCTGCGCAATTAAACCCATTTCATGAAAGGCAAATTAAGGAAACAAGCACATATAGAAGAACAGTATTGCTATAAATTATAAAATTAGAGCTTTAAAGAAAAATTAATAAGAAAAAAAGGTAATCAGAATGGTGGATCTACAGCAGTTTGTAAAAATCTTCGTTAATTTTGGGATAGGCGTCCAAATTGCGAAGCTTGTTCATAATATTGTCCATGTTCTCTCTCTTCCTTCTTCTTCCACCTGTTTCTCCGATTCGCAAATTCTCTGCCTTCGATCTAAAATCTAATAATCTGTTCCTAAAGGAATTAACTTAATACACTCCCCGTTGAAATCGAATGAGAAAACGAAGACAGAGAATTACAAGTTGATCTGTTTCTGAGATCTTATTATTTATTTGTTTGTTTGTTCGATCGATTGATTGTTTATTGAGGGTAAATGAGGTATTTTTTTAAAATATGTTAGTGGGGGGTTAATTCAGATTAAGATTATTAATAAGGGGTCATATGAGCCTATTTCCCAAAAATTTATCACCTAGCTTTTTTTTTAAAAAGAAAATATGTTGTTAACAATTTAAAATAACTTATGTGTGTGTACAAATAGTATAGTGGTTTAAAAAAATTATCAATTGACATATAGTGCAATAATATATATTCCTTGTGGGTACTGTGAGAATGTGAAGTCATGAATGTATAGTGTATGTGAGTGTGCAACTATCATATCAAAATTAAAAAAAAAAAATTATCACTTTTTTTAAAGAAATAATTTTAAATGTCAAAATTACCCCTTTTTATTTGACCAAAAATTTGAATTATTATAACTTTTTGATAAAAAGAGTACTAATAGATGAACTTGAGTACTAAATTGACACCCTATAACAAATTGAATGAAAATAAGTATTAAAATAATAATATGAGTACCACTAAAATATCAATCCTATTTTAATATGTATTTTTCTTCAAAAGACAAACTCTTAAACTTTATTGAAAAATAATAAAAATATATTTTAAAATATGTAATTATAAAAAATAATATTATAATATTTAATTTATATATTTTTATCATTATAAAAAAGTTTAATTTATTTTTTTATATTAAATATTTTTCAATTTAATGTCATTTAAATCGAAGAATAAATTGTTCACTAATAGTGAATGCTGTTTTCTTTTTCTTTTTTAATTTTCCAACTTTATTTTGACTCGTCTCATGGATAAATATTTTTATAAGGATATTCTTAGGACTCGGATGGCCTTTAAACATGTATAAATATAATACAAGTTGTAATAATATTTGCCTTATAAGATCAATTAAGGAATCTCTTGTGATTCAGGTAGTAAGATTTTCAATTTTTCTATCAAGAATCCAAATTCGAATTTCATCTAAATATATGAATATGTTTTCTCTTTATTAATAAAAAAAATAAGAGGTTTTTAGAGCCCCTTTGAAAAGAAAAAAAAAAAAATATATATATATATATATATATAGCAAAAAACAAAAATGGCTTATAAAAAAATAATTATCTATTATAATTTAGATATTAAATCTTAAATATGATATTATTTTTTTATAATTAAATTTATTTTAAATGAAGATTTATCTTATTATTTCATAAATTTATATTTAATTGAAATTTAATCTCTATCATATTTTATATTCAAAAAATTTATATTATATATTATAAACCGTATGAATAAGGCATTTAGCAATATATTGAAAACACAACAATCAATGAAAATTACTTCTTTTATTTTCTCTTTACTTTTCTTTTCTTATTTTCTTTAATTTTATAACACATTATCAGCACGATTATTTGTTTAAAACTTATGATTTTATATATGTGAAATAATCTTTGCTATAATATGCTATAAAAATTTTGTGATATAATGTCATATCACAATATTCATAAGTTCTTGAATTTTCTTATTCAAGATTATTATTCTGATTCTTATTCGTATATCTTAATCAATTTAATTGGATGTCATAAATTAATAATATTTATATTTTATTTGTTTTTTAGATTTGTTAAATTATTTAGTTTATATATCAATATCTATATATATTGATATTGTAATTAACTTTTAAATTTATTAAGTTCTTTAGGGTGATAGTTTTCCACACAACACTCGAAACACGATACAAACAGACACTCTCGAGTCTCGACGACACTCACACAACACTCATTCTCTACCCTAACATTCGCACCGCCTAAGCCTGTCCCTCAATATTGTTGCTTCTCACAGTTGATGTTGCCGTCACTATTTTTGGACATAGCCTCCTGTCCTCCTCTGCCAACCACCATTAATAGGTATCTGGAAAGCAAAAGTTTTAGGCATTTTGGGATATTCAGATTTTTATGGGTTTCCTTATTTATATTATATACACACAAATCGCAACTCAATTTTTGGAATTTAGGAGTGAGCTTTTTTATTTTTCTTGGTTCCTTTAAATGAACTTGATCTATGAAGAAAGACACAAAGGAGCTTTGCTAAAGCTAACTCTTTGTCTATTTCAATGGAATAGAAAGAAAAAAAAACATTATTAATGTGACTCCTTGATTAGTGTTGCTTCTTGCTTGTTGGATACGTTTGGAAGCTTTAAAAAAAGATAAAGAGTTCATATTATTTTAAGTCTCTTTTTGTTCTCTTATGAAAATTCTAACACTTCCATTACGAGCTTAAATTACAAACCCAAATACAATAGTTTATGATATCTCCTTTTTCTTCTGAGTACATATGATTACTGTTATTATTTAGTTAATTATTGTTATTTGATTTTATTGTTTTTAAGTTTATAATTAATTCAATATACGCATTGTCTCAAACTGTCCTAAAAATAACTAAACATACAGATACGGTAAACATGACCTGTTTTGAATTCAAGTTTGTCGGATTTGGGTTCGAATTCGATGAACATGACCTGTTTTGAAATTATGTTGTGTTTGGATTTGTGATTGAGTTAAAAACAATTGACCTGAACTACACGAATTGCCACCCCTATCTATATATATTCATATTGTAGTATCGTCTTCAATAATTTCATATATCACATCATATTGGAAAGCCAAAAATGCTTCAAAGATATCACATCATGAATGGAAGCCAAGAAACACTAAAAATGTCTCAAATTAAACTCTTATTTTATCTTAGACATCATATGTTATTATTTACATATATATTTTTTGTGAATAATTTATTATAAATTTTATATATTTTTATTTAATTTTTATTATTATAAAAAAATTGTTATATTTTTTAGAAAATTGTTTGAATCACTTAACCATGTTAAACATGCAAATTCAATATTATTATGAAAATAAATATTATCAAATAATATATTTTTAGTTAAGTTCACTGTTGTAATCATTAATATAATTTAAAACTAATTTATAATAAGAGATTAGCAATATATACTAATTTTTTGTTTGTTTGTTATTCTCCTCTTAAATATATTGTAATTATTTGATAATACTATATTTAAATATATTGATGAATACAATAACAAATATATATTTAAGTTTATCAATATAAATATTTATTATAACAAAAAATTACGAATTTTAAATATTTTGTACTAAATAGATATATAGAAATGCCTCATAAATATCTATAAGTATTTAGCTTCTTTAAAATTAATAATCTATTTGTACTTATATTTCATTATAATTAATGCTTTATATATATAGCATACATATATGGTAATTATTTTAATTAAAAAAGTATTTATATACATCATGATGGTAATATTCATACTTAACATTTGAATATGATATCTTAAACTTGTTTGTATACATGATTATTATAATATATTTTATGCTCAATATTTGACTATATTATTGTGATATTAATTATTTAAATCATACATAAAATGATATGTTTAATCATGTACTAATAATATTAATATAATCTAAAATTTTACTAATAATAATTAATAATATATATATTCCATATTATTAAGTGTGTGGTCACATAATCAATAAGATCTAAGAGAGTTCTGTCTAGGAGGCTAGTTATTAAAAATCTTAGAGCCACTAATATTTCCTGAGAATGTTGCTTTGTTTAGGAGGTATTGCCCCACTATTCTATTCTCGAAACACTCTTGATAAATACTAATTATGTTGCTACATCACAACTATTATTATGATAAAGTATTTTCCAAATTTACATATATGTGTGTGTGTGTGTGTGTGTGTGTGTGTGTGTGTGTATGTATATATATGTATACAAAAGAAATATTGGATTAGATTATTCTCTTGAATTTTAAAATGAAATATTTTAGAATTGTATATAACTCATTGATTGAGAACACACAAACTACGATGCTAACAAAAATATATATGCTAAAATATATTCAGTGTCTCGTGTATGCTATTAAATAATAATATTGAGAGCAAAATTGATATCATAAAAATATTATATATATTATTGTATGTGTAAAATATGCTATTGAAGTAGGAAGATAATAACATCTATATAAATAAAATATATATTGCATATAGCTATGGATATAAGAGCATTTTGATTATGTCATTGTTGAAGTTAATGTCATTTGATATTGACATTGAAATAAATATAATCAAGGGAGAAAATCATATTTTGAAAGATTGCAAGTGATTAATTTGATGTATAATAATTATTATAGCTCAAATATGAGTACTATATTTTTAAAATTAAATCATAATTATTCAAAATTTTGAAGTACTCAATATCATTAAACCTTCATTAAGAGCCAAAAGAAATATACAAAAAAATTCCGTGTGTGCTTACACAATAATATTGAGAGTGAAATTCGTAACAGTTATGAATTCTTCATATGCTATCTTTGCAAGTAAAATTTGTTTATACAATAGCAATAGAAAAACACACATATATATTAAAATATTATATACTTGCACAAATTATTAAGAAAATAAAGATCTTTTGATCTTATAATTACTAAAAGTGAATTTTATGCAAGTAAAATTTACTCATAAAATAGCAATAAAAAAACACAATATATTTAAATATTCTGTACTAGTACAAATTATTAAAAAAATAAATATATTTTGATAATATAATTACTAAATTTGAATATTGTGCAAGTAAAAATTTTCATAAAATAGCAATAAAAAATACACATATTTAAATATTGTGTACTTGAATGAATTATTAAGAAAACAAAAAATATTTTGATCATATAATTACTAAAAGAAAATTTTATGCTTGACTTGAGTTATTTTATTTATATTGGCAATGTGGTAGTTACGATCTTTACCATATTATTAAAATCGAAAACCCATATGGGCAAATAAAACTTATTTTGGAGTTATTGTTATGTCATGATGTATTTAAATTCTAATTTTATAATAAACTATGAGCTTTCACAAAAGTAAAATAAAAGAATGTTAATTAAGGTTCAATGCCTTTGACAAAGACAAGAGGAGGTCACTATTAGGATATATCTTTACTTTTTTTGGAAATGCAGTCTCATGGAAAGCAATTCTACATCTATAGTTGCTTTGTCAATAACTAAGGTTAAGTTTATTGCTTGTACGTACAAAAGTAGTAAAAGAATCTTTATGGCTTAGAGGCTTTACAAGGCAACTTGATATAATTAAATGTGATGTAATTGATACTGTGATAACTAATTTACCATACATTTGTCAAAATATCCCATATTTCATTCAAGGTTTAAGCTTGTTGACATTAAAATGCATTTCATTAGGTACATAGTTGCAAAAGGTCTTGTTAAACTTGATAAAGTCTCTACTGAGGATCACCCCTCAGATATGCTAACTAAATCAATTCTTTAGACCAAATTTAAATATTGTTTGAGTTTGGTCTTTGTGTCTCATATTTAAGCATTAGGTTAAAAGGGTAAACAGAATTGTATTCACTTCATACATAGTGTCAAGGTGGAGATTGTTAAGTTGTGTCACTATGTTTTAGGGCACAATTTTTTGCATGAATCACAAGAGAAATTTGTGGTTAACATACATAAATATATTGGTACAAATGTGTTTAATACATAATATGATTTAATTGTGTATTGGGTTCTTGGGCTACTAACGTGTTTTGGGCCTTGTTTTGATTTTTTTAGACCCTTTAACGCACAGAATTGGCTGATATGCTGAGGGACAAAATCTTCATTTCACTGGCAATATATTTATACCCAGAGCTAGGATGTTTTGCAATTAACTCGTTCATCTCTCTTGTCTCTCAGCACCGCTTCATCTCTTCATCTTCTTTGTTTTCTTTACTCTATTTTCATGGTTTTTGAGTGTAATCATAAATGTTTTGAAATCCCTTTTCTTGTAAAAAGAGGCATATAACAAGGACAAAATTAATTTTTTATTCAATTTAATAGAATAGTACATGTGTCAAATGCATGTTTATATTTTTTGATAGATATATATCAAATTAAATAATTTTTAATGAAAAAATTACTCTAATTTTTTACAATTTTTTTCGATTAAACTTAAATAAAATTTTCGTTGTCTAATTTGTGATTTTAGATATTAAACAATGAAAATTCTATTTAAATTTTATTGTATTTGATCAAACTTAAATGAAATTTTCATTATCTAAGTTGTAACTTTAAATATTAGATAATAAAAATTTTATTTAAATTTTATTGAAAACTATATTTAAATTATATTGAAAATTATATTTTTTTTGTTTTTGAAAATTTAAAAAATTGAGTAATTTTTTAATTAAATATTAATTTTTTATGAGTATATATATATATTGAAAAATATAAATATGCATGTGACATCTTCTATTCTGTTAGATTTAAAGAAAAATTGGATGAAAAATTAAATATATTTTATTCTATTAGATTTAAAGAAAAATTGGATAAAAAATTAACTTTATTATTGTCTGACACATTTTTTTATAAGTAGAGAGACTTAGAAATATTTTTTTTTATAAGCAAAAGAATTTAATTTTAAGCAATAACAAAGAGATATTTCCAACACATCAATAGATAGCTTATAGTCATCTAGACTGGCTATGCCAATACCGTACTTGAAAAGAACAGTACTTAACAACTCTGTAAGCAAGTTCTATTACACTCGTTTCTAGTCCACTGTAAATTACACAGGTCAAATAGAGAATCCTACTACAGCCCTTTTTTCACAGCCAATTCCAAGCTTCTCAAAACAGCCAAACATTTCTAAATGGTCAACAGACAGAGTTCTCTTTCTTTACTACCGAACAACATCACTTTACAATCACAGGATATTACAGTTTGTATTTGTATTCCTGATTCTTGCTTTTGTTCGTTGTAAAAGATTCATAAACTTGTGCCATTAGCGGCTTTATAAAGCAAATCATCACAGCACAAGTGCATAGCATTAATAATACCCACAATATAATTGAATAACAAAGCCAAGCATTAAAGTTTATTCTCTCTGCAACTATCTTTTTTTTTTTTGGTCTTCTTCCTTTCTGATGTCTCTCTTCTACTGCTTCTTGTTTGTTTGTTTTCAGAGACGCAGCGAAAGGTCTTCATCAGAGAGCAAAAATATCCGATTTTCGGTTCTACTTAAAGATTTGGAGTCTTGTAATCTCTCCATTTCAATGTAATTTTTGAAAAACAATAAAAATAATATTATTAAAGCTTTAACCACAAAATAACATCTTTTATGTTTGACAAATATATTTTTACCATGAAAAAAAAAAAAGAATGTTCATTATTTCACATGAATGTTATCTATTGAATGCTGTTTAAGTCAAACTACGATCATTTAAACACGTTAAATGTTAAAAATATTTTAATTAAATTTCGTTTAATATTAATGTATACTAATTTTGTTGCCATAGGTATTAAGTATGTAATTTTTTATTATTTTTCTTTAATTTTTTATGGTATAAATATGTGACAATTGTCACATGAATGAAAATATTTATATTGATGAAAATATAGAGACTTTAATTTTACAAAAATATTATTCATATAAATTAGTATTTTAAAAAAATTATTAAAATTATGAAATTTATAACTATTCTTTTTATGAACATTTTAAAAATCCTAAAACAAAATTACAAATAATGATAAACTAATTATTATTTTTTTATTTAAAAATTATATATGTGTTTTAAGTTACTCAATTTACAATATAAATAATAAATGTGTATCTTTAGTTGGACAAATCTAATAATCTATATTTTTAGATATATATATTTTTGAAACTTCCAAAATTTTCATCAAAATTTTAAAAAATTATGAAAAATTTGAAAAAAAATTGACATTTTTTTATGTTTTTACAAATGTATCATAACATTTTTGATATTGTGGAAAATATTTTGAAAACAATATACTCATATAGGTACCTTCATTTTATAAATCGAGAAGGTTCATAAATTTAATTTTGAAAACACCATATTCATATTCATATTCATATTTATGTTTATGTTGATACCTTCAATATTTTGCATAAATGTTTAATAAATATAATGGGCTATTTTTCTTGAGTATAAGATTTAGAGAATCTTCAATTATTGCTATGAAATACCAAAATGTGAAAAAGAGTATATTATATATAAGAGAAGTCCCAACTTAGAAAATAATTAAGTCTAAGTGATACGAATACTTAATGATTGGCCCCTCTTGTACAAGTAGTAGAAAACAATAAATGGATAACACTTAATTGTAGATAAAACAATAAGGCAAATAACAGATATAGAAGTAAAAACAATAAATACTTTTCAATCTAAATATATACTATATATATTGTCCCATATATCGTGAAAGACAATTGTCTGATATTTATTCTTTTAATATTTGAAAGACAATAGTTTAATATTTAATCACAATTTCTATCAATATTTGGAAGACAATAGTCTAATATTTCTTCTTTCCTTTCTAATTTATTTTACCTGAAATCAATTGTAATTGCAATGCTTTTCATGTTTATCTAAGTTTTTATTATGTGATTGTGGGCAATTCTAAGTTCTAAATTATGATTTAATTAAATTAATATTATGATAAATTTTTAATTTCAATTCTTGATTATTGATGTGTTCAATTATATATTTAATTGTTATGGTTGTACATATATGAATTAGAGTGATCAACTAGTTTTGTTTCATGAATATGCTTATATCTAATTTAAGATATTAGTATGTAATTGCTAATTATCTTATTCAAAATAGTATCTTATAGCTTTTTTCATAGGTATGATTGATAATTATGCTAAATGTTAAATGATTATTATAAACTTTCGATTATTATAAGCTTTCCTAGTTTAATTATCATATTTTTATATTGTAATGCAAAAGATGAATTAAATCTAGTAAGCATATATCTAGGTTAATCATAATTTATGATTGATTAATAAGCAGACCTTTAGCTAACTACACAATAAGAAAAATGTAAAGTCTTAAGTATATTTAGACTTATAAAGTTAAAGTTAAGAATTTAAGAAAAGTTTTGTGTTAAAACAGTAATTCAAGATTTAAAAAATCAAATCTTTATTCAAAACATGTTTGATTAAATTGTAGGCTAGTGAAAGAGATAAACTCATGATCACATATTTCTTACAATTGAATTTTATTTATGTTTAATTATTTTTCATCTTTTTATTTGTAATTATCTAAAAACCCTTTTTCAATAGTTTTGCTAATAAATTTGTAGTTAAAGATAGAAATTGTGACAATTATCATAATTCGACAACTTTTATTCTTAAATTATTTATTATTTATATATTAATCATATATATTTGTTTCATTTCAAGCATGTCATAATATTTGAATATTTCTTAGTAATCAAAATGAGAACTTACTATTTATTGTCATTGATATTTAAATATATTATTAAGAATATTAATCATAAAAAAAATAGAAAGTAAAATAATTTTGATAGCATATTATTTTTTTTTAGGTGGAGAAGAATATTAGTTTGTGTGAGACTCTAATCTCAAGATAATATTTTAACGAAATAATTAAAATTTTAAGTCAAATATACTGTGAATGAAATATATTTGTCATTAATTCTTACCTCACAATAAAGGTAAATATAGAAAATAAATTACAAGAGTCTTGAGTAAACTAAAATTTTATACAACCTATAATTCCATTACAAATAGACACACATATTAAACACTACATTACATGATTCACTCTAACACTCTCCCTCAAGTTGGAGCATACATATCGACTATGCCCAACTTGCTTAGTAAGTCATAAACACCTTCTTAGAAACTCCTTTGGTGAGCACATCTGCAAGTTGCTTTCCAGTGAGAACAAAAGAAAAAATGATTAGTTTGGCATCTAGCTTTTCTTTTATAAAGTGATGATCAACCTCTACATGCTTAGTACGATCATGTTGTACTAGATTTTGTGATATATCAATGGCTGTCCGATTGTCGCAATACAACTTCATAGTACTTTTGGGTTCAAAACCCAAATCAGATAGCAAACTTCTTATCCACAGAAATTCACATACCTCATGAGCCATACCTCTATACTCAGCCTTAAAATTGGATCGTGCCACAACTTTTTGCTTCTTAGTTTTCCATGTATCCAAATCACCTCCCACAAAAGTGAAATAACCTAATGTCGACCTTCTATCTGTAATATTTCCTGCTCAATCTGCATCTGTGAAGCCGAAAAATTTAAGAGGATTGTTGTGTTTAGAGAACATTACTCCTTTCTTGGAGCTGACTTCAAGTACCTTAAAATCCTCACAACTGCATCCATGTAACTCTAACTTGGATTATACATGAACTGACTTACTACACTTACTGCATATGCAACATCTGGTCTAGTATACATTAAATAAATTAAGTGTCCAACCAACTTCTGATAGCGAGCTCGATCAATTGGTACCTAATCTGGATACTCTACTAAACAATGGTTTTGCTAAATAGGAGTGTCAATAGGTTTGCAATCCAACATACCTGTCTCAGTTAGCAAATCAAGAATATACTTTCTTTGACACAGAAAAATTCATTCTCTCCCCCTAGCTATCTCAATCCCTAAGAAGTATTTCAGTTCACCGAAATTCTTCATCTCGAATTCAAAGGCTAGTTGTCTCTGTAATCTATCCATCTCAATAGTATCATTGCAAGTAATTACCATATCATCAACATAAATAATTAAAGCAGTTGCCTTCCCTTGTTAATGTTTGAGAAACAATGTATGGTCTGAATTACTCTGTCTGTAACCAACCTTCTGCATGAATTGAGAAAACCTTCCAAACCAAGCACGAGGGGACTGCTTGAGACCATACAAAGACTTCCTCAATTTGCATACAAAATTACCAGGAGAATCAGCTACATACCCAAGTGGAAGACTCATATATGCCTCCTCGATTAACTCTCCCTAAAGAAACGCATTCTTAACATCAAACTGTCGAAGTGGCCAATCTAAGCTAGCAGCAAGCAAAAACAGAACTGGAATAGTATTCGTTTTGGCAACAAGAGAAAAAGTCTCATCGTAGTCTACACCATACGTCTGAGTGAACCATTTTTCTACAAGGCGGGCTTTATATCGATTCACAGATCCATCAGCATTATGTTTCACAGTAAACACCCAGCGATTAATCAAATCAAAAAATAATTCCTCAAAACTGATTGCATTAAACTTTGAGAGAATAAAGTTAGATTTACTTCCTTCATTATTTGAGTCATAATCAGACTTACTGGAGTATCCATCAATAGTTACAGTAAAGGCTCGGTAGTTGGTGTTACCACCATCTAAATCACTAGCTTGATTATGGTCACTTTCTAAATCACTAAGAGTAGCATTGAAAGCTTTACCTATTTTCTTCTTGTTGTTGGCGCACTCAGTTGCAAAGTGACCAATACCATTGCATTCAAAACATTAAGGTCCAGTGAGTTTAGATTTCTTACCATCAGAGCTCATGAGCTTGAATTCTTTTGTCTTGTAGTCTCTGGTGCGGCTAGATTGATTCTTATTTGGGAAATTTTTCTTGTTGAACATCTTTTTGAATTTTCTAGCTAAATAGAAAAATTCTTCATCATTCATGGAATCATCACAGTTATCATCATCTTTGTTGGTCGTCTTGAAAGCCACTCCCTTGTTCCTTTTGGGTGTTCGCAAATTCATCTCAAATGTTTGGATTTATCCAACAAGTTTCTCAATCTTGATGGTGTCAATGTCTTTACTTTCCTCAATTGCTGTAACTTTCACTTAGAAGCGATCTGGTAAGGAGCACAAGACTTTAAGAACTAACCTGCGTTCATCAATTTTCTCTCCAAGGTTTGAAGATGAGTTAGCAATATCACATAATTTTGCATAAAATTCAGAAAAAGTTTCATCTTCCTCCATTCTAAGATTTTCTAATTTTGTAGCTAGCATGCAAAGTTTTGTTCGTTTAACTTGGGACATGCCCTCATAGGTAACCTCTAAAGTGTCTCAAGCAACCTTAGCAATTTCAACATCAGAAATACATAGGAATTCATCCGGCGATACAACACTAAAAATAGCATTGATGCCCTTTTGATTCCAACCACTACCAGTTTTATCTTCAGTAGTCCAGTCCTTCTTAGGTTTAAGTGTGATTACATCATTCTTGGTAACCTTAGGTGGCTCCCAACCATAAAGCACAGAATTCCATACACTTTCATCTAAGGAACGTAAAAAGGCTCTCATACGAGCTTTCCAATATGGGTAGTTAGACCCATCAAAGTAAGGTGGACGGGTTGTATAAGAACCCTCTCTCAAATGATCCATAATAAGGTCCTAGGCAACACTAAGTTTATCTAGTGACCCGCTCTGATACCAAATGAAAGTTTTTAATTACAGATCAAATAAGCTTAGAGAGGGGTTGAATAGGTTATTTTCAATTTTAATAAAATTTTAATTATGTAATCTAAACACAATGGCCAGACATACAATTACGTGTAAAAATAAAATGCTAAATTAAGAAATAGCACACGAGATCTTTAGGTGGAAACAACCTAGGTCACAACAATGACCTAAGAGGAAAACCACCGGCCCATCGGACCACCTAACTATCCACTATAAAAATTAATGTTCAATTACAAGGCAAGATCTTAAACTACCCCTTACAGATAATGCCCCCCTATGTAACTTACTTACGAGCCGTCGCTCCTTTCACAGGCTCCAACAGCAAGGTGTCTGGATCCGGACCAACGTTCCGATCTACTTGAGTCACACAAGATCAATTGAACCTGTCAACTTCAGTAATTTCGAGTCACACGAAATACCGAACATGTTACCAATAGTACCTAAATAGTTAGCACATATAGCACAAGTGCAAAGTGTGTCCTAGAGCAAATTCAACAATGAAAAATCCAAACTAGCAGATTCAATAGCATACGATGTAAAAAATAAATTAACTAGTAAACTCTAGAACGATCAAGCAAATCTAAATATCATGAAGAACAATTAGGCACATGAATCATTCAAACATAACCACACAATATGTTTGAACAATTAAAAAAAGAAAGTACCTAAAATTGATAGATGAAGGAAGAAGATTTTTCTTTAAAAACGCAATCAGATGTAGAAAATCTTATTTCGTTGTAGTAAATATTTTGCACAAACAAACGTTGCTTATATAGAGTCCAATTTGACTTGAAAGAGGATTAATAAAAAAGACAATTCTACTCATATCAGAATTTATTTTTCACAACAATTCTATTTCATTTGTAACACTTAAAAGGGATCAATTTGGTAAATACAAAAAGTGGAGCGAATTTCAAAACTACTCAATCGATTGAATACTTAGTCTTGATCGATCTATGCATACTCGATCGATCGAGAACCTCACTCGATCAATCTAGTCGTTCCCAATAATGCAAAAATTTAACTCGAGACCTCTAGATCGATGTTCGATCGATCGAACAGGTCTAGATTGATCGAACACCTCATTCGATCGATCAATCAACGCATAACTCGATCTATCCAGTTTAACTCGAGAGCACCTAGATTGAAGTCGACCTACACTCGATCGATCGATCGAACTATCCTCTCGATCGATCGACCAACATGTGCACAGTTTATTTTTCGTTACAATCCATACTAAGTGTAGTACTCAATTGTGTGAAGATGTATGCATGAGATAATGGTTTACCTATCATGTGGACATTGCAAGGTTGGTGACTCCATCATCATGTATCATCTGATTAAACGATAAACGCTTATGCTAGATTACAATAAATAATTTGTTCACGAAAATTGCAAATAATTATAAACCTTACATCTTTTATCTACAATTATTAAAAAAAAAAACTCTTTTGCTAATCTTGCTAATGAATTGGTAATTAAAAATAAAAATTATAACAATTTTTTTGAATTAACTTTTATTTTTAAATTATTTATCACTTATATATCAACTATATATATTTAGGTGATTTCAAGCGTGTCTCTACTCTTGCTCACGAGTTTATTTGTAACACATACAACAATACGTCAAAAATAACACTTAATTGAACTCCAATTTTAAACAATATATTATCATTAATTATGAAAAAAAGGACCAATACTGATATATATTACAAACGGTACAATGGATTGGATTTTTAATTTGAAATTTAATTAGCTTACATCAGTTGAACTTAATAACAAAATATTATTTAGATTTTGTAATTGCCATTAATAAATTTAACCTTATAAATTTAAAATGTCGAATAGAATTGAACCTCCTAAATAAACATAATATAACAAAATTATTAAATCTATTTTCTATCATTAAAATAAAACATTCATTGAAAAGTAAAAAAATTAAAATGTTCCTGTTTCATTATATTAATATAACATAATATAATATGAGTTTATTACGGAAAAAAAATTAAAATGTCCCCAATTTGATAAATTTATCCTGTACAAATATTCTATGTCTTTTTAAGATTAGTTTAAATATTTTCTTGATACTAATTAGTAATTACCCGATCCAATCTGTCAAGAAGGATTCGTTGTCTTAATAATACCTTAATTTTATTTTTGGTATTTTTTTTTACCTTATTATTAATTGGTATCTTAGTGATACCTACATTTTAAAAAAAGGTATCAATTTTGTGCAATATTCATATTTGAACAACACATGCAATTTTAATGAAAGGTATTTTTTGCATTTTTTTTTTCTTCTCCCTACAATAGAAATAATATTTTTCAGCCATTTTGGCACTTTTAGCCATTTTTTTTCATCACTTCTCTCCCCTATATTTTTAACTAATTCATACTCTATAAATAATGCATTATCATGGTTGACTAATATATACTTTATACATTCTTGTATGATAAGTTTTAATTACAAAATACAGTTTTTGACTGCAAAAATATTATAAATTCTAGTCTTCTTTCCTAAGTAAAAGATATATAATTGGCTAAACAAAATTAGAAGCATGGTACCACCCATTTTTATAGTTAGCTAAAATCACTAAATTGTTTCCAATATCTATCTTATAACCTCTTATTTTCTCTTGTTTTATTTTTTTAATGCAAATATCTTGTTTTATTTTGCATTTTTGTAGTTAACTAGTTAAAATTACTTAATTTTTTATTTTTTATAACTTGACTTTATTTTTTTTTATAATATGAATTTATTGGACAAGAATACATCAAGTAGGTATTGATCATGGTAATGCATCATTATAGAGTATGAATCATTAAAAATGAAAAGCAAGAAGGATATGAAAAGGTTGGCTAAAAATTTCAAAAATGGCTAAAAAAAATATTGTTTTTGGGAGGAAAGAGACAAAAAAAAATTGCTTAAAAATGTCAAAAATGGCTAAAAAAATATTGTTTCCATTGTAAGGGAAGAAAGAGATAAAAATATACAAAAAAAAAAAAAAAACAGGCTAAAAAATACTGTTTTTATTGTAGGAAGAGGAAATAGAAAAATGCCAAAATACCCCTACTAAAATTGCATGAGTTGGTCATAAATAAAAATTGCACTAAATTGATACATTTTTTTAAATGTGGGTATTACTAAAGTACTAATTATTAATAAAGATAAAAAAAATACCTAAAATAAAATTAAGATACTACTAAATTATTGAATCTCGTGAAGAATTAGATCGTAGGGAAGGTTAAAAAACGTATGTAACATTTAAAGCTTATAATTGCCTTTATTTATCAAACGTTATATATGTGGTAGTATGAGTAGTGAGTTGCTTACTATAATGAATGATGATAATTAAATAGTTGTTGTAAAAAGTCTTTCATTTAAATAGAACAGGTGCAATGAAATAGTATTTAATCTTATTACATTGTTTTTATTTATTTAGTTTATTAAAATCAATATTTATAGATATAAAACAAAATCAAAGAACTAATAAAAGAATAAAACGTTTTTTATTAAATAAAATTAAGATGTAACGTTAACGAAATTAAATGTACATCTGTTTGAGTAAATATTCAAGTAATTAGCTCTTACCATTCATTCTATTTTGTTGTATTTATTTTATTAAGCATGTGTAAATCCAATGATTTTTCTACTGTGGAATGAATTTTTTTTTTTTAAAATAAAAGATTTGTTTGGAACTGCTTCTCTTTTTGGTTAAAAGTACTTTTAAATAGATCAAAATACTTTCAAATGTGTTTGTATATCTCTATGAAAAACACTTCTAAAAATTTTAAAAATATTATTTATACTTTTAAGATAATGAGCTTTGAAGGCATACTCCTATCCTAGAATTATTACAAAGTGTATATTAAAACTACTTTTAAGCACAGGACAAATGTTTGTTGTGATAGCTTATGATTTTGTATATTACTTTGGTTATAGTTGGCATCATCAACTCTAATTCATCAAGCTTTTCCTTTGTTCTAGCCCTGGATTGTTGATGCTAAAAGTAATTTTCATGAACTTCTATTATCAGCTTTCTATTTGTAATTTTTAGCAAAGCTTTAAGCTCTTTTTTTTTATTTTATTTTTTTCTATGTTAGTTTTAATAAGGGTACGTACTTTGGCTCAATTTTTTAGTGTATTTCTCAATTGTTTATTACTATTATTTTGATTTTACTTTTAGATAGTTTTTTTTCTTCCTTTTTTAAAAACTCTTTTTTTTTTTTTTTTCTCAATTTTTTCTTCCTTTTTACTTTTAGGCCGAAAACTCTAACGATTTATTGCCCTTGCATAGCATGTTTTTTGATCCCGATACATTTTTTTCTATTCTCGCTCTACGACAGCGATTTTGGGAGAAATATTTACAATTTTGTCCCTTTTAAGCAAGAGATCTTTGGGAGGTACGTACGTTACGTACCAGTAATTAATTATTATAATATTTTTAAACTAAAACTGCTACTACTCTAATTTAAAACAAAATTGAATATATCGTTTTTAATAATATATATATATATATATATATATATAAGCTGATGTAGTTAGTGATTTAAATTTTGGAGATTTATATTGAATTAATTTAGATTTTGCATATGTAGAGCATATAGTGATAACTTTGAGATACTCTGTTTTTGCTAGGTAAAACAGAGTATACATATACATATTATGTAAATAGGTATGTAAGCTGATGTATTTTTTTCCCCTCAAAACTAACACGTAAATATTAATAATTTTACATGATTCTTATAAAAAGGTTTAAACTATTTTTTTTCTTTCTCTGAAGAGTTAATTTGAAGAGAGGCAACATTAACCCATGATTTACATAGGTTTACATAGTATGTAAAATGGTTTACATAGTATATAAATAGATTTACATACTATGTAAATCAATTTACATAGTATACATATACATATTATGTAAATAGGTATGTAAGTTGATGTATTTTTTCCCCTCAAAACTAACACGTAAATGTTAATAATTTTACATGATTCTTATAAAAAGGTGTAAACTATTTTTTTTTCTTTTTCTGAAGAGTTAATTTGAAGAGGGGCAACATTCACCCATGATTTACATAGGTTTACATAGTATGTAAAATGATTTACATACTATGTAAATCAGTTTACATAGTATGTAAAAGATTTACATACTATATATGTAAATTGATTTACATAGTATGTAAATAAATTTACATACTATGTAAACATAAAGTTAACATGTTTACATACTAGATAAAGTAAACATGAAGATTCCAAAGGCAGAAATCTCAATCTGTAAAATTCAATAATATATTATTATATATTAAAAGGTAATTAATTAACCAAATAGCTACAACTATTAACTCATTTTTGCTGCTGCTGTAATAAATTCTTCCTTATTAATGTCAGTGAACCCAGCTCCGTCTTGGCCATCATCCTATTGCTACTGGCTTCCTTCATTGCCAAATCCCATCAATTTCTCTAATTTTTCTTTCGCTTTCCTTAGAATAATATGGTGCATTTTTGTTAAATTATAGTCTATTTAGTTTTATTCTTTCAAAAGTTTGACATGGAGATCGATAAAAAGGATGAATGAAAATTGATTATGGTCTATATATTTTTTTAAATTTTGTTTTCACATTGTTTTGACGAGCTTGAATGGTAGTATTTTTTATTTTTGTGGTCAGTATTTGCACTAGTGGTGACCTTTTCGTTAAAAAATAATACTACAATTTTTTTTTTGCTTGAACGAATATTCATGTTTATAATAAGAATTATGTACTTTACTTGGTGGTTTTTCTGCAGTTTTTAGATGATAATGATATAAAACTAGGTTTAAATTTGAAAAAATAATATATATATTATATATTATTGTGTGTTTGTTCAAGTAAGAAATGTTCTCTAGTATGTAAATTAACACAAATAACAAAGAAATGTTCTCCATAATGTTAAACTAAATTAACACAACAATAACAAAAATTGATTATACTCTGTTTTTGTTAGGCAAAACAGAGTATACATACAGGTATGTAAATTGGTCTACATACTATGTAAATTGGTTTATATAGGATGTAAACTGGTTTACATACTATGTAAATTGGTCCATTTAGAAAATTCAAGAAGTTGGGCATTAGTAACATGTGTAGTCCTTTGTTCAAGTTCAATAATTTTTATTTTTATTTTATCAAAGTTAAATAAGTATGTAAATCATTATCTATTATATGTACATTAGTTTACATACTAAATATGTATATTAATTTACATACTATGTAAACCATTATCTATTATATGTAACTCTATTTGCATAATATGTAACTCTCGTTAATGAATGTTCTTTTGTTGATCTGCTTTTATGTTCCCCCAGGACCCATAGATTGCTCATATAATTTTATTTTTGAATTTTTCCTCCTAAGTTAATATAAAGAACTTATCTAATAATTCTTATCAAGAAAGAACTTATCTAATAATTATAACTCTTTTCTAACTACCGGTTGTTATTTATCTTATCCAGAGTCCCTATGTCCTTTGTCTATTGTTTAAAAAGCAAGATGAGAGTATTGAAAATTCCAAATATGAAAAAGTTGAACCAACTGTTTCTACTTCAATATTAATTTAAATATAGGGAAGCTTTCGATCGGAAGAGGATTCAAAATTAGCTATATAAATATATATGTAAATTGTTTATATACTATATAAACTGGTATATAAACTGTGTAATAGGTATAAATTAGAATAAAAGGATATTTTTGTAATTTATCTAATTTTGATATAAATGAAACGCACAGTTTTGAGTTTATTAATGCTAGTTTTGAAAAATTTAACTTTTAATCAAAATTGAAGCTATTTAAGCAAATCACTCCAAATATAACTTCCGGTGGAACCTCATATGCCAAAGCCAAGCAATACCAAGATTTAGAGAAATTATTTATTTGCTTATAGAGTAAATGATGATGTAATATTTCAACTTAATGAAATTTAAAATTAATGCAATTATTTTTTTGAAAAATAAAACTATCCGATGCTTTCTTTTTTTTTTTTTTTTTCAAAAGGAATTCTAAAGTTTCTTTCTTTTTATTAATAAAGAGAAAACACACTTACAAAGTGTGGATTCAAACTTAAATTACTGGTGGAAAGATTATAAATCTTATCACCTAAAGTATAAAAAATTGCTTGATAAAACCATCGATTAATAAAATTGCTATGAAATATACGGAATAATACTCCCAAAATTTATTCCAAATTCCCATGTTGAGCCTTTTGGAAATCAACTGCACTACACGACAAAAACCGTTCCAGCTATGATACAATGCCACCCAAATGTTAATGGCTTCAAGATGCCCACCAGATCTTGTGCTTTCATGAATCCATTTTTACCAATTGTTCCTGCTACTTACTCATTGTATTCTTTTTTCCCTCTTCTTCCATTAACGATTTATTTTTTATTTTTTATTTACTGATTGAAAAGGATATTTGGTGAATAGAAAAACTGACAGAAACAAAGGGTTTGTACAATAATACTATATTGATATTAATCTTATAAACGATAGAAATTACTATTCTCCAGCACGAGCACTTGTAATTAGCATATATGAATTCCAAGTTGTTATGCCTTTGAGACGTTTTTCTCGCATGAGGCAAAGCATAAGACTCAAAGTGATATGAGAAGTAATCTTCAATCTAAAGTGTTTGAGACAATTTTCTTCCAATATGCAAGCTTATAAGGCTAACTTAATATTTGCTAAGAACAAATAATAAAACACTAGTACGATAACACTCATAGAATAATAAAATATACTAACACTGTCATAATTTAAAATTAAGATAATCTTGAAACTAAGTCAAATTTAGGAATATTAGTAAAAGGAGAAGTACCTACTTTTACTCGCATAGATAAGTAAGGCATGATTGTACATCTCAAAGATGCTAACCAATGTATTTGTTAGAAACAAATTATAGACTTGGAGAACAAAAACCCTGCACGAGGGTTGTTTTGCCTTCTAAAAATTAAAGTATGAGTCAGGTATTGAATAAACACAGATTTTCAACCCACCCATGAGAAAACAATCCCATAAAAATAGAAAAATTTAACAAGTATAGCCTCATTGCACACCACCTTATTGCACAAAACTCAACCGAAAAAGCATTAAGCCTCAAATAAATCATTTGAATCTAAGCCTAATTAGCAGGGGCGGAGCATCACAGGGACCGGAGGGAACTGCAGTTTCGACCAACTTTTTTACAAAAAATTAATTTCATGTATATTTTTAACATTAAATAAATATTTTATTTTTAATAATATATTGTATCTAATTTTTATATACATATTTTGGTATATATTAACAATATTTAATAAATACGTGAGTAAAAATAATATGAATTTGTAAAAATTCTTCTTAAATGTGATAATCTAAAAAGAGTTTAAATATTTAACTTTAAACTCAATATTATAAAAATAAAATTAAAAAAATAAGTATATGATAAGCTTCATATTAAAGTTTTTAAGTTTATGTTTATCATATTTTATTTTAACCCAAATTTTAACTTTATCTAATATTATATTATTTGACATTTTATTTTAATAATCTTTTAAAATTTATTTGAAATTTTTTATATAAAAATTTTATTATTTTTATTATTATTAGTCAGTCTTATATTATTTATAAACATATATTTTTAAATATAGTCTCAAGTTTAAAATTCTAAATCATATTTTATTTTTTACATTCTAAATTAAATGTTAAATTGTATATATATTTACCTAGATTTTTTAGTTAATAAATTTATTTTATTCATGAATGATGCTAATACTTATTAGCTTATATTTTTCTTTAATTTTCTTTATAAGTTAATTATAATGTGTTAAATTACTCTATATTTTTTGAGTGTTAACTCTATACCTCTATTATAATATGACATAAAAAATTTAGTATTGAATTAAGTATAATCTACAATAACTTATACTAATTTTTTACTTTGTATAAAAAAACAAATTCAATCCCCCTTATATTTTTTTTCTAACTCCGCCTCTGGACAAGCCCATTACTAGCCTCAAAATAGCAATTTAAACTTATGATGAATTCTTAAGAAATCAAATTTTATTATGCTTCTATTGAAATTATAGAAATTACGATTAGTCAAAATATAATGCTATAGCAATAATGGAATCTATAAATATATATATCTAAAAACGCTAAGCATTTTATGATACCCAATTATTGTATGTGAATTATGATCCACATCCTCAATGTTTCCCTAATGGGCCGTGGAAATGGGGGGACAAAACGATGACCGTGTATGTTCCTCAATCCTCATGCTCACCATTTCCGTAATGAGCAGTAGAATTGGTAGGATCAATCCCCATTTCTTTATAATAAGCTTTCTCCGACTTTGATAAACGATCTTGAAACATTGTCCACTCGTTTTTGCACCTTTCCCTAACCTGGAAACAGATTAAAGTGAATACATCAACAGACTCCACGAAAAAAACAACCTAAGCCGAAACACCAACACATCTCATAGGTGCAAATATTATCAAAAGTGGTTTTACATACCCCTTGCCATGGTGCCCTCCCATCTCGTGTTTCACCCTAATCAAATGTGAAAGACAGGTTAGTAATTCAGTTACAAGGCAAAAGATATCATAGAAGAAAGAAGAAGTTGAAAATCTTCAATTACCTGGCTACCAAGCGACGGAACAGTTTGGTGAATAATCCACTGGGAATCTACAACGCCAATTTTTTCATGTGCAGGCTGTTTTGATAAAGTTGTGCGTCATGTAAGTCTTCAGTTTCAACCACTGAATTATGTGTGTGTGCGAGAGAGCAAACCAGAGATATCAAAGTTAAACAGAGTTGGGGACAAACCTCTACACATTTTCTAAGGGAAAAGTCGAGACCCCATCCATGGACCAAATCATTCTGCAATTTAAGAGCACAGTGACTACAAGTCTAGACTAATTCATCAATAAATAACTAAGGACAAATAAACAAGGCTTTGAAACTGTGCCATATCAGAATAGTCCTCTCTACCTGAATCATATGCCACACGCAGCGCCATGCGTCTCGGGAAAACACTGGTGCCATGATCTCAACAAACCTGTTTATTAGAGAAAAAACAGAAGAGAAAAAGAGTAATTATTTTAGTTGCCACAAAAGAAAATAAAATTAAAGCATGTAGAAAAGTTGAAAGCAAATGCATAGCAAAATATTTTTCAAAAGCTTTACGCTGCACAGGGAGGCAAATGACGGTTACTGCACCAGCCTGGCTTCTCCTCTGTTTCTCTGAAATAAATTAAGGAAAAAGATTACAAGGTTAGTTCATAACTTATGAAGTTTGATTTTAGTTATTAAAAAAAAAATTGATTTTAGTTATTAAAAAAAATCAATACAGGTCCCGTTATTCTTACTTGTGAACCTCAGAGTCACCTCTTCTTTTAGTCATCTGCCATGTTAACCCTTTGTTAGGTTCTAAACCAGGCTGTGAAATCTCCAAACCATGCTTTCTCACTAGTTTTATATATCTGGAACATAAATGAAAGGGAGATATTACAAAATCAAATAATAGACTGAAAACAGAAATAAACGAGACTCCTCACCAGAAAACTCACTCTTCTGCGTTGAAATGCTCGACCCCCAAGTCTTCATCCCAGATAAATATGTAGTCATATGAAGCCACAATGTCTGGATGCAAAAAACGCTTAGCATACCACCTTAAAACAAATTTAAGATTTAAGGTTACAATTATACTTTAGATAAAGGCAATTAATACTTGAATAACGATGCTAGAGAAATGTCCCTACCATTTAGTCTGCTTACGAGCACTCACATGAATAGCCCGCTTTGACCACTCAAATTCATCCCATTCAGTTGTTCGGCCATCATAATGAAATAAGAGAATTGTAAAGTCCTCTGAAAACTGCAAGAGATACATTTAATGTCATACCTAACAGGAGGAAAGGGATTATTGGTAACAAAAGGGATAAACAAGGACCTTTTTCACCGCTGCATCAATGTTCTTTTTCTGATCATAACCAACAGTGAAGGTTACAAGGTACCTTGGTTTGCTGGTCAAGTCCTGCAAATGCAAGCTCGATAAAATGACTCATTGTTGGAATCAAAGAGGGTCGCATCATTATATTACCACAAGAAGTAATTTCAATTAATGCTTGCCAAATCCAATATTATTTATTCAATCAGCTACATGTCAAATGACTTTATTGCTTCAGTCATCATCAACCACCTCAGCACAAGAGAAGAGAACTACCTCAGCACAAGGAAAAAAGGATACTCTATAACCACACATGCTTTTCCTAATAACAAATAGCAAAAGGGAGAAAAATGCCCCTAGAACATGGATTGATCTCACACTAACAGGATTCAATCTGCATCATCTTCAGATATGCATTGGGAAGTTTCTGCAAGACCACAACAATTCTGTAGTGATTGGTAGAAATACAAACCTCATTGGGCTTACCCCACAATCTCCTGAGGTAAAGGTCTGATTCAGCTGTAACGATTCCTGGTGGTAGCCTTTCTGCACCTCTGGGATTTGATTGAACCCAAATCTGTAGCAGAGACAGGATAAATGCTAGTTTTAATGGAAGTACTCAAAAACAGGACATGATATGGCACTCACCTTGAAATAGCAATGAAAAGATAGTTCCAGCAAATAAAATAAAAATAATAAGCCATTATTACGTTTCATTCTAAAAAATTATTAAAAAAAATTAACTAGCCAAAAGATCAAACGGGTTTAATTTTCTGGTTGTGATCTCATAGAAAATATTTTCAGCTCCACCTATAACTTATTCAATCAAGAAACACGTACTTAAGTACTAAGTATACCTTTGATATTCTAATATTAAAAAAAGTATACCTTTGATGTATGATTTAAATGTTGAGCTTGAGCTGAGTTTCTGTTATTATTTTTCAACAGAGACCAAGCATTTAGAAATGTTTGGGAGGAAATGCCTGATTTTTTGTCCTCTATGTATGAGAGATCAATAGTAGGAAGAAGACCGGATGCAACATTCACCTGCCATATCATGATAGAAATGTTTGTAATTTAAGTACATTTCTGAAGGGGTTTGCCATAGGAAAATGAAGCAAACAAAAAAGATAAATGGACTCTAAAAGATTGGAATATCAAGTCTACCTTTGTTAATGATAATGTTGGGAAGGAGACACCTATAAAGAAACCAAAAACTACTCCAATAAAAGTTGTTACAATAAGCCTCATAGTCTCATTTGGTTTTCTACTAACTGAACTGCAGCCAACAAGATGAAAATAATGGATAAGTTAGTATTACATATTAGAAGTCCACACTAAATATTTCAACAGAAATAAAAGTTAGTTCTACATAATAAAAATAGAACAGGTATAAACCTGCACGAAAGGATTCCCATGTTATTTACAATCTTCGGGCTATACATTCATAAAAGAAGCAAACAAATGGGCAAAATCCAGTAAATGATGGCTCAATTGCATTATCTAATAGGTTTTGAGTGGCCAATCCTTAAAAGAAAAGGCAACCATCATAGAAGGAAGACAAGACCTGGTGTGACATAGAATGAAAAGGAATATAACTTTGGAACACACTTCTTAAGGAATCAAGACAAAGATTCCATGAGATAATACATACATATTGAAGGTACAGTCCATCATTATTTCACTATGATTTGCTTAGCATTATTTTAATGAAAAAGGATTTATGACCTAGGTTATGTACTTGGTAGGCAGGCATTTATAAGAGTCAAGACTCAGAGTAGCTATCCTGACATTTATTCTGTCACAAAGTTGAGGAAAAATCAACACAAGTGAAAGTAATATCGCATTTCTTTCAAATTACCCTCTAAAACCAACGCTTATAAAAATGCAACCATTTACTTCCTTTGACAGCTAAAAACTACCACAAAACATGTAACCAATTGAGATTTCCAATCTAGCTTAAAACGCAATCATGTGCTTTCTTTGACGATCAATGGCTGCCATAAATTACATGCCCCAATTCAAATCATCAAAGCAGAACATTACTTGTTGATGCAAATTTTTATTAACATCGATGATTTGCTAGTGAACCTAAGAACAAAGAACACAACATTATGACCTCGGACCACCACAAGGTATGGTAGCCTTTGGTCATCTAACGCTTAAGTCCAAGTAGTTGGTGAATAAAAAAAAGACTAGTGTCTCTCCGATATAGAGATGTAAAGAGAGATTTTAATGAGATCGTCTTTGTGGTGATTCAATATATCAAGGATGTGTTGTGTGAAGTGAGAAATATGAATACATATAAGGAGAGCAAGATGAACCTTCCACATGATGACTTATCTTATTGTCGGAATTATCTCCCCATAATTATCACTTTGTTAGCAATGATGAAAATGTCGACGACATCATCAACGATGTCGCGACAATGTCTCTATTTTGTACATTCTGACATCGAAACATAATATCCATATCTTTTGACTAAAATGTCGCAAACATATCGAGAATGTCACTAAAATGTTGTTAAATTATCACTTAAATGTCTTTTATAGCTAAAATATCTTAAATATTTTGGATATTATCGTTAAAATGTCAAGAAATGTAAAAATGTCAAAAATATGAATATTGATTTTTTTTTTTCTTTCTTATCAATCATTTCTTTTACTTTTGCACAGCTAGAGAATGGAAAATTATAACAAATAAGAGAACATATTTTACTGTTTTATATTAATGTTATAACATATATATTGCATTGAAGGGTAAGGCTCATTATGTCCTCCTGACTATGAGTATTTTAAAATATAAATAATCAATTAAATGTCTTTTCATAATTTCAAGATTATCTTATTTTTAATAGTTAATATAATTAAATATTGTACTTAATTCATTCAAACTTTTTAATTACTTATTCTACAATATTTTACAAAAAAAAAAAAAATAATATATATTTTATTATACAATATATTAATTAACTGTTCAATTTATTAATATAAATATTATAAGTATTAAATAAAAAAAATTAGTTTAAAATATAAATAATTAATTGTTTTGATATTTTATAAAATTTTATAAAAAAAATTCATATTTTTGATAGAATTTTCATAGTTTTCGTCATTTTTCTCAAAATTTTCATCTAAATATCTTCGACATTTTTGTAAAAATTATATCTCAACATCTTGACCGACATCGACATTTCAAACATTGTTTGTTGGCTAATTAGGAGATAATTATCAATTGATTATTCTACTAAATATTTATCTGGCAGGTGTGCTACTTGTTGAATAGGACCTTTCACGTTGTGTAACATGGCATGGTCAGCCCCCATAGGACCACTAGGAGCTTCTCTACTCATTCTTTTTTGCATGTTTCAAGCTTTCATTTCAGATTCAATTTGATAACCTTATTTGAGGCCTCTACTTGGCCATTCTCCTAGGGTGTTCAACTGCAAAAAACACATGCTATATGTGGTATTATTCACATAAGTTCTTCAATTTTTGGCCTGTAAACTAGTTTCCATTATCTAAACCAAAGTGTAGGGTACCTCAAATCTACAGATGATGTTTTGCTAGATAAAGTCAATAGTTTTTTTCTCTGAGATTTGAATGAGTCGACTAACTTCTACACACATAATGTAGTAGTCTATGTGGCTTGCAATACTGCAACTTAATAACTAGCAAAATTTGGAACTGTCGGAGGCAAAAGAAAAGAAAGATATAAAAGAAGACCGAAGAATGTGAAGGAAGAAACCCTCATCATATTTTCTCATAAGATTATGATATTCTTTTTAATTTTTTTATCCATAACTTTCAACCTTTTTAAATTATGTGAAATTGGGTCAAGATTTTATAGGTAACCCATAAAACCAACTTAAAAAAAGAACTACGTGAGGCTAAAGCCTTAATTGCCACAACGCGTAAGCCTCATACCAAAAGGCGCAAGCCTTAATTTACCACCTGAGGCTATAGCTTGATACTTTTTTGTTAAAGCCTTGTCTTGAGGAGAGCCTCAAATTAGCCTTTCTCAACAATGCTTGGAGGTTGCATGTCTATTAGCACTTTTATCTTCTAAAGGTTAGCCTCGATCACTTGTTGAGTGACCATGAACCCTAGAAATTTTTCAAAGCCCACTCCAAACACACTTGTTCAAGTTTAGCTTCATCTTGTACACCCAGAGGATGTTGAAAGTTTCACTCAAGATGAATGACATGGTGCAGTGTAAGCTTGCTTATGACGACATTTCGTCCATGTACACTTCCATTCAGTGTTCAATGAGCTTTGCAATCATCTTGTTGACCAATCTCTGATAGGTGGCTCTAGCATTTTTCAGGCCGAAAGGCATGACCTTAGTAGAATAACCCTTGATAGATCATGATGCACGTTTTCTCTTGATTGGGTGCATGCATTCGAATTTGATTGTACCTAGAGTACACATCCATGAAGGAGAACACAGCATGTCCCATGGTGGCATCCACAAGCTAGTCTATCTATGTCAGGGGGAAGCTGTCCTTTGAATAGGCCTTGTTCAAGTCCGCAAAATCTACACACATCCTCCACTTCCCATTGGCCTTTTTACTAGGACCATGTTAGCTAGCTAATTTGGGTAGTAAAATTCAGTTATGTACCTAACCTTGAGGAGATTATTGATGACTTCTTTCATAGCTGAGTATCGTTCATGATTGTATAGCCTTCTTTTTTGCCTTATGGGCTAGATAGTATGTCTGCGTTGAGGCCATAAATTATGATCTTCAGGTCAATCCCAAGAATGTCCTCAAGGGACGATCCGAACACATCCAAGCTCTTCCCGAGGAAAGTGTCTACCTCACTACCCTCGAAGGAACAAGATTTTGTAGGTACCTACACAATTTTGTGAGGCTCAAAGTTCGACAAGACCAAAAGGTGTGTTTGCTAGGTCAGCTTTAATATGGCAATGTGTCCTTGTTGGGGATTGAGCTCTTGTTCGACAATGATGGGGACGAGATGCCACATGGAGATTGCAACTTGGGCTCACCGTGGGCATCTATAGGAGGGTCAGACGATGGCAGCCAAACAGCTATGTCTCGTTTGGCTAGAGAACGTCACTTTTTGTTCAACCATCCCCTGGCCAATGGTGGCTTATGTCCGAGGGTGGTGGCATGACAAGGGTGCATGTCGAGTAGTTCCTTCGACGGAGAAAATGTTAGTATAATATTGCATAGTCTTCTCAATAAATTAATAATTAAATGCCAAATAAAAAAGTAACTATCAAAATAAAGTGCTCAAATATTAAAAAATTAAGAAATTATGTCATAATTACATCCAAAGGAATTTTGTAAGATGATCAAAGCACATGTTCTCTTGATTTAAGTAATATTGGTGCCATAACATATAGTTTGAGACTGTTTGAATATAATGATTAAGATGACATGAATATGTTACTTGACCTCTTCTTACTGTTTTCTCATGAATAAAAAATTGTAAGTTAACCCAATAATTTACAAATTGTTATGAAAGATTTTCAAAGATTCCATAAACATTATGTACATTCATGCTACTTGAGATGTCACTTTCATTCGTATTAATGCTCATTAAAGATAAACTTATAGCCATAGTTCCTTCATCTAATTCTGACATATTATCGTATATATCCTGTGAAGATGTCTCTTTCTGTATTCCTTTCCAATAGCACTTATTCCTAGACCAGCGACTCTAAACTCATGATCTTCATCTTGAGTGGCATGTTAATAATTAACTTTACAAGTGAATGGACGTAAAGGTCGGTTATATCTAGAGTTAGATGTTATGTTCGCTCCCTCTTCATCATCATCACCACTCCTTGCATTATCATGTCCATCATTATCTTTTTCTTCCCCTTCGTCACGTAATGACCTAGCAATATTACTTTCACAAGAAGAAAACCTTATAATGTGTTTGTAGTTCACCTAATGGTCTTGCAGTAGAACTTATTAGAGTAATTAATATTTTTTTATAAAGTTATTTTAGTATTATCTCCATTGTAAGGTTATTTTAGTCATTTTCTTTATTTTTTTATTAAAAGATTTAGCTCGTATCATTTACACAACTTTTGCATTCTATGAAACCCTAAACTCCTTTTTACTCATCTTTTCTCTTATTTTTTTTAATGATAGATTTAGCTAATTATCATGGTATCAGAGCAAAGTTATTGAGAGAGCTATAAATTTAGGTAAGATTTTTTTGCGGATCCAATTGATTAAAAAAAATTAATTGTATGCCCTTTGAAAGCAACAGATATAGCAGTAGAGGATGTGATATTGTGACTGCAACGACATGAGTATGACAGCACGTTGATCTGATGGTTAATTGAGAGATGATTTTGTGTGGATCTATGGCTTGAGTAATTAATATTTAGCATATATTAGTCTCTCATATTCTGGTGGTCAACGATAATTCATATATATATTTTATATATATAAGTAATTGGATAAGTTTGAGAGGAAAGATAATGTAAATAAAGTATCAGGCAATTAAGTATTGGCATCACAACATTATTCGGTTAGTGGACAAAAATTAATTGCTATTATCTGGCTTCATTTTATTTGGTAATTTGGAAATTTTTTTTTTTTTTTCTACAATGACTAGTAATAAAGATGATTCACTACAGTTAGTGTGCAATTATATGGAAAGAATTATTCGTATTATGTGATGAAAAATTTTCTCAAAGACAAAAAGATGTGGGGTTAGGTATCTGAAACTGTGAGTAAACCTACAACAAAGAAAACTGATTATACAATCCTACTAGATACTTAGGAAAAGATAATTTAAAAATTATCCCTTGGATAAACAATTCTATTGAACAGTTAATAGGCATCCAATTAGCAAAATATGATACAACTTGCAAGACTGTATACACAGTCTAACTTTGCAAAGCAATATCAATTAAAATCAGATATTCGAACTTTTGAACAAAAAAATGAGTATTCAAGAGTTTTATTCAACAATGACAGATCTTTGAGATCAATTAGTTCTAACAAAATCAGCAGAACTACGAGCTTGTACACCTTATATTGTTCGTAGAGAGGAACAATGCTTGGTTCAATTTTTAATGGCACTTCGTGTTGATTTTGAGGGACTTCGTGGTTCCATTCTGTATCGTAGCCCACTTTTTTCAGTTAATTCGGTGGTCAACGAGCTTTTGATTGATGAAATACGTCTTAAGTCTCAAGCAGAAAAATGAATTATCCCAGCACCTAATCCTTCTATTTTTGCAGCGTCTTCTAGACCTCGTGTTCACTATGGGAACAAAACTTATGCCAAGGCTCACCCTCCCCATTTTTAGTCACAAATTTGAACCATAGCAAAATATCTTATGATCTAAAAAAATTTAAAATAAATTTATTCACCTACAACCTTTCACTAAAAAGTATAAAAAATTCCTAAATTTCAAAAAAAAATTGATAATATTCAAAAAAAAATTTCAACAATTACCCTCAATATATTCACGATATACAATAATATCTCGATAATTTAGTTTAAACCAATAATTTAGTTTATACACTACATAGTCATATCCATATTGAAACTTACAAATATCAGATATTATCGACAATATATCAAGATATATCTGATTTTGTAATCCATGACCTTCACAACCCAGTATCCACGTGTCTTTGGAGCTATTACCTAAATCTCGGTTATCATTAATTAGGAGCCGCTTCGTAAATATACAATAAGACAAACAGCTGCGCTTAACTTGATTCCGAAAGATTGATAGCAAAACAATGGATAAGCAACTCCACAAAGTATGCTAATTCAAACCAATAAAAGTAAACATGATTAGCGCAATATTTCTAAAAGCCTTTGCATGACGTATATAATAGTAGTTTAATTTAACATTAATATTCCAAGCAGGGTACAGTTTCTGAAATAATAGTCGAAATGCGTCAAGAAATCAATCTTAAACTCTAGAACAACAAAAATATAAAGTGAATTACGAACCTTAATGTTGACTATGTTTGGACTCTTAAGACTTAATAAGCACATCTAAAAAAAAAAAAAGAACAGTTCGAATAATTGTTCCAGATTCACCCAACTGAAAACTAAAACAAAATTTTAACAGTGAAATAAAAACGAACCTGCAGAGCTGAAAAAGGGGGAAAAAGAGCCCTAACGACCAGAAATAGATCTGGTGAAAGAGAAACGTTGTGGAAGCTCGAAATCTCAAGAAAACCCACTGAAAAAAAAAAAATCCGACCTCCTGTTTCTTTAAACTTGATCACCGGCTTCTCTTTATTGTTCTCCCAAAGAAGACCAGAAATACGCGAAGAGACGTGGTGTTTTTTCAGTATTTATGGGTTTTTGGCAGTATAAAAGTTCCCCCGATCCTGAGAAAGCTGGAGGGAAATAAATGGAAATGAGTATTTTCTTTGGGTAAAGAATTAACTTCCCATCAAATGTACTCTACGGCTTTATATAATTTCCTTCCGGATAATTACGCGCTTTAACGTATTTAATTTATTATAAATATGTTGATAATATTTTTATTATCATATTTAAAATATGATCATTATTTTATTATCATATTTAAAATTTTATTAAAATAAATAATTAAAAATATGTGAATTATTTTACTTATTTTTATTTGTTTAATTTATATAATATATTTAAAATAAATACAAAAATTAATTTTTTTATTCTTTTATATTAATTGTGAAAGTAAAATAATATTTAGAATCTTTATAAAATGTGATAATTATTGTATTATTAGAGTCTTTATTTAATGTAATTTTTATTAAATTTTTATGTTTAGGATTCTAATTTAATAAGATAGTATATTTTTAAATAATAACTAATATCAATAGCATAAAATATATAGATAATTTAATCTAAAAATATTAGTTATAATTTAGACTTTTATATATATTATACATATTTATTATTTAGAGTCCTTAGATATAATAATCATCATATAATTAAAAAATTCATTGGACGTGATTATTATTAGATTATTTAGAGACCTTAGATATGATAATCATCACATATATTTAAATGTGATAATAAATCTTAAAAGATTTATTAATGTCATTAGCTTAAAATATATAGATAATTTTGTCCAAAATAATATTAGGCATAATTCATATTTTTATATATAATATAAATATATATATATATATCAAACAAGATCGCGGCTCATCTCTTTGATGGCACTAATAATATGATAAGATTTAAAATATTGATGTCAGTTGAAATGTCGACATTTAAATTTTACGAAAATATTAAAAATATTGTAATTGTTGATGAAAACTTTAGAAAAACTTACAAAACCTATAGAAAATGTATCAAAATAATAGAATTTTTTTATAAATTTCATAAATAATATAAGCAATCAATTATTTATATTTTAACTAGTTTTCATATTTAATACATATATTTATAAATATTTGTTGTGCTCATTTTGACCAATAAATCAATTAATTATTTAAAAAATTATAGAATGACTAGCAAAATTGTGATATAATTATTTAGATTGTAACATGTAATATTATTATAAATGAATAAACATATACTATAAATAGTAGAATTTAAATTATGAAAAATAACATCTATAAGTATTAACTAATATAATAATGAGGTATAAATAAAATATATATAAAAAAGTACAAAATATTTTTTCAAATTCAAAGAAATTATCTTTTGATTGAATTCAAAAAACTATAAATAAAAAATTTAGTAATAAATTATTTAAAAATTAATAAACAACGACATTTTGTTGATATTTTTCGTCGTATTATTGACAATATTATAATATCAACGAAATTTTGGCAAGAAAATTATATTTTTTTAATGAATAATGATATTTTTATAGTTTTTAATGAATAAATATCAAAAGATATTTAAAAAAAAAAAAAAAAAAACTTAAAATCTCGACATATGGCGCACATTGTTGATTATTCTTTCATCCTCTTTTTTTTTATTTAGTAGATTTTAAATATTTTTAAGTCTTAAATTCAAAATTTATACCTTATATTAAGGTATTATATGTCGCTTTAAATTATAAGGTCATTGGCAATTATTCTTTCGTCCTTGAAAGTAGAAAATTAGAATGTTTTTTGTTTTTTTTTTTGCTTTATCTTCTTACATAAAGTAAAGTACTACGATACCTGTAGTAAAACAGACAAACTGTAGCAAAAAAAAAACTACGATACAAGCCAGTCGTGTGTTTCATTTCTCTGTTCTATTTTTTTGTCCTATATTTTAGCCCTTTTATATTTTAAATGAGTCTAGCTGTATCTTTAAATGAAAGGACGTGGCCAACGTATAAAATTTAATGTTAATCAATTTCTCTACTTCTAGAATATTTATTATTATATATAAAAGTGTGAATAAATCATAAATAATTCTTTTTTTCCTTTTTTTTTAGCTTTAATATTTTTATTATTTAATTATTGTTAATTTTTTATACTATTAAATATCAAAATATCTTTACCATATTTTAATGCATAGTTTATTTAGTAATTTTATTATGTATTATCTTTTCTATTTTATCCTTTATTTTATTATATATATATATATATATATATTGAGAATAAGTTATAAATGGTACATTATTTTTCTCCAACATTTTTTTTCCGATTTTGCCTTTTTTTTTTCTTCTCATTTTTAACTTTAACTTTTTTTATTATTTAATTATTGTTGGTTTTTTTTACCCTACTAAATATCAAAGTGTACTTACCATATTTTAATACATAGTTACAATTGGTAATTTTATTATGTATTTGTTTTTTTCATTTTGCCCTTTATTTTGTTTTTTTATCACTTTTTTATTATTAATTATTTTTAATTTTTTTATACTACTAAATATCAAAATATTTATATATTATTATGCCATACTTTTATGTATAGTTATATTTGGTAGATTTATTATGTATTGTCTTTCCCATTTTGGCCTTTCTTTTTTTTTTTTTTTTTCATTTTTAGCTTTAATTTTTTATTTTTAATTATTTTTGTTTTTTTACTCTTTTAAATACCAAAATTTTGTTATATTAATATATCATATTTTTATGTATAGTTACATTGCGTTGTTTTATTATATATATTGTCTTTTCCTTTTTAACCTTTTTTTTCATTTTAGCTATAACTTTTTTTATTAAATTATTGTTCGTTTTTTACACTACTAAATATTAAAATATCCCCATGCTAAGATACCATACTTTTTTTATGCATACTTACGTTTGGTAGTTTTATCAATAACTGTCTTCTTAATTTTTTCGTATATAAATAAATATTAAAATTTTCTTATATTAAATACATTTCTTATAAATAATAGTATTATTGGTTATATTGTGTACTATTTTGATTATTCTCAAGCTTTTTTTATTTTTATTTTTTGTTAGTACATTAATAAATATCAAAATGATACTTTAATTAATATAATTTTTATAAATTAGTTTCTCTTGTACACCAATAAATACCAAAATATCTTTATATATTTATTAAATTTAAAAAATCTTGTTTAAAGATATTATTTTGAAATAAAGAATTGAGAAATAATATCAATTATTAATGACACTACTATATATATATTAAATTTAAATAACAAACTATTGCTCATTTTTTAAAATTAATATTAATATTTTAAATCAAACATTAAAATAAAATTATTAACTCAATAAATGAGATAAAAATAAATATATTATTTAACAAATTATTTATAAGTTATATGTTAATATAAATAATTTTATCAAAATAAATAACCCAAATAGGTTTAAAACTAATATATATATAAGCAAGGTTTGGCTTTAACTTATTGCTCCACGTTGTGAATTTTTTTTTTATACAATAGATATATTAAAAATTAAGTATATTTTAAGATAGATATATACTCAAATTTTCCGACTTTCTTTAGAATTCAATATTTTTTTCTCTCATATTCAATCCTTAATCTATATTTATCTCTTTCTTACTATAATTACAATTTTTACGCGGAATAAAAAAAATTCTCCACGTTGTGGTCGACATGCCTCTTTTCTTCCTTTCTTTTATTATAAATGCTAAGTTTATAATAAGAACATAAAAAAGGGAATTTTTAAAATCTAAAAAGCCAAGATTTGGCTTTCACTTTGTGGTTTGACACGTCACGGACGACATGCCTCTTCTCCCTTTTCTTTTCTTTTTTAAATACTAGTTAATTCTAATTTAATAAATATATAATAGTATTAATTATAAAATAATACTTATTACTGCTTTAAAAAATTATTTAAAAAAAATATTTAAATTTAACTTTTGGAGAAAATTTGATGTTAAAATTTTGAAAAAAATATTTGCAATAATACTCTTAAAATAAATAGTTAATGATTTATTAATTTATTAAATAATAAAGATAAAATAAAAATATTTTCGATCGAACACAATATATATTTATATAAGTATTTTTTACTTAATAATAATATGTATTAATTTACTATTTTTTTAATATGATATGTTTTCAACATATATGATCTGCTTACAATAAATTAGCTAGATGTAGCTCATTTAATAAATGAGTAAGCATAAAGAGCATAAAATGTGTCTTTTAATGTGATTAAAATAATTATATAAGGATAATAATATAAATTTAATACACAATAAAATCAACTAAAATAATTATTTATAATAAATATATTTATTATAATTAGACTTTGATATTTAGTGTACAAGAAAAAAAAAAAAGATACAATCAAAATTATTCATGCTTTTTATATATAAGATAAAAGTTGATTGGCCCAACTACTTCGTTAAATGAGTAAGTTTGAATTGTATAAATTTTCACCAGTAATGTAACTAAAATAGTTAAACAATAATCTAATTCTAATAAGGTAACGTAAATATATAATAAAATTATTAAATGTAACTATGTTTTATTATAGTACAAGAGGAAACAAAAAAAAAAAAGCTAGTAAAAAGAAAAAAGAAAAAAAAAGGAAGATCTACAAAATAAGAGGATTTTTACATATAAGATAATAAATGCAAAATTTATATTAGAAATTAAATAAAAAAAAATTAAAACACCATTTTGTAATAAAAAAAAATGAAAATATCAGAGCTCAAATACAACCCAAATATTTGGTCCTTGAATGATTAATGCGTATAATAATAATAATGACGAAATTTGAACTTACGCATTGTTCATTTACAGCTGGACTATAAAAAAATTATGTATAAGTTCTATGTCTGTTTCCAGTATATTAACTCATGTATAAATGATATTATCCCTAAATAAATTTTTTCTTTTTCAACTTTCGGCCACCTAAATAACTTTTTTCTTTCAAATGTCTAAATCAAGTAATAAATGTAGAAGAGTAATACTTTGAATTGCAATAACTGTTACAAATCTCGCTATTTCGTAAGTATGAATTTATCAAACAACCCAACTTATTATCAAGTATGTCTTAATTAGTGTAAATGTTTTGCAATTCTATTTTTTGTTTTTAAATCCCATGACCATTAAAAACGTTATTAGAAAGCTACATAAAGACATAAAATTTCGCTAAATTTTGTGATCATGTTAGTCTTTAATCTTTTGCAATATTGACATATTTACTAATAAACTACACTACATAATTTTTTTTAATTACTTACTACCTAAATAAGTTGCTATCAAATAAAGTAACACAATGGAGTTAGAAATGCTTTTCACAAACTTTTTCAAGGTCCTAAAACATTTTAATGCTATCGAAGAACACTTTTATAGGATCCAAAACTAACAACTGTATCACCAAATTATCACGAAAATTATAAATATATCACTTAATTTTATCAAATAATAAAAATAGTACTCAAATATAATTAATAGTATAAATATACTATTATATTCTATTTCCGTGGTAGATTTACATAGTTAATAAAAAAGTTAATGGCATATTTGTATCACTAATAAGAAGTTCCGTGGTAAATTTATCATAATAATTGCATATTTATACAACTAATTATTCTTGAATATTATTTTTTTTACTAAATAAAATTAGACAATATATTTATAACTATCATGATTCAGTAATATATTTAATATTTGTTACTTTGCTCAAACATGAATAAACATACCTATGGTTTGATTGTGTTTTGGGGCTTAACCTATGGCCATATAATCCTTATTGTTGGCTTGGCTAATTTAAAAAAGAGAACTACTACGAACATTTACTACATCTCATTAAATTTATATCTCGTAAAAAAATTATTTAAAAAAAGACAATATATTATAAAATAAGTAATAAATAAATGAATATTATTATAGCATATGTAAAAGAAAAACTTAATATATCATTGATAAAAAAATTATTATAGAAAAACTATCAAAAAAAATTTCATAAAGATAAAGGAAAATTTGGGTACATTCATTTAGAAGAAATATAAATTTTAACAAAAATACATTTTAGAGAAGGAATAAATACACAAATAAAATTAGCATTACCAGACAATAAGATAACAAACAGAAAATATGTTTTGTTAGGAATGATTAATGGAAACTTAGGATATCAAAAATTAAAATTTACAGCATACTCTAAGTTTACTATTAATATCAATAATAAAAATTTAAACCAAGTATTAAGTCTAACTTATGATTTTGAACTAAGAAATTTAAAGAAAGATGAAAATCACTCATTTTTAATATATTATCTAATAGGATATTCACTAATAAACAGCCACAATAGTTCAATATATAGATAAAACGAATTTATAGAAATAGATAAAATATTTAAAGGAATATGACAAATCATAAAACCAAAAATATTAACATAATATGAAATACTTGATAAATAAAATTTAAACATTAAAAAAAATCCTCTTATACTAGTAAAAAAAACAATATACAAATAATTAAGCTTATAACACTCAAGCAGAAATTATTAAAAGGGATAAAGAAAACGTAGAATTAAAAGAAGAAACTGAAAAAATAAAAGAATTGGTTTATACAATAAAATAATAATATTAGACTAAAAACTTATGTTAAAAAAAATTACTAGGAATTCAATTGAATAAAACAATAACCTAACAAGCATGTCTAGCAACTATATAACTATAATAAATGTTTAATTTTTTCGGCAAAATTATATATACCACAAGTGAATTAAATATTAAAATTTTTCAAAAAATAAACAAAACTCAAAAAGAACTAAAAGAAATACAATTAGATATGTATAAAAAATTATATAATTAAAAAGATATATTAATAATATACCAAGATGAAAAGAATTAAAATTACATCCATTAAAAGGTTTAAAATATGAACCCCTAGGAGATCTGATTCTTTAATACCTAAAAATCATAAAAGAAAATATGAAGAAAAAATTCAAAGACATAATTACAATCTAATGGAATACAAAAAAGATTTGGAAGAATAATTCATGAATCCCGAAAATATCGACATAGAAAAATTAATTAATTTGTTAACCTTAACAAATGAAGAATTAGAAAAATAATATGAAGAAAAATTTTGTACAAATAAAGAAGAATATTATATTTCAATAATTAGTGAAAGTAAATTTGAACAAGAAAATATAAGTCAAAAAATTCACATGGAACTTGTATTATCAACCCTACAAAGATTAACTCCATAAAGAGAAAAAATATATGACCCACATAGGGAAGAAAAGAATAGACAAAGACCAAGAAAACTTGAACCTTTTAATAGACGAATGATTATATTATGGTACTAGAGGTAGTATTCCACCAGAGTTTAGATCTCATGAAAATTATAAATCTAATATTCTAGATTTAGATTACATAAGAGACAGAAAGAAAAATCTTAGATGAATGGATTAATGAAATGAGTATAATTATACAAACTTTTACAATCACACAAACAAATTCCTTAATTTGTAGAGTATTCGTAGCTCTTAAAATGACAAAAAATATAAAAATTTGGTTTACAAATTTAATATAACAGCAATATTTAGTAATTCAAAGAAATGCAACTACAGAAAGAAAATACTGTAATAAATGAAATATATAAAGAATTCATTAGAGAAGTTAAAGGTAGAAACATTATTGAATCTAGTGAAAATGAAATAAATGAAACCAAATAGCATGTAACGAATATGAAAATATGTAATATGTGTTACATAGATTCTTTTATATATGAATATGAAATGTATTATCATAAGTTACTATCTTCTATACAATAAACTTATAAGGAAATATTGTTTCAAAAATTACCTGAAACATTGTATAAAACTATAACAGAAGATGAAATAATAAGAATAGAGAAACAATATCTAATACATAAAAAAGAAGAACAAGAAGTAGTAAAAATTGGATAATAGAAAAATATAAAGAAAGAAAAAGAATTTAAACAAGTAAGAGAAAATAAAAAAATTTAGAATACCAAAAAAATGTGATTGTAACATAAAACTTTATAATAAATATAAAAATTCAGAAAGATAATAATATATAAACTTAGGAGGTAAGATTTTCAAAATTATAAAATAAGATATAATATAAACCTTATAAGTAAATATATAGAAAAAGCAAAAAAAAAAAAAAAAAAAAAATGGTGAGAATATAAAAAAAAATTATATTTAAAAAATATGTCTTTAAACATGAAAGGTTTATAAGAAGATAAAACATTAACAGGTATAAAAAAAATTATTAAAAATAATATATTCAAAAAAATTGTTAGATCTAAATATTAATAAATTTAATGAAATAGCAAACATAAAACTAAAAAATCATAGTAGGAAAAAAAAAGCTGAGAAAAAAGGGAAAAAAAAAGAGAATGATAATAAATTTCAAAGCTTTAAATAAAAAAATTATTGATGATAATTCTTCTATTTCAAAGAAAGAAGAATTGTCACTCATTAATGGTAAGAAGTGTTTTTAAAGTTTTGACTGTAAATTTAGATTTTGGAAAATAAGATTCGAAAATAAATTACAAAAATTAACAGCATTTAATTACATATAAGAACAATTTTAATGGACAGTTATTCCATTTGGACTAAAACAAGTACCAAGATATATTGATAAAATTTTCTAAAAATATCACAATTTATGTTATGTAGATATAAATGATATATTAGTATTTGGTAAATAAATTATCAAAATATTATTTATATATTATTAATATTTTACAAGAAAATAGAGTATCAGGAATAGTACTATCAGAAAAGAAAACAATTATTACTCAACAAAAAATAAAATATTTAAGGTTAAATAGAAAATGAAAAACATCATTTTCAATTCTATAAAATAACTGTAGTTTTTCTAGTATGATAAAAGATAAAATCAATTATAAATTTTTTTAAAATGTTTAATATATGCAGAAACATATATAAATAAATTAGCAGAAATGAGAAAGTCATTCTAAATAAAGCTTAAAAAAGATTATATATGGCAATGGACTAATTAAGACACTAAAATATGGATAAAGTAAAAGTACAGGTAAAAAATTTACCAACTTTATACTACTCAGAACCAATATTGCAAGTGATTATAATCAAGGAAGACTCATTAGGTAGCAATAATGGTTTAACTATTATAAATTTAATATAAAATATTTACTTTGAACTAAAAATAGTTTAGTAGATGCTTTGATATGAGAATTAGCAATTATAACTATATTTTAATTACAGGAATAGATCATCTTGATATAGAAATCAAAATTAAAGAAAAGGAAATCTCAATTAGAGAAAATAAAATCAAAAAAGAACAGCTTGAGTTATTATACCTTAAGAAGTTCTTAGACAGTAAGTATACATTGGCTAACTCAGCTAAACAAAAAATCCTTAAAGAACTTAAAAATTTAAAGGATAAAGAAGTTAACTCTTCAAGAAAAATTGAAAAGAAAAGAATCCAAAAACAGGAAATGAGAAAACCATTACTAACAACTCAGAAAAGAAAAAATAGAAGAGCAATTAGGCAAATGAAGCCGCGAAGGAATATTCAAAAAAGGTCTACGTTGTATACAATAGGCGAAAATTAGGAATTTACACTAGCTGGCTAGAGACAAGTATAGCAAAATTAAGGTTTAGTGAATCATCCATAAAACTTTCACCAACAAAATAGAAGCATAAGGGAGCTATACTAATTATAAAGTCTCAAAGCTGCTATCACCAACAGAAATAGCAAGGAATTACTCCTAGATAGTACAACAACCTAGTAAATGAACCACCAAATTAAAGAACCTTGAAAAGATTTCAAGACCAATATTCTTCAATGAAGCAACAAGCAATTCATCAGAAGAAGAAAGAGAAAGATATAGAAACTTGACACAACAATAATAGATAAATTTATATAATCTAGTTATGAAAACTACTGAAGAACATATTAATGATTAAAGTTTTATACCACAGAAAAAGATTTTTCATCAAGTAATAAATTTAATATTTTAGAAGGAGCTGATCTAGTATTTATTTATAGGACATTCCATGCTAGATTAATAAAAAAGTTATACCTAGGAAAAAATTAAATTATTTTTCTAAAAACTTTAGAAAATCTATCAAAAATTTTAAAAAGAAAATTAGGGCTATAGACAAGCTAATTAATTTAAGATATTTTAATTCAATAATGGATTGGAATTAGAAAACATGATAAGTTTATATCATTTAATTAAACTTGGGCTAGCTAATACTAAACGAGAAGTCCTTCGTCCCAAAGCCTTACCATAAAAGAAATTTAGTCCTAAAAAATTATATATTAAAAGAGGATAAATGTTGAGCCAAATTTACCATAAATAAGAAGAATTAATAACTCTTCTAAAATCGAGGTCAATTATTGCTCCAGTAAAGTCATTATTATTTTTCAGAGTAATTGGTCATAATAGAGGAAGATAGTGAAAAAATAATTACATATGAAACTAATTTCAACCGTAATAAGCTGGAAGTAAGTGAAGAAATCAACAAAGCATTTTTTTCATTATTCCAAAAAGCAAACTGCATACCACAAATGCATTTATTGCATCAAAGATAAAGAAGCTTAGGTGGACTCAGAGTTTTAACAGAGTTTAGTGTTGGCAGACAAAGAATAAACAAAGTAGGGACCACCTTCAGAATTGGAGCTGAAGCCAGCAATAATGTAAGCATTTTGGATACCATAAATCGTAATATCTCACTAATGTAAACAGAGAACCCTTAGAATGATTATGACCTAAAAATCCTTTCAAGGTTACTAATTCTCTAGGTTGTAAACTATTTGTTTAATAAATAAAAGTCCTGCTTAAATTTCAAATCTAGTTATCACTCTAAACTAAGAAAATTAAGTACGGATCTCAACAAAATCACCAAGGACAGGTCTATAAGCTTTGAATCTAGAGTGAGACTTAACTCTTTAGAACAATAAGAAAATAATTAAAAAACGAAAATTAGAGGTGGATCTATATTCAGAAATATGTTAGTTTACATTTAAAAACTAGTATACTTTGAATTTTATTAATATTGTTGAATTCATAAGTTATATCTTGATTTATGGAGAAATTAAAAAATAAACATAATAACATGAAAATGAATTATAATAAAAGCAATAAATCAAGGACAAATCTATATAGAAGTAAAATTAAGAAATATCCTAAAATTCAAAAAAATTTAAAAGATATAATTTATCTCAAATAAGCGTTTGTTTGTTTTAAAACATCTATTAAAAACAACTTCAAAAGAAGTCCAAAAAGGTAAAAAATAATTGAACATTTACAAGAATTAATTGACTATTTTAAAAAAAAAAAAAAAAAAAAAGAGATAGAATTTAGTAAAAGATCAAAAGAAATAATACTTAGATCTTGAAACAAGTCTTAATAAACTAGTAAAAATAGACATAAAAAAATAAAAAAATTCAAGAGTTAAGCCGTTAGATAGACAATGAACTTGATAATTTTGAACTTGAAACTCAAGAAAGAACAATGTTTAACTAGGCTTAATCATGTAGACATGGGAAAATTTTATGAACAAAAAAGTATGAGAAAATAAAATAAAGAATTATGATCAAGATAGAAGACTTTGAAAGAAAATATATGGAACTCTTAGAACAATATTTTGATAATGAAAATTATAAAATTTGTTTAGAAAATTTTATAAGATTTGACACTCTTTTAGATTATTATATAGATTATATTTATTGTATTTTATATATAATAGACCATCTCGTAAAGAAAATTTTAAGGAATTATTTTACACATAAATTTACAAGATATATGAAGAAGAATTTGATAACCTAATATTTAGATTTTATTTATTCAAAGAAAATATAGAAAGATAAGTTAAATAAGCTTTAAAAATAAATTCAGCTCAAAATTTGGTATCAGAGCCATAAACATATTTGACAAGAAGATTAGAAACAAAATGTTTAAAATAAGGTATAACCAACTTAATTCTAGAAAAAAAGCAAATTATTTAAAATATTATAAAAAATAAACAATAGAATTAATATTACTAATTAAAAAAATAACAAAAGAATTACTCAAAGAAATATCACAGATAATAATTTATAAAGTACTTTTCAATTGGAATGTAAAATTAACATAGTTATATCATAAATAAAAGACTTATTAAGAATAAAAATGTTTACATCATCATAAATCTCTAATTTAAAAGAATTATTTAGTTTAGTACGAAATATTGAAAATAATAAAGATTTTAAGAAAAAATTCACTAAAATGTTCTTAACATGTATAGAAACAAAAATGAACAATATAATACTATCACAAGAACATATACATCCCCCAAAAGAAAATTAAAACATTTAGAAAATACAACAAAAGAAAAAAAAAGTTTAAAAGAATTTAAAGTCTTTTTAAATACTATTTTAGAAAAATTAAAAAAAATCCTTGAAAAATATCGAAAGAATGAAAAATTTTAAGAAATAAAGAAAATAAAATTAATAATATTTTTAAAAAAAATTATTTTCAAAAATTATAAATTTTGACTTAAGAATCTTAAGAATTTATTATTTGGACAAAAAAATAAATTTTTATATCATAAAGGACATAAAAATAAAAAAAAGTACTCCAAGAATATGTATTAAAAAATCCACGTGGAATACAAATAGAATTGGCCGTAGAAAAAACAAGTTCAACGGGCCCAATCCTAAATGTTCCCGGGTCTAGCTTTGGAAATTAACAGTACTTCATCATCAATTGAAAAGGAAAAAAAAAAAGATAATATATAATATTATATATAGTAACAGTACTTATATATATATATATTTTCTTGAATGAGCAGTCCTAATGCAGAGTAGTGCTAATTTTATAGCAATTTAATAGAAAACTTACGAAATGTTTAGTACATTAATAAGTTATATATAATATTATATTAAATTGTATTAAATTATATTATAATTAATTTGCACAATATTTGATAAAAAAATATATAATATAATCGAATTAAAATGATTACTAAAATAATTTATTTTTAAATTAATTTTTTATTATAAAATTTATTAAATTAATATTTAATTTATTTTTATATTGTTTAAAATAAAAAAAATTATTATTTTTAATTTGATATAAAACAAAAAATCAAGACATATAATTTTATAATTAAAAATTCAAACAGATGAAAGTGATTGTTCAGTATGATCGTCCAAAATTTTTGTATAACTGTATTATTTTTATACTGTACGATACAATCTAATTTTACAACCAAACACATAACTTTATATAAATTATATAGTTATAATATTTTGTATAGTGTAACAAACATCTTAGTTTAATTCTTAATTGCTCTGGCAAATACCTAATTTTACTCTCAAAATAGCAATTTTCTTCTTAAATCGGCGCTTCATTTCGAAAAGGCCAAAAGAGTCAAATGGCAACTAAGACTTGGGAGCCAAGAGCGGGCAATCTTTCGCAAACAATCAATAAAATTGTACTTATTTTTTCTCTATAAATAGATTCTAAATCGAATTAGTATCTATATCATTTTTTTACTGTACAAATGGCAGTATGAACAATGAACATTGAAGAACGTACTATAATGAAGAACCAAGCATACCAGAATCTCGGCCTCAGGGGCCAATTGTTGACAGTATAGAAACTCAAAGTTCCCAAGTTGCATGCATCCTGCATCATGTCTCTCTTCGGTTATCCAAGGTGGTCGTTCTAATGATAAAGATGATGTATCAACTTCATTCTAGAGTACCAGATATGGCTACAACAATTGAGAAGGTCCATCAAAATCAGGCAATGCTGTGAAAGAAGGAAGCCAAAGCTCTACACGTGTACCACCAGCTCCTAGGGCAGCATCTTTCCTACGGGGCGAGATGACACGTACAACACAGCCATAACGCTCGAGTATCTCACGGGCAATAGATAGTCCAGCAATAAAATTCCAGGTCATGTTGTCTTCAACCATGTCATCTGAACAGAGATCTCCAAATGGGGTCAGAGAATGCATCCGTGTCTGAACTCAAACACAAAAATCAAATCAAATCACTTTTCAGTACTCAACAATACTTGGACAAAACAATAAATGAAATATAGAACAGAGAAGTAGCTTATCATCACCATGTAGTGCATGTCAGGGCCATCATCATCAATTACCACGAGAGCACCACCTGCAGGTGCTCTCATGGACATGATTTCAACCATCCCTCCAACACGTGTTCGTAAAAGTGCACCCTCGATCAAATTGCTCAAAGCTTGGCGCAAAGGAGGTTCTTCTATTGCAGCTTGTAACGATTGTGCTATTTCACTTAGTTTAATAACACGTTGTTGCCTTTGAGCCAGAGGACTCACAGCTTCAACCAAATCCACCAGAACATCAGAAACATTGCACGGTCTTCCTGACATAATTGAGTAGCATAAGAGAAAAGAGAATTTGAATAAAAAAGAAAAAATTTTACCCCTCCCACCCAAACAATGGTCTCAGAGAAGCCAAGATACCAAATGAAGTTAGGTTTATGTTTCAAGTCATGGAATGGTGCACTAACAACCAGATATGCACACACATACATAAATGTATGGGCAACACAGAGGGAGAGGGAGAAAGAGATGAATATAGATGTCGAAAAACAACAGCAGAGCTACAGTTTGAAGAACAGGCTTCTTAAAATTCTGGAAGCTTCAAAGGCATATCAGGAAGATATTAAAGTATGACAACCTAGGATAAATATGCTTCATCTGCCAGAATAACAGGCTTGCCATAATTTGTCCACATTCAAGTGTTTCCGTGATTTGCTCACCACTATAGAATCTCAATTAACTTTTCGCCCCAGGCTCCATGTGTTTCAGACACATATGGGGACATGACTTTCATCATTTTTCTACAGTGATTACGATTCTGTCTGCAAACAGTTCATTCAATTTTCCGCCATCTCCACAATGAAAAATTTAATAATAATTCTCCCATCTCTTATTCCCTTTCCCCAGTGGACAAACTGTTTCATGGATCACAGAAATATATGGGAAAGGATATTTGACTAATTTTGTCAACCTGCAGTTTTTATCTTGATCAACAAAGCTAAGAACTCTGGTAAGGCTGAAACCTACCTGATTCCATGTTGTTGTAGAGGAGCAAGGGCAGGAGGTGGCATAGGCATCTCTATATCCTTTGCTGCTTTATATAGAGAAAGTTGTTCACTAGGACTTTGGAACTTAGTGCTCAAACCATCACTCGGAAGGTTACGTGACCGAGGAGGCCTCAATGATTCAGGATATGCAAAGGCAGAGTCAACCGTTTTCTTCAATCTTTCTTGATTATAATGAACTAAATTAGCCTAATATCAAAAGAGAAGCCAACAATCAGCTGCTATCTTGTTTGCTTTTCTTTTTACACGACATCAACATTAGTTAAAATCATAGCAGATGAATTGATTTAAGAGAACTTCAAAGATTGTTACCGTCCACCAAACTGGAAAACCAGCAAAAATGAATATGAAATATAAAGAAAAGAAAAGTTTTCTTCTTTTTGAAATGATAACATTTACTTCACAAAGAAAGATCATAAGCTAAGGAAACATGTTTTCTCACATATAGCATTTACATACACAAACAATTTTCATGTTCGTGAGTGAGTGTTTTTTAGAAAGAGAGAGAGAATACCTTTGTTAGGTAAACAGCATCTTGGAGTTGTTGGAGTATATCCCTAATATGGTCACCTTGCACCAATATGTCTTCAACGATATCATGGGAAATCTATGATAACGTATTTCACACCCAAAAAATAAAAAGAATTGATAAATCAAATTGTTTACTCTACCAAGAAGAACTCCACAAAAGCTAATTACCTCACTCCTCTTCGTGTGAATGGATAACATTTTGCTTAAAGTTCGAATGCTAGAAAGAGGACCACGAATCTTGAAGAAAATAAGAAGAAAGAGAAAGTTTAATTAATTATCATTTTAATTAATTTAAAGTGCTATTTAGCAACGACTGGAATAAGTCGTCTTACTTGTTCAACTAGATTACTCATTCTGACACTATTTTTCCATGAAGACTCCTGGAGTAGCACCGCTTTCTGGAGAAGAATTAAACAAGATATAAATCGGGTAAGAGTAGAGAAGTATTCAGTGTGATCAAAGTTTGATAATTTCTTTTTAATAAGAGAGGAAAGCATTTGTGATTACCTGATCCATAACATAAGCCATAGCCAAAGACCTTGAAATGTTGACAGCATTTAATCTCTGCTCAGCAGTAAACGCAGTTATTCTAGCGGAACTGTCGTTGCTCTTAAAAGTATGAGCATCCCATTGTTTAAGATCAGACTTCAAAGGCAGAGAATAAGCTTCTTCAGGAGTTGATGAGTGAATAAAATCACTCTCATGCATTGGCATCTCGAGCCGCTCAAACTCAGCAGCCAAGAATCCCACCACAAATGGGTGTTTCACCATTGGAAAAACTACAGCTCTGCATTCTGGGACAAATTCTACCTACAAATTTTAAGTTGAATATTCGCTCTATGGATTCAGAATTACAAGGAACTATAATCTACAAATTCAGCCAACAAAAACCATGAGTTTAACTACCATACTTGTTGATTGGAAAGCGCAACTTCTGCCGTCCTTAAACCCGTGGGAATGCTAAAACTACCGACTAATATCACAATGTCAGCTGCATTTACTACTCCAGGATAGGCAGTAACTCGACGAAGCTCTAATCGATCCATCACATAACTCCCAGCTGGTCTTACATAAACCTATTACAATTTTCACTACCAGTACATAAGTTGTTTCAAGTTTATAACATCTACTTAAAATCTACAATTTATTTTCAATTTTAATTCAGTTTTTCAAGGAGGTAAAAGAAATCGAGAACGTATTAGCAAGTGAACTGACCGAGAGTATGACATGAGGATCAACAATCCGGCGAAAGAGATCTAACTGTTCGACACAAAGCCTCTGAAAATCTGAACTTGGGAGGACCAACCCACTCTTCCTATCCTTCTCGATCCTCTGCATGAACTCCACTGGAGAATTCGAAGCACGGCGGATAGCAGAAGCCACGGCCGAGGCCGAGGTGACAATAGCTGGTTCTTGATCTTCATTGTTGGCGACATAATGGATACCAAAAGAATTAGGGTTAGGATTTTGTAGTGAGAATGATGAAGAGGAAGAGGAAGCAACGGTGAGCAGACCACATCTATCCTTAAAGCAGTGAGGGAGTTTATAAGAATTATAAAAGAAATTGGGGGCAGCATTAGAATTTACAAGGTGTGCCAGTAAAGAATTATGGGGGTTAATTGCAGAGAGTAGCATTTCATCTGTCAAAGAGTGTTGAAGATGATGAGAATAAAAGAGGAGGAAGAAGAAGAAGATAGACGTTTGGTTGTAGCCATTGAGTGGCTATTATTGCAAAACGAACTCTCAAAAACACTTTTTCCAGTACAAAAGCGAAAGTTAAATGAACAAGCGCGGACACATAAAAAATTATTTTCAAAAATTACCAAAAAAAAAAAAAAACACCCATAAGATTTATTTTTACCACTTCAATAATATTCAATATTCAATATTAAACATATAATATTAAATATTTAATATTAAATATATTTAAATTACTAAAATTTAATTTAAATAATATTTAATTGAATAAACGTTTAAAAAAAATAATATAAAAATTATTTTTAATTATAAAAATATATAATTTAAACATAAATATATTATTTTTATAATTATAAATTTTAAAAGATATTATTTTTTATTATTTTTACAAAATTTACGAGTTACTAAAATTTACTTCTTTTTTTTTTTTTTATATGAAGTAGATGATTGTATTTAAACATTAAAGAACTAATTAAGGTGGATACTCTCTAATTCAATACTATTTTTTTTTTTAATGTCGTAACATATAATAAAAATTATTTAATAAAAATATAATAAAATAATAAGTATTAATATTTATCTATATATTATTTTTTATTTTGAACGATTTTATTTTTAAATTTTAATTTTAATTAAAAAAATTATCATTATTATCTAATTTATTTATTTATTTATTTAATAATAATAATTATATTTTATTATTATAAAGATAATATCGTAATAGTCTTATTTATAATTTAATTTTTTTTTACAAAAAGTCATACGTAACCTAAAATTCATGATTATGAATTGGAATTAATTTTTTATTTTTATTGAAATTATCATTATTATTTATTTAATAATAATAAATATATTATCTTATTATAAAGATAAGATTATAAGAATTTTATTTATGATTTACTATTTATTGGATCAAATTTCTATCAATCCTTTATTTTCCTCTACTTTGACATGTATGTTACTAACAAACCACATCAGGAGACACTATATCATGGGGTGTTGTATCTTCTCTGATGCTTAAGTCAATTTTTAGAGAGAAAATACAAATTAGATAGGAGTTTTGTGGTTGAATAGAAGCTTATGCGTGTTCCTTTTCAATTATGAGACTCTATTTATAGGGTTTGGGGTGGATGACATTTTTGTAAATAAGTCGTATTAATTAATATTTATATTATTTAATAATAATATAAATATCTTACCATTAATACGCATACTTGATTGTAAGCTAACTGTACCATTTGACTTTTTTTCTAGTGATGTGGACCAATTAAATGGTGTCACACGTATTTGATTTAATTTCAACCCAACACAAGCCCTTTAGGCTGCCTAAGCTTCTTTAGCAGGGTTAGCAAGGTAAATGATCTAGAATGTCTCATAAGGTACGATGGCTCAGCTATAGTTGGCCTTAAGATGTCTTGATTGAGACGAGTAATTAGTTTCCCAAGGATTTTCATGTCATTGCATTATCATGTTCATAAGCTTTTCAATGCCTATTTTCAGGCCATGATCCAAGTCCTAATTAAAAAGTTATGACAAGTAAAACTTTTGGAAAAAAAAGTCAATTGAGCTAGCGTGGCTTTAACTTCCCAAAAGAGATAGAATCTAAGCATGATTCTCCAAAATCATTCTCTTATCTGACTCCTTGGATCCTCATTTAATGGGTGGTTGAGATCTAGCCTACTAGTTTGTATAAAGACCTAGCCTTTCTCATCCACTTCACTTTGTGATCCAAGAGATTGAGTCTTGAGAGAAGAAGAATTTTGGAAAAAGTAGTTGACTCCATTCCAACAAGGTAAGTGAATTAAACTTCAACTTTTTTTTCCCTTTCTTCCTTCATTTTGTTTTCAACATGCATGAACTTTAAAAAAAAAATTATTTTTCCTCCACTTTAATTCACTTGGTAGACTAGAAATTTTTTTAGAGGGTTTACAACACTATTTTTTATATGTGTGAACTAGGAGGTAACTGCTCCTTGGTAATTTTATTAACCCTTGGAACTCATGACTGGCAAGAGAGCATAAACTCACAACAAAAATCCCATCATAGAAGTAGAGTTAGCATGGCTAACTAGTATGCTGAAAACATTGGAAATGGGAGGAGGAACCCAGGGGAAGCGAAACGTAGCATAGAGGTCAGAAATTGGGGGTCCTAAAGTCAGATCAAGACGAGATCAAACAGGCAAGATTGAGACGAGGAGGCAAAGCGGCGGTGGGAGGGAGCCAACTTGCAGACTGGTCGTCTAGCCGGTGACTCCCACTCTAACGCCTTCGACAATATTGGTGTCGGGGTCCCTTGTCTATTTTTTCTCCCCATTCTGGCCGTGATACTTTCATTAAGGATCCCAATTCCATTTTTGGAAAAAATTCTTCTGTTGGACATCCTACAAATGACATGGTGTTTGACTTAGACTATGAAGTTGACTTTTTGATGCCTTTTACTATACAAGTCTTTGTGGACAAACTGAGGGATCACTGTCTTTGGGATAATATGTTTGCTAGTCTTTAACTTTTATTTTCACCATTGGTACAACAGTTCCTTTGTAGGATTGGGGTGCCTCTTGGTGTTTTGGAAGAAAAATGGGGGAGAGATGAGTCTTGCTGAGTTCATATCTCCTTATCATTAACAAGCGGTGGGTGGATGTTGGTTTGGCCTTAGACCTTTTGGTAGTAGCAAGTTGATCCTTGAGTTGCTTAAGTCTAACAAGGGTTCGAAAAACTTCTGATTCATTGTTGTCGTGGCCTATGATGTGACTTCTCCTGACCTTGGCCTTACACCCACTTAGTTTGTTTCCAGTGGTGAGCAGCTCACACGTGCATGACCCATCCACTAGAATTTACTTTACATTTTTTCTTGTTGGCTTATCTTACAAACTTTTTTTGGAAACTTCTTTGTGCAATACACTAGAAAAAGGTGAAGCTAAGGGCAAAAAGAAAGTGATTGGAGAGTTGTTTGATTTATGATGAGTGCTTAAAAATTACTAATATTTTGTAATTTATTGTGCTTAATTGTGACAAATATATTTGATTATAACTCTTTTATTTAATTATTTACATAAATCTATCAATTCGAAATCACAGTATATTTTAGGTATTTTTAGCTTCAAAATAGATGAATAATGTAAGCATGTGAAGGTGGGACACTTGAAACACTCAAATAGCAACCTAGGAGCAAAAAGGATTAAGGTATATAAGTCTTACATCATAAATCAACCAGTTTGTAAGGATTACATAATCAGCTTATGCTGCGGCGGAGGTTTTTGAGTGCCGCGCCGCAGTACTCTCAGATTTTTGTATGGGGCAATTTTTTGGCTTGTGCCACAGCGGATAAAAAGTTATGCCGCGGTGTGCTTCTATTTTTGAAGAGTCTCATATACAACCCTTACATCTATAAAAACCTCTCTTACGTTTTTAGCATTACGGAGAATTTTTCACACAATTTGGGGACTATTTTGTACTAAACTAAACTAGGTTTTGGAGCTTTGCCACATCCTAGATAGGCAAGAGAGGCACATATAAAGAAGACAATAAGCCTTTTAAGATTGAAGATCAAGCTTTTGGGGAAGGAAACATCATCCAAGCCAATTGTGGTGTCTAGATTTAGATTACTTGTTGTTATTAGATATTTCTTCTTCTTCTTTTCTCTCTAGAATGTATGTTAGATTATACTTGTCTGTGAATATTAATCTAAATATGTTTAGCTAAATTTAATTATGGATGTTTAGCTTTTATTGTCATGTTTGCTAGATTTGTTATGGTAAATATTTTTATTGCTTAAATAAATAAAATTGCCCTTTGATTAAGAATTTGTGTAAATGTTTATTTATGAATACTCATGGGCCAATTTGAGGTTCATAAATAGAATGAAAAATCTTAGAGTTTAGTTTTAGGAATGCCACCTTGACTATATTTTGAAAATTTTAATTAAAGCTTCAAATTGATGACCTAGCCATGGCATTGATATGATTGACATATTTTTTCTTGTGCATAATTTGTTTGCTATTTAATATACCCAATCATAGGATATTAATTAGTTAATCAAAAAAAAATTACCTGATCGTAGGTTCATAAACAAAAGGAAAGCCGGTAATCTTTATTTATTAGAACATTCATGTTAATTCATTATAATATTTTGATGCAAGCTAAATGTCCATATATCCTCGATTGATATTTATCACCTTTTTGAGTTAGTTCAAGTTTAAAATATTGTTTTCTTTCTTTGTTTGCCACCATTGATCTTATTCTCGTGTCCAACTTTAGTTATAGATTTATTACCTTTAGGATTCTAATTATTTAGAGTTTTAGTAGTTTTAGAATTCTAATTAGTTAGTGTTTTAGTTGCTTTAGGACTCTAAAGAGATTAAGGAAAAAGATTATTTAGAACCACTATGATTCCTTTAGAGATCGACCTTAGATTTTGCTTATCACTTACTATGAGTGATTCATACACTTGTAAGTACTATTATTTGCATATCAATCTACCCCCAACGAGAAGTTGCAACTAGAGGTTGGTGCTACCTAAAAGGATCTTTCATTAAAGGCTCCAGCTCTTATCTTCTCTACTCAGGACTTTTAGTAGCGATCCTATCCATGTGAGTACTGAATAATTGTTTAGCTTGGACTCACATAGAGTTTACTTAATCTTATTCCTCGCTACTATTTGTTGTCTTGTAGTCATTAACTCCTATCATATGGCAACTTATAAAGGTAACTCCACCATTGCCTTTCAATTCCTTACAAGGAACTTAGGGAACCAAAACTTAGAGAAGAACGGGGGCATTTTTGGGAAGAAGAGGGCTCACCGGGCATCCACCTCCCAGGTCATCAGGAGTTTAAGCTCATAACTCTGCTTAGACTTCTCCTCCAATCGAGGACTTTGTGATTGAAGAAGAGGCTTCACACCATAGCCCTCTATGCGACCTAATCTTTACAGAGGCTCTAGAAGACCCCACTGGCAATACTGATAAGGACATCCCTAGTTGGTCTGAGAAATTTTTGAAACTCAAGGCTGTTGTATGTGATTGCAGGCCGGCATCTAGAGCTCAGTTGAGTCCTTTGGTCGGAGCTTCCAGGGTGGCCATGCTCAGGCCTCACTTACTTTTACTTAGGAGGAGAAGAGAGAACTAGTCAAGGATCTAAATAAGGAGACTTTGATTTAGCGGGGTTGTCTGACACCTTGGCTGCTAATGAGGCTAATGGTTCCAAGCTTAAGGAAAATATGACTCTAAGTCACTTTGAAGTGAAGAAACCTAGAGCATATATCCAGAGATTGACTGCTGATGTAGAAGTTATAGATCCAAAAGTTGTAGATGAATACTTGGACTCTAAAGACTTTGGGGCAGATATTGGAGCTACTTGGGCTCATGGCTTTGAGTCTACCAAAAGAAGGTTCAAGATTGTCTACCTAGACAAGCTTCTACCTCACTGTAAGTTTCCCAACTTTAGTGAGGTTGCAACTAAGTATATATAGTTCATCTATGACTCTGACTCTACAACAAATGTGTCTTCAGCTAAAGAGATGGCCCATTTTCCAACTTCCATCGGATGCAAGGGATAAGGCTCAGGCTCATGACTCAGTTGGGACCCGAAGATAATGCAAGGGACACCAATCTCTGTAGTATTGTCCAAGAAGACCAATCATCAATTGTAGATTTAGAGCTTAGATCTAGACAATTCTTTTTCCTTGTTGTTTTACTTTACTTTTGCAGTAGTACCCGACAATTATTATGACTTGGCATTAGCTTGTAGTTGCTTGATGAACACTATTTTGACCTACTTTTTGTTATGTTTTTAAGTATTTATTTTGCATTTAATTTAGATATAATCTTGTTTTGGAGGGTATTTCATTGTTTTGTAGGTCAAAGTAGGTTTGAGAAGAAATGTGGAAAAAGAGAGTAAAAATGAAGTAAAAAGTGTGAAAAGATGTAAGCCTTACATTGGGTGCCATTCAATGTGTAAGGGGGACAAACAAAGGCTTTACAATGTAAGCCCTTACATTGAAAATCACCCATTTCTGTAAGGGCTCTTACATGGCACTAATGGCAATGCGCGCCGCAGCGAAGAAAATGTGTGCCGCGGCGAGAGGCTCTCGGGTTGAATCTGGGAAATCAAGAAAACGTTGCGCGCCGCGGCATGAATATTGTGCGCCGCGGCGGGGATGGTTCTGCTTTGGCTCGAAGATTTGAAAAAACGTTGCGTGCCGCGGCATGAAAAACGCGCGCCGCGGCCCGAGCGCGCTGAAATGAATCCTTTCCCTCTCAACCCACACACACACACACACACTTTCCCCCTCTCAAACCCTATCATATAAATACCTAATTTTAACACTCTACACATAACTTTTGAAAAACCAGCCTCCACCATTTTCTCCCCAGATTTGGAGAGAGAAGTTGCTCCATTAATGCTCCTCCATTGAAGCTCCATCAACATTCTTGAAGAAGGTGACCATCCAACATCAAGAGCTTGTTTCAAGAGTGGAAGTGGGGTAATTTAGTGTTTGTAATTTCTCTTCTCTTTAAGATTTCATAGAATGTTGTTTGTAATGAAAAATATTGATTTGGATTTCATTATGAGTAGCTAAACACTTTGTGTGTGGGATTTTAGCAATGTGACTTTGAATGGATAATATTTATGTGGTTTGATTTTATATTAAAGTGATTTATTTCATGCTCATTGTTCTTAGCACTTATGTTCATTAATTACTTTTGGCCAATTTAGTTTATGAATGTATGGAATATTTTAGGGTTGAATTTTAGAAACACCATCTAAATTCAATTGAGCATTTTTGAGCATGAGCCTAATTTTAAGTGCATTGACTTGTCTTAAATTAGGTGATTAAATTGGTTTCCTAAGTTTAATGCTAATTAACTAATTAACGGTCCGGATCAAAGAAGCTAATTAGTTAATTAAGGGAAAATCGCCATTGATTTGGGATTTTCTAGGATTAGTGAAAACATTCATTAAATTCCACTTTTTCATGCTTAATTGTGAAAACCACATAAATCACTCTATCCATGATTAGTTAACTAGCTAATTTCCCACACTCGTTCATTTCATCGTTTCAACAAAACCTTATCGCACTTACTTTTATTCTTTCAGTATTCTTACGATTTTAGAAACCACTTTTCAAACCAACCTTCGATTAGAGTGTTTAGCATTTCTTTTACTGTTACGTTTTAGATTACAATTAATTCTTTCAAAAACCACTTCAATTCCTTTGAGAGACGACCTTGGGAGTATACTTGTCGCTTACTACAAGTGACTCGTGCACTTGCGAGCTTTTACAAATATAAAATTTGGTTAACAAGTTTTTGTGCATCATTGCTCTTGGGAGCATGAATTTAATAATAAATAAACTTTTACTCCACACTAGCCTTGGAAGAAATTTTTGATTTCTTTGCTTGTGAATGCAAAACAAAGGTTGCACATGGTAGTTGAGTTAGCATTTTTTTTTTCCTTCGAAACTTGGAAACGGGACTAACCTTTGGTACTCTGGTAAGACGCTTTCGGCGCTTAAGTGACCTTGGGAGGCCTCAATTAACTTCAACATCCTTAGGAAATATTTGGGACATTGTGTCCTTGGGAGATCATCATTTGGACCTTATGAAGCACACTTAACTTAACTGTCAGAACCTGGACATGGTAAGCATAATGACCTTTGGAAATATGGAAGCAAGATGTAGTGGTATTTTCAAGAAACTGATCATGAGAACACTTTAATAATAAAATTACTTTGGGAGAGCACACATTTACTCAATAACCTCAAAATTTTTAAGAATTGACCCATGCCTTAGAGAAATTCTTTGGCAACCAAGGTGACACGACGAAAGTGATAACACCTCAACCACTCATATAGAGTAGAGCACCAGCCCTCAACGTGGGTCCCTCAAAAAATTTAGAGTGCACAAATAGGGCATACGACATCCAATGCACGGACTGGGGACAAACCACGGCGTGACTAGCAAGGTGCCAGTTAGGTGGTCGGTTGGTCGGTGGCAACGACAGAAGAGGCATAGGAGGTGCAGGGAGCAAGAAGGGAGAGCAACATGCATTTGTGTGGGCGGTCATAGACACGGTGTGCCTAGTCAGCTGGCCGGTAGCCTAGTTAGACTGATAAGGCCTGGTATACCCCTTCTCCTACGTGGTATTTTTTGTCTAGTCATATTGCATCTATTGTAGCCGTGGTGACAATTTTTGGCTAGCCTTAAAGCAAATGGTCCCGTCTTGTTGACGTTACGACATTCTTCAACTTAACTTTCCTGGAGTCCAACTTTTTCCCCAATTTCAAGTTTTTACTAAAGCTATCATCTTTGTTGAGATTGTCATTTTTTGAGAGACTGTTATTTTTGACAAGGCCATCATTTTTTATGAGACTATCATTTCTAATGAGTGCCTTGTTCTAATGTCTTGAATCTTGATTATGTTCCAAACCTTGGTTCCATTTTTTGTGTGAAACCTCACTGAGTTTAAAGCATGTCACTTCCCAATTTCGAGAATTCTTTAGTCTTTCAAGTTCCTGAGGTAGATGTTCCTCCAAGTCACTTAGAAAAATTAAAAAATTATGTCTCTTTTAAGTCAATCGACTAACTGGTCTGGTGACCATAGTGTCTTGTGAATGACTGATGATCTAAAAGTCGTCTAATCTATCCTCTCAGTGCCCTTGCTTGTCAAACTTCTTGAGTACGACAAGTAATTGCTAATGTTTACAGTTTACATTCTGTGGGAATGAGCTCTATCCTTTACTAGAAGCGAATGAAAACCCAAAATTCTTTTGGTCCTAAGTATCCACTCGATGTGCCTGGCCCTAAAAAGGGTTCTCAACTGCGCAAGATGAGTAACTATCCAAACATGGACTAATGTCAAGATCCTGAGAGAGTTGTTACAAGTGCCGACTTTCGTATTGTTTCCTTGCTAGACTCTTCCTATTGAGGCATTAGTAGACCATTGCCTAGATCTTGGGTCAAGAATGTTGTGTATGCTTGGGGCTGTGATCTCGCATTGGCTTTGCACAACATGAGTTCCATTAAGATAATGACAAGGTAGGTGGGTTGCCTTGTTCCTGGGTCAGACTTGACCAGTACTTGGTCTTGGGATATTTCCAAGCATAGCGTGGTGTGGGACTATAAGGAGCCTCAAGTCTCCATTATGGGGAAATTTTCCACGCGTTGATTTTATGAAAAGTTGTGGCACTTTCCAACCTGGTGTGTGGTTTGGCACTACGTGCCAAGTGGGCTAAACATTACTTTATAGAGTGTGCTACTCTCTTAATCCATACCTAGCAAAAATATGTTGCAAGGTTGTTTGGAGATCTTGGTTGTTTACCTTTGGAATCCAACTAAGTTTAGATTCTAGATGAGTTCCTCGCAGGTGCCAACTTGTGTGAGCTCCACAGCGTTGCTTCATAATGTTTGGTCCATTGAGATGCTAGTTAATCATCGTCTAGATCTTGGATCATGGGCCCCAATTCCAAGTATCTAGCGCTAGTTCCATTTAGACATAGGGTTGCGCAACTATGTTTTAAGGCATAAGGTTGCGCAACATCTTGGGTAATACCTCATCACGACTTGGTCTTGGGTAGGTGTTCCTATTATATTCAAGTGTGACAGTAGGGCTGTGGTGCCTTAAGTCTTACCCCAAGTTATATACACACATTGATCTGGTGGAAGGTTGTAGTTCCTTCCTACCCCAATACGTGTTTAAGTACGGTGCATGATCTTAAGAAAGATAAGACTTTAGATCAATGCTTGGATAGGTTGGTCAAATTTACTATTTGTTCCAAGTTATGCGCCCCGCGTGTTCTGGGGGTGAGGGAGGCGTGGCTCCGCTCATGCTACAAGTTTGTCCCAAGTCCAAACTTGAACTCTAAGTAGCAAAGCTTCCTGATCATGACTTTAATTGATCCCAGCTATTAGGTCCCGATGAGGGCCATGGATTGCTTTCACGGCGTAGTAGCATGGTAGTGCTAAGCAGTAGTTGAGAAATGAGTTGTTAAGGCTCATTTAAGTTTATAGTTCCTATATCTTAGCTAAGGCAAGCATTGTCTACTAAGTTTGAGGGAGAGCGAGTGCTTACTCTCGAGACATAGTAGTGCTTGAGAACCCCAAGCTAAGATTGGAAGAATGAATTGCTAAAGTTCATTTAGGTTTGTAGCACCTGGATCTTAGCTAAGGTGTAAGCTGAATAGTAAGTCTTACGGGAGGGCAAGTGCTCGCTCCAGAGACAAAGTAGTGCTTGAAAGAGCTAAGATAGGATTGGCAAAATGAGTTGCTAATGCTCCTTCGATGATGTAGTGCTTGGATCTTAGCTAAGGCCATAGTTGGCTACTAAGTCTAAGGGAAGGCGAGTGCTCGCTTCCGGGACATTGTAGGACTCATAGGTGCCAAGTTAAGATTGGCCAGGTCTTCTGGTAACTTGTTGCTCTAGGGTCTAAGGCGAATGCTTTGAGCTTTTTCTAGTGAGCTATGATTTAGCTACTGCTTACTGAAATGTAAAGTTCAATGTCTATTGGTGCTAAAACTGGCTACATAACTCTTATTCATTTCTAAATCTTTTTTCTTCCTTTTTTTTTTTGGGTGCTGGTGTTGGCATGGCCTCGCAAAACCTCATTAAACACTACGTAAAGTAAATTATAAGAAATAAGAAAAAGGAAAAATACATAAGCTATCAAGATCATGTTCCTGTTGACACCAGTAGCTTATCTTATCACATTTGTTAACCTTGGCAATCATCACATAGTAGTAAAAGAGGCCACTGTCTTGATCCTGGATCGTAGTTGTTGTGGGAGTTGAAAGGGTGTGGTCGTGATTCTTTTTCAAATCGGATACAATCCATTGAGACAGTGGTAAGATAAGATAGGTGAATGTTGTGAATCCTAGCTTGAAAGTTAAGAACTCTAGGGTCCCAGGTGGATATGAGTATCATGGCCTAAGAGTTGAGATATGTGGGTGTAGAACTAGTGAACCAATGTGGCTTTTCCAAATTCTCTAAGTGTAGATCTTGGGGAACTTTCTGAGTGTACATGAGCTAGAGTGAAAGTTTTCATAGATCTTGCTTATTTGGAGCTGTGGTTGCTCCTAACCCCCCAGGGTGGGAGGCAGTAGCTTTAAAGGCAACAATCTAAAGTTGATATGCATGCATTCAACTTTCCTGAGATTGTTTCTCCCAAGTGTTTTGTAGATGATGAGGTATTGGGTCACCCCACACTAAGGATGTTTAGAATCAGTTGTGCAGTAAGCACTTGTTTCATGGAATCCATTTTTGCTGTAAAAGTTTTTCCCAAGTGCCTCGATTTGTGAGGTAAAACCTTGCTTGAGGTGTGTACTTGGATGAGAATGAGAGTACTCTAATTCTTTAGATGCTAAGACTCCAAGTTGTTGCGCTTTGGAGGTAATATTGATCACATGTTTATGCTACTTCCAAGAGGTTAGTTCCTTGCTTGGTGTAGCCTGAATGGTGGAGACTTGAACTTCTCACCATAAGGTCTAGTACGTTTAGGGGTCACTGTCTTGGAAGACAGTGTATGTACCTTACCAAGTATGGCCTGGATGTCTATTAGTTGATGTGGCTTGGAACCACAATCTTGTTCCACAAGATGGTAAGCTTGGAGGTTCAGCCTAGAGGATGGCTTGTCTAAATAACGCGTCCTAGAAAGTAGCCATCCATCAAGTCAAATGCGGCCTAATTGGCGGTGTTATGGACTTGGCCGCACTCTAAAAAGCGACCTTTGGGTGGTGTTCTAGACAGTGTATACCCCTAAGGTGAGACCCGCCCTGCTAAGGCCTGGTCTTCGTTTTTGTGTGAATCCCTATTCTCCTAAAGAAATGTCTATTCAGCAACTGTAGTCATAGTCATCCATCTCAAGGTCAGCAACATTATCAGTGTGGCTGTCATGAACTTATTGTGCTAGTTAACTAACCTTGATAGTGGTTACCTAAGGCGAGCCAGGAAAATTTGGGCTTAACTGCAAGTGTCGAGACAAATAGCGATCATTAGAATGGATGATAGAAATTTCTGGAGTTCAATTCTAGTGGATGCTTGGTAAATCAAGCTAGCATACTTGGCTGGTGGTAGACAACAAGTCCAAGTATGGTTGTCATTTTCTCAAGATGATATGTCTGGTTTCCTCGGCTATGTTAGTTACAAGTATGTGACTCAACGTTGGATCCGATTACTGCTCAAGTGTTTTTGGGAGTTTTCCATCTAAAGCCTGCAACCTGATTTGGTCTAGGCTGCTAGTGGTAGCAACCTAGAATCAAGGCTACTAGGTTCGTTTTAAGTGTGCCTATTTTTTAAAGCATGTCGAGGGCAGGCTAGTGATTCTAGTGGCTAGCTTGGTTATGATCCTACTGGGAAGTAAATTATCATCAGGAATGAATTGGGAGCTCATCTTAATAATATGACGGATCGAGCGATCTTTTTTTGAGAAAACGGATGAAGAACATCATGAACATAATGAAGAATGCAAAGAACGCAATGAAGATTCTTGAGTTTTTCACTAGTTCAATCGATCCAAAATCACATTTCTTTTCCACAGATGGCGCCAGATGTTGGATTAGATTTATGTCCGGCTTTCGTTTCCCTTTACGTCGACTTACATATCTGTAGCAAACCACCTTAGAAGGCACAATATCGTAGGGTATCGTATCTTCTTTGATTCTTAAGTCAATTTTAAAAAAAAGAAAAAAAAAAAAAAAAAAAAAAGCTAAGTTGGACAGGAATTTTGTTAATTCTTTTCATATATATTTTTTATTTTATTAAGTTTAAGCATCTCAAAATGAGTCAATGTTGTTGAGCCTCACAATGATTTTTTTTTATAATTAAATAGCCATTAAATTTTTAGTATTTATTTATTAAGAAATTAAAAATATATATTTTAATATCACACAAAAATATAACAAAAAATTAAATTATAAAAATAAAATATAACACGTACATTTTACTAGTGTATAGATATTTATAAACTAAAAAATCTAAGTAAATAAAAAATTCAATCAAATGAAAAAACGTTTGAAATGCCCTTGAGATCTGCCTCTTATTCATGAATGCATTTAACATTTGAAAAATAACTCTAATGGCATAGAGGTTAAGTATATTATCAAAGATAACATTAATTATTAACGATGTTAACTTTTTCACCTTCATATTTTTTTCATTTTTTTTTTCTAAATTGCTTAAATGCCCTTTAAAGATATTGAAAAGTAAAAAAATATTTATTTATTTATTGTGCTTGTAATGGTTAAAAAAAATTAAAAATTAAAATAAGTAAATAAATACATAATAAATTAAAATTTTATTTAAATTAAAAATATTCAAAAAAGGTTGATATTATATTATTAAATTTTTTTTATATGATATATTATCTAAATTTTTCCATCGGCGGCTATTTATTAATTATAAAATTAACTAAACAACTAGATTGAGAATAAATGTTTTTAAAAATGGCTTGTGAAAACTTGAAAATTTATTTTATTTTTTAATTTATTAAATATAATTAAAAATTACTTATCATTCAACAAATAAACTACATGTATTGCAAAATAAAATAATTATATTTATCCAAGTCAATTAATCCATTAATTCATAAACATAAATTTCTTATAAATGTTTTTCAAAAATTTTAAATTTATATTAATTAGTTTAATCTTTTTAATTTTATCAATAATTTCATTATACATGTTAAATTTTATTATTTTTTTATCATTACTGAAAGTTTTTAGTTACAGACCAAATATACATAGAGGGGGTGAATAGGTTATTTTCAATTTTATCAAATTTTAATTACGTAATCTAAACACAACGGCCAGATATGCAATCGCATGTAAAAATAAAATGCGAAAATAGAAAGTAACACACGAGATTTTTAGGTAGAAACAACCTAGGCCACAACAATGACCTAAGAGGAAAACTACAGGTCCACCGGATCACCTAACTATCAACTATGAAAATAAATGTTCAATTACAACCTTAAGTCTTAGATTATCCTTCACAGATAGATCCCCCTTATGTAATTTACTTACGAGCCATCGCTTCTTTCATAGCCTCCACAAGTTAGGTGTCTGAATCCGGACCAACGTTTCGATCTACTTGAGTCCCACAAGATCAATCAAACTTGTCAACTTTGGTAATTTCGAGGCACACGAAATACCGAACACGTCACCTCTGTACCTGAAACGTTAGCACAAATAACACAAGTGCAAAGTGTGTCATAGAGTAGATTCAACAATGAAAAAAACTTAACTAGCAGATTCAATATCATACAACGTAAAAATCAAATCATCTAGCAAACTCTATAACAATCATGTAAAGCTCAATATTATGAAAAATAATTAGGTATATGAATTATTCAAACATAACCACACAATATGTTTGAAACAAGAAAGTGCCTAAGTTGATAGATGAAGAGAAAAAGATTTTTCTTTTAAAAACTAAATCAGATGTAGAAAATATTATTTCAGTGTGGTTGTTTTTGTCTCTAACAACGGGTTGTTTATATAGAGTTTAATTTGACCTAAGAGAGAATTAATAATAGAGTACAACTCTACTTATATCAGGATTTAACTTTCACAACAATTCTACTCATACTAGGATTTTGCTTTCACAACAATTCTACTCAAACAAGGACTCTACTTTCACAATAATTCTACGCATATAAGGATTCTGTTTTTATCATTAAATGGGGTCAAATTGGTAAAAGTAACATATCGGTCAAATTAAAAAAAGAGTTATAGTAGAATTGAAAAACAGGCTCGATCGATCTAGCCAATGCTCGATCGATTGATCAAAACCTCGATTGATCTAACCATGCATTTTCAAACCCGAGAGCAGCTAAATTGAAGTCGGTCTATACTTGATCGATCAAACTATCCTCTTGATCGATCGACCAACATGTGCACAGTTTCTTTTCGTTACGATTCATACTAAGTGTAGTGCTTAATTGTGTGAGGATGTATGCACGAGAGAATATTTTACCTGTCATATGGGCATTGTGAGCTTGGTGACTTCATCATCATGTATCATTTGATCAAACGGTGAATGCTTATGCTAAATTACAATCAAACATTTTGTTCACAAAAATTGCCAATACTCATAAACCTTACAATTACATTTAGAGTCATATGTAACTAAATTTAATTAAAATTTAACCTTTAATCATTTTTAGAAAATATAAAAATTAAAAGTTAACAACTTTACTACATATAATCATTTTGAATAAGTAATAAAAAAAATTGATTTATTATATGTATTTTAATTGTATTTTCCAGATTTGTAGGCACATGAATATATTTTTAATTTCAAAAGGGAACATTTTTATTTTATTAGTAAAATATAATTGATTATTTAATGTTAAAAATAAGAAAAATTTAAATTTTATATTTCATACCTTCAAGTTTAAAGATATTATAGTATTGGAATTGAATAACCGTTATATCTAACATTTGTTAAAGTTGAAGGACATATTTAATATTTTTGAAAAGTTAGGAGGTTTTTGTGAAAAAAATACAAACATTAAGTGTGTTATAAATATTGTTTTCAATCAAACACATCAAAATTTATAAAGATTAAAAGTAAAATAAATACAAAAAAATGTAAAAAAAAAAATGCATAATTTAAAATTTTGAGCTTAAGATTGGGGTATACTCATATATTTTTTCCAAGGGTGCTAAACTACTTCATAATTATTATACTTAGAATAAATAATAAATTTATCACGTTGTTTATGAGCATTATTTATTTTATTCCCTAGCATTTTAATTTAGTTAACTTAATTCAAAATTTAAAATTATTAGTCAATAATACTTGTATTGCACGTGAGAACTTTGCATTATATCTAATTGAATAATACAATTTTAAATTTTTATATAATAAAAGTTACAATTGCTATAAAATAATTTTGTAAATTAATGATGATATGTTGAGATTAATTACAACATCATTATTAAATTATTGTAATACAAGTAATTATACACTTAAATTTTTGAAACAAGTTTATAAATCATACATATTTAACAAAATGATTATTAATATCATAACATCATAAAATAAATACTATCATAATTTATACTGAACATCTTAACGATCATTCATATGTGTCCTGCATTAATAATAATGGTGTTTTATTGATCTTTCACGAAATGTAAAATGTTGCATTTGTTTAATAGATAGATAGTTTAATTATAGGGTTGCGATATTTTTATAATTCAGTTTTCTTTTTATATCAAAATGATACAAGTAATCGATAGTAAATAGCTCAGTTGGTAATGTAATTGAACTATATGCACAATATCATAGTTCGAGGGATGAAAAAACCATAATTTTGCATAAAAACTTTTGTAACGACAACCTTAAATGCTAGCTACTGTTGATACTTTTAAAATAAGGCGTTAATTTGAATAAATGAAGATCAGTAAGAATTATCTCGTCTTAAAAAAAAAAATTATGTTAAAAACAATTATAGTCACAAGTCATTAAAATTTTATGTAGTGCAGCAATAGCTCTAAGACATAACACAATTACAACTGAAAAGCAGAGACTATGTAAGTCTTGCAATTGAAAGCAGATACATCATAACTTAACTAATCATATTACATCATACCTTAACTAATCATATCAAGCTCGGACAGTCGGTCAGAGATAAGCAACACTACCTCATATGCGATTCTTGAATTTTTTTGAAAAAAATCTCATTCCTTACTTTCCAAATTCTCGATCAAGTGATAATAAATAGGGCTAGTAATTCATATTATGAACTGTTAATTTTAATTTAAATTAAATTTAATTTGCATCAGAAATTACTCACTTTAACTCAAATTAAAAAAAATTTGAGCCGATACAAATTATCCCAAATTGATCCAATTTTTTATTTGCATGTATTAATTAATCTTTTTTTTACCTTATTTAATCCAATCTTAATTAAAAATATTATAGATGTTCTTATAATTTTTAATCTAATTAGAATAATAAAATATTTAAACAAAATTTAATGCATTATAATAACATTAAATATACAAATAAAAATTTTGTTACAAATTTTTACAAAATTAAAAACTAAAAGTTTTAAATTCATAATTATATTACAAAATAACTGAATGAGTCACTACTCAAAATTAAAGTAAATAAATATTTTAGACTTAAACTTTATAGAATTGTGATTAATGATAACATAATATATTTGCACATTATTAGTAAGAAAAATGTAGCAAAATAACATAAATTAATAGATTCAACTTGTAAAAAAAATAATACTAATAATATATAATAATAATAATAATAATAATAATAATAATAATTTTTTTTTATTTTTGTGTTATCGGGTTGGCTTTAACCAAACTCTAATTTTTTTGTGTTATTTAGACTAGCCTAAATTAGACCTAAATTTAATTCGTTCGCATTCGGTTCGTATTTTTATTTCATATTTAATTTAGATAATCGTATTACAGTACAAATTACCACCCCTAAATAAGAGTCTTCCACAACTCTTCATCTTCCATTTTGTTTCGCCAATTAACCAAAGTATTTTCATCCATACACATTCCACTCCAATAAAAGAATTTCAAATTGTTATGTTTACTACTAATATTCACTAATGACAATTTTATTTAAATAAAATGACACAAAGGCATATATTATAGAAAAAAATAGTCAATTCATGCATTGTTGTGGCCATAAAAAATTTACTTGTGGTAATATGGTCACTCAAATTATACTATATGAGAAATACATTGATTGTTAGATCACACTTCACCTATCTATTTTTGAAACGTGATGTTTAGATATATGAATGTGCACACTCACCAAATTTAATACATGTAGCCTTAACTAATTAAATTTTTACAATCAAGCAGGACTTCAGAGAATGCAAAAAGTTATAATATGTTTAACACATATATACTTGAATTAGATTATATGAGGAAATATATTGATAAAGTATATTTTTTTAATCAAATTTTGATATGTTATTTTAAGGTTAGGATGATTATTTATATATAAAAGTGCAAACTCACTCATTTATAATAGTTATAATACATATATAGATATATATAAATAATATGAGTTATGCATTTAAGAAGTGTAAGAGTTTTGAAAATTTTAATCTTATAGTTTTCATGAGCAACCTCTTGTTTTTCATCTTATAAGTTACTTTCCTAGTCAATAATAAACTAATAGTGAATAGTTCATGGAGTGTAATCATAATTAATTATATTTTTACAATTGATTACAAAAATGTATGATATATATTGATACATGAATAATTCGATTAAACTATATGAGAAAATACATTGATAGTTATAGTATACAATGCCAATCAAACTTTAACATGTCACTTTTAGTACTAGAATGATCATTTTTATATAAAAATACAAACTTGTCATGTAATAATATATATTTATTGTGCAACTACATACATGCATTATTCGAGAAAATTAATATGGGTGTTTACATGATTAGGAAAATTTTTAAAAAATTGTGAACATAAAAATGAAAAGAAGAGACAAAGAAACAAAATCAAATAGATGATATTGTAATCTTACAATAATATAAAAACTTACAAGATCATAATGATGCGATAAACGCCATGCGTACGTCCAGTGATAATTGAAAAGAGCAAAATAAGAACAAGATGGTAAGGATATTGAAATAGTAGTTGCAGTAATGAAGTTGTTTCTATTTTCATGAATTGACATTATTAATTACCTTAGAACATATCCTAGATAAATTGTGAAATAAAAATGAAAAGAAGGGACAAAGGAACAAAATCAAATAGACCATACTTTAATCTTACTATAATATAAAAACTTACAAGACTATAATGTTGCTATAAACACCATGCATCCAATAAGAATTGAAAAGAGAAAAACTAGAAAAAGATGGTAAGGATATTGAAAGAATAGTTGAGTTACTAAAGCTTCTTCTATTTTCTTGAATTGACAATTTTAAATACTTAGAACTTATCTTTACATAGAGAAAGCAGGGAGTTCTTGGCAAATATACTCTTAGAGATGGAATGAAAACATGAATGAAACAATATAGCCACTCTATCAAATAAAGTTCTATCTAAAGCTAATACCCTATGAACATAAGGAATGAATTTGGATTGATGTTAGGGGTAACAATTTATATCGTAGCTTGATTGATCGAATTGAATACTAAACGAAAAACACAAATCGAATTAAATTAAGGACAACTCAAATAACCCGAAAAAAATCGAGCTAGATTGAGCTAAGTTTGGATCAAACTATTAGCACGAAATGAAATAAAACAAAATTTAATTCGAAAATAAAAAGAAAAGAAAAGGCTAGATTAAAATTAAAACAACATTCCATCTGTTTTAGTCTTTATTTTTATAATATATTAGTTCTTTTTTTCTTTCCTTTTTGTCAAATAACTTATAATGAATGAATAATTGCAATTTATTTATTTTATCATATTATTAAGTTCTAAATAGTATTATATGTGGCAAGAAGATTTTGGCTTAGTTCACACACATACAATTTTGGAAGTTATAATTGAACTAATTTACATAGTAATTATGATCTTGAACTAACTTTTTATTTGAAATACTTGGGTGATTTTTTTGGATATTTACTTGGGCTAATCATCATGTTTTGTTTTCTTATTTGGCTTCAATTGCTAGGTACTAGTAATAAACTAGTTGGGGGTTATGATAATAGAATAAAAATGCATATATAAATATGTAAATTAATTAACATTTATGATTTAATCGATTTAAAATTAGTCATTATCTACATTAATTTTATAAATTTTGATTTATATTTATTATGATGATTTTATGCTTGTAGAATCAATAAAATCACCCAAAAGAGCAAAGAAATCAAAATTAGATTTATATAATATTTCTTCTCAAAATCTCACGAACCTGCTGCAAAATTTTGAAGATAACTTTTGACTCGAATATTCAAATGAAATGATTTAAGATGATATGAAAAGATAATTCAATGATGCATAATTTCATATTTCATGAAGAATATAAAAAATATGATTATTTCAAGGCAAAAACTAGGATAAAATTTGAAATATCTTGCAGTTTGACAACTATTAGTATATTTAATATAACTTTTTGAGTATAGCTCCAAATTAAATGAATTTTGATTATGTGTGAAAGTTTTTAATCACGGATCAAATAAGCCTAGAGGGGGGTGAATAGGTTATTTTCAATTTTTAACAAATATTAAATGTGTAATCTAATCACAACGGCCAGACATGCAATCGTGTGTAAAGATAAATGCGGAATAAAAAACAATACACGATATTTTTAGGTGGAAACAACCTAGGCCACAACAATGACCTAAGAGGAAAACCACCGGTCCACCGGACCACCTAACTATCCACTATGAAAATCAATGTTCAATTACAACCATAGAGTACAGAACTACCCGTCGCAGATAGATCTCCCTTTCTGTAATTTACTTACGAGCCGTCGCTCCTTTCACAGCCTCCAATAGCTAGATGTCTGGATCCAGACCAACGTTCCGATCTACTTGAGTCACACAAGATCAATCGAACCCGTCACCTTCGGTAATTTCGAGTCACACGAAATACCGAACACCTCACCTGAAACGTTAGCACAATAACACAAGTGCAAAGTGTGTCCTAGAGCGGATTTAAACAATAAACAATCCTAACTAGCAGATTCAACAGCATACGATGTAAAATCTAAATCAGCTAGCAAAATCTAGAACAATCATATAAAGCTCAATATCATGAAAAGTAATTAGTCATATGAATTATTCAAACATAACCACAAAATATGTTTGAACAATTAAAAGATGAAAATGCCTAAGAATGATAGATGAAGAGAAGAAGTTAAAAGCATAATTCAGATGTAGAAAATATTAGTTCTATATGTGTTCGTAATTATACACAAGCAAGCATCACTTATATAGAGTCCAATTTAACTTGAAAGAGGATTTGCAATGGACTAAAACTCTACTCAAATCAGGATTTAGTTCTCACAAGAATTCTATTCATACAAGGATTTCACTCTCACAACAATTCTACTCATATAAGAATTTTGCTTTCACAAGAATTCTACTCATACAATGATTCCAACTTTCACAACAATTCTACTCATACAATGATTCTAACTTTCACAACAATTCTACTCATATAAGGATTTTGCATTCAATATTAAATGAGTCAAATTGGTAAAAGTAACATATGGGTCAAATTAAAAAGGAGTTCTAGTAGAAGTGAAAAACTGTCTCGATCGATCTAACGACTGGTTCGATCGATCGATCCAATGCTCGATCGATCGACCAGATTGATCGATCGATCTAGCTCAACCCGAGAGCACCTAGATCGATGTCGTTCCACACTCGATCGATCGATCACTCAATCGATCGAACTATACACTCGATCGATCGACCAACATGTGCACAATTTATTTTTCGTTACGATCCATACTAAGTGTAGTGCACAAATGTGTGAAGATGTATGCATGATAGAATATTTTACCTGTCATATTGGCATTGCAAACTTGGTGACTCCATCATCATGTATCGTCTGATTAAACGGTGAACTCTTACTCTAGATTACAATCAAACATTTTGTCCACGAAAATTGCCAATACAAAATAAACCTTACAATCTCCCCCTTTGGCATTTTCGTGTGACAAAACCACTCTCTCACTACATAACGCTCATGGTTAAAATATCATTACATCAATTACATAGTGGACTGTCTATGATCTGGTGGACCATCTTCGCTTGATACTTGATACGCTCGGTCCACTGAAATTAGATAAACAAATAGCACACAAATTTGGCTTGAAAGCCTCATTGTTTGTTAGTTCAGTGTACATAAAGATGCGAATGAAATGTAGTGTATGTGCAACATGAATCTTTCTCCCCCACAACTAATAAATGCAACATCTCCCCCTAAATCCAATCTCCATAGCAACATGAATATTTATCCCCCTTTTTGTCATACGAAATTGACAACTCATAAAACTATTATTGAAGTGGGCTAAAAATGCAAATGAGATCACACATGTATATGTCCAAAGCATGTAGGAGGAATTGCATAAGTCAAAAGAAGAATAATGAAATATGTATGCAATGACTCCCCCTAAGTTCTATGACTCTCTAGACGAAAAATAAATTTAAAAAAGATTTTTTTTTATTTTTTTATTTTTTTTAATTTTTTTTATTTTTTGACCAACAAAGCAATAAACTCATTTAAGACTAATAAGCATACAACCAATTGAAAAATTATTTTTGCTTAAATTTTGATCATTCATTGTATTAGCAAAATAAATAGGTCACACAAGCACACTAACACATATTATGGCATATTGACATTCACTTAAAGTAGTATACAGTGTGAACTCTACTTGTATTTCAATAAATTCATTTATGACCAATTTTAAGAGACTCAAAAGAAAATAATTTCATCTATCATGCTAAATCATAATTGAGTATTCATTCTTACATAATGAAATATGTCTATCAAAAGAAATTTCTTATATATATATATATTTTTTTTAATTTTTTGCTCTTTCTTTTTGTACATGCCAAATAAAATTTTTCAACTAAATTTTTATTTTATTTACCATTTTTTTTTAAACATGTACGAGCCATAAATCTAATATGATGACTTTCACACTAGTTATGAGGTAGCCCTCTCCGCTCACTACGGTAGCTTCACACATCATAGTAGGTAGCCCTCTCAATACTAGTTATCTCCCAAAGATGAAACATTTTAAAACCTAAGAAATAGAACTCAACATAATTTCGCAGTCAAGATTAGCTCAAGTCTTAGAGTCTTTCAAAATTAATCGTAAATTTCATCGATGACATACATGAGTGTTCAGTGGGTGTGTGCATAAGTTCAGTCAATAGTGTCATCACATGTGAAAAATGCAAGTGTGTGTAAAATTTTGAATTGTTGCATTACATATACAATGAGAATCAAAATAAGCCACTAAAGACAAGGTTGTATAAGTATAAGCATTATTTGAATCCAATACCTTGTAGGCCCTTTTTTTTTTTTTTTTAAATTAATGACAAAAATCTAACAACAAAAACAAAATAAACATATGAAAATACTTACCTAGGGTCATTTAAGCACTCAAACAAAAGTACCTAGGTGGTCTAGCAATAGTGATCAATTGATAGGAAACATGCAATCTTTCCTAACCCAAATTTTCATGAATTTTGATTTCTCTATGTTTTTGGGTTGAGACTTAATTGCATTAGGTTTTAAAAACATACTCTTAGACTCATCTTTCCTATTCGAATTCAACATATGCATGGTAGGATGATAATTATGAGTTCTATACCTATAAGCATGAAGATGATCATTAAATCGAAGAGCATTCACCAAAAATCTACACTTAGGTCGAATATGGCCTTTTCTACCACAATGATGACAAACAGGCACAAACTTAACAGTTTTAGTTATAACAGTTTTAGTTACTACAGTTGTAGTGGGTGTTTGTGCAAAATTAGTAGCAGTAGAAGTAGAGTTAGAAGACCTTACAAATGTAGTTTTTGAAGTAGAAGGTGTACAGCTTTCATCTAAGAATCCAAGTCCACGTGTATCACCGAAAGGCTTACCAATGCTCAACATCTTGTATAGTCGTTCAGCCCCAATAGTTAATCTCTTCACTGTTTCCTTTGATTGCTCCAATTCTTGCACAAGCTTTGAATTTTCCTGTTTGATACCTGCAAGACTCAAATTCAACTTGTCAACATGCTCAGACAATTCAACTTTTTCTTTTTCTAAAACTGACAAATTAAGATCTTGAGAATTGATTCGTTCATTCAGCTTTGTTACAGTTATGAGTAGTTTTTCTTTTTCTTTCTTGCATTTAATTAAATAAATAAATAATTCTTCAAAACTGTTTGCATTAAATTTAGCAAGAATATGTCTACTTCCCTCATCATCTGAGTCAAGGTCAGACTCACTGGAGTATTCATCAACAGTTGCTGTAAAAGCTACGTAGTTAGAGTCAACTTTTTCTGAACCATTAGCTTGGTCTTCATCACTTTCTGTGTCACTAAGGGTAGCATTGAAAGCTTTTCCTGTTTTCTTCTTCTTGTTGGCACACTCAGCTTCTGAACTCATTGGCACGAGTTCTCTTCCCTTACGATATCTTGATTTTTCTTTAATCTGTAGATCCTTTCTGTTGAACATTTTCTTGAGTTTTCTAGCTAGAGTGAGTAGATCTTCATCTTCTATATCATCATCACTATCACCATCATCATCATTGGTAGTTTTAAGAGCAATACCAATGTTCCTTTTGGGTGTTCGAAGATTCATCTCAAATGTTTGAATTGAACCAACGAGTTCTTCAATCTTGATGGTGTCAATGTCTTTGCTTTCCTCTATTGCTGTAACCTTTGCTTGAAAGCGTTCTGGTAATGAGCATAAGACTTTTCGAACCAACCTGCGTTCATCAATTTTATCTCCAAGATTTGAAGAAGAGTTAGCAATATCACATAAATTAGCATAAAACTCAGAAAACGTTTCATCCTCCTTCATTCTAAGATTTTCAAACTTAGTAGCTAGCATGCGAAGTTTTGTTCGTTTAACTTGGGACGTGCCCTCATGGGCAACCTCTAAAGTGTCCCAAGCAGCCTTAGCAGTTTCAATATCAGAAATACGTCGGAATTCATCCGGCGACACAGCACTAAAAATAGCATTGATACCCTTTTGGTTCCATCCACTACCAATCTTATCTTGAGGAGTCCAATCTATTCTAGGTTTAAGTGTGACTACATTATCCTTGGTAACCGTAGGTGGTTCCCAACCATAAAGCACAGAGTTCCAAACACTTTCATCTAAGGAACGTAAAAAGGCTCTCATGCGAGCCTTCCAATATGGGTAGTTAGACCCATCAAAGTAAGGTGGACGGGTTGTAGAAGAACCCTCTCTCAAATGATCCATAATAAGGTCCTAAGCAACACTAAGTATATCTAGTGACCCGCTCTGATACCAATTGAAAGTTTTTAATCACGGATCAAATAAGCCTAGATGGGGGTGAATAGGTTATTTTCAATTTTTAACAAATATTAAATGTGTAATCTAATCACAACGGCCAGACATGCAATCGCGTGTAAAGATAAATGCGGAATAAAAAGCAACACACGATATTTTTAGGTGGAAACAACCTAGGCCACAACAATGACCTAAGAGGAAAACCACCGGTCCACCGGACCACCTAACTATCCACTATGAAAATCAATGTTCAATTACAACCATAGAGTACAGAACTACCCGTCGCAGATAGATCCCCCTTTCTGTAATTTACTTACGAGCCGTCGCTCCTTTCACAGCCTCCAATAGCTAGATGTCTGGATCCAGACCAACGTTCCGATCTACTTGAGTCACACAAGATCAATCGAACCCGTCACCTTCGGTAATTTCGAGTCACACGAAATACCGAACACCTCACCTGAAACGTTAGCACAATAACACAAGTGCAAAGTGTGTCCTAGAGCGGATTTAAACAATGAACAATCCTAACTAGCAGATTCAACAGCATACGATGTAAAATCTAAATCAGCTAGCAAAATCTAGAACAATCATATAAAGCTCAATATCATGAAAAGCAATTAGGCATATGAATTATTCAAACATAACCACAAAATATGTTTGAACAATTAAAAGATGAAAACGCCTAAGAATGATAGATGAAGAGAAGAAGTTAAAAGCATAATTCAGATGTAGAAAATATTAGTTCTATATGTGTTCGTAATTATGCACAAGCAAGCATTACTTATATAGAGTCCAATTTAACTTGAAAGAGGATTTGCAATGGACTAAAACTCTACTCAAATCAGGATTTAGTTCTCACAAGAATTCTATTCATACAAGGATTTCACTCTCACAACAATTCTACTCATATAAGAATTTTGCTTTCACAAGAATTCTACTCATACAATGATTCCAACTTTCACAACAATTCTACTCATACAATGATTCTAACTTTCACAACAATTCTACTCATATAAGGATTTTGCATTCAATATTAAATGAGTCAAATTGGTAAAAGTAACATATGGGTCAAATTAAAAAGGAGTTCTAGTAGAAGTGAAAAACTGTCTCGATCGATCTAACGACTGGTTCGATCGATCGATCCAATGCTCGATCGATCGACCAGATTGATCGATCGATCTAGCTCAACCCGAGAGCACCTAGATCGATGTCGTTCCACACTCGATCGATCGATTACTCGATCGATCGAACTATACACTCGATCGATCGACCAACATGTGCACAATTTATTTTTCGTTACGATCCATACTAAGTGTAGTGCACAAATGTGTGAAGATGTATGCATGATAGAATATTTTACCTGTCATATTGGCATTGCAAACTTGGTGACTCCATCATCATGTATCGTCTGATTAAACGGTGAACTCTTACTCTAGATTACAATCAAACATTTTGTCCACGAAAATTGCCAATACAAAATAAACCTTAGAATGTGGAAAGATAAGAGATTTATTTACAATTCATATTCAAAAAATATTTTGTAACATGTCAATTATATTCAAGGAAAAAATGGCGTAATATTATTATGATTCAGCAAATCTTCCTATTTTAACACTATAAATAGGTTGACATTTAACACTTGGAAGCATCAAGAAGATTGCAAAGAGTTGTTACTTTCTATTATCATTCTTTCTCTCTAAAATTTGTGAGAATGATTTATAAGTTAGGCTAATTTAGAGCAAGGTTAGGAATAAGCTTAATTATGTAGTCTTTTTATTCACTTCTTTTATTCATAAAAGTATTTTCTAATTTATAAGTTTGTTTTGAGAAATTATTTTATTCATCTTTTGTTACATTCAATAAATTATATTCTTCAGTTTCATATAAATTCAATCATACTTTTTTTATGTACAACTTTTTGTTTATAATTATTTTATTTATTTTATGAGTTGATCTTCTATTATGATATTGTTAATTTTATATATTATCGATGTTAGATATCTTGTAAGAATAAATTAAATTGTTATACCACGAAAATATTATTTTTCTCAAATCAAATAACTTTAAATTTCATTTTAGATCTTCAATTCTAAAAGTTTTAATTGTTTGTTTGGAATGTAAAATATGGAATTGAGTAGTAAATATGAATAAAAGTTAGTAATATTAAAACAAAATAATTAAGTGTGTCTTGAAGCCTTGTTATTTGTATATTGATTTTTTTCTACCAAGATGCTATTAATTATTGTCCTTTTCTTTTTTATAAAAGTATTTCTTCTATTATTTTGTGATAATTTTTTTTTTGTTGATTTAATTAACTTCTCTGTGAAATCGACACCTAAAATTATACTACAATAATTGCTTAGTCAATGGTAATAATTTGAGTGTAAATCAAGCGCACATGGATCAAAAAATACAATAATAAAATGAAAAGTGACCTTTATTGTTAATAATCACCCGATAATAAGTAGAGAAAAGTGTCACGAAGATCCCTCTGAATAAATTATTTGTGTTATTTGATCTCTTAGATTATAAGTGGTATTATTTGATTTCTTAATTTTAAAAAAGTGAGTCAATTAAGGACAAAATATATGATTTTAATGATTTTTTAATTAAAATATTATTTTTAAAGATGTCAATTAATGAAAAATTTTATTATTTTAACGTTTTTTATATTGAAATATTAATTTAAAAAATAATATTTAAATTAAAAAATAATTAAAATCATGTGTTTTGTCCTTAATTAACCATTTTTTTAAAATTAAGGGACTAATTAATACCACTTATAATCTAAGAGATCCAATAATATAAATAATATAATATAAGGGATTTCTATAGCTAGGGGTGACAATTGTATCGTGTTAGCCGTGCCCGTGTTGTTGCCGTGTTTGTTTTGTGTTATTCATGTTAGTACCGCTTTCGTCTCGTATTATTCGTGTCGAATTTTCATGTTAGTTGATACATGAAAAAATTTAATCAACTTTTTTTTCTATTGCCTATTTATAATAGTAAGAAATAACAAAACCTTTAAAAATATGAAAAAATTATTGATTAATTTTTATTAAAAAAATTTATATCGTGTTGTGTTCGGATCGTATTATCGGATCGTGTCAAAAATTACCACCCCTATTTATAGCCCCACTCCCTAAAAAATATGGGAAAAAAAAATCATGAATGCCACTTTATTTAGATTAAATATATTGTTTAATTTAAAAATATATTAATTTTTTTTTTTTTGTGAAACAAGTATTAAAGAAGAATAAAATTAACTTTCAGACAAATTTTTTGTTAAATTTAACAAAATATTATAGATGTAACATGTATATTTATATTTTTTAATATATTATACGTAAAAAAAAATAATATTTAATTAAAAAAATTACTTAAGTATTTTAAAAAAAAATTTCTTTCAAACTTAAAAGTAATTCATTGTGTGAATTGAGATATTAGACGATGTAAATTTTGCTTAAGTTTAAAAGAAAATTTTTCTAAAAATATTTGAATAAATTTTTTAATTAAATATTAAATTTTTTTCGTATATATATATTAAAAAAATATAAATATGCATGCGATACATTTCATATTTAATTAAATTTAACAAAAAATTAAATAAAAAATTAATTTTATTCTTACTTATCAATTTTTTCATAAATAAAAAGATTTAAAATATCCAAAAATATATATGGTAGAAATCCTTAAATGTAAATATTTTGAATGTTGTTTATAAGTTATAATCTAATATTTTTTTTTATATAAATAAATAATCAAAACTATGATAAATATAATTATTATATGTAAGAATATTTTGGCAAACAGAAAAGTTATCAAAAGACTTGGAAGACCACCATGAATACAAGCACAGGTGGTTTGAGCATCTGACAATCGGTTAATGGTGGAGGTATTTAATAGGCGAAGAGTATGCAAGTTGGGTTTTCTGTTTAAGTATTTCTTTTTTTAATTTCAAAATTGCCCTAAAAATTTGGTTATGGACAAAACATAATGGACAATGGTCAAAGCTAAATTTTTGTGGTTTTTTTTTTTTTTTAATTATATAGACTATTTAAAAATTATAAAAATTTTAAGCTTATTTGTCAAAATTTATATGACCATAATTGTCAATTACTTTTTTTTTTATTTATATAATATATGATTATAAATATATTTGTGCCATTAATATTTATCGAATGTATGATAATTTTATAAAAATAGAGTTTTTATTGTAATTTTTGATTTAATTTTTGTTTATTTTATTTAATAAATGGTATTATTTTAAGTTTAAATTAATTAATTTTATAAGGAATAAGGAGATAATGAAAATTTTTAGATATTTTTTGGGTTTGTTTTTTGTGCTACTTAGAATGAAAGAGAAGTCCATTTAGAATGCGCCACAATGTCAATCCAGGATTGCTCTAGCCATTTTTGCCTACCACGTGTCTAGCAGGTGTTCTTTCCAAAAAATACATTCTTGCGCTAGCTACGCACCACACATCCAGAATTGACCAATAGTTGCGGGCCACATATTCTTGCGTTTCCTTTCCCTCCAACCAGATGCTGCCACTTGTCAAGCCGCCTCTTGTTTTAATTCACCGTGCCACATATCTGGTGCATTCATACCACTTGATCTAACGGTCACGATTTAATCAGAAGTTTTACACTTTTTTAGCTCTTAAAACCTAACTGCAACCCTTATTTTTCACCATTTTAACGAAAGAGTGAATTTTAGTGAGAACAAATATGAAATTTAAGAAAAAAGAAGATGGAGCTTGAATATCCATGATTTTTCAAAGGATTAATTGTATCATTTATTTTCTCTATTTTTCTTTTCTTAAATTTAATAGATTTCTCTTGTATTTAAGTTTTATTAATTATATTTATGAATAATTAAACTCATTTTTTAAATTCTTTTTTAAACTCAATCTTAATATACATATTTATTTTAATTTTTACTTACTTTGATATGTTAATTACTCTATTTTATTAATACTATAAATTAATTATTTAATAATTTATTAATGTCAAAACTTTTTAGTTTAGCTTAAAAAAATAATTAAAAGTTAGTTATTGAATAATTGACATATTTAATAAAATAGTGTGAAAACATGACTATTGAATATGTGTACATTCATGCTTAATGTGCGGTAAGAATAACATAAAAAATATGACTTATTCTATTAAACAATTTTGTGAATGGTTAAAAAAATTCATGAATATGTTAGAGGATGTATTCAATCATTCATGTTAATAGAATAATTAGTAATATTATGAGTGCATGTAAATTGATTGGGGAATACTTAAATCCTAAATTTCTCATATTTTTTAGTCTAATTGTGGTTGAGTGTGTTGGAATCATTTTTTAAAATATTTTATCTTTACCTATGTTCTTTTATTTTCCTACACATTATTGTAATTCTAAATAGTATTATTTATGACCTAATATTGGTACTTAATTACCAAATAATAAATCTTTGTGAGTTCGACACTTATTATTTAAATATTTACTATTTGTATACATGTGCACTCACTATTTTTCATGTCAATGTGTGAACAAAAATATATATATTTAATCACTTTACTCACAATTTATATCAATTTTATTTCATATTTGTTAAATATTATTAATATTTATATTATCTATAAAAGTATAAATTACACTTGTTATGCACAAGATTAGATAATAATGCAGAAGCAAAAAAAAATAACAGTAACGAGCACTAATGAAAAATAATGAAAAATAATCAACACAAATGACACATAAATTTAAATGGTTCAGTAATTAGTGCGACTATATAATCCATTATTGAGACTAGTATTGAAAATTTTTATTATATTTGTCAAAGAGAAGTAAAATCAGATCTGTCAATAATTAATTGACTAAATCACACAATAACTAAAGATCTAATTATACCTAAATCAATCTTTCACAAAAATAATATAATAAATAAATTTATTTTGCTAGTTTAGCAATAATAGATAAATTAAAACAATAATTATAATTCTATTATCAAATAAATAGATAGAGAGATAAATGATATTTTCTACTAGATTTTACTAACGAATCGAAAAAGGGAAGCCTATACTCCTGTTGCTACCTCTGGCTCTTACTGCATATCACTTTTATATTTCTTGCTGCTTCTATACTCTTGTCGATGATTGATATTAGATGTGTCATTGAATTAAATTAAAAAATTAAATTGGATCAAATTGGACCGTACAATTATGCGAGTCAAATGGTTCGATCCGGTTTCTATTTTTTCAAATAGTCTGATTTAATTTTATGAATTTATTAACAATCCAAATTAGACTGGACAGTTATATATTATATATAAATTTTTTTCTTTTAAATATAATATATTAGTATTTATTTTGAAAAACAAAAAAATATTTTATATTATTATTAAAAATTAAAAATTATATTTAAATTCTTTTTTTACAATTTCAACTCTTGAACATACAATCTGTAATTTTTAGTTGTATGTATATTATGATGATTTTATCTTTTATAAATTTTATCAATTTAATTGTTAGTTTATGTGAGATATTATATGATTTATATTTGTAGCATATTTAAAGTAATTTAGTTAGATTTAATTTTTTAAAATTTTAATTTTAAGTTTTAACAACATGATTTCAAGGAAAAAGAATTTAAAAATAAAAAACCATGAAAAACCACTAAATAAATTGAACTAAACCAGACTAAATTGCCCAATTTTAATAATTTTATAAATCAAACGATTCAGTCTGATTTAGTTCGATTAAACTTATATAAATGGTTCATATAATTATTTTTTTGCTAAAAATTTGATAAAATTGAACTATAAACATCTCTAATTAATACTATTAGCCTAGTACTACCTCTCTTTTTAATTCATGCGTATTCTTTATATATATACTGTTCGGTGGGTCATGAGTGTACAAGGGTTAGGATTAGGGTTACATAACTTAATAACATAATTACCAATTTGCCCATTAAATTGATTGGTGAAGTTGTGCGTTGTGGGCACAAACGCAACAACTCCTAATATTTTATTTTAAGAAATTTTTTTATATTAAATATCTTTTTAAGATCTATTATTACATTAAATAAATTTTTAAATATGACAATAGAATAATAATCATATTTAATAAAAACTTTAATAATATAATGATTATCACATTAAATCAAAACTCTAATTATTATATTATTTTTAAAATTAATTTAGAAGTATAAAAAAAATTAACTTTGTATTTATTTTTGTAGAAATTAATAAAAGAGAAAAAAAATACCTAATATTTTTTGCACAAAATTATCTAAATATTTTAAGCTATTGATATTAGTTATTTTTTATGATCTATTATCGCATTAAATAATAGTTTTAAACATGATAATGAAACAAAGATGACATCCAATAAGAATTTTAATCATATAATGATTACTATATTTAATAATAACTCTAAATATTATTTTACTTTCATAATTAATTTAGCAGCACAAAAAAACTAATTTTGTATTTGTTTTAAATTATTGTATAAATTAACTAAAAATAATTAAAATTAATAAAATAATTTAGGTATTAAAAACATGTTTTGAACTAGTATATCAAAATATTAAAAGCAAGTAGTTTTTTTTTTTTTGCTAAAAGGGGTTAGGCCCAAGCCTTAGGGGGGGGGGGGGGGGGGGGGGGGGGGGATAGAGTTTTTGATAGATGAATAATCCTGTAAAGATGCTAAGGTCATTACATCTGGTGAAGTTGTCTTGACCAAGTTATGAGCTTGAGAATTTAAATGACGTGAAATCCATCGCACAGAGATCATGGAGAATATTGGTAGGCAATGTTGTAGTTTCTGTATGATTTTAGCAGCTATGTTTGAGATCAAATTCCAGTTATTTTTCATCAAAGCTTGGATTACAAACTTGGCATCCCCTTCCAAATAGATTGCCTTGTGTTTGATTGTTAAAGCATGGGTGATAGCAGCTTCTAATACTAGAGTTTTCGCAACATCTGCACCAGCAGTATGACTTTGATCTGTCCAAGTCTCAACAATGTTACCAAAAGAGTTGGAGATTACAAATCCAATTGTTGCTTGACCACGATTCCAAGCTGCATTAAAATTATACTTTACAGCATTTAAAGGCGATGGTTGCTACTAGTTTGGTATTGGAATTAAGCCATCTTCACTTGGTTTGTGAGTGTCAATCTGTCTATGAGGTGTTAAAAAGGTTTTAAATTCTTCAACTCTTCTGATGATTGAGTTGATTGAAAGAATTCCCTCAAGTTTCCCTTTATTAAACACAATTTGGTTTCTGGTAAACCATAATTGCTCTAGCATTATAACTGTTGTCAAAGTAAAAACCTTTGTAGAGCAATCAATGGGTAGGAAAAGCTTAGGAGGTTGCAGAAGGAATTTTATGTGAGTGAAGATATCAAGTTTATTTGTGAATTCCCATAATAAGTTCCAGTTCCAATGTTTCCACCAAGAATGCAATACCTCACAATGGATAAACATATGCTCAATATCTTCCACTTCTTTATGGCATAGGATGTAATTTAGATCTGTTATGGATGTGAATCGAGATATCCTCTTCTTGGTGCTTAGTGCATTTCTCAGAATTTTCCAAAGGAAAATTTTATGTCTTTCATGTAGGTTTGCTTTCCAGAAAAATTTCTAATAACTATTGCAATCATAAACACCTCTGCCTTTTACCAAAGTAAGATAAGCATCTTTGACTGAGAAATCCCGAGTACCTGTTCCAAACCAAGTGAGAATATCAGGTGTACCTGGAGTTGGTGGTTGAATGGCTTTTATGAAATTAGCAACATAGGCTGGGAAAACGCTGTCCACCATTGATAAATCCCATTGCAGATTGTGATTCCAGTGGCAAAAGTCTGTAGGAGTGGAAATATGTACCTAAAGGTTGTGGCTGGGAATTTTTTGGTTTGGTAAGCCAGGTATCCAAGGCTGTGTCCATATATTAATGGAATTTTCGTTCACTAGTTTCCAATAGCTCCCTTGGAGGATTAAGTCTTTACCCCATAGTTTACCTTTCCAAGCATAGGAATCTGAGTTTTTTGGTAATACTTTTGAAAATTCAAGCTCTTGGATGTATTTTAACCCAGAGTTTGTTTGAGGACTTGAAGATGTCCCAAGCAAGTTTGGAAAGCATTGCTTGGTTAAAATCTTTTAGATGTCGAAAACCCAGACCACCCGCTGCTTTTGGTTGACAAAGTTGAGTTCAAGTGATAGGAGAAAAATAATGTGAGTTATCTGTGGTTTTGCTCCACAAAAACTACCTAATTATGGAATCAGCTTCTTCCCAAATGCTAGAAGGGAGTTTAAAAGTACTTAAAGCATAAATAGGAATGTTTTGCATAACTGAGCAGATTAGAGTTGCTTTACCAACTTGAGAAAGAAGTTTAGATTTCCAACGGTGGAGTCTAGTCTTGAGTTTCTGGATGATGCCTTGGAGGTTTTCTTTTTTTGATTTGCTGAGAGGGAGGGAATTGCCCAGGTACTTTATGCTACCTTCCGCTTGCTTAATTTGGAGTTCTTGGCAGATTGTGGATTGTAGCATGGGGTGCATATTTTTAGAAAAGAAAATGATTGATTTAAAGAGGTTCACTTTTTGGCCTGACTAGCTTCCGTAATCCTTTAAGATGGCTTTAATGCTTTTGGTGGTCGAAATGTTACCTCTCAAGAAGATTATTACATCATCTGCATACATCAAGTGGAAATGGGTGGAGCCCATCTTGCTATTTTGATTCCATGGATTGTTCCTAATTGCTCCGCTGTCATGATCATTCTGAATAGACATTCTAAGATAATTAGGAAAAGGTAAGGTGATAAAGGGTTTCCCTGTCTGAGACCTCTCGAAGGTTGAAAGAGACCAAAAGGTGAGCCATTCAATAATATTGACAAGGAGGAAGTTGAGATGCATTGAAGAATTAAATTTCTGAATTTTTTTTAAAAGCCCCATAATTTCATGATTTTCATGAGAAAGTTCCATTTGACTCTGTCATAGGCCTTTTTCATGTCTCGTTTGATACACATTAATCCACCTTTACCTGACGTTTTCTTGGAAATGGTGTGGGCAACTTCTTATGCTAAGATTGTGTTTTCTACTATCCATCGACAAGGAAGAAAAGCTGATTGAAAAGGAGATATGTATTTTTACAGGATTGCCCTTAATCTGTTTACTAAAATTCTAGATATGATTTTGTAATTAACATTACAAAGACTAATGTGTCTGAAATCCTTGCACCTCATAGAGCCATTTACTTTTGGAATCAAGGTGATGAAAGTATGGTTCCAATTATCCTTGAGTATACCTGTTAAGAAGAATTGTTGTATTTTCTCAACTATTGTCTCACCAACAATATGCCAGTATTTTTTGTAAAAACCTGTAGGGAACCCATTTGGACCTGGTGATTTATAATCCCCCATCTCCCATAACGCTTTTTTTTTTTTTTTTTTTATGTCTGGTTGGGAATGTCTATGAGATGTGAGTTTTCTTCCATTGTAATCACTTCTGAGAATAAATTACTCAACTCGGGGTTTATAATGGGATTGTCCGAGGAAAAAGACTGTTGGAAGTGATTTAGGAATTTAGCTCCAATTTCTTTCCTGCACCACGTTGTTCTTCCATTATTCAGCTTTAAACAAGGAATGAAGTTTGATTTCTGCCTTAGCAAGGTTGAGGTGTGGAAGAATTTTGTGTTTCTGTCTCCCTCTTTTATCCATAATTCTCTGGACTTTTGTTTCCACATTGAATCCCATCTAGCATATTGTTCTTCAAGTAAGGTGCAAACCAGTCTTTCTTTTTCCTTGGTATCATCTGTAAGCAGCCCATGTTGGATGTCCTGTAGTTGAGCTTCCAGTCTCTTTATTTTTGTAGGAATGAAACCAAAGTGTTGTTTATTCTAATCTACTAAGTTGTTTGCCAAAGATTTAAGTGTAATTGTGACATCCAATTGGTTTCCTTTGTTCGAGTCCCAAGTTTCCATGATCAGTCTTTCACAGCTTGCATCAAAGGTCCACATCTCATAAAATCTGAAAGGTCTCTTTAGATATCTTTCATTGATAACACCTAGGTTCAAAATTATTGGATTGTGATCTGAAGTATAAGAAGGTAAATTTGTGACCATTGCTTTCGGATAAGAATTTAACCATTGTACGGAAGAGATAGCCCTGTTCAATTTTTGAAGTATCCTCTGATCTTGTTGCCTTCTATTACACCAGGTATACTTACAGCCCACACTACCTAAGTCCACAGCACCCTGTTCATCCAAGAAGTTTGTTAATGCATTTGTAGGATGGATGTAAAAGGGTAATCCCCCACATTTTTCAGATTCCTGTGTAATGTCATTTAGGTCTCCAATTAGACACCATTGATTATTTAGAGTAAGGATCCTCTCGGAGATTTCCATCCAGACTTGCTTCTTTTCTCTTTGATAAGGAGGGATATAAGCAAAGATTATAGATGTTATTTCATTAGTTCCAAAAGCAAAATTAAATCTGCTATTACATAAGAGCTTCCAACAAAAGTGACAGACAAAGACACATTTTCTGTCCAAAACAAACAATAGCCACCTTGTAAACCAACAGCTGGTATAATAAGACTATTGTTGTAACCTACTAAATTTGTTTGTAATCTGGAAGCTTGCACTTGCTGAGCCTTAGTTTCCATCGGCCAAAGAACATCGGGTTTGTGTTTCTTTATCAAAAAGCACAGCTCGTGCTTGGCACGAGGTCGGACCAAACCTCTGCCATTCCAGCTGAGAAACTTCATGGTTGCTCGGGGGCCACGTTAAAAGTCACCTCCCTACCTTCAAAATTAGCATTCTCTGCAAAACCCCTATTGCATGTGTGATCGTTTTCACCATTGTCACAGATTGGTGTTGTACCACTAGTTCTGTCTGCAAGTTTACTACCTCCTATGCCTGAGCCTGTGTCCTGCAAATTATCCATACCCAAGTGAAGCAAATCATTTAAACAAATTATTGATTTAGAGTCAAGGTGGAGATCAGAGTTGCTTAAAAGCAATTTTTTATAAGCATATTGAGTGTCATCCACAGCCTTTCTTTTTTATTTGCCAATGTTGGCAGCTATGTCAGTTGGAATCTTCTTGTCCATCTTTGGGCAATTCCTTTCCTCCCTATGTTGTAGAACTTGATATTGGAAAAGAGCAAAAGTGATCTGAAACATGTGGTTTGAGGCGTTAAATACCACTCCATTGTGAGCATATTCCGCCAATTGGAAAATTCGTGTAGTTGTCAACTTCTTCGATCGGTCCTGCATGTTGAAGTCTAAACGGAAACCAATTGCTTGAGCCAACATCCTGCATCTGAGATTAAGGTCTGTGTTAGTAAGTGACCAGCATTGTACCAGTCTTCAAAATAGGCAGCAAAATGGATAAGGTCTAAGTCTTAAGTCATCTATAGGAATTCTTGTACTTCTCTATGTATTCTTTCGATCTTCGTAGAAAAGTTTTCCTGTTGAGTAACTGAATGGGAAGAGCTATTACCTGGTTCAATGTTGAGTAGATGTGGAGTCAGTGGTTTGGATACCTTTTGTTTACCATTTCATTGTGTCTGCCTGCATTGATGTTGAGATTGACTTGGAGTTGAGTTGGTGAGTTGGATTTGCATTTCAGAGTTGCTGACTAACCAGAATTTGTTTAAAGGAGCTGGTTGATTAGCACTGACTTTCAGCCACTCACCATAAACAGGTGAGAAAATGTCATCATTGACCATATAAGTAGTTACTACTTCCAATTCACATTCCTGAGTGAAATGGTCCAAAATACCACATTTATAACAAAATTCAGGTAATTTTTCATACCTGAATTCTACCCATAATTTGTCATTTGGATATCTAGCATGTTTTCTTGGAATTATACAACCAGCAACAAGAGATTCATAAACATTTACCTCTACTCGAAACCTTAAGTATTTATGAGTTTGAATTATGTTTGCTTCATCTGAGTCTCTGTTTACCAGTTTGCTCGCGACTTTGGCCAATTTCTCTATGTTGAAGGATTTCATCCCAGTAAAGTGAGACCATGAGCTTATATCCAAAAATAGGTAGTGTTGAAATCTAGTTCCTGGATAGTGAGATGATTATCCCAAGTGCGTAGAACCAATAGTGAGTTGTTGACATGCCATATTCTCTGTTCCCATATAATCTCTGTCTCCTTCCATCAAGAAAGTGAAAGAGAAAATGTTTTTATGATAATCCATAACAGAGATTAAAACATCATCCTTAAGGTTTCAAGCTTTCTTAGTAGCACTTATCATTTGAGTCTTTCTGATGTTTGAACGTAAGAGAACTTTTCCAATCAGTTTAAGGGAATATGATATTTTATCTGCTTCAGGATCCTCATCTAAATATATTTCTGGTAGTAGACATGTGAGGTTCTTAGTTTCCTCCACAAGTTTGCTAATATCATCAGCAGTGATTTGTTTGGAAGTGGAATGCATGGTGACTAATGCGAGAGTAAAGAAGCATAAGTGTCATTTTTTCCTTTTTTTTGAATAGCTTCTTAGTGGAGGTGCCCAATATAGGCTTCTTTCTTATATAGTGTTGGGAGGAGGAGTGAAATTTCAACTCCCAAAGTAGTAGGTGGAGAACTGTAACGACACGAAAAATAATTACTCTTGTCCTCACTATGGTTGTGTGCCATTTGCTAATAGTGAGGAGGTGAATCATTTCAAGTTTTAGTGTTCTGTCTATTTCGAGCTTGAGAATTGTAACGTCAAAAGGTAAGGCTCTTGAGTTGTAATTGGATTTGGCGTGAAGTCGTGGGGCTAATCAGAGTGGCTCGAGATCATAATTGTCTGTGAAATAACTAATTAGCAGGGTTAATTGGGTAATAAATTGTGTGATTCTATACTCCAAAGGAGGGGCAATGAATTATGAAATCCTAATACTTCTTGCGTAACTTTTCGTTACTTGAACCAGAGTGGGACTTTTTAGTTAGCTAACGGGTCGAGAATGCCATACTCTAGTGAGAGTTCAATACACCAGTGAAATGACCAGAAGAGTTGAAGGAACAAGACAGCAATCCAGTAAGGAGGTTCGCAGGCGCTACTCTACAGCGAGGAGATCCAGCAAGTAGTTACAATACAAATAAAATATTTATTTAATATAAATATAAATATATATATATATATATATATATATATATAATTAAATTTTATAAAAAAATTGGCCCGAGTTTCCTTGTGTAGTGCCAATGCTCCAGCTTTATGCGTGAGGGCCAAAAATAAGAAAACAAAAAGTTTAAACAGTAAATTTTTTTTAATTTAATTTTTTTTTTTTTTTGTGTGTGGCTACAAACTTCATTTTTTTAAATGACGTTAAACTTTAAAAAAAAATAAAAATGTTAGTCAAGTAAACTTCAAAGTTAGGTTGTCAATTTGTCATGAAACCAAAGATGTCTTATTTTTAATTTTATTTATTTTTTATTTTTGTACAAAGATGGCAGTATTTTGGTTTGGCTCCAAATAAGACCAAGTGTGTTTTCAAAATTTTGACCAAACGCTCCTAACGGCTCGCTGTCAATAAAATATCCTTTATTTTAACACCTACGAACCCTAACGGCCTTCTCCTATATTCCACTCTGCTCCTTTATTATAAATGTCTCTCAGTCTCTCTGGCCAGCACTCTTTCTTTATATTCTTCGAGTTTCTCTGTTTTGTTTGACATATACTCAAACATACACAACAATGGTGACAAACACTGAGGCCTGTGTTGCAACAGCAAATGCCACTAGTTCTTCTTCTCTGAAGCGGAAGAGACCTCCGAAGATTGAGATTCCAAGCGTCCTACAAGAAACCTAAACGGATATGTCCACTATTTCGACCCCTCTAAACAACGACGCCGTCTGTTTTAGTGAGGTTGGAGTTGGGGTTTCCTCTGTTAAAGGCAAGAAAAAGTTCATGGAAGATACCCACAAGATTGTTTCTTGCTCACTAGGCAATACAAATAACGTAATATTCTTTGTCATTTGATACGTATGTGTTTCGTTTGGGCTTTTTATTTTGTACTTCATACATTAAAGGCATTTTCTTTTAAGACTTTTATGGTGGTTTATTGATTTATTTGGCTGTAATATTGTTTGCATGAATGCGAAGGGATTTTTTGGAGTTTATGACGGGCATGGTGGAAAGAAAGCTGCAGAGTTTGTCGCCGAGAATTTGCACAATTATATCTTCGGCATGATGGAGAATTGCAAAGAGAAGGAAGATGCCGTTAGATCTGGGTATCTGAAAACCGACCAAGAATTCTTGAAGCAGGTAATTGAAAGTTTTTTGCAGCGCATTTGCCTCAGCTTTTATGTAATTTACTAGAGACCACCACAGTCTGCTTTTATCAAATAATACTAGTTAGCTGTGATATATACTATGTAGCTGGCTTTTAAAACTTTTAATCTCATCTTAAGAGCCACTATTATTTTTCAAAGTCACCATCTAATTTAACTTGGCTAAACGGGCCTAGGATCTGTTGGTAAGATTCAAGATATAATTCAAAGGTATAAAACTAAACGATTACTATTATTAAAACTGAAGAGTATTTTACAAGGTTAAAATAAAACACACCAAGACTTATTTTACAAAAGAGAGAAATGTCAAAAATGGTGGCTGGTGGCTGCCTAATTTTGTCAAAGAAAGCAGCCATCGACAGCAGCCATTGAAGAAGAGAAAATGGAGCAGCTAGTTGGAGAAGAAGAAAAAATGGAGATGCTGAGCTCATTGCGTACTATTCACCAATCATTAAAGTAAAAGTGAATAGTAAAAGTCAAAAGTTGAATAGTAAATTTACTATTCATGTCACTATTCACACATCATTATTTTGCGATAGTGATTTTTTGAAGTTACTATATTTGAATGGGAGCAATGGCAGCAGACGAAGGAAAAGTTAAGATCGAGAAATTCAATGGGTCAGATTTTGGTTTCTGAAAAATGCAGATTCAAGATTATTTGTACCAGAAAAATATGCACAAACCTTTATCAGGAACAAAACCAGAAAATATGAAGCAAGAAGATTTGGATCTTCTTGACAGGCAGGCGCTAGGAACAATTCGGTTAACGTTGTCTCGCAACGTGGCTTTCAACATCGCAAAGGAAACGACGACGGCAGATTTGATGAAAGCCTTGTCAAATATGTACGAAAAACCAACTGCCTCAAATAAAGTACATTTGATGAGAAGGCTATTCAATTTGAAGATGTCAGAAGGAGCGCCAGTTACAGATCACCTAAATATTCTTAACTCTACTCTAACACAGTTGAGTTCAGTAGGCATTAATTTCGATGACGAAATTCAAGCCTTGATTCTCTTATCCTCTCTACCAGAAAGCTGGAATGGCACAGTGACAGCAATAAGTAATTCCTCAGGGAGCACGACGATGAAATAGGATACTGCTCGTGATTTGATTCTAAGCGATGAAATTCGTCGAAAAGAATCTGGCGAGGCTTCATCTTCATCTTCTGCCTTACATACAGAATCCCGAGGAAGAATGTTTGAGAGAAACTCAAGTAGAGGAAAGTCTAAGTCTAGACGAAGTAAGTCAAGATTTAGCAGAGCAAACTTAAATTGCTGAAATTGTGGACAAAAAGGACATCTCAGAAGAGACTGTCGAGCACCAAAGAAAAATAATGGTGCAAAAGAAACTGCAAATATTGCTGGGGAAGCAGGTGATGCTCTTATCTTGAGTGTCAACAGTCCTATTGAGTCCTGGATTTTGGATTCAGGTGCATCATTTTACTCTACCTCCTGTCGCAAAATCATGGAGAATTACACCGGTGGTGATTTCGGAAAAGTTTATCTAGCAGATGATGAGCCCTTGAAGATTGTGGGCAAAGGAGATGTTCCAGTGAAGTTGCCAAATGGGACTGTGTGGAAGCTGAAGAATGTGAGGTATATTCCAGGTCTGAAAAGGAATTTAATCTCAATAGGACAGTTTGATGAGGAAGGTTATTCAACAACCTTCACGGATCGCACGTGGAAGATAACAAAAGGAGCTATGGTTTTAGCTCATGGAAACAAAGTAGGTACTCTCTATGTGACCTCAGGAAACAAAGTAGGTACTCTCTATGTGACCTCAAATAGTGGGAGCACTATAGCAGTCATTGACGTAGATGAAAAATCAAATCTGTGGCACCAAAGGCTTGGTCATATGAGCGAGAAAGGGATGAAAGTACTGTCAAAAGGAAAATTACCAGATATGAAGTCGGTGGACATTGGTTTGTGCGAGGACTGCATTCTCGGCAAACAGAAGAAAGTTAGCTTTTCAAAAGCTGGAAAAACATCGAAGTCAGAAAAGTTAGAGTTGGTTCATACAGACGTGTGGGGACCCGCTCCAATTAATTCCCTTGGAGGCTCATCGTATTATGTCACCTTCATTGACGACTCAACAAGGAAAGTGTGGGTTTATTTTCTGAAAAATAAATCAGAAGTCTATGATGTTTTCAGAAAATGGAAAGCTATGGTGGAAAATGAGACTGGCTTAAAAGTAAAGTGCCTAAGGTCTGACAATGGAGGAGAGTACACAGACAGAAGATTTAAAGACTTTTGTGCAAGCAATGGAATCAGAATGGAAAAGACTGTTCCAAGAACACCACAACAAAATGGTGTGGCAGAACGCATGAACAGAACTCTGAATGAACGTGCCAGAAGCATGAGAATACATGCAGGTTTGCCTAAAATGTTTGGGCTGAGGCCATCAATACAGCAGCTTACCTGATCAACTGTGGACCCTCTGTTCCTTTGAATGAAAGATTGCCAGAGGAAGTTTGGAGTGGTAAAGAGGTAAACCTTTCACATTTAAAGGTTTTCGGTTGTATTTCATATGTTCATATTGACTCTGCTGAAAGAAGTAAACTTGACCCGAAGTCCAAGAAATGTATCTTTATTGGATATGGTTCTGATGAATTTGGTTATCGCTTTTGGGATTATGAAAGACGACAAGTTATCAGAAGCCGAGATGTTATATTCAATGAGAAGAATGTATATAAGAACAGGTCAACAGTAAAATCTGGTGGCATTGATAGTGATACTCAAACAAAAGAGTATGTTGATTTAGAGGAGATCTCTAAAGATGATGTGCATCGAAGGGTCCACAGTAACCCTGAGAATAAAGTTATTCTAGAACCAGGGAACCAAGTTCCACAAGAAGAACCAGAGAATGAAGTTCCATTGGAAGAACAAGAAGTTCCACAGCAAGAGGAACCGTGCACACCCAGAGTGAGACGCACCACCAGACCACACAAACCAACACAACGCTACTCACCCTCCCAAAATTTCCTATTGTTAACTGACAACGGAGAACCAGAATCTTATGAGGAAGCAACACAGATGGATGATTCTGTCAAGTGGGAGTCTGCCATGAAAGATGAAATGGACTCACTCATGTTAAACCAAACATGGGAACTTGTTAAATTGCCAAAAGGCAAGAAGGCTCTTCATAACAAATGGATTTTCAGAGTGAAAATGGAGCATGATGGGAGTAAGCGGCACAAGGCTAGATTGGTTGTTAAAGGTTTCCAGCAGAAAGCAGGGATCGACTACACTGAGATTTTCTCTCCAGTTGTGAAGTTGACCACAATAAGGCTGGTATTAAAGTTGGTAGCTGCGGAGAATTTACATCTTGAACAGTTAGATGTAAAGACAGCATTCCTTCACGGTGATTTGGAGGAAGAGATATACATGGAGCAACCGCAAGGTTTTGAAATAGTAGGAAAAAGAAACTTGGTATGCAAGTTGAAAAAGAGCTTGTATGGTCTAAAACAAGCTCCAAGACAGTGGTACAAAAAGTTTGATTCTTTTATGAGCAGCAGTGGCTTTACCAGATGCCAGGCAGATCATTGTTGTTATGTGAAGAAATTTGACAACAGTTATATTATTTTACTCTTGTATGTAGATGACATGTTGATTGTTGGGTCAAACATGCAAGAGATAAATAATGTGAAGCATCAATTGTCAGAACATTTTGCAATGAAAGATCTAGGTGATGCAAAGCAGATTCTTGGAATGAGGATCAATCGAGACAAGGCATCAGGAACCTTAATGTTGTCACAGGCTGAGTATATCAGCAAAGTACTTGATAGGTTCAACATGAAGGATGCAAAACCAGTGAGCACTCCCTTAGGTGTTCATTTCAAACTATCCAAAGAGCAGTCACCTAAAATTGCAGAAGAACGTGCTCAGATGGAAAATGTTCCATATGCTTCAGCTATTGGAAGTTTGATGTATGCCATGGTTTGTACCAGACCAGATATTACACATGCAGTGGGAGCTGTAAGTAGGTACATGAACAATCCAGGCAAGACACATTGGGAAGCTGTCAAGTGGATTGTTAGATATCTACGAGGTACCACAAATATGGCACTATGCTTCAAAAGTAGAGATATGGCTCTTGAAGGCTATGTGGATGCTGACTTAACTGGAAATATTGATAATAGAAAGAGCACTACAGGGTATGTTTACACTCTTGGCGGAACAGTAGTGAGTTGAGTTTCTCAACTGCAGAAGATTGTTGCTCTCTCCACCACTGAAGCTGAATATGTTGCAATCACGGAAGCCAGCAAAGAGATGATTTGGTTGCAAGGTTTCTTGGAAGAACTAGGCAAGAAACAGGAACGCAATGTGTTACATTGCGATAGTCAAAGTGCCATCCATCTTGCAAAAAATTCGTCTTTTTATTCCAGAACGAAACACATACAACTACGGTATCATTTCATCAGGTCACTTCTAGAAGAAGATGTTCTCAAGCTTGAGAAGATACAAGGAAATGATAACCTAGCTGATATGTTTACGAAGACGGTGACAATTGATAAATTAAAGTTGTGTTCAATTTCAATTGACATGCGGACGTAACAAACCCATAAAGAGTTGCTGCAGTGATCATGTGTAGAAACATGATTAAAATCAATTTTCAAGTGGGAGATTGTCAGAAATGGTGGCTGGTAATGGTGGTTGGTGGCTGCCTAATTTTGTCAAAGAAAGCAGCCACCGACAGCAGCCATTGAAGAAGAGAAAATGGAGCAGCTAGCTGGAGAAGAAGTAAAAATGGAGATGCTGAGCTCATTGCTTACCTCATCACCCAAATAGTTGCTAATTTTTCTTCTATAAATAGAGAAGGCTGCATAGAGAAAAGAGAGAGGGAAGAGAAAAGAGAAAGAAAAAGAGAAAAAAAAAAGAGAAAAATATATTTTATTTGGGTGTATTGGATTTTGGGGTTTGTGAGTTGAGTGTTGTATTTAAACACTGTAATATTATCTTCCATAGTGAAAGTGAGCTGCAGCAGCTCTGTGGAGTAGCTCAATTAATTTTTGGGGTGAACCACGTAAAATTTTTTGTGTTATTTCCTTATTCCTGCTCTACTTTATTTATTGTTTTGCTTTCCCGTAAATCTGGTTGTAGAAAATTATTAATTTTTTCCCAACAAGAAAAACACTCTGTTGAAGTTGGTTTCTATTCAATCAATTCATTGGCCGACCTACAAGTTAGAAGAAACAACACCGTGAGATTTCATATCTACTTTTATGCTTAAGTTAGTTTTTGAGAGAAAAGCTAACATTGGAGGGAGGGAGTTTGAGAAGTTTTTAGTGGTGAGCTTATGCGTCACTTTTTAGGTTATGAAGGCCTATTTATATTTTTGGTAAAAACATATATACATTAATTATTATTTTAATTATTATATAATTTAAATATTAAAAAATTAATATAAATTATTTAATATAATTAATAACCTTCGATAACTAAATTTGAGTTGAGTTATTAACTTATTAATATATATTTTATTTAAGATTTATCTGATTATAAGATGACCATACCTATTTAACTTTTCAAAGTTGACATTGACTAATTTTTTGTAAATAACATATATACATTAATTAATATTTAAGAAATGAATATAAATTATGTAATATTAATAACATTCAATAATTGGATTTGAGTTCTTAACTTATTAATATATATTTTATTTAAGATTTACCTAACTATAAGATGACTCTACTCATTTAACTTTTCAAAGTTGACATTGACTAACTAAATAGGGCCATGTGTACCTTAGGTCTTTTCATGAGGAACACCACACATTGGTTTGGTGGAAGGTTGTGGTTCCTTTTTGCCTTGGTGAGTGGTTTTGTGTTAAGCACCATATCCTCGTGCGGCAGTGGCCAGTACATGGTTTTGTGGAATGTGCTATTTTTTTGATACATTCCCAGGAAAGTGCATTGATTAAGTACCCGACTTGGTGACATCGTACATTGAAGTTGTCACTACATAGCTCTTAAGAAAGTGAGTCCTTCCTGATCCAATCAAGGTAGTGGCCAGTACATGGTTTTGTTGTATGGTTTTGCAGAAGTAGTGGCCTTCTTGATCCATTCAAGATAAAGTTAGTTGCAGTTGTAGTCATAGTCACTATAGGTTCTAAGTTATAAGCATTGGGTATTATTGGGTGTGAAGGAAGTGAAACTCTATTCATATAGCAAGTTTGTCCCAAGTTCGAACCCAAACTTTTGGTAGAGAAGCTTCCTAAGTCCTGGTTTTGGTTGAATGTGGTTGCTAGGTTTGAAGGAGGGGTAAGTTCGCTTCCATTCCGTAGTAGCGCATGGTGTCTAGGACTACTTGAATTAGTTGCTGAATCTCATTTTGGGATTATAGCTGCTGAATCCTAACTCTGGTCGAGTATGACTACTAGGTTTGAGAGAGGGGCAAGTTTGCTCCCAAGCCGTAGTAGCTCAAAGTGACATAAAGCTAGGATTTCATAGGATCCTCAATTTGGTCGAGTGTGGCTATTAGGTTCGAAGGCGGGGCAAGTTTGCTTCCAAGCTGTAGTAGCTTATAGTGGTGCAAAGCTAGGATTGCATAAGTTTGTTGATGGTTGTAGTGTCGAGCTTGGCCATCGTCTTGATCTTGAATCACAGTCGTTGTGGGTGCTGAAAGGACTTGCTTCCTTTCTTGACAGAAAGTGATCTATCGTGACAGTGGAGGCCAAGCTGTAGTAGCTTATAGTGGCGCAGCTAGGATTGCAAAAACGTTTGTTGATTGTTGTAGTGTTAAGCCTGGCCATCGTCTTGATCCTGAATTATAGTCGTTGTGGGTGTTGAAGGGGCCTGCTTCCCGATAGATAATGATCCATTGTCTTGATCCTAGTGTGCAGTCACTGTGGGTGCCAAAGAGGTGTGGCCTAGCTTCCTTTCCTAAATTGGATGTCCATTGAGTCAATGGTGAGATGAGATAGGTGGATATTGGAGATCCTGGCCTAAGAGTTGAGATGTGGCAGTTGGTTACATTGCTTTGTTCTTTTTATTCATTGTTTACTTTTTTTAATGTCTGGCTCTTATGTTAAGTCCAAGTGTTGGTGTTGATATGATCATGCAGGACCCTAACACTTTCTTGAAAAATAAATTGCAAATAAAGGGAAGCTAAAATCTTCCCTCTGATTCCTTCTGACAATTGGGTCCGGATGTAGAATTGATAGGTCAATGTGGCTTTTTTAAGTTTCCTAAGTATGGATCCGAGTACGCTCTGGGTGTACCTTATGGATAAGTCAAGTTAAACTCTAATGGTTGGACCCTATACAAGTTGTAGTTTGGACCCCTATACTAGTTATTCTTGGGTGCGCTCGAGGTGGTTGACGTTGACTTCTTTGAGCATATACAAGTTGGAGTTAACACTTGGAGCTGAGGCAACTCCTAGCCCTATGGGTGGGAGGTTGTAGTTTGTAAGACAAATTCTCTCACCTTTCCTAATGAGCTTCTTAATTTCTTCATTGAGGCAGAAGTAGTCATGTGTGGGGTGTGTCCAGCTTCTCGGTCGAATCTGCAGTACTTAGACCAATCTTTCCCGAGGAACCTCATTTTCTTAGGCCACTGAACGATGTTTTGGTTTTCAACTTGCATCAGTATGTTTCTCCCTGAGGCAGTCAGTGGGGTGTAGCTTCAGAAACTTACCTTTGAGTAGTGGGGACTTCTATCTTTGTCCTAGCGACAATCATTTGGGTTTGTTTTCTTTGCTTTTGTTCAACTTTTCTTTTCTCTAGCTATTTGTTATCTTGCCTGTTGTTGGTCAATTCTTCTACATTCAAGTAGGTGTTAACTAACTGTGTAGCTTTAGCATACGTGGCAGCAAGTCTTTAGCCATGTCTTGCCAAAGTGCACTCTAGCGGAGTGCATAGTGAAAGGCGCTTACTACCATTGAGTCTGTACAATTTGGTACTTGTATGTTTTCAAAGTTAAACTTGTTGAAGAAGTCTTACTCATCCTTTGTTTTAGAGTCATCAAGTGGGAGATTTTTTTGGCCTATTCCACCTTGCTAAGAAATGAGAATTTCCTACAAAACTTCCTAAAATTAAAGAGTTTAAAGAAGTTCAAACAAAACTAGCCATTCTTATTGAAAATGAAGATGTTAACAAAATTCATGATTAGGGAGCATCTACTTATCTAAAAGATAATTTAACTCCATTTACTATCCTTAAAAATAGGGAATATTATGAAACAATTTTTAAGGAAACTGAATCTGTTGAAATAACTCATAATATGAAGAAGGAAAAAGAAATCTTTGCATTAAAATAAAAGAATTAACTCAAAACGAGATTGGGATGTTAGCCCTTTTGCTAAAGAAATAATGAAAGATCGTAGGATCCAACAAAAGCTATCAACAATTTCTTTGATTATATTCAAGCTTGGGATCAAATCTTTTTCTACCATAACCTTAAAAAGGCTTATATCTGGCATACATAGTTGGTGATTATTATGCTTATCATGATTTTTCCAACTCGTTTTCATTCTTTGGATTTGATTATAATATTTTCTTTGACATTGTTTTAAAGGCATTCTTTAAAGAATTTAATAGAAATAATATTATTGATGGAGACCATGCACTCATGTTCTTTGTATCACTCTATAAAGTCTTTGGATATTTAAATGGAATTATACATCACATTTAATGAAACATTTCCTTGTCTTAGATAGAAATAATCTAGTCGATGTAGACCATGTACTCATATTCTTTGTATCATTCTATACTACTAGATATTTAAATGGGATTATGCCATCACATTTAATGAAGCATTTCTTTGTCTTACAAAACGATCATTTACTAGATGGTGGAAAAAGGAACCACTAGATCTAATTTCATGACTTTAAAATTATTGAACTATTTAGTCAACAATACCTGCTAAAGATAGCAACTGTAAAGCGAAATTGGATTTACTTATTGAACAAATGAAGAGTACATCTCTAGAAAACTAGAAAAAACTCTTTGCCTCAGTTTCAAGTAGCTTGAGTGGCTCTAATGAAAAATTAGATTTAGAGCCTTCTGGATCTCTACTTGGCAGGATACTCGTAGAATCCAGATAGCATAGCTGAAAGCTAATAAAAATAGCAAACCAACTTCAAAGTTTATACCACCGATCTTGGACTATTTGACTTCACCTTCCTCAAAAGAATCTTATCCAGACATGTCTCCAAGAAGTGGACCCTTCAGATGCTATGCTAAGAGTATCCTGCCATTTGATTGAGGTTGCTCTAACTAAATAAGGTGAAGACCTGCTCATAGTTTAGATATCGATTTTCTTTGGAGTGTTTTTCTCTCTTTAACTTTCAATACTCTTCAGTTTTAATAATAGTAATCCTTCAGTTTTATACCTTGAATTATATCTTTAATCTTACCTAGGAGATCCTAGGCCCGTTTGGCATAGAAGTGTCAAAGAGGCCGGGTTGCGCCAGTTAAATTAGCATGCCTTGCCGGCTCGTGGTCCGTTAGTTAGCGTGCCGTGCCGTGTTTTCATTTTTGGTTGGCCTGTGGGCTTTGACGTGTCATGTCGTGCCCAGCCCGTTGAGCTGTGCTTAACGGGTTGGCACGACCCATGACCTATTTATTTTATTTTATTATCTTTAAAAAGCTAAAAATGAGAGTCAAATTCTCAATCTTTCATTTAATAGATTGTTAGAAATTCATTAAGTTATGTCCAATTTTATTTAAATGTAAAAAAAATTATTTATTTATTGGTATTTTTTTAAAATTAATTTTTAAAACAATAAAGCTTCGCGTGCCGGCCGGACTCTTTAAGGGCCTCGGGCCATGGGTCTTGCTGTGCTACTCCTTTTGGTTAACAGGTCGTGCCGGCCCATTTGACACCCCTAATTTGGCATGAAGTTAAAGTAGATATGCATTTGACTGAGTAACTTTTTTGCAACCAAACGCAGGGTTTAGCTAGTGGTGCCTGCTGTGTTACAGCCTTGATTGAAGGCCGAGAGGTTATTGTTTCGAACTTGGGAGATTGTCGGGCTGTTCTTTGTAGAGGTGGAGTTGCTGAAGCTCTTACGAAAGATCATAGGGTTGAAGAAGAGGATGAGCGGAAGAGAATAGAGAATAAGGTGATTATCAGGAGGTAATTCATTTGATTTGTTAGAAAGAAGATATAGATATATATATATTTTTTCAATGGTATAATTCAATATAGGGAGGTTATGTGGAGATTCATCGAGGAGCATGGAGAGTTCATGGGGTACTTTCAGTTTCTAGAAGCATTGGAGATTCTCATCTGAAGGATTGGGTGTCAGCTGAGCCAGATACAAAGATCCTGCAGCTCACCTCCGACATGGAGTTTCTTGTCTTAGCTTCAGATGGATTGTGGGAAAAGGTATGAAGCAAAACTCTATAAATAAAAATTGCATGGAAATGAATGTAATAGAAAGTTAGTGGATAAGACTTAAGATCACATGACTCTAAGGGTCACCCATTCTTGAGTTGCTCCAGTTAAAGTACGCAACTATAGATTTATGAAGAAATGATTGCTTTTATCCTTCTAAAGACCAATTAAACCAAATGGTTATTAAAATGTGAATATTAAATCATTTAACTTCATCCTCGATAGTATCTAGGTGCATGTTGCCTTTTGATATACATAACACTGTTTGTAGAATTTTCCTGCAAAAGATATGAGAAATTGATTTCATGTGAATGAGACTCTATATTAGTTAATTATACTTCTGAATGACTCTGCTATGTTGAACTCATGTCTAATGAAATTGAGAGATGCAAAAGTTTGCATTCTAGAGGCAATTTTCTGTTATATTCTTAGCTATCTTGTTTTGCTCTTTAGGTCAGCAACCAAGAAGCCATTGATACCATTAGAAGAAAGCGTTTGACGGAGAAAGGATCAGGAGATTGTCTAAAAGAGAATGACGATGACTATACTTGCATTAATGCAAGTCCTTCATTGAAGTTAAGGAGGATCATCTTGAGGAGGAAGCAAACTAAAGAAATGAACTTGTCTACAAGCTCCAAAAAGTCGTTTAATAGCTGTAAAGACAGTGACTTTCACTTTCAGAGTGGAAATGAAAGTCCTTTAAAATCACGGAGAATATCGATGGTTAAACGAATTCACATGAAGACTGAATCGTCTATAAAAGAAAACAGTGGCTACAGTGAGAGACCTGCCATTGCTGGACTTGTGTCTGCTTGTAAGGAACTTGTGAACTTAGCTGTGAAAAGGGGTAGTCTGGATGATATCACTGTGATGATAATTGATCTAAAGCGTTTCAAATGCAACATCTAGTCTGAGGTATTTGCTTAACAGTTGTTTATCAGTGTCTTGCTCTAGCAGTAAACTTTTAGCTATGTAGCCTAGGAATACTCTGCTTGTATGTATAGATTGTAGGACGTCATGTGTAAGTATTTACAAGTTTATCATTTGACTATTTTTTAGTGGAAGAACGATTGATATAATTTGACTCGAGATAAACTCATACATCATTGACGTCTGAATAAACATTTTGATTTTTGACCTTTCATATTTTTCAATTCATCAGTCAACAACTCAACATTCTTGAATTCGACCCAAATGGTCATCAATATTCAGTAAGACTTGAAAAATCTGTGTACCAGTTTTCATGTGGATATGTGATCTCACAGCTCATCGATAGGATTAATTTTCACGTGATGAGATCTATTGCAAGACTAATATACCGAGAAACATTGTTATTTAGTGCTATGTTCTTCCTAACAATATGCTCTCATCTCTCCTAATTATGAACCTTTATTAACTTTCTTTTTCAGTTTTTCTCAACTTGTAGGCAATTTACTTTTGAATCTGATAAAAGGGAATTTGTTAGAGTGATTGACGCTTCCATTTTACGTCTGCTAAATATCATAGCGGTTTTACTGGAGTGATTTGGTGAAATCAAGTACTTTTTGAGTTTTGTTTTTCAAAATAGATGTGATTTAAACTTTTAAATACTTAGAGGAATCTAGGTGTATAACTAACAAGTGTCTTTGATGAATTATAAGACCGAAAAATGCTAATTTTGTATTTTTTTTTTCACCTAATTCATTTATATCATGATACGTGATACGTGCCAATATTATTTTAAAAAATGAAGAAGTTATTTGTTAATTTTAGATAATTTTGTCACGTGTGACGATATAATCGATATAAATTTATGTAATTTTAGCATCATTCTTACATAAATTTAGGTATATAACTTAAAAGATGAGTTTTTTTTTTTTTATTAATTTAAAACATGAGTTGAGTGTACTACTAATTACACACATTTATCCTTGAAAAAATATTATTACTGGAGTGTATCTTTTTATGGAATTATATGATTATAGACCTTGACTCTTTAGTTAATATGCTGTTTTTTCTTGTGTGTGTGTTACAATTAACTTTAAAAAAGTACACAATAACTTACATGTAATTATAAACTAGATTAAAATATTGTTTGAAGAAGAAAATAATTAATATGTAATTACATTGTGATATATGTTCAATAGCACTCTTATTGTAAAGTAGGTAGATGTAAGGTTGATTCCAAGGTAAATCAGTTGCTTAACATTATTATTTTTAAAATACATTACAGTGCAATCACATTTATTAATGACTATTTTTGTAGTGAAGTATTTTCTTTTGAAGTATACTCAGTATTACTACTGATAAGTATGCAAAAGTTTATATCTAAAATAATGTACACGTATGCATGAATTTTGATGCTAGTTGTATATATTTTTAAGAAAAATCGAACTAATTTTGTTCATGTGTATTGCAAGTAATTCTGTTTTAATAATAATCACAAATTAAAAAAGAAATTTTAAATTAAAAAATAATAATTTTTTTTATAATTATATATTTTTTATTGTGTCTTAATAATGATGACAAATTAAAAAAAATTAAATTAAAAAATAACAAATATTTTATTTTTTGATAACTATATATTTCTTATTGTGTCTTAATAATAATCCAAAATTAAAAAAATTAATTTAAATTAAAAAATAACAAATAATTTATTTTTTTGATAATTATTTATTTTTAAAAAATAATATTACAGAATTTAAGATAAGGTCTGTTATCATTGTCATACAACTCATAAAACAATAATAAAATTATTTAAAAATTATATTTTTAAACAACTTTTAAAAGTTTATGAAATAGAATGTTTATTATATAATTTAAAAAACAAAAAAATAAGGCTCATATCAAAACTAAAACTTTAAACCTAAATAAAAAGTTGGACATAGGCCAACTATAAATAATATATATATTGCATTATATAAACTATAGTTGTTTACCAAAATTTTTTAATGTAACATAATAGTTTAAAACTTATATTTAGAACTATTTAATTTTAATTTAAGTAATAAGAAAATACACTTATATTTGTATTTAGATCTATTGTATGAGAACCTTCTTAATTTGCAAGCAAGTTCATTCATATGAAATAATATTGAAATGTGAGTGACAACCTTTTATATTGTATACTCATAAATAAAAATTATTAAAAAAAAGTTATGTCAAATAAATTGAGCCAAAAAGTAATATTAATAAGGAAAAAATAAAATTGCAATGAGTAATGATAAATTGATAGGACCTTCTCAATAATCTATTTTAACAAATTTTTTGAAAAAAAAAAAAAAATAATACTGAAATAAATAAATAAAAAATTTCAATGAAAATAGAATCTAAAAATAAAACTTAACAAATGATAGGAAAAAGAAAAAGGAAAAATAAAGAACATAGGAAATATTTTTTTTCACACTTATAATAAGGATTAAAATACTTAAAAATATAAAAGATATTAAGGTAAGATTAAGCTCTCTCAATTCTATTTTAGAACATATCTAATGCTTTCATTGTCCCATTTTTAAAAATAATAGTAAAAACAAAATTCTCTAATTGAAAAAGAAAATATCAAACAAAATCTTTGTCAATTACACATTGCGGAACAAATTTTCTTTATATATAGAGTAATAAATCTAATAAAAATATAAATTTTTAAATAAAATATATTATATAATTAGAAAATACAAAAAATTATTTATCTTAAAATAAATATAAAATTATCAAACGAATTAAAAGTATAAAATAAATATGCTTAAATCAATTATATACTAAACAAATATATAATTTATTTAATAAAATATATCAAATAAATAGAAATAGAAAAATATAAATATAAATAACCAATAAAAATTATCATATAAATATAAAATCGCGAACTCTTCTTTATATTATTAATAAATATATTAAAAATGTTAAATAAATATTGTGGATAATTTTCTCTCTCTTAAAAGAGAAAGCAATTTTTTTTTTTTTTCCTTACACATAAGATAAGGGATAAGAGATAATAATAATAATAAAATATTAAATAAATATTGTAAAAATAATTTTCTCTTTATAAAAGGTAATAGATAGAAGTATTTCACGAGTAGGAGTAGTAATCGAAATGTTAGATAAATATTAAAACGTTCAAAGATTCAACACCGGTTCTCGTGGCTTTGCTTTATTAAACTCATAACTTGAGTAAAGGTGAGCGAAGGCTCGAGGATTGGTACAAGAACAAGGAAAACAGTACTACAATATTTATGAGGTATTCAAAAATACCTTTGTTATTTTATTAAGGGTCCGTTTGGTTGGGTGTAATAACACCTGTAATGTAATGCCCATTACAATTACATTGTTTGCTTTTTAAAAAAAATAGTTCGGTAATGTAATGGCATTACAGGAAATCAGTAAAAGTCATTACACTCACAAACGGATGTAATTACAATTACATTTGTTTCGGTAATGAACAGTGCCCGCATGAACAGTAAATTTTTTTTTTTTTTAATGTTCGCGCGAACCAGAGTACAAATTTTTTTTTTCTGAATGAACAGTGCCCGCATGAACAGTATAATATATTATTATTATTATTTTTTTTTCTGAATGTCATGTAATTTTTTTTTAAATATAATTGTTTTTAAATTATATTTTTTATTAATTATTGTTATAAAATTGTATTTTTCTGAATGTAATTTTTTTAAATGTAATTTTTTTTAAATTGTATTTTTTATTAATTGTATTTTTTGTATTAATTGTTGTTATAAAATTGTATTATTTCTGAAATTTTATTTTTTAATATTGTATTTTTAAAATAATTATATAATTTTTTTTCTATTCCATTACATTACAGTTGTCAAACCAAACACTGTAATACTGATTCCTTTTTTGATTACAGTGACTAAACCAAACACTGTAATCGTAATACTGATTCCTTTATATTACATTCCATTACGATTACGATTACGATTACGATTACATTACAGCGAACCAAACGCAACCTAATGTTTGAATGGGAGAATGAAAGTCAATTGATTTGGATCATTTGAAAGTTTTAGCAAATAACATCCGCAGATTGCATGGTAAAGTGCGTGAGATAAAAAAAAAAAAAAAAAAAAACAGCATATCTTGGAAAAGATTTAATTAAGAATTATCCGAGATAAAGGTCCATTACCGTATAAGTTTTTGAGTTTTTAAACTCAATAAGAATCTATTATTTTTCTCTAATACTAAATGGGTGAAAATCTAAAGAATGATTTCAAATTTTCATGTATATATTTATTCAATTAAAAAGATTGCCCAATTTATATCACCAAATATATAATCAAAATATCATAAATGTACCCTATTTTTTTTAAATCATATGTTTTTAGGTTCTAAAAATAAAAATAAATAATGCACCACATTTTTTAAGATGCAAAAAAAATTATTTTTGAATAAAGGAAGTTAAAAATATTATTTGTTTGGGCATACAACTAAAGAGTCCAAAGCCTACCCATAGGCACACAAAGAAGTCCACTTTCCTATATACCTAATGATTCATATTTCATACCTTAGTCTGTGTTATTTCGGCTATTAGACAATTGTCACAATGTTTATTATTGACTTTGCACCAAACGCTGTGCTGATTGGTGCTAAATAATGTACTTGACCAGCCTTCCCTTAGAGGTTCACACAAGCAAGGATATAACAAGAAGAAACAAAATAATTTGGGAGAGGCTAAAGGAACGCTTCTTCTATAAATTAACAAAGCTAGTGGACCAGACGGGAATACCACAATTTCATAACGATTCTTCGTCTATGCTGCTATTACTTATTTATAGCAGAGCTGTCATACATGTGAGTAATATCGTGTTTGGTTCGATCTATTTACGATCTAACTTGTATAAATTTAACTCAGACTCAACATGTTTATTAAACAGGTCAAAAAATGTAACCCTAACCCAACCTATATAAAAATAAGTTGACCTATTTAACCCATTTAAATATGTTAAATAATATATATTTAATTATTTATACTTTATAATTCAAAAAAAATTTGACATATATTGTAAGGGAAGCTCTTGATAGTGCTGTCATATCCAAGAAGTTTGGTTCCTTTTTCGTTTTGATGATTTCAATTGTCCTTGTACTGTGTCAACTTCACTCTCTACAATTTCATTAACATACTCATATCTATTATCATCAAGATTGATATGAATTCCATCCATATCTACCTAAAAATGAAGTCATGTTTAAGAAGAGAAACCTAATATATAGCTAATGTTTCTAAAAAAAATTGAAATTATCATAATCGCCATATTCACAGTTCTATAAAGAAATTGAACAAAACCCACAAAAAACCAGCTCCATATCCCTAGGCAGAAGGCACGAAACTTAGAATCATAGGCATGAACACCATACGAGTAGCGAGATAGCAGCCGTAACATGCAAATATAGACCGAAAAGCTACGACTTTTCCAAAACATCAGCAAAAACATGAGGAACATAAAAAATAGCTTACAAAAGTCAGAGAGAAATTTTCCTACTCTTTGAATTGTGAGTACTCTTCACGTTGCTTTTCTTTCTTAATTAAAAAAGTGAGATTTTGTAAACTTAGAAGGTGGAGAAAGAGAAAGAACTCAAGTGGTCTCTTTATTTGGTACTCTGATAGATGGTGGTAAAGCAAAAATTGCTTGGTGAATGATGGTGGAAGTAACGAATGGGTTGTGGACTTATGGTTGTAGAAGAAAAGGCAAAAAGAAAGATTTGGATTCTTGGAATAGGAAAAGTCGAACTTTTTACCTTCATTGAGTAAAAGTAAAAAATTAATGGAAGGTAATAAATTAATAATGAAATAAAGTGATTTAAATAATACCTTTAAATTAAATGTGTTAGTTAATTATTTATATTTCTTAAACAGGTCACAGGTTATTCGAGTAAACACGTTCTGATCTGATTATTAAAACGGGTTAAACGGATCGACTTATTTTTGACCCAATCCATATAACTCCAACCTGGACCTAATTGTATTATGGGTAGGTCGTGTCAAAAATTGCCGGCTCTATTAGTAAAAAGTAGTTATGGGAAGTTACTCTATATTGTGTTGGACAAGCCTAACACTCGATACCTAATTCTTGTACATCCATCCACTTCTACCACTAATGCAATAGTGAGTAGTTACATATTCAATCATGCCTTGGTAGTTACAAATACAACATGTTTTAGTGGGACTACATGCATGCTATAATTAAGGAAATGCTCCCACTAAAGAAGTGCTTTCTAAAAACAAGGAAATGGTTCCTAAAAATAAGGAAATGCTACCCCATGTATTTTTTGTGGTTGCTAATGTTCATCCACACATCTCATGCACTCGATAAGCATAAGTAACCATTTTCCTATTTTTACAACTGCCACTAACCGCCTTGTCATATGCCACACATGCAATTTGGTTAATCTCAACAAATCCCATGTGCCATGCTTGCATGCTGCACACTCTTATGCATGCTATGCTTGTTATGCTGCCAACCTTGAGTACGCCAAGCCCCAACCTTGCGTTATCATGTGTTGCGCTCCTTATTGCCTAGTGCCTTGTGCCAAGCCAATAACCAAGACTTGTCATGCCGCTCAACATCTCTTGGCACCCTCAATGCCACTAGTGGAGTGCTTATGCACGCATCCCCCACCAATATGTTGCTAGCATAGTGCCTTAGTTTTGAAGGTGTGACAACAAGCCATTGCTAGGGTTGTAAACGGGATAAGGACATCCTATCCGATTTTGAATTTGTCCTTTATTAACACTTAAATTTTTTGTAGGGACATATCAATGGAACTCCAAACAATACAATAACCTTAAATATAAACAATACATGCCCTACATATGACTATGGATGGAAGTACATTTTAATCATATCATTTATAGAAATGAATGTTATTTGATGATTGTGTACATGACTTGAGCTATTGTGTTCATATTGACAATATGGTAGTTACGATCTTTATCGTATTATTAAAATCGAAAGACTATATAAGCAAATAAAACTTATTTTGGAGTTGTTATGTCATGACATATTTGAACTTCAATTTTATAATGGACCATGAGCTTCCGCAGAAGTAGGATAAGAGAATGTTAATTAAGGTCTAATGCCTTATCAACATTATCTAGTATATATCCCTCTTTTGATCTTAATGGATAATGATCAAATCATAAAATTAGGGATGAAAAAATATGAAGTGGACTTGTAACTATTGACTATTAATTAAAATGGTGAACACTTATGTATCTCAAAGATAATACAACAATACTCATTATTGTAGAATGATATATTTTATGAGTTAGCACAATTTATATATAACCTGATAAAAGATTTTGAAGAAAGTATGCTCAATTATATATAATATAATTGTACTTAAATTCTTTAAAGTTAAGAAAAAAATTAATATTTTAGGTATATTTTACAACATGATAATTGAGACTACAAGTAAAATATATTTATATTATATCTCAAATCTCATATAGAAGTTTAAACTTGAATAATTTTTACTAATATTATGATTAAAATTGCACGAATGGTTCATATGACCGTTTATAGTATAATGCCACAAATACATTACTAGAAATCAATATTTGAAAAGTTTCTTTTAATTTATATCACAAATATAAAATAAATTTTGATAGATACAGCCACCGTCGCCAGCTCTCCATGCTTCTTCGTCACTCATACAGCCAGCCTCCAGCTCGTTGCTGTCTCGCGCAGCTCCATTTCATTCTAGATCAATAACACAACCCCTCCACGACAACTCATGCAGCAACGACTCAACCAGCCGAGTCTCCAACACCGGTGCGCCTTCCACGGTCAGCAGAACAGTCAACTGTGAGCAGCGGCACCCCTCTCACTGACCAGCCAGGTTCTTCTTTACTAACTTCAAATTATCTTTGTGTTTGGCTTCTTTTGTTTTGAGGATCTGGTCTTAATGTTGCTGATGTCTTAGTTCTTTCCTTGGTTGAAATTTTTGGTTGCGTTGTTTGCTTTGGAATCTTTATATGTGTGTCAATCAAATAATGGAGGATATTTAGTGTAATTTGGAAGATTTGGATCTCACGATCGAGTTTGGATACCTGTTTGATGAGGTGAAATGTAATCCCAAGCTTGTGCTAGGTGTATGTTTGGTGTCAAGGCAGACTTTGAACTAAAAAGCGTTGCTTTGTGTATATTGGCAAAATTAAAATTAGGTAAGCATCGGTGGGGGGTGGATAGTAGTTTTGGTTTATGCTAGCTTTTTGGTTTCCATATGTGTTGTGAATAGCTTACAGCTGCTTTGTGCCTATTAGCAGACTTTGAACTAAGAAGAGCTGCTTTGTGTCTATTGGTAATTGAAATCAGGTAGGTAAGCATAGAATGGAAAGTAGTTTTGGTTTAAGTTGGCTTTTTGATTTCCATATGTGTTTTGTGTTGTATGGTGGTCTTTTGCAATAGAGAATTTTAGGAGAAAAATATATAAGAGGAAGAGATTTAGGAGAATAGTTACTCAAGTTTATTTCTTAAACTTGCTTATGAATTTTCTTGATGGCTTCTTTTTTGGCTTGAATACAAATGGTGCTAGAGAAGCTCTATTTATAAACTTCCAAAAGCACTTCTCTATATCTCCCAACTAACTCATTAAATCACTTCCCAACTACCTACATTAAGTCTCACACTTATAAAATCAAAACTCATACCTACTTACATTTATTAACCTCACTCTTACTTAATAATCTTCTACAACTACTAAGCATTTATTAGTACAACAAGAACAAAGTCTAAGACAATCTAGAAGATTTAAATAACTTACAGAAATCAAGTTTAATATTTCAACACTCCCCCTTAAACTTGATTTGGTGAAACTCCAAGAAGTTTTCGTAGCTTGAGAAAAACTTCTTGTTTGAGTGGCTTCGTGAAGATGTCTGCAACTTGGTCATGAGTGCTCACATGTTTCACTACAACTTCCTTCTTTGTGATGTATTCCCTTATGAAGTGGTAGCGTGTGTCTATGTGCTTGCTTCTATCATAGAACACATGATTCTTTGCTAATGCAAGAGCAGACTTGTTATCAACATAGATTTCTTTTGCCGTTTGTGGTGGCATCTTCAATTCTTTCAGCAAATTTCTAAGCCATATTGCATGACAAACACAAGATGTAGCAGCTACATATTCTGCTTCACAAGTAGATAGTGTCACAATGGGTTGCTTTTTTGACATCCAAGTGAAAGCGGTATCTCCCATGAAAAAATGCAAACTCACTTGTACTTTTCTATCATCATAATCTCCAGCCCAGTTGCTATCACTATAATTAACAAGTTCATAACTATTAAAAGAATAATAGAATAGGCCAAGATTTATAGTACCTTTGATATATCTAAGAATTTTCTTTGCAGCCTTTAGGTGATTATTTGTTGGAGATTCCATGTAACAATTCCAACTGTATAGAGAATATCTGGCCTAGTGCATGTTAGGTAGCACAAACTTTCAATTAGGCTCTTGAAAAGAGTTGGATCTACTCTTTCTTCTTTATCAAACTTTGATAGTTTGACTCCACGCTCCATGGGCGTGCTTATGGGCTTAGAATTATTCATGTTGGACTTCTTGAGCATTTCTTTTTCATATGCTTCTTGAGAGATGAAAATTCCATTTTCTCCTTACTTGACTTCAATGCCAAGGTAGTATGACATGAGCCCAATGTCGGTCATCTCGAACTCTTTGGTCATAGTTCTCTTGAATTCTTCAAACAATCTTAGATTGTTACCTGTGAAGATTAAATCATCTACATACAAACAAATAATCATAATATCATTATTTTTCACTTTTACATAGAGAGCATGTTCATGAGGACATTTTTTGAAATCATTTTCTAGAAAATATTTGTCAATTCTGCTATTCCATGCTCTTGGTGCTTGCTTTAACCCATAAAGGACCTTCTTCAATTTTAGAACCTTATCTTTATGTCCTTTTACCACATAGCCTAGAGGTTGTTCAACATAAACCTCTTCTTCAAGATATCCATTCAAGAATGTAGACTTGACATCCATTTGATAAATGTTCCATTTATTTTGGGCTACTAAAGAAAGAATTAATTTTATAGTTTCTAAGTGAGCGACAAGAGCAAATACCTCATCATAGTTAATTCCTTGCCTTTGACTATAACCTTTAGCAACCAATCTTGCCTTGTATCTTTTTATCTCTCCTTGTGCATTCTTCTTTGCTTTGCACACCCATTTCACTCTTATAGTTTTTTGCCCTTATGGAAGATTAGAAAGTTCCTATGTGTCGTTCTTTATGATTGACTTCATTTCTTCATCCATGACATCTCTCCAGTTTTTGTTTTGGATAGCTTCTTCAAAACCTATTGGTTCACATTTAGCAAGAAGACAAAAAAGAGTTACATCAAAATTGTTTAGAGGTTGTGTTACCTCATAAAGCTCTTCTAAGTCTCTTGTTCTTGGAATCCTCTCACTTGAACTTGTAGTTTGGCTTGTTGCTTCAATTGATGGTCCATTTGCATTTGTACTTGAGCTTCCGCTTGAAGGAGATGAGCTTCTCAATGGCAATAATGAATGAAGTGGGGTATGTGGTTCTTCATCTTCATCTCTAACTTCTCTTCTTGGATCTTCTTCTTCTTCAAAGAAAAACATAGTGTCATAGTCTTCATCTTGAGCATTCGAATCCCACATGCCTTCTTCATTGAACTCTACATCTCGACTAATGACGATCTTTCCATTTGTTGGGTTGTAAAGCTTGTAACCTTTGGAACTTGTGTCATAGCCAGTGAAGATAAGCTTCTTGCTCCTATCATGGAGCTTGGTTTGCCTTTCTTTGGGAACATGGGCATAGGCGATGCTTCCAAACACTCTTAAATGTGAAACACCGGGCTTTCTACCACTCCAAGCTTCTTGAGAAGTTTTGCCCCAAACACTTCTTGAAGGAGATCAATTTGATAAATAAACATCACTTGCTACAGCTTCGGCCGAAAATTCTTTAGGCATCTTCTTGCTCTTCAATATACTTCAAGCTATGTTGGGGATGGTTCTATTCTTTCTTTCTGCTACACCATTTTGTTGAAGAGTTCTTGGAACCGTTAGAGGTCGATGAATTCTATTATTTTCACAAAATTCTTTAAAATCTTTTGATAAGAATTCACCTCCTCAATCGGATCTCATGGACATAATTTCACGTCCACTTTCTTTTTCAATAAGTGCTTTGAATTTCTTGAAAACTCCAAAAACTTCAAATTTTTCCTTCAAAAAATATACCCAAGTTTTTCTTGAATAATCATCAATGAAGAGAAGAAAATATTTGTTCTTAACAAATGAACTTGGAGTGATTGAACCACACACATCGGTATGGATTAGTTCAAGCAGTCTTCTTGCCCTTGTAGTTGATTCTTTAGGAAAATTTTTTCTAAACTGTTTTCCAAGGAAACACCCTTCACATAGTTGGTTAGGTAGGTTGATGGTAGGCAATCCTTTCACCATGGAAGAAAGCAATTTTAGACCACCAAAATTTAAGTGTCCAAATCTTAAATGCCAAAACCAAGATATATCTTTGAACAAGCCTTGAAACATTGTGCAACATCATTTTGAATGTTTAACAAAAACATTCTATTTTTGGCCATTGAAACTTTGGCTATCAAGTTAAAATTATGATTTCTTAGAGAAAGGCTATTCTCTCTCATGTGAACATCATAACCTTTTTCTAAAAGTTGGCCCAAGCTCAAAATATTACTCTTCATTTTTGGCACATAATAAACATTTAAAATAAATTGGTATCCTCAATTCTTCAAGCGAATATAGATTTTACCTTTACCTTTTATAGGAATTGTGGATTCATCCCCAAAAGTGATTGCACTATTTACTACTTCATCAAGCTCCACAAACATATCTCTATTTCCAGACATATGGTTGCTTGTGCCGGTATCAAGGTACCATGTGCTCCTCTCTTCCTTCCTCTCCTTTGTATCCTAGGAGTAAGGTGGTATCTTCTTCAATTTTGTCTTCCACAAAATTGGCTCTTTCTTCATTCCTCTTTGGAACTCTACATTCGGAAGCATAATGTCCAAATCTTTGACAATTATAATATTGAATTTGAGGGTTATAATTTTTACCCCATGGTTGCTTCTACCACGACCTCTTGATGAACTTGGCTCTTGTCTCCTTTCTTCATGGTTGAAAGTCTTGAAACCACCTCTTCCTTGTCCACGGCCACGACCACGACCACGGTCTCTTCCATTTTGGCTTCTCTCTTTGCCAAACCATTCTTGTTCCTCCTTTTGTGTGAATCTTGTTTGAAGAACTTGCTCAATGGTCTCATCTTTTCTTTTATTCCTCTCTTCATATGCTTGTAAAGAACGCAAAAATTGTTTAATTGTCATTTCTTCTAAATTCTTTGTCTATTCAATTGTGACAACAATATGCTTAAAATTTTTAGTTATAGAGCGAAGAATTTTCTCCATAATTCTTATATCACCCAAAGTTTCACCATGTTTTTAGTTGATTAGAAACGATTAGAACTCTAGAAAAATATTCTAAAATTGTTTCGGATTCTTTCATGTGCAAAGATTCAAACACTCCTCTTAGAGTTTGAAGACGTACCTTCTTTACCAGTTCCGCTCCCTTATAAGAAGTTTGAAGCATATCCAATGCTTGCTTGGATGTTTTTGTTTCGGACACCTTCTCAAAGCCATCATCATCCAATGCTTGAAAGATGAGAAAGAGAGCCTTCTTCTCTTTCTTTCTCGAATCCTTGAGAATATCTCTTTGTGCTTGAAAAATAGTAGTATCATCTTGTGATTCAACATACCCATTCTCTATAATGTCCCAAGTATCATTGGCACCTAGTAATGTCATCATGTTAATGCTCCAATTATCATATTTTCCCTTTGTGAGAAATGGGACTTGGAAGAGAGCTATGCCATTGTTTACCATCTTCTTGAACTAAACTCTTCACTACCTAAGCTCTGATACCACTTTGTTGTATGGTGGACTTTTGCAAGAGAGGATTTTAGGAGAAAAATATATAAGAGGAAGAGATTTAGGAAAATAGTTACTCAAGTTTATTTCTTAAACTTGCTTATGAATTTGTTTGATGGTTTCTTTTTTGGCTTGAATATAAATGGAGCTAGAGAAGCTCTATTTATAGGCTTCCAAAATCACTTCTCTATACATCCTAACTAACTCATTAAATCACTTCCTAACTACCTACATTAATTAGTCTCACACCTACAAAATCACAACTCATACCTATTTACATTTATTAGTCTCACTCTTACTTAATAATCTTCTACAACTACTAAGCATTTATTAGTACAGCAAGAACAAAGTCTAAGACAATCTATAAGATTTAAATAACTTATAGAAATCAAGTTTAATATTTCAACATTTTGAACAACTTACAACTAGTAAGGAGTTGTTGTATTTTGCTTCTGTTGGTAACAAGAGGATGATATGAGATCCAGACAAACTTGGATGGTTGTGTGTCTCCATTTTATTCTTACAGCATTGGAAGGTTTTGTTAATGAATGTGAGGAAGATGTAGTGTTGGGTTCAAATGAAGTCTTCTCTTATTTTTTAAATTGAAATTTCCTTTCAAATCTTGATTGTACTAAATGGTTAGCATAGAGTATGTTGCTTTTGCTAAGACGATTAATATGTGTCAGTGTGGTTGTTTTGATGTGCTTGTATTTGTTGGTATGGGATCTAGCAGGGTAGCTAGGTGGTTGTTCTGCTGCTTTGTTTGGTGTCGTGTTTTGAGCCATACTACTTTAGGATTCGATATAGCCTGAAGTATGTTTTCTCTATTTGTTCTCTGAAGAGCTATATACTACTTGAGCTTGTTAATGAACTTGATTTCTATTTGTTCCGCAACAAAAAAAAAAAAAGTTGAGAAGGATTTTGGGGTTAAGATCTGATAACTTGAAGGAAAAAAAAAAAAAAAGCTCATATTATTTCTATTCATTTGGTTATTATGTTTAAGTTTTTATGTAAATTTGTTCTTCTTTTTAGGTTCAAGTTTTAATATTTATTGTCTTTGAGTTTAAATTTTTAATGATATTTTTGGTGTATTAATATATATATATTACGACAAGTTATAAAAGGTATTGAGTATCTAAGTTAGTATTTGATCCCCTGCATCTCTATATTGAGAATTTCTTGTGGTTTAGGTGGTAAGATTCTTAATTCCCACCAGGAATTCAAGTTCGAATCCCAGTCGAATATATGAGTGTATTTTATTTTTATTAATAAAAAGAATGGAACTTTAGAACCCCTCTTTTAAAAAAAAAAAAAAAATTGATGCACGATGTGGCTTTTGGATTTTTTTTTTATTGAGCCCTTTTTAAAAGTTAACAGTTGCAATAATTATATTCAAGCCAATATGTCTTCGATATGTGTTTAAGGTTATACTTTGTAGCACTCCAAATCTATTTATAGTATGCCAATAAATAATAACATTTGTTTACTTGTAAAAGTAAATTGAAACGAAATAAAATATAAATATGCTGCTAAGTTTTCATTTTCAATAAGTATTATAACATAAAACGGATGGATGAAAAAAAGTAAATAAAGAACACCAAATAAGTGTTTTTAGAGTTCTTGGAAACAAAGAAAATGCACGCTAAAAGTTGTACTGCAATTCTGAAAAGAAAATCATGTTTTTTGTTTTATGTTTTTGAGAATAATTTTAAATTCAATAGCCAAATCTCAATGTTTAGAATTTTTAAAAATTATTGATTATAATTTGAAAATAATTTTTAGATGATGAAACCTAACAGTCCTAAATTTCCAAAGCTGCACTCAATTATACCATGAAAAATTGCTATATTATTCTTCATATGCTATTCATTCTCACCCTCACCGAATGCGATTCACATGAGCAAAAGGCTCCGGATTTGTTTTAGGAGAGGGTTTGGCCACTTCTGGGACCCCAAAGACATTCAAAAACCTCAGTGTTTCATCTGCAGCTACTGACGCAACTGTGCAACCATCAAGGCTCTGCAAAGCATTATGAGAAAAGATTTAATTCTGAGTTCTCAAACAGTGTTGGTATGAATATGTCCGTTGATATTAGGATGCATGTAAATTACTTAATATATATATATATATATATAATGACTTTAATGTTTATTGTTGATATGTGTATTTTGATCCTTTTATTTGTAATTGTTTTCTACCTTGAAGATTATATATTTATAATATAATTTGCTGGAAAAAAAAATATACACAAGAGAGAATATTGATGTTTATCAACGTAAATTGTGTACATTTATTGTTAATAGAATAAGTAGAACTTAAAATTGCTGATATATAATTTAGGATGATTATTAATATTTAAAGTAAGAATTAGACTAAATTTTGTAATTAATTACTATTTATTAGTAATTAACTAGGTCTATTAACTATTTTTATATTTAGTTTAATGTAGATATTGAAGATATATATTAAGAATGATTCCATTAAATTTGTAACTAATCACTAATTATATTATAGTGATTAATTGGTAATGTTACTTAAACAATGATGTTGTTGATTTTGAATATATATATATATTGTGAATTTTAAAATTTTACATGAGGCTTCAATGATAAAAGCAATATATTGAAAATAAAAAATAAAATAAAAATTTAGGGATGGTTATTACGAGCAAACTTTTTCAAGACGGTTACTGGTATATACCGTCTTCAAAAGTAGAAGTTTAACCTTCCCAAAAGGCTTTTAGGAAAGTAGAAGTTTAACTAATTCAAAAGATTTTTAGGGACGGTTACATTTTATTTTTAAGGGGCGGTTAATAATCGTCCCTAAAAGTATTACTTTTTGGGACGTCCGCATACGGAATGGTTACAACCTAAAAAAGAAACATCCTTAAAACCCTTTTCTGTACTAGTATATAAGGAATTCAACCATGATATTATTTTATCAAATAATCATTCTATAAAAAACCAAAAATAGAGTGTCATAATATTCGAATCTCCGTGTTTGTTTATTTAAAAAAAAAAATTGTTAGAAAATTAATGAAAAATTGAAGTAAAAGGAGAAAACGGTAGAAAATGGCTCGGTTTTCCTTTCTTAATTGTATTTCTGTTTTCACTGTTACTCAGCTTTAGTTCCTTTGCCCTTTTGCTGTGTTGGGCTCTATCTATTTAAAGATAAGTCAATCTCTTTCAAAGAAATACAAGACATCAAAGAAAGAAAAAGAAAGCATACAAAAACTTATATATATATATTTGTATTTTCAATCTAGAGTTAGGTTCCATTTCAATAGAGTTTAGACACAAGAAAATTCGTCAGAGCAATAAATTAGTGATGTCTAATTTCTGTTTGTAGATCGTTTTATCCTGCGAGATAAGTTTTCGGAGTACTCAAATACTCATGGTGAGCGAAAAAATTATCTTAAGGATACCGTGTGTTACATGGGACTCTGTTATTTCTAAACTTTATCTCATTTATGTTATTTAAACTTTGATTTATAAATTATATGTATTTTGTTTCTGTAATATAATTATAATTTAAATAAATACAATTTTATTTCTAAATTATTTGTCTACTGCATTACTTCCTACATTCTTAAGATAATTTTTTTCACAAACTTTATTTACTCGACAAGGAAGTTTATTTCTATTATTCTTTTATGTTATTTGCTGCTCTTTTGATTCATATTTGATTTTAAATTCACAAACTACAATACTGCTAAAGCTTTGTTAATCAAGTTAGTTCTAGATCTACTAAGTTTGATATTGATTTGTTGCAAATATATATATATGATGGGATCCACCTCAAAGTGAGGTCGTGCCTTACCTCACCAGAAGCCTCCAGCAGCAGATTCTCCAGAAGCAGCTGGAAATGAAGTTTTTGCAAGCAACAAACATTGAATAAGGAAAATGTTGGCACCTGCTTAAATGACATAAGCAGTGATATCATAAGCCTCCCACATTTCTCTATAAATAGAGAAGAGCAAGAGTAGGGAAAGCATATCTCACAATTTATCAGAAATCTCACAAATACAAGCATCTCTCAAAATAAAGAATCTCACAAACTGAGAAGTTGAGAGAAAGAGAGAGAAAAGTGAGGTATTCCTACAGAGTGTGATAAATATCTGTAGAGAGAAAATAGTGAGAGATTTACCACACAATTGTGAGTGTGAGAAATACACTTTGTGAGTGTAATATTGTAATACCTCAAGTTTGGGCATAAACTTGAGAGAATTGTTCCAGTTTACATAGTGGAAGTTTTTCGGAGTTGTCCTGTGGTTGTTTCCCTCTCACATTGAGTGGGTTTTTCCACGTTAAAAATTTTGTGTCATTTTACATTATTCCTGCACATTTATTATTTACTATTCTCAATCTTACCAACATTCCGCTGTGCTACATATCCCAACAACTGGTATCAAAGCCATTACTGCAAATAGTGAAATTACTATTTATGTGAATAGTAAAAGTGAACAGTAAAGATACTATTCACATCTGCCGACACTTGAAGAGGCACTATTCATGGGTACTATTCACAAGGGTACTATTCACGGAGTGCTATTCAAGAGGCACTATTTCGCAAAGGTAATTTTTTACAAAAATTTGAGTGTAAGCAAAGTTGGTTCACGACAAATTTAAAATGTTTGGTGGTAAAACAAAGATTGAGAAGTTTACCGACAACAACAATTTTACCCTCTGGCAGAGCAGAATGAAAGATGTTCTCATTCAGCAAAAAGTTCACAAGGCTTTGTTGGGTAAAGCCAGAAAGCCAGAAGCAATGAAAAGTAAAGATTGGGACGAGATAGACGAGATTGCCGCTAATACAATTCGTCTAAATATTTCTGATAATGTTCTTCAGAACATTAATGTACAAGGATGTAAAACTGCTTTGGATATCTGGAATAACTTGGAGAGCCTATACATGACAAAGAACTTGTCAAACAAGTTCATGATATGAGCAGATTTATATCAACTGCGGATGCCAGAAAATAGTGACTTCATGCAACATTTGTCAACATTTAACGGTATGATTTCCCAACTTCAGAATTTTGATATTAGCTTCTCAGAAGAAGAAAAAGCAGTTTTATTATTGGTGTCCCTACCACCGTCATACCACCATCTTAAGACGACTCTCATGTACGGAAAAGATAAATTGATCTTTGAAGAAATTTCTGGAGTACTTTTGTCTTACAGTAAAAATAAGACAAAAGATAGTGAGTCGCAAGCCCTTGTTATGGAGAACAGAGGGAGAAGTAAAAACAAAGGATGGAGGAGCCAGACAGACAAGTCCAGAGGAAGATCAAAGTCAAGAGGACGAGACAATAATTGCTTCCATTGTGGCATGAGAAGACAGTACCTGGTACCCCACAGCACAACGGTGTAGCTGAAAGGATGAATTGCACAATTGTAGAAAGAGTGCGATGCATGTTACGAGCAGCAAAGCTACCAAAAGAATTCTGGGGAGTAGCTGTTCAAACTGCATGTTATCTCATCAACAGAACCCCCTCAGTTCCTTTGAATTTTGATATTCCAGAGAGGGTTTGGACGAAAAAAGATGTTTCCTACTCTCATTTGAAGGTGTTTGGGTGCAAAGCTTTTGTGCATGTATCAAAGGAACATAGGTCGAAGCTGGATGACAAAGCCATTAAATGTATCTTCATTGGTTATGGAGATGAAGAATTTGGCTACAAACTTTGGGATCTTGAAACAGAGAAGGTTCTAAGAAGTAGAGATGTGGTCTTTCAGGAAAGCCAAACAATAGATCAACAAGAAGAGCAACAACCAGAAAAAGCTCTTATTGATCTTCGTCCCTTTCCTTCTCCAACAGAACAGGACAATGGAGAAGAAGTGCAAGATACAATTGACAGTACAGAGTTGATACCAAAAGACAATAATGCTGAGGAAGATTTACTAGCAGAAGAAGATGAAGGTGCTGAAGAAGATATGCCAGCACAAGAGGACAATAATCAGGGGGAGCAGACAAGAGAACTGGAAAATGATAGACGACAATTGAGAAGGTCAAACAGAGTTATGCAACCATCCAAACGATATCCACCTAATGAGTATATCCTAATTACTGAAAAGGGGGAGCCAGAAAGCTTCCAAGAAGTGGAAACTCATAAGGAAAAGAAGCAATGGAGGAAGAGATGAATTCCCTCCATAAGAACCAGACTTATGAGTTAGTAGAGCTTCCAAAAGGCAGAAAAGCTCTAAGAAACAAGTGGGTATACAAACTAAAAGAGGATGGAATCACCAATCAAGTCAAATACAAAGCCCGCTTAGTTGTGAAAGGATTTGGACAAAAGAAAGGCATTGACTTTGATGAAATATTCTCTCCAGTTGTAAAGATGTCATCAATCAGAGTAATTTTAGGCTTAGCAGCTAGCCTAGATCTCGAGATTGAACAAATGGATGTGAAGACTGCATTTCTTCACGGAGATCTAGAAGAAGTCATCTACATGCAGCAACCAGAAGGGTTTGAAGTCAAAAGAAAAGAGCACCTAGTCTGCAAGTTGAAGAAAAACCTGTATGGATTGAAGCAGGCCCCACGCCAGTGGTATAAGAAGTTCGACTCATTCATGGTAAGAAATGAGTTTCGAAGAACAAATGCAGACTCATGTGTCTACATTAAACATTTACCTGGTGGAAAGTTTGTTATCTTGCTGCTATATATGGATGACATATTGATAATCAGTCAAGACACTGAAGTGATCAACAAGCTGAAGAAGGAATTATCAAAAGTCTTTGACATGAAAGACTTAGGTCTAGCCAAACAAATCTTGGGTATGGAAATAATTCATGATAGGAGATCCATGAGATTATGGATGTCACAGGAGAGATATGTTGAACGAATTCTTGAAAGGTTCAACATGAAAAGAGCGAAGCCAGTTAGCTCGCCCCTTGGTAGTCAATTTAAACTCACCAAGAAATCATGTCCATCTTTAGAGGAAGAAAAGATGAAGATGGAGGCCATTCCATATTCTTCAGCTGTTGGCAGTCTTATGTATGCTATGGTCTGTACTAGACCAGATATTGCTCATGCAGTAGGAGTTGTGAGCAGATTTCAGTCAAATCCTGGCAAAGAGCATTAGGAAGCAGTGAAGTGGATCTTCAGATATTTAAGGGGTACATCAAAGTTGTGCTTAAGCTTTGGAAAAGGAAAACCAATTTTGGAAGGATATACAGATGCAGACATGGCAGGTGACCTTGATGGTAGAAAGTCTACATCTGCATATTTGTTTACTTTTGCAGGGGGAGCCGTATCTTGGCAGTCCAAACTGCAAAAATGTATTGCATTATCCACAACAGAGGCTGAATATATTGCAGTCACAAAAGCTGGAAAAGAGTTGTTGTGGATGAAGGTTTTTCTCCAAGAATTGGGTTTGAAGCAAGATGAGTATGTGGTTAACTATGATAGCAAAGTGCTATTGATTTAAGCAAAAATGCCACATATCATTCTTGCACAAAGCACATTGTTGTAAGGTATCACTGGATATGCCAAACACTTGAGAAGAAGCTGATTCAAGTGAAGAAGGTTCATACAGACAAGAATGTTGCTGATATGTTGACAAAGATTGTTCCCAAACAGAAACTAGAGCTATGTTCCAAGATAGCTGGAATGAGTTCCAAATGATGGAGCTATAATGTGATTCCTCCCTTCATGAGGCGGAGGAGGAGATTTGATGGGATCCATCTCAAAGTGAGGTCATGCCTTACCTCACCAGAAGCCTCCAGCAGCAGCAGCCATTTGATTCTCCAGAAGCAGCTGGAAATGAAGTTTCTGCAAGCAGCAAACATTGAATAAGGAAAATGTCGGCACCTGCTTAAATGACATAAGCAGTGATATCATAAGCCTCTCACATTTCTCTATAAATAGAGAAGAGCAAAAGCAGGGAAAGCATATCTCACAATCTATCAGAGATCTCACAAATACAAGCGTCTCTCAAAATAAAGAATCTCACAAACTGGGAAGTTGAGAGAAAGAGAGAGAAAAGTGAGGTATTCCTACAGAGTGTGATAAATATCTGTAGAGAGAAAATAGTGAGAGATTTACCACACAATTGTGAGTGTGAGAGATACACTTTGTGAGTATAATATTGTAATACCTCAAGTTTGGGCATAAACTTGAGAGAATTGTTATACCCATTTTACATACACTACAACAAAACTGATCTTTAGTCTCGGAAAATTGGCCACGGTTTTACAAAAAATCGAGGCTATAGGTTTTTGGTCACGGTCTTCTTAAAACCGTGACCATAGTGTATATATATAATCTCGGTTTTTAAAATAACCGTGACCATAAGTGAAGTTATGAAAACAGAAAAAATTTATAGCCACGGTTTTTAAATAACCGTGACCTTAACGTATAATATAGTCTCGGTTTTTTTAAAACCGTGACCCAAAGTTTTTTTTTTTTATAGTTAAAATCAAAATACTGCCTTATAATATATATATATAAAAAAAAAAGAGGAACCTAACTCACATAACGCACTGGCGAAATCCCGAGTACCTGCTTGAGAGAGTCTCCGCCAACGTACCAGCCGCCAACGTCCACCCCACTCCCAGCCGAGCTCCTCCAGCCCACTTCCAGCCTCTATCGCCGTGCCTCCTCCCAGCCGAGCTCCTCCAGCCCACTCCCAGCCTCTATCAACGTACCAGCCTCTGAAATTTTTTTTGTTTGCTCCTCTGTCGCTGAATACCCAGAGGAAGAATTGGGTTTTGGGAGAGTCAGATTCGAGCGCACTGAGAACAGAAGAAGCAAAGTCGGATTGGGTTTCCTGTGTTTCCTGTGTTGAGCTTGTGTATTCTGGTCTCTGAATAATTGGAATCAAGTGTGTTGATGAAGCTGTTCTTTTGATATTTTTTTATATAATTTTTTTGAAGCTTTTTGTTCGCAATTCTGTGCTTTAACATAGTAAAACCTCAATGTATGTTTGGCCTATTTCAGCTCTTGGTTCTATCAAACTCTTTTAAATACAATTATTCTGATTCTGTGGCTGTTGTACAGATGGATTTGGAGAGAATGGAAAACCAGCATGCGGTGATGAAGCTGCGGTTCCCTCAAATGCAACTCTTCAGGTCACTCTTGAGTTGGTATCGTGGAAAACTGTTTCAGGTCACTTTTTTTGTTAGTAGGTTTGTGACACTGTGAGTTTAATTGTTTTTGTTCTTCTCTTATCCAGAGGCAAAAGGGAATTGTGTTATTGAATTCCATGATGTTATTCTGAGAGGAACAGGTACAGGTTCTACATTGTTTGTCTCTGTCTGTTGAAACTTTGGTGAAATTGTTTTTTTTTTTTTTTTCGGTTCTTGATTTATTTTTATGTAATTTGGAATGTTCTTGGATGCCCTTTTTGATGTTCCTACTATTGTTTTCTCAGGTGCAGCTTCTAAGTGGATTCAGAAAGTTGAGTTTGCAGCAGTCATAAGTCATAACAATGCAGCTTTAAGATGCATTGATTTGTTGTTTTAATTAAGACATGATGAATGGGCGTAGGCACTCAGTTGATATTCCCATCTCAAAGGCTCTTGTTTCTTTGCGGAGGGTGAGGTCTCTGAGGGATCCATCAACTCATTCTATGAGCAAATTCTCTACCTTGGTTGAGAATGTGAACTGGGAAACCAATTCCACTAGTGGAATTTCTTTGCAATTTCTTGATTCTTGTCCAGACATTACTGATAGAAAAAGTCATGCTTCGAGGCCAAATGATTTCTGTCTATACGGACAGAGAGGTCATTTTGTGGTAGTGGTTGCACTTTTGTATCAAACTATTAATGACGCATGCATTGCCTTTTTCAGAAAAATATTTGCAAGAATGTTGGCCAACTGTGAAATCTGCCTTGAAAGAGCATGGTATTGCTGGTGAACTGAATTTGGTAAGTAATTAGCAGTATAGGAATTTGTTGATAGAAGTTTATGGTTTGGTTTTCTGTGCTGGTTGATCACCTTTGATATTAAATAACTATTTGATGCAGTCACTTCTATAATCCTGTATTTTTAAGCTTAGAAGTTAGACATAGATTTGTGCACTATCTTATTGCATGTTATATTTTTGGTCAGGTTGCAGGGTCTATGACAGTTTCAACAACCATGAGGTACAAACCTCCTCTTCTTTTAGTATTATTCTCATTCGTGCTATTTGACTCAAGTATTCTTGAGTAGTTGCTAATATATTAATTTATGATCATTCACCATAACTTATGTTAAACTGCTATGTGCTAACAGCCAAGACCTGATAATAGTTTCATTTATTGTTCTTTTCATGTGATCTCTTTTATTATTTATATAATGAGACATTTACCATTACCTTTTAAAAATATTTCAGGTTTGTGGAAATCATGGCCCCTGTCTTTTCCAGGGACGCTTGGCGCTGTGTGTGGCACATGATTCAGGTATACTTTATTGCAGGATCATTAGAGGATATTTTTCCGTCTGCATAAGTTGACATTATAGGGGTTTCAAAACTGTGTATAAGTTTGGTTTTTTCGATTAGTTATTTTCTTTGTTTCCTGCTATTATTAATGAATATGCTTGCAGAATGATTTGGTACATGGATGGGGATTGGATTTTGCTCTCAGAAGATGTGTAGAGGTCAGCAGTTTTTCGCTTCTGGTGTCCATTTCTTTTCAGTGTTATTCATCTTTCTCAAAGAAATTTTGGATTTGGACTTGGGCTACTGGGCTATAAGATTTTTCAATGATGTGTTTTTGGCATAACAATTCGGGATTTTGTATAATTCTATCAATTTTAAGACAACATATATAAATATAACAAGAAACAAGAGACCACTCACAATAAAACAAGAAAATATAAAAATGTGGTTTGATGAGTAACAATGCAGGAAAAAAAAAGTGAATAGAAAAATGTTTTACAATGTAATCTTTCAAATGCAATTGGAAAAAATAAAACTTGTGAAGCTAAGTGCACTCGTTTGTCATTTGTATAGCATGCAAATGCCCTGTTTCTATGCTCATGTTTAAAACAGATACGGTTTGGTCTAATGACTGTGATTCTAAATTCTAAAGGACAGGTCAAAGGTTCAAGTAATATCACAAATTATAAACAGATACGGTTTTGTTGGAATGTGTATATTTTTTTTACTTATTTTTTGCCTCCATAATTCCACTTATTTTGGTCCGCAAAAAATTCCACTTATTTTTTTTTACTGCAGGCGCTTGAAATACTGACAAGTTGTTACATTCTGGTTCAAGTAATTATTATTCCTATGCATTTTCAGTTGAAAATCAAGTTACACCTTTTTTTTGCCTCCATAATTATTATTCCTATGGAAGATATGAAGCTGGAAGGCAGAAAATTTGGTAACTCATCTTTCAGGATACGCATTTTCCTCTTTGAAATTCTTTTAAGTTTGCAGCTCATTGTGTTTATTTTAATTTTCTTTGTGCTATAAGCTTTTTTCTTGTCCCACATTCTGCTATAAAGAATTGGGCCTAACATAGAGACAAACGCCTCCATAACCTTCTATCTGAACTTGCTTTGCGTCTATATCTATATTGTTTGGTTTCTAATCAAAGTTTGCTGATTTTGGAAATATGTTGTGCAGGTATGTTGGTCAATGTTGTCATTCCACGTCCAAGAGTTGATGGTCAACCGTCGCCGGGAGCTAATACTTTAAATTAGTTTAATTTCATATATGTACGTTTAATTATTAGTATTGTAATTATTATATGACACTCTATAATGTGTCATTAATTTTGAAACAATCTGGGCATTAATATTTATAATTTAAACCTAATTCGGATCGCATGAAATGTAATCGCTATATTAGTTTCAATAATATATTTTTGGATATGAATGTTGCATTTATAATATTGAAAAAACAGGTATTTAAATTTATTAAAATGCTAAAAATAGGTGCCACTGTTTTGAAATGAACATTACCTATAGTCACGGTTTTTGAAAAATCGAGACCAAAAGTGCCGAAATATCACGAAATGAACATTACCTATGGTCTCGATTTTTGAAAAAACCGAGACCATAGAATTGTATAAGGTCTCGGTTTTTACAAAGACCGAGACCATAGGTATTACATATGGTCACGGTTTTTTGAAAAACCGAGACCTAAAGTGAACAATTGGTCACGGTCTATGAATAACCGTGACCATATCATATATCTACGGTCACGGTTTTTAACCGTGACCATAGGTCATAGTCTACGGTCTCTCCTTCTTAGGTCACGGTTTTTAAAACCGTGACCATAGGTCTACAGTCACGGTTTTTAACCGTGACCATATGCCAGTTTTGTGGTAGTGATAGTGGAAGTTTTTTGGAGTTGCCCTGTGGTTGTTTCCCTCTCATATTGAGTGGGTTTTTCTACGTTAAAAATTTTGTGTCATTTTACATTATTCCTGCACGTTTATTATTTTATATTCTCAATCTTGCCAACATTCTACTGTGCTACATATCCCAACAATATATTCCTACACTTTGTTAATGCCTTTTAAAGGTTGTTTACTGCTAAAGCTTCTTTATCAATTTTTTTTTAAAGGTTGGTTTAACTGCTGATTATAATTATTCTAGTATTGGCCTTAATGCTTATTTATATGTTTTCTTAATTCCTTGTTGCTAGGATTGCTCTCTTGTTCAGTTTGTGTTTATTTTAATTGCTTTATGATTATATTTCTTTATATATATGTTTCGGCTGATAGTTCTGTTATTACTTAAAGACTCAAGCAAGTATTGAACTGTAATACTTTGTGTTATTATTTTCATTGCTTTATGATTACTTTTACTATTTTACACAGCTGGTATCTTTGTTTGCATGTAATACTTGCTATTTCTTTTGCAGTTCAGTCGCCCGAGTAATCGTCTGTTATATCAGTAATGTTTTATTAATCTATTACTTTTTATTTCTCACTAATCAGATTTTTGTAACAGCTCTTGGTGGGTGTGTAATTATTGTTTAATTTTTGGGAGAATAACAAAACTAACATTCCTCAAAATTTTTAATAATAAAACTAGCACTTTTTTATATTTTCACAATTAAAAAAATGACTAATATATCATTTTTTTTTTAACATCCATCCAATTAGAATTGAACGACGATAATTTAGACTCGTTTAATATTGAACGTTCAATATTTTACGTTCAAATTGAATATTGAACGTTCAATATAACGTTCAATATTATTGGGGTGTTGGTTTTGTTATTATAAATTTTAGGGGTGCTATTTTTGGTAATTTTCCTTAATTTTTTTGCTTTAGCTCTCAATTTTTAGTGCTTCTTAGTACCAATAACTGTTATACCTTTTAATTATTATAATTATTATTTTTAATTTTTTCTCTTTCAGTAACTTTTGTTATTTCCATTGCTATTACAGCTTTTAACTTCTTCCATAATATAGTTTCAGTAACTATTTTCCGTTTCATGGTTCTAAAGCTTGGGCAATTACTCGTCTATTTTTTTTTTTTTAGAGAAAAGAAATATGAGATGACCACTCTTACATCCTAAATTGAGACTTTAGCTGCAATTGTTGTTAATCTTTGTTGTTTTGCAGATTGTGTTAATTTTAATTACCTCTTTTGTAACAATTTTGGTAGCCTTTCTATATTACTTTTACTAACCTTTTGTTGAAAATTTATAAAATTGATCTATATATAAACTAAAATAATTTATTTGTATCAATTGTGATACTTATTTGATATATAAATTAAAATTTGGTGGTTTTAACACTTGTTTGTTATTACAATTTTTTAGAATATCAAAAATGACTTCTGAGATGACCACTCCTGAGATTCTGACTGTGAATGCTGCTAACCCTTCTATGGGTGGTTCAAATGTGAACCAAGTGGTGAGGCCTACTGTGGCTCACGGGGTTACCTCAATGTTACTGGTTTTGGTTCCTTTGAACCATGCTGTGGCAGAGAAACCGGAGAAGTTCAATAGATTGAACTTTGAGAGGTGGAGGAGTAAGATGTTGTTTTATCTTACCACCTTGAACCTAGCAAGGTTTTTAACTGAGGAATCTCCCAAACAACCTGAGGGTGAACAAGATTTTCAATTTTCAATCTACTAGTGCTATTGAAGCATGGAAGCATTCTGATTACCTATGATGGAATTATATTCTAAATGGCCTAAGTGACTCCTTATACAATGAGTATAATAAGGAGAAGACGGCTAAAGACTTGTGGGAGTCATTGGACCGAAAGTATGAAACTGAAAATGTCGGTACCAAAAAATTTTTGGTTGGTCGCTTTCTTGATTATAAGATGGTGGACAATAAACCAGTATGCAATCAAGTACGTGAACTCCAAGATATCGTAACAGAGATGCATGATGAAGGGATGGTACTAAGTGAGACCTTCCAAGTTGTAGCTATTATTGAAAAATTGCCCCCTTTATAGAGAGAGTTCAAGGCATACCTTAAGCATAAGCGAAGGAAAGTGTCTATGCAAGACTTGCTTGTAAGATTCAAGGTAGAAGAAGACAACAAGGTTTCTTCCAAAAGGGGTAATATCCCATCAGCACCCAAGGCTAACGTGGTGGAGCATGGTCAAAGCTCCAAACACAACAAGTATAAAGGCAAGGGTAAGGGCAAGCTGAATAAGGGTTCAATGTTGAAACCTAAGGAAGCAACTTTTAAGAAGTCAAGCTTTAAGGGGACTTGCTTTAACTGTCAGAGGACAGGGCACAAATCTCTAGACTGCACGTTTCCAAAGAGAAACAGAAACCGTGAGGCAAACATGGTGGATGACACTCAAGAATTTTCTGATAGTGACTTGTGTGCAGTCGTCTCTGAAGTGAACCTGGTTGGGTCCAACCCAAGGGAGTGGTGGATTGACACTGGTGCGACCAGACATGTTTGCTCAGACAAGAGGCTATTTACCACATTTGAAGCTGTCAAGGAAGGTGAAAAGCTATTCATGGGCAACTCTGCAACTTCAGCTGTTGAAGGACAAGGAAAAGTTGTACTGAAGATGACCTCAGGAAAGGATCTGACTCTGAATAATGTGCTGTATGTACCTGAGATTCGTAAGAACCTTGTGTCTAGTTCATTATTGAATAAACATGCCTTTAGAATTGTATTTGAGTCAGATAAGGTCGTGTTGACCAAAAAGGGTATATTTGTGGGCAAGAGGTATGCTTGTAATAGGCTTTTTAAGCTTAATGTAACAACTGTAATGCCTAAGAAAATTAATAAAGTGATTTTTTCTGCTTACTTGCTTGAGTCTTCCAATTTGTGGCATGATAGACTAGGTCATATTAATTATGAATCTTTGCGTAGATTAATTAACATGCATCATATACCCTCTTTCCAAATTGATTCCAAACACAAATGTGAAACTTGTGTTGAGGTAAAAATGACAAGATCATCGTTCCATTCAATCGAAAGGAACACTGAACCTCTTGATTTAATTCATAGTGATATATGTGATTTAAAGTTTGTTCAAACAAGATGTAGTAATAAGTATTTTATTAATTTTATCGATAATAGCACAAAATACTGCCTTGTATATTTGCTCAAAAGTAAAGATAAAGCTATAGAGAAATTTATTCTCTATAAGGCATAAACTGAGAACTAACTCAACAAGAAAATCAAGGTACTACGAAGTGATTGTGGTGGTGAGTATGAAACACCTTTTGGTGAGTTCTGTGCAAAACACGGAATCATACATGAAACCACAGCACCTTATTTGCCTCAGTAGAATGGGGTAGCTAAGTGAAAGAATCATACCTTAAAAGAAACGATGAATGCAATGTTACAAAGTTCTGGGTTACCCTAGAACTTGTGGGAGAAGCCATTTTATCCGCTAACTACCTTTTAAATAAGGTTCCCAATAAAAAGGGACAAAAGACACCGTATGAGTTATTTAAAGGAAGGGTACCTTCCTATAAATATTTGCGAGTGTGGGGGTGTCTTGGTAAAGTAGCCGTACCTATACCTAAGAAGGTGAAGATAGGTTTGAAAATAATAGATTTCATTTTTATTGTATATGCACATAACAATAGTGCTTATCGTTTTCTTGTACATGAGTCAAAGATCTCAGACATACACAAGAATACAATAATGGAATCAAGAAATGCGTCGTTTTTTGAACATGTATTTCCATGTAAATCTCAAGGGAAATCGAGTTCATCTAAACGAACTTATGAGACTATGAATGAAGATAGTCATGAACAAGAAGTTGAGGTTAAACCCAAACGTAGCAAAAGGGTTAGAACAGAAACGTCCTATGGTCCAAATTTTTTGACTTATTTGCTAGAAAGTGAACCTCAAACCTATGAAGAGGCTGTAAACTCTTCTGAAGGTCCTCAATGGAAAGAGACCATTAATAATGAAATTGAGTCCATTCTGCAAAATCACACTTGGGAACTAGTTGATTTACCTCCGGGTAGTAAAACACTAGGATCCAAGTGGATTTTCAAGAGAAAACTTAGACCAGATGGATCAATAGAAAAGTACAAGGCCAGGCTTGTAATTAAGGGTTATAAACAACGACATGGCCTTGATTACTTTGATGCTTATTCTCCCGTGACGAGAATAACATCCATTAGGATGATAATTGCTATTGCAGCTTTGCGAAATCTTGAGATACATCAAATGGATGTTAAGACAGCCTTTCTAAATCGAGATTTAGATGAAGAAATCTACATGGATCAACCTAAGGGTTTTTCTGCCCTAGGGCAAGAAGAAAATGTCTGTAAATTGGTGAAGTCATTATATGGCTTGAAGTAAGCACCAAAACAATGGCATGAAAAATTTGATAATGTCATGAAGATAAATGGATTTAAGATTAACGAATGTGACAAACGTGTATACGTCAAGGACATTGAAGATGGTTATGTCATCTTGTGTTTGTTCGTTGATGACATGTTAATTGTGGGTAGTAATGATCAAATGATCAAATCTACCAAAAATATGTTGAACTCAAGGTTTGACATGAAAGACATAGGACCCGCTGATGTAATTCTAGGAATTAAGATATTAAGGATATCAAGCGATCTCATTCTTAGTCAATGTCATTATGTTGACAAAATCCTTGAGAGGTTCAACAAAGGTGATTCTGGTATTGTTAGATGATGAGTGCTCGAAAAGCACTAATATTTCGTGATTAATTGTGCTTAATTGTTTGATATATAGATTTATTATTATTGTTTATTCAATTAATTTCATAAATCTATCCATTCGGAGTCACGGGTATATTTTAGTGTATTTCAGGTGTTTTTAGCGTCAAATGAGTCAAATAATGAAAACATGCAAAGACGGAACACTTACGGCGCTCGGATCACGAGTTACGGGCTAAACGAGACAAATATGTAAGCCTTACATAACGAGCCATCACATATGTAAAGGGGTACATGTGAAGAATCCAAAAACATTGTGCGCCGCGGCGAGGAAAAGTTATGCCGCGGCGAGGAAAAGTTATGCCGCGGCGGGGAGCTCTCGGGTTTTTACATTATTTTCAGAATTTGTGTTGCGCCGCAGCGGGTAAAATGCATGCCGCGGCGCGCCTATTCCTATTGCAATCAGGAATCCCTTACATCTATAAATACCCCCTTAGACCCCCCTTACAACAGAACTCGACCAATTCGTACACAACTCTTATTTTTCACAATTTTGCAACCCAAACACTACATTCAATCAGTTTTGAGAGCGTTGCCACACTCTAACGAAGCGAGAGACACTATTCTAAGGATTCAAGGAAGCCAACGACGATCGAAGATAAAGCTTACGGAGAAGAACGCTATCCAATCCATAAGCGGTATTTAGATCTAGGATTTTCTTGTTGTTATAGAATTAATTCCTCTTCTCTTTTTGTTAAAGTGTATGATCATATTTTATTTGTCTATGAATATTAATATGAACATGAGCGGCTAGTTTAATTATGGATGTTTAGTTTGTGTTGCCATGTTTGCTAGAATTGTGTATGGTGTATCTTATTGATTTATAAATAAATTACTTTTTGATTAAGAGCATGTTTAGATATTTAATTATGAATAATCATGGGCCCATTTGATGTTCGTAGTTAGGTTGAAAAATCTGAGAATTTAGTTATAGGAACGTCACTTTAACTTTATTCCGAAACACTTAATCGAAGCTTCAAGTTAGTGACTTAGTCATAGCATTAATTTGATTGGCATGTTTTCCTTGCGCATAATTTGATTACTATTTGATTTACCCCCGCCAAAGGCAATTAATTAGTTAATCAATAAAGCGACCTACCCCCGCCAAAAGGAGTCTCGTAATTAAAAGGAAAGCCGGTAGTTTAGTTTATATAGGACGTTCATGTTATCTCACCATACCTTTTCGATGCAAGCATGGTCAACCAAGCTAAACGTCCATACATCCTCCATTGATATTTGAATTGAATGTTTGCTTGCGATCTTGTTTTCGTTTGATTGTCGTATGATTGTTCTCGTCACAATTCCAACTTGTTTACAGTTTTACTAGCTTTAGAATTCTAGTTACTTAGAGTTTTAGTTTTACTAGAACTCTATTTAATTGGTATTTTATTTGCTTTAGGATTCTAGTTACTTAGAGTTTTAGTTTCACTAGAACTCTATTTAATTAGTGTTTTATTTTCATTAGAACTCTATTTTGATTAAAAAGTTAGTTATTTAGAACCACTGCAATTCCTTGAGAGACCGACCTTGGAAGTTGCTTATCACTTTCCTACGAGTGATTCGTACACTTGCGAGTACACATTTTAACACATCAAGTTTTTGGCGCCGTTGCAGGGGAATTGGCGTTTTAAATAATTTTCTTTTTAACTTTTTCGAGTTTCTGATTTATTTTTATTTGTTTGTTTATTTTATTTATTTCTTTATTTTATTTGGAAAAAAAAATCAGAAAATCAAAAAAAAAAAAAAAAAAAAATTTGCTTAATTTCAAATTTCACTGCTGCCTTGATCTTTGTTTGCTTTTTATTTGTGCATGCAGGGTAGGAGATCACTTAACAAGGAACTCTCTCCTTTCATTGACAACATACATAGAGTCAAACACCGATCAAAGAAACTGGATATTCAATTTCAAGAGGAAGAAGTCCAACAACAATTGCAAGCAACAATGGGTGATAACGTAGCTAGGCAGATGATGAACAAAGAGTTTGCAAGACCTATCATTGGGACCGCCACATCGTGTATTCGACTTACAGAGGCGGCTAGGAATTATGAATTGAAAAATATTCATTATTCCATGCTTCCCTCCTTTTACGGTATCCCTAATCAAGATCCTTTAAATTTTATGCGTGAACTATATGCTACTGTGCAAACTTTTCCATTGCAGGGACTTAGTGAAGATCAACTACGCATGAGGTGTTTTCCATACACTCTCAAGGATAGAGCTAAGTCTTGGCTAATGACATTGGCACCCGGTTCTTTGGTCACTTGGGACGATGTTTACAATAAATTCATGGGTAAGTTCTATTCCCATCAAAAGACATCTGACCTAAGAACAAAAATTGCTACTTTTTCGCAGATGGACGGAGAACCCTTCCACAAGGCTTGGGACAGATTCAAATTGTTGTTGATACAATGTCCACACCACCACTTCCCGTTGCAGTTACAGAATCAGTTTTTCTACGACGGATTGACACTATAATGTCAATTCACAGTTGACAACGCTGCAGAAGGAGCTATGGGTGAGAAAACAGCGGATGAAACCTACAAACTATTCGAGATGTTGGGAGCTAATTCTCAACAAAAGAGCGCTAGAGGAAGAAGAGCTGGAGTCCACGAATTAGGCTCCAACAATGAAATGGCCATGCAACTTGCTGAATTGACAAAACAAGTGCAACTTCTCACAACCTCCAATGTTAATCAGATGCCAAAACACGAGGTATGTGGAGTTTGTGGTTCATATGGACACGGAGCTAATGTTTGTTCTTTTGCAGGTGATCCTTATACAGGTACTACTGAAGAGGCTAATTTAATGCAAGGGTACCAACCTAGACCTAGGAACGACCCTTATTCAAATACCTACAACCCTGGATGGAGGAATCACCCTAATTTTGGATGGAAACAAAACAATAGCCAACCATTTGTCCAAAACCAAACACAAGGCCAAAACATAAACCGACAATTTCCACAAAATAAGCCAACCGTAGAGGAAACCCTAAACAATTTCATACACTCTTGTAATAGAAGGATGGACTCTATAGAAGCTTCAGTGAAGAGAGTGGAAATACAGGTTGGGCAGCTAGCGGAACAAATGTACAAACAAGAAACAGGAAAGCTGCCTAGTCAACCTGAACAAGCAAAGGCGATCACAGTCCTTCAAAGTGATGAGGAGGTACCTAAAAATTTACCTGATAATTCTAATGTTTTGTTGTCTAGTACAGGTAACTTGGAAGGTGAGAATTCAACTCTCAAGGGAGATGATGAGTCTAATACCTCCTAATGAACTTCCCAAGAAAGAAATTGGAGAAACATCCAACATTTTTCGATTGCACAAGTCAATGGACCCATACCGACCACCAATACCACCTATGCACCAGTTTAAGGAGAAAAATCAGGATGCACAATACTCTAACACTCTTGCTTTATTTTCTAAGATTAACTGTAATTTGCCTCTTTTAGATGTTATTAAGAACAGTCCAACTTATGATCCAATTTTAAGGAACTTTATCATCAAAAAGAGTAGAAGCAAAGAGAATGAAATGTCAGAAATTGCTAGTCCAATGATCCAACAACACTTACCTCTCAAAATGAACGATCCAGGTAGTTTCAACATTAACATCACTATGGGAGACAAAAGGGTATTCGAGGTTATGCTAGACTTAGGAGCAGGTATAAACCTAATGCCATATTCAGTGTACTTGCAACTAGGATTAGGAAAGTTTAAAGAAACAAGGATGACCCTTCAACTTGCAAACGGTTCTATTCAATACCCAAAAGGAATAGTGGAAAATTTGTTAGTACAGGTGGACAAGTTTATTGTACCAGTGGACTTTGTGGTGCTTGAGATGGACAAAAATTTTCTTAAGGACAAGGAACATACAATTATTCTTGGTAGACCATTCATGGCCACGACCAAGACAACTATTGAGGTCCATAATAGGAAGTTATCAATGACAGTTTTTGGAGAGACTGTACAGTTTGAAATTTTTCAACCCTCCCCTATTCTTTCTAACATTCAATTGCAGGATAGCATAAGTAACAGAATTGAGGCTCAAACCATTGAATGGAGAGGGAAGGACAAATTGATAAATTTAAGTCGGGATGATGCCTACAAAGAATGCATTAAGCATTCTAACTACAAAAACTCGAATTGGAGGACGAAAGCTCATTTTGAGAAAGATAAGGGAGGAGATAAACAGTACAATTACACATTTAACCCCCCTTGACACGAGATCAGTCACGTCTTGCTAAGACGTTAAACTAAGCCCTTAATGGGAGGCACCCATTCGGTATTGTATCTCTTTCGTTGTTTTTATTTCTTTTATTTCTTTTATCGTATTTTTATTATTATTTTTTTTGGGATTGTTTAACTTAGTTTAATGTTTTTCTGTTTTCATCTGACTTAGTTATAATCTAAAATTGGGTTTGAGTTTGAATTGTGTTGCATACACTTTGAGGTTCAATATATGTTCATACACATAAATTCTTCATGAGAAAAGCGAGGAACAGTGAACCGGAGCATAACGAGTAATGACACAATCTCATACGAAAGGGGGGGTAACTTCTCACGCTTTTTTTTCTTATTTCTTTTGTTCTTCTTTTTCAACATTGAGGACAATGCAGAAATTAGGTTGGGGGTGGGAAGGATATTGCATGAGCATGAAATATGACCAATTTTAAATTTTTAACTTTTGTCACTTGAAGTGTTTTAGGTTAGTGTCGTGTTTACTTGAGTCAATCCGAAAATCTATGATATTAACATGATTGTAATGACGATGACATGTGAAAGATGTTGGACTTTTACCTAAGCAACGAAGCACATAAATGTTAGATTCATCTAATTTGAGGATTTTGTGGTACATGTGGTAGTTTGCATGGTTAGTATAGCTATTTTGATTTGTGTAATGTATGCATGTTCATGATATGTTTTAAGTCTCAACAAGCTCTAGAACCCATTTGAAAACAAATTGAAGCGAAATAATAGAAACAAATGCCACCTAGAAAGTGATTTAGGCCATCCTTGGACCGTTTGGACGTTTCAAGCCTCCCCATATTATTGTTATCCATAGTATACCCTTGAACTCAACATTGACATATATTGTACTACCCTTAGTGATAAGAGTACTCAATATAATATTTAATTTTCATGAGCAATTATGTTGAATTTATCTTGCTTCATCATCAAAAAAAAAAATGATGATGATGATGATTAAAAAAATAAGCAAGAAAAAAATAAAGAAAGAGAATCAAGCAAAAAGATCCAAGGGACATATGGAATTTATAGGAGGATGAAAAAGAACACTTGGTGGAAAAAGTTGAAAATAAGTTTGTGACATAAAAAGTACTCTTGTCCTATCGAAAACATCATTTTCGTACTTTCATAATCACACACCTAACCACAACTTTACAAGCCTAATGAAGTCATATTGATTCTAGGTAGTTTGATTTCTAGATTAGTGGAGATGAGTTTGAAAAATGAGCATATGGAGTTTGCAAGTGCAAAATTCACATTAATATTTTACTTGCACATTTTTGAGATATTAAAATGTAATCTATGAATAGCATGCATGACACGATCAGATAGTATAACTAACGGGCTTGTGGTTTGATTGGTTGTTCAAAATTCGATTACCATGATGAGTTTGATGTTTGGACTGTTTTTGAGCTTAGGTGATGTTTAACTATTTCATGTATCATTCGTTGTTAACAATTTTTGAGATGTATGCATGGATTGATTCAAGTATGTTTTGAGTCTTTATTTATTTTTGTTAGTTACGATGTTTGCGGGTATCATCACTGGAAACCCTCACGAGACTATAACTCGTCCACTAGGGCCACCTAGGGGTTTAAAGGCTTGTTGCATATGCTAAATGCAACCGTGACAATCTACGGAAGTGATTTAGGTCGCTTCACTTGCTAGAGACTAGCAAGAAGCTGGTTGGGGGTTGTGATGAGTGCTCGAAAAGCACTAATATTTCGTGATTAATTGTGCTTAATTGTTTGATATATAGATTTATTATTATTGTTTATTCAATTAATTTCATAAATCTATCCATTCGGAGTCACGGGTATATTTTAGTGTATTTCAGGTGTTTTTAGCGTCAAATGAGTCAAATAATGAAAACATGCAAAGACGGAACACTTACGGCGCTCGGATCACGAGTTACGGGCTAAACGAGACAAATATGTAAGCCTTACATAACGAGCCATCACATATGTAAGGGGGTACATGTGAAGAATCCAAAAACATTGCGCGCCGCGGCGAGGAAAAGTTATGCCGCGGTGGGGAGCTCTCGGGTTTTTACATTATTTTCAGAATTTGTGTTGCGCCGCGGCGGGTAAAATGCATGCCGCGGCGCGCCTATTCCTATTGCAATCAGGAATCCCTTACATCTATAAATACCCCCTTAGACCCCCCTTACAACAGAACTCGACCAATTCGTACACAACTCTTATTTTTCACAATTTTGCGACCCAAATACTACATTCAATCAGTTTTGAGAGCGTTGCCACACTCTAACGAAGCGAGAGACACTATTCTAAGGATTCAAGGAAGCCAACGACGATCGAAGATAAAGCTTACGGAGAAGAACGCTATCCAATCTATAAGCGGTATTTAGATCTAGGATTTTTTTGTTGTTATAGAATTAATTCCTCTTCTCTTTTTGTTAAAGTGTATGATCATATTTTATTTGTCTATGAATATTAATATGAACATGAGCGGCTAGTTTAATTATGGATGTTTAGTTTGTGTTGCCATGTTTGCTAGAATTGTGTATGGTGTATCTTATTGATTTATAAATAAATTACTTTTTGATTAAGAGCATGTTTAGATATTTAATTATGAATAATCATGGGCCCATTTGATGTTCGTAGTTAGGTTGAAAAATCTGAGAATTTAGTTATAGGAACGTCACTTTAACTTTATTCCGAAACACTTAATCGAAGCTTCAAGTTAGTGACTTAGTCATAGCATTAATTTGATTGGCATGTTTTCCTTGCGCATAATTTGATTACTATTTGATTTACCCCCGCCAAAGGCAATTAATTAGTTAATCAATAAAGAGACCTACTGATGAGTGCTCGAAAAGCACTAATATTTCGTGATTAATTATGCTTGATTGATTGATATATAGATTTATTATGACTATTATTTCGATTATTTTCATAAATCTATCCATTCGGAGTCACGGGTATATTTTAGTGCATTTCAGGTGTTTTTAGCGTCAAATGATTCAAATGATGAAAACACACGAAGACGGAACACCTACGGCGCTCGGATCACGAGTCACGGGCAAAACGAGTCAAATATGTAAGCCGTACATGTCAAGCCAGCACATATGTAAGGGGGTAAGCATGAAGAGCAGGAAAGCAATGCGCGCCGCGGCGAAGAAATTATGCGCCGCGGCAAGGGTCTCGACAATACATGTAAAGCCATGTACATTCCATGTACACTGTTACATGCAAGGCGCGCCGCGGCGAAGAAATCATATGCCGCGGCGAGGGGCTCTCGGGTTGCATGCTAGGAATCCAAAAACATTGCGCGCCGCGGCGAGGAAAAGTTATGCCGCGGCGGGGAGCTCTCGGGTTTTTACATAATTTCCAGAATTTGTGTTGCGCCGCGGCGGGAAAAATGTATGCCGCGGCGCGCCTATTCCTATGGCACATAGGATTCGTGTAAACCCTTACATCTATAAAAACCCCCTTAGAGTCCCCCTTACAGACAACTCGAAATAACTTGACCAACTCATACACAACTCTTCCTCTTCTCAATTTTGCGACCCAAACACGACATTCAATCAGTTTTGAGAGCGTTGCCACACTATAACGAAGCGAGAGACAATATTCTAAGGATTCAAGGAAGCTAACGACAATCGAAGATAAAGCTTACGGAGGAGTACGTCAACCGATCCATAAGCGGTATTTAGATTTAGGTTTTCCTTGTTGTTATAGAATTAATTCATCTTCTTTATTTGTTAAAGTGTATGATCATATTTTATTTGTCTATGAATAATAATATGAACATGTCTGGCTAATTTAATTATGGATGTTTAGTTTGTGTTGCCATGTTTGCTAGAATTGTGTATGGTGTATCTTTTTGACTTATGAATAAAATACTTTTTGATTAAGAGCATGTTTAAATGTTTGATTATGAATAATCATGGGCCCATTTGATGTTCGTAGTTAGATTAAAAAACCTAAGAATTTAGTTAGAGGAACGTCACCTTAACTCTATTCCGAAACACTTAATCAAAGATTCAAGTTAGTGACTTAGTCATAGCATTAATTTGATTGGCATGTTTTCCTTGCGCATAATTTGATTGCTATTTAATTTACCCCCGCCAAAGGCAGTTAATTAGTTAATCAACAAAGAGACCTACTCCCGCCAAAAGGAGTTTCGTAATTAAAAGGAAAGCCGGTAGTTTTGTTTATATAGGACGTTCATGTATCTCACCATACCTTTTCGATGCAAACATGGTTAACCAAGCTAAACGTCCATACATCCTCTATTGATATTTGATTTGATTGATTGTTTGATTGCGATCTTGTTTTAGTTTAATTGCTCGTACTTTGTTCCCGTTACAAATCAAACACCTTTTTACAGTTTTACTAGCTTTAGGATTCTAGTTACTTAGAGTTTTAGTTTTACTAGCTTTAGGATTCTAGTTACTTAGAGTTTTAGTTTTACTAGAACTCTATTTAATTAGTCTTTTATTTTCATTAGAACTCTATTTAGATTAAAAAGTTAGTTATTTAAGACCACTGCAATTCCTTGAGAGACCGACCTTGGAAGTTGCTTATCACTTTACTACGAGTGATTCGTACACTTGCGAGTACACATTTTAACACATCAAGTTTTTGGCGCCGTTGCCGGGGAATTGGCGTTTTAGATAATTTTCTTTTTAACTTTTTAGAGTTTCTGATTTATTTATTTATTTTTTATTTATTTTATTTATTTATTTATTTTATTTATTTTTATTCAAAAAAAAAAAAAAATCCAAAAAAAAAATTAGAAAATCAAAAAATCAAAAAATAGTGCTTAATTTCAAATTTCACTGCTACCTTGATCTTTGTTTGCTTTTTATTTGTGCATGCAGGGTAGGAGATCACTTAACAAGAAACTCTCTCCTTTCATTGACAACATTCATAGAGTCAAACACCGATCAAAAGAACTGGATAATCAACTTCAAGAGGAAGAAGTCCAACAACAATTGCAAGCAACAATGGGTGAAAACGTAGCTAGGCAAATGATGAACAAAGAGTTTGCAAGACCGATCATTGGGACCGCCACATCATGCATTCAACTCACAGAGGCGGCTAGGAATTATGAATTGAAAAATATTCATTATTCCATGCTTCCCTCCTTTTACGGTATCCCTAATGAAGATCCTTTAAATTTTATGCGTGAACTATATGCTACTGTGCAAACTTTTCCACTGCAGGGACTTAGCGAAGATCAACTACGCATGAGGTGTTTTCCATACACTCTCAAGGATAGAGCTAAGTCTTGGCTAATGACGTTAGCACCCGGTTCTTTGGTCACATGGGACGATGTTTACAATAAATTCATGGGTAAGTTCTATTCCCATCAAAAGACATCTGATCTAAGAACAAAAATTGCTACTTTTTCGCAGATGGACGGAGAACCCTTCCACGAGGCTTGGGACAGATTCAAATTGCTGTTGATACAATGTCCACATCACCACTTCCCGTTGCAGTTACAGAATCAGTTTTTCTATGACGGATTGACACTACAATGTCAATTCACAGTTGACAACGCTGCAGGAGGAGCTATGGGTGAGAAAACAGCGGATGAAACATACGAGCTATTCGAGATGTTAGGAGCCAACTCCCAACAAAAGAGCGCTAGAGGAAGAAGAGCTGGAGTCCACGAATTAGGATCCAACAATGAAATGGCCATGCAACTTGCTGAATTGACGAAACAAGTGCAACTTCTCACAACCTCAAATGTTAATCAAATGCCAAAACACGAGGTATGTGGAGTTTGTGGTTCATATGGACATGGAGCTAATGTTTGTTCTTTTGTAGGTGATCCTTATACAGGTACTACTGAGGAGGCGAATTCAATGCAAGGGTACCAACCTAGACCTAGGAACGACCCTTATTCAAACACCTATAACCCTGGATGGAGGAATCACCCTAATTTTGGATGGAAACAGAACAATAGCCAACCATTTGTCCAAAACCAAGCTCAAGGCCAAAATGTAAACCGACAATTTTCACAAAATAAGCCAACCGTAGAGGAAACCCTAAACAATTTCATACACTCTTGTAATGGGAGGATGGACTCTATAGAAGCTTCAGTGAAGAGAGTGGAAATACAGGTTGGGCAGCTAGCGGAACAAATGTACAAACAAGAAACAGGAAAGCTGCCTAGTCAGCCTGAACAAGCAAAGGCGATCACAGTCCTTCAAAGTGATGAGGAGGTACCTAAAAATTTACCTGATAATTCTAATGTTTTGTTGTCTAGTACAGGTAACTTGGAAGGTGAGAATTCAACTCTCAAGGGAGATGATGAGTCTAATACCACTCCTAATGAACTTCCCAAGAAAGAAATTGGAGAAACATCCAACATTTTTCGATTGCACAAGTCAATGGACCCATACCGACCACCAATACCACCAGTAAACCAGTTTGAGGAGAAAAATCAGGATGAGCAATACTCTGACACTCTTGTTTTATTTTCTGGAATTAATTGTAATTTACCTCTTTTGGATATTATAAAGAACAGTTCAACTTATGATCCAATTTGCAGGAACTTTATCATCAAGAAGAATAGAAGCAAAGAGAATGAAAAGTCAAAAATTGGTAGTCCAATAATCCAACCACACTTACCTCTCAAAATGAAAGATCCAGGTAGTTTCCACATTAACATCACTATGGGAGATAAGAGGGTATTCGAGGCTATGCTAGACTTAGGAGCAGGTATAAACCTAATGCCATATTCAGTATACTTGCAACTAGGATTAGGAAAGCTTAAAGAAACAAGGATGACCCTTCAACTTGCGAACGGTTCTATTCAATACCCAAAAGGAATAGTGGAAAATTTGTTAGTACAGGTGGACAAGTTTATTGTACCAGTGGACTTTGTGGTGCTTGAGATGGACAGAAATTTTCTTCAAGACAAGGAACATACAATTATTCTGGGTAGACCATTCATGGCCACTACCAAGACAACTATTGAGGTCCATAATAGGAAATTATCAATGACGGTTTGTGGAGAGACTGTACAGTTTGGAATTTTTCAACTCTCCCCTATTTCTTCTAACACTGAATTGCAGAATAGCATAAGTAACAAAATTGAGGTTCGAAACGTTGAATGGAGAGGGAAGGACAAACTGATTAATTTAAGTCGGGATGATGCCTACAAAGAACGCATTAAGCATTCTAATTACAAAAACCCGACTTGGAGGACGAAAGCTCATTTCAAGAAAGATAAGGGAGGAGATAAACAGTACAATTACATATTTAACCCCCCTTGACACGAGATCAGTCACGTCTTGCTAAGACGTTAAACTAAGCCCTTAATGGGAGGCACCCATTCGGTATCGTATCTCTTTCGTTGTCTTTATTTCTTTTATTTCTTTTTCATTTATTTTCTTTTATTTTCCTTTATTTTTATTTTCTTTTATTTTGGATTGTTTAACTTTGTTTGATGTTTTTGTGTTTTCAATTGCCTTAGTTATAATTAAAAATTGGGTTTGAATGAGAATTGTGTGCATACACTTTGAGGTTCAATATATGTTCATATACATACATTCTTCATGAGAGAAGCGAGGAACAGTGAACCGGAGCATAGCGAGTAACGACACAATTTCATACGAAAGGGGGGTAACTTCTCACACTTTTTCTTAATTTCTTTTGTTCTTCTTTTTCACATTGAGGACAATGCAGAAAATAGGTTGGGGGTGGGAAGAATATTCCATGAGCATGATATATGACCAATTTTAAATTTTTAACTTTGTCACTTGAATTGTTTTTAGTTAGTGTCGTGTCTACTTGATTCAATCCGGAAATCTATGATATTAACATAATTGTAATGACGATGACATATGAGAGATGTTAGATTTTTACCTAAGCAACGAAGCACATAAATGTTGGATTCATCTAATTTGAGAATTTTGTGGTACTTGTGGTAGTTTGCATGGTTAGTTTAACTATTCTGATTTGTGGAATGTATGCATGTTCATGATATGTTTTAAGTCTCAACAATCTCTAGAACTCATTTGAAAACACGTTGAAGCGAAATAATAGAAACAAATGCTACTTAGAAAATGATTTAGGCCATCTTTGGACCGTTTGAACTTTTCATGCTTTCCCGAAATATTTTATCAATAGCACACCCTTGGACTCAACATTGACATACATTAAACTACCCTTAGCGATAAGAGTACTTAGTGTAATATTTGATTTTCATGAGCAATTATGTTGTGTAAATGTAAATCTTGTTTTTCGATCAAAAAAAAAAATGATGATCGAAATAATAAGCAAGAATAAAGAAGAAAATCAAGCAAAAGATCCAAAGGACATTTGAAGTTAAGGGAGGATGAAAAGAACACTTGGTGGAAAAAGTTAAAAATATGCTTGTGAAATAAAAAGTACTCTTATCATATGAAAACATCATTTTTGTACTTTCATTATCACATACCTAGCCACAACTTTACAAGCTTAATGAAGTCCTATTGATTCTAGGTAGTTTAGTTTCTATATTAGTGGAGATGAGTTTGAAAAATGAGCATATGGAGTTTGTAAGTGCAAAAATTCACATTCATATTTTACTTGCACATTTATGAGATATTAAAATGTAATCTATGAATATCATGCATGACACGGTCAGATAGTATAACTAACGGGTTTGTGGTGTGATTGGTTGTTCAAAATTCGATTACCATGATGAGTTTGATGTTTGGACTGTTTTTGAGCTTAGGTGATGTTTAACTATTTCATGTATTATTCGTTGTTAACAATTTTTGAGACGTATGCATGGATTGATTCAAGTATTGTTAGAGTCTTTATTAGTTTTGAGTCTTTATTTGTGTCAGTTACGATGTTTGCGGGTATCATCACTGGAAACCCTCACGAGACTATAACTCGTCCACTAGGGCCACCTAGGGGTTTAAAGGCTTGTTGCATACGCTAAATGCAACCGTGACAATCTACGGAAGTGATTTAGGTTAGGTTAGTTTATTTCATTTGTTTTTAATTTTATTTTAGGTCGCTTCACTTGCTAGAGACTAGCAAGAAGCTGGTTGGGGGTTGTGATGAGTGCTCGAAAAGCACTAATATTTCGTGATTAATTATGCTTGATTGATTGATATATAGATTTATTATGACTATTATTTCGATTATTTTCATAAATCTATCCATTCGGAGTCACGGGTATATTTTAGTGCATTTCAGGTGTTTTTAGCGTCAAATGATTCAAATGATGAAAACACGCGAAGACGGAACACCTACGGCGCTCGGATCATGAGTCACGGGCAAAACGAGTCAAATATGTAAGCCGTACATGTCAAGCCAGCACATATGTAAGGGGGTAAGCATGAAGAGCAGGAAAGCAATGCGCGCCGCGGCGAAGAAATTATGCGCCGCGGCGAGGGTCTCGACAATACATGTAAAGCCATGTACATTCCATGTACACTGTTACATGCAAGGCGCGCCGCGGCGAAGAAATCATATGCCGCGGCGAGGGGCTCTCGGGTTGCATGCTAGGAATCCAAAAACATTGCGCGCCGCGGCGAGGAAAAGTTATGCCGCGGCGGGGAGCTCTCGGGTTTTTACATAATTTCCAGAATTTGTGTTGCGCCGCGGCGGGAAAAATGTATGCCGCGGCGCGCCTATTCCTATGGCACATAGGATTCGTGTAAACCCTTACATCTATAAAAACCCCCTTAGAGTCCCCCTTACAGACAACTCGAAATAACTTGACCAACTCATACACAACTCTTCCTCTTCTCAATTTTGCGACCCAAACACGACATTCAATCAGTTTTGAGAGCGTTGCCACACTATAACGAAGCGAGAGACAATATTCTAAGGATTCAAGGAAGCTAACGACAATCGAAGATAAAGCTTACGGAGGAGTACGTCAACCGATCCATAAGCGGTATTTAGATTTAGGTTTTCCTTGTTGTTATAGAATTAATTCATCTTCTTTATTTGTTAAAGTGTATGATCATATTTTATTTGTCTATGAATAATAATATGAACATGTCTGGCTAATTTAATTATGGATGTTTAGTTTGTGTTGCCATGTTTGCTAGAATTGTGTATGGTGTATCTTTTTGACTTATGAATAAAATACTTTTTGATTAAGAGCATGTTTAAATGTTTGATTATGAATAATCATGGGCCCATTTGATGTTCGTAGTTAGATTAAAAAAACCTAAGAATTTAGTTAGAGGAACGTCACCTTAACTCTATTCCGAAACACTTAATCAAAGATTCAAGTTAGTGACTTAGTCATAGCATTAATTTGATTGGCATGTTTTCCTTGCGCATAATTTGATTGCTATTTAATTTACCCCCGCCAAAGGCAGTTAATTAGTTAATCAACAAAGAGACCTACCCCCGCCAAAAGGAGTTTCGTAATTAAAAGGAAAGCCGGTAGTTTTGTTTATATAGGACGTTCATGTATCTCACCATACCTTTTCGATGCAAACATGGTTAACCAAGCTAAACGTCCATACATCCTCTATTGATATTTGATTTGATTGATTGTTTGATTGCGATCTTGTTTTAGTTTAATTGCTCGTACTTTGTTCCCGTTACAAATCAAACACCTTTTTACAGTTTTACTAGCTTTAGGATTCTAGTTACTTAGAGTTTTAGTTTTACTAGAACTCTATTTAATTAGTCTTTTATTTTCATTAGAACTCTATTTAGATTAAAAAGTTAGTTATTTAAGACCACTGCAATTCCTTGAGAGACCGACCTTGGAAGTTGCTTATCACTTTACTACGAGTGATTCGTACACTTGCGAGTACACATTTTAACACATCACCTAACCCCGCCAAAAGGAGTCTCGTAATTAAAAGGAAAGCCGGTAGTTTAGTTTATATAGGACGTTCATGTTATCTCACCATACCTTTTCGATGCAAGCATGGTTAACCAAGCTAAACGTCCATACATCCTCCATTGATATTTGAATTGATTGTTTGCTTGCGATCTTGTTTTCGTTTGATTGTCGTATGATTGTTCTCGTCACAATTCCAACTTGTTTACAGTTTTACTAGCTTTAGAATTCTAGTTACTTAGAGTTTTAGTTTTACTAGAACTCTATTTAATTGGTATTTTATTTGTTTTAGGATTCTAGTTACTTAGAGTTTTAGTTTCACTAGAACTCTATTTAATTAGTGTTTTATTTTCATTAGAACTCTATTTTGATTAAAAAGTTAGTTATTTAGAACCACTGCAATTCCTTGAGAGACCGACCTTGGAAGTTGCTTATCACTTTCCTACGAGTGATTCGTACACTTGCGAGTACACATTTTAACACATCATTAGAACACTGGTAGATATTAATCTGCACCTATCCAAGAATAGAGGTGAGAGTGTATCTCAACTTGAATATTCTAGAGTAATAGGAAGGCTTATGTACTTGATGAGTTGTATAAGACCGGACATAGCTTATGTTGTAAGTAAACTAAGTAGATATACCAGCAATCCAGGATCTAACCACTAGAAAGGTATTATTAGATTACTCAGATACTTAAGATACACACGTAACTATGAACTGTACTACACAAGATATCCAGCTGTATTAGAAGGATAGAGTGATGCAAACTAGATATCTGATATGAAAGACTCTAAATCTACCAGTGGATATGTGTTCACATTGGGTGGTGCAGCTATTTCATGGAAGTCATCTAAACAAAATTGCCTAGCTAGATCCACAATGGAATCTGAATTCGTCGCTTTGGATAAATGTGGCAAAAAGGCCGAATGGCTACGCAATTTCTTAGAGGATATTCCAAAATGGCCTAAGCCTGTGCCTGCAATCTGTATCCATTGTGATAGTCAATCTGCAATTGGTAGGGCACAGAGCAACATGTATAATGGTAAGTCTCGACATATATGTCGCAGACATAATACCATTAGACAATTACTCTCAACTGGGGTTATTTCTGTTGACTATGTGAAGTCAAAGGATAACATAACAGATCCGTTAACCAAAGGGTTAAATCGAGAGTTAGTTGATAAGTCATCGAGAGGAATGGGACTGAAGCCCATGAAAGAAAAAGGATTTACAAAGGAAACCCAACCTAGTTGACTGGAGATCCCAAGATCTAGATTCAAAGGGACAACCTAGTTGTAAAGACTTAGTGAGATCACTGTGGGGGTTTTCCCTCAAGTTCATTCCTATGATCAAATACAGTGATACCCGTAAGTCGAGGTTAAGCTCAGGCTTTTAATGATTCTTCGAAGAAAATACCGAGCGGAGTATTGCGGGTTACTCTTTGCGGTTTACTCTTATAGTTAAGAAATCACCTATGTGAGAGAGAAGTGGGGCCGCTTCGAAAGGGAATTGTACAAGACTCAATTCTTTAGAAACTCTCGCAGAACCAGGCGTGTGTTCATGGCCAAAACGAACACAACAGTGAGAACTTAATTGTGTCAAGAAAGACTCTTGTGTGAAGTATGTCATTGCTTACATAAACGACAGAACAGTTCAAAGACATTGTGTTTACTGGTAAGCTAGTAAAGTAAATATATTCTCACAAGGGAAGGTTCAAAGGTTAACACCTACCTATCCTATGCAGGTTTCGAACCGTTGAACTCTATTTCCGTGTCAAAACTGATTTGAAATCTCCGTCAATTTTCATTCATGTGAAGGATTGTTAAAAAATTAATGAAAAATTGAAGTAAAAGGAGAAAACGGTAGGAAACGGCTCAGTTTTCCTTTCTTAATTGTATTGTTGTTTCAACTGTTACTCAACTTTAATTCCTTTGCCCTTTTGCTGTGTTGGGCTCTATCTATTTAAAGAGAAGCCAATCTCTTTCAGAGAAACACAAGACATCAAAGAAGGAAAAAGAAAGCATACAAAAACTTTTAAATATTTTTTTTTTTTTTGTATTTTCAATCTAGAGTTAGGTTCCATTTCAATAAAGTTTAGACACAAGAAAGTTCGTCAGAGCAGTAAATTAGTGGTGTCTAATTTCTGCTTGTAGATTGTTTTATCCTGGGACATAAGTTTTCGGAATACTCAAACACCCACGATGAGCGAAAAAATTATTTTAAGGATACCGTGTGTTACACAGGACTCGGTCATTTCTAAACTTTATCTCCTTTATGTTATTTAAATTGTGATTTATAAATTATATATATTTTTTGTTTCTGTAATGTAATTATAATTTAAATAAATACAATTTTATTTCTAAATTATTTGTCCACTGTATTACTTCCTACAAAAATAACACCATGCACTTACATCATTCAAAAAACATAAAGCATAAATCAAAAAAGTTGTATGAATGTAACATGGAATCAATACATATTAATATATATGCAAATAAAGTATGATAATATTCGATTCTTTCTTGTATGTTTATTTAAAAAAAATAACACCATGCACTTGCATCATTCGAAAAACATAAAGTATAAATCAAAAAAGGTGTATGAATGTAAGATCGAATCAATACATATTAATATATATATAAATAAAATGTATTTACTTAATCATATTAAGAATATATTCGGCTTTGATATCAATGTTAAAATTATTTCAGATGTATCATATATAATATAAATTAAAAATATGTATGTACCTTAATTATTTGTTGAAGATGAAGCTATGAACAATCATTGATGAACTTGTTTGTGTACGTACTTCACCAATAATCGTGTGCATGTCATAAGTTCTTCCTCTCTACCTTCGTCATTATTTGTTGAAGATGAAGCTATTAATAATTCTTGATGAACTTGTTTGTGTACATACTTCACCAATAATTGTGTGCATGTCATACGCTTTTACTCTCATCTTTTACAACACCCAACACACCCCAATAAATAAGCAAATTAACTTAAAAGATAATCTAATGTCTTATTTATAATATTTAGGTTGCTACAAAATGTGTTTGTAAATGGGTCAGCTTAATGGCCAAGCTAAAGTCCTTGAGAGAGGTAAGTTTATGGACTTTATACATATAATAAAATAATATTTTGGTCCATCTTATTATGGTCTCAAAAGTTATATATGCTAATTTTAGATAATTTTGTTGGATTCAAAAGACTTTATTGAAAGATGAAACAAAATTGCTTGGTCAGTTGGATAGTTTGGGAATCACTTGTGGTTCTGGTAGTAATACTTTCAATTCCTCCACTATGAACTCAAGTTCGAATCCCATCCGAGTATGTGTGAGTGTGTTTTCTCTTATTAATAAAAAGAATGGAACTTTAAAGCCTATTTTTTTTTTTTAAAAAAAAATTGTTCTTCAATTTGAATAAAAGTATTTAATATTTAAATATGTAATAATAATAATATCAACAAGAACATCATCATTTGGGCTTATTTTTCATGGCAAGTCATATCGAAAGAAAGTGGAGGGTCAGAAAGAGAACCTTAACAATCTGGCAGATAAATAATAAAACATTGATGACTTCAATCACCGGTTCTTGTAGCTTTGCTTTATTTAACTCAAAACTTACTATAAAAAAAAAAAAAAAAAAACTCAAAACTTGAGTACGTGAGCAAAGTTCGAACATAAGCAGATAAAGAAAATAAAATAGTACTAGCTAAGTAAAATTGGTGCAAAAGTATAAATAAATTTATGTGCTCTTGTTCAGGTATTATAAAATACCTTTGGTTTTCATTAATGTTTGAATATTGGAGAACGACAATAGCACAGTCACACGTTTGGATCACTTGAAAGTTTTAGTAAATAACATGCAGAGTAGTCATGGTAAATGCGCGAGCTAAAAGATAAGCATGCTTATGAAATATTTATATTATATAACTAAGCAGAGGCGGAACAATTAATTGGCTATACAACGTTGTAGTTTCGGTTAATTTTTTTTACATATATATTTTTATTATTAAATAAATATTTTATTTGTAGTAATATATTGTGTATATATTTTGGTATATATTAACAATATTTAATATAGATGTAGATAAAAATGATATAAATTGTGAATAAAATGGTTAAATATACATATTTTTTTGATGTATTTAGTAACTAATTAGTGACAAACATTCTTCTTAAATGTGATAATCTAAAAAAAATTCAAATAATTAACTATCCATTATAAAAAGTTAAAAATTTAAAAAAGAAGCATACAATAAGCTTTAGACTAAAGCTTTATAATTTATTCATGTCTTTAAAATTTATTATATTTTTTTCGACCTAAATTTTAACTTTATTCAATATTATATTATTTGACATTTTACTTTAATAAATTTTAAATTTATTTGAATTTTTATTTATATAAAAATTGTAATATTTCTTTGTCCTAAGTTTTCATTCATTTTATTTTTATTAATCAATTTTATATTATTTATCATCATATATTTTTAAATATAGTCTCAAGCTTAGAATTCTAATTATATTTTATTTTTTTTACATTTTTTTTAATTTTAGTTTTAATATTTATAAATTTTGATACGCTTGATTGAACTTTTTATTTTTTTTTATATTTTTTAGATAATAATTTTTATATACATATGTGATATTAATACATATTAACTTATTATATTTTTGTTTAATTTTTGTTATAGGTTTATTATAATGGGTTAAAACTTTATATTTTTTGTGTGTTAACTCTATATCTTTACTATATTATGACATGAAAAATTTAATATTAAATTGAAGAGAGTTTATAATAATTCTTACTAATTATATATTACGATGTATTTTTCATTTTTTAGTATTTTATAAATTTTGTGACTTGAATGAAAAAATTAAATTGCAGTCTCTCTCAAAAACTTTTATGGGTCCTTCCCTGTATCTAAGGAATTATGCTACATAAAATTCCATTATCGTATTTTATTGAGTTTTTAAACTAATTAAGAATCTATTATTTTTTTTCTCTAATGAAGGAATAAAAATTAATGTTGGCAATCATAAAGGTTAACAGTATGCGTTGTGAATAAAAAAAAATTTATTTGTGTAAGAAAAATAAAAAAAAATACAGTATTATTTATTATTTGTGTTGTGTAAGAAAAATAAAAAAATTATTTATTTATTTGTGTAAGAAAAATAAAATTATAATAGTAAATTAATTTATTTATTTGTGTAATAAAAAAAATTATTTGTGTAAGAAAAATAAAAAAAAATACATTATTATTTATTTATAATAGTAAGAAAAATAAAAAAAATTTATGAATTAATTCTAACCAAATTTATTATTTGTGTTGTATTTTGATCTTATTAAATATGTTTCTCTCCTAATAAAAATTTATCAATTTTAAAAAAAATGAGTTCAAATTTTCAAATATATTTAATGAATTAAAAACATTGCCCAATTTATATCACATACATATAATCAAAATCTCATAGCATCAAAGAAGCTTTCAAAGAAGCTTTCAGTATTAATAATAAAATATTAATCATAAACAGCAGAATAATAATAAACTTATTTCAATAATATAACATATGATTAAATATAAAATATATACTTACATATAAAATTATTATAGAAGCCATTGATCTACATTAATACTTCAATCATATATTTGCAGTTTGGTGTGTAAGGATTTATGGGAACAGTCGCACTCATGTTATACAATTAAACGACTTATTAATGCTAGCATTTAATTATTCTATTTATACAAAAACTTCACAATAGAAACCCTAAACTTAATGGGCCGATTTTGGCTTATAAGTACAGCAAGCCCATGGGCCTTTCACACAATATTAATTATGATAGTTCGTTCTATTATGGACTTAAGTATAACACATGTTTATTTAATAATTGTCTCATTAATTCAATATTGTCCTAACATGCTTTATAAATTATTTGACATAATTTAGAGTTGTCAATGATTATATTATTCTACATAAAATAATTCCAACATTTTCTCACTTGGACAGCATAACCATGCATTAAATACACAATAACATAATAATATCAAATAATGCATCTCAAAACTTTTAAGCTAAACTAATATATGTCATAATACACCGAAAGTGTATATATACTACACATAACTTGGCATTGGAGATTTAAAGTATGACAACAATAATTCATTATGCATTGACACGAGAGGTGCATATGTATCAACAATATGCATACTTGAGGCTGAAACATAACATCTTTCAATTTTGTCACCCTTTAATAAAAAAAAATGTGGTGACTATAAAGCATGTGATGATGACCACACAAAACTAGATCACACACTATACATGTATATAAAACTTCCACTGACCCAATACATGTTTGTATTTTACAAACAAATTTTAAGTGGAAAACTTGCACTTAAAACAAGATCGAGTTAAATTGTAGGAAGTGAATCTAATATGTTTCACACATATGGCATGTAATCAATACCATTGAGAAAAAGTGATTGTAGAGTGGCCACAATATATTATCAAGATTTTTCAAAACAATGCTAGTAATTTAATATAACTCTCGAATAATTCTACAATCATATCATATTTCATAATAAGTTCCCTCATAACATGCTACTATTATGCCTCTATTATCAGTGTCATTATAGCCAACTATATTCACAAGATGTTGGTTTATCGATACAATTGTAACATGCTCCATAAACATTTTGATATTTCTCTATTAATCCAGTTTGTCACACTTATGCTAGTCCATATATAAAATTAGTAATTAATGTAAATTTTTTACCACTTAGATAGCATCATAGACAAAACTAGATCATACAAGTAAGAAGAAATATGAAATGTCAAATGTGAGCAAGTATAACTATAATATAGTTCAACAATATATGCGTGAAAATATTCTATCATGTAAAACATCGAAATGATGTTATTACGCAAATAATAACTCTTTATCATATGACATAGGTATTAGATGAGTATGGCATAATAAATTGCATATAAACAAAAAGAACATGCCTAAGTTATCAAGGCTCGTGCGTCCACCCAGAACATTTTTTACTCTATTTCAAGTCATCTAAAACTGAGTCATAAACGTCTCAGTATATAATGTCATGTTATAAACAATCATATGCATGCAACACTAAACATGACAACACAAATGACCAATATGTGCACAATAACATAGTCAAATGGCAAATCATTGAGCTCCCACTCACTTAATACATCAATAGATATCCTATTCACTTGGAATGTGCACTCAATATTCACATATGAGCCGACCTATATTAAGTATATCCATAAATATATAAATGAGTTCGTAACATGCTTCTTATAATCAAAACATGACACATAACTATGAGTACAAATAATTCTTCATGTTATGGTATAAGCACTTATTGTAGAATAATCATAATAAATTTTTCAAAAATCTCGTATTACAGAGATAAAATTCTTTATACTAAAAAATTTGATTATGCATCTATTCGGCTATTATAACCTCACATCATAATATGTCTATGAATTCTTCTTCTTCTTTTTTAAATTTAAAGTGTATAATAACACTTTGCAACAAAAAAATTTCTTTTAATATCATACAATTTTGGATTGCTTAACATATTTGATACTACATTAATCAATTAATAAAGTGTGAAATTACCCAAAACAACCTTAGATTACCCAAAATTGGCACAAGGTCACATCAAACAGTCTCAATTACTTAATATTGACATGAGGTCACAATACATAATACCTCAAAATATTCTTAATGATTATAACAAGTAATTGAGAGCAATCTAAGTTAAACTCAAGTATTTTTTTTCTAGTAAACTTATCACAATACTTGCTGGCAATTTCAAAATATGTACTCCACTTTTGAGTTAACATATATGTTTGTATAACAATTTTTTTATATATACAAATGCCATCAATCTTTCATATTTATTGATCTCATAGTGTAATAGTGTAGCAAGCAATTTTTACTTATATAAGAGACACAGTTTAGGCTTAAATATTTTGATATCTTTAATTCTTAAATCTTTTATGGGTTCATCAAGATATCAAAAAATTATCAAATAACTAAAGTATCTTGTCTCTAATTAAAGCTTGCACACAAAATAATTACACATAAAATACCATTATTCAATGAGAATTCATTTTCACTAATCTTTATATACACGTATTTTTTTAGACCAAGTAAATAACAAATATTTGTCACTATATAGGTTTTTTTAAAAATAAATATTGAACAATTTCAAAATACATAAATATATACATTAATTAGTTGCGATGATCACCCACTTTAAATTTTTATTGAAAACATATTTATTTTGAATAACACAAGTAAACATCATTGATAGAAAAATAATTAAGAATAACACCAAATATCTTATCTTAATTCATTCAAAATTTCTATCTTTATCAAAACATAAGGGCATCGAGTTGTTAGGGTCTTGTAATTATCAGCTTCATACACTTTAGTCCTATAATTTTTAACATGAACTTTATTAGTCTTATAATTAAAATTAACTGCAATATTAGTAAAATTTTCATCATTGATTAGAAGATGGATGATGTGGCAACTATGACTTATTTGAGATAAGCATTTTTGGTTTTTCACTAATTAAAAACAATGAAAGCAAATAAGAAAAAAAAAACACATAATTGGTTTTCATTAATTTTAACAGCTAAAAGTTGGAAAATGAAACCAAATAGAAAAAAAAAATTAAAACAGAGGGATACGAGATCCTTTCCATGGCATCTACTCAACAAAAGCATTTTGGTGAGTTCATATTTTGCCAATAAATTAAACCAGATAAGAAAATGTCTATGGGTTGGGTTTCAAAGGATTTGGAAGGTGAGATGGAGATGAATTAGTTTGTATTTTTACTGATGGCAATAGCAATGGTGATAAACAATGTTAGGTTTATTCACAAATCGCTTGCAAAAAACTTTGAATTTTTGGACTTTATGGTCAAAAGGCTATATAGTCTTTAAAGCTCCTTCAATGGAGTTGAAGGAGGTAGTTGGAGAGGTGAGAAAGAAATTTCAGAATCCCTCTTATCCCTCTGCCCCCTCTGTTTTAATTTTTTTTCTATTTGGTTTCATTTTTCAGCTTTTAGTCGTTGGAATTAATGAAAACTCATTCTTTCTTCTCTTTTTTTTCCTTATTTGATTTCATTACTTTTAATTATTGGAATTAATGAAAACCTAAAAATGCCCGTCTCAAATAAGTCATATAGTTGCCATGTATTTGCTACATCATCCACTTCCTAATTAACGATAAAAGTTTTAATTATAGTTAATTTTAATTATAGGACTAATAGAACTCATGTCAAAAGTTATAATACTAAAGTGTATCAAACTGATAATTACAGGACCCTAGTAACTCGATACCCAAAAATAATGTTTATATCATAATAAATATATGCAACCAATGAAACATATAAAATTTTAATCCAAAATTGGCCTCTAAAACCAAAATGAAACTACTTTACAATAAAAAATATTTGTCATGTATATATTCCACCTTTTTTAAAAATATATATATATATAATGTAGACCTTTATTTATAAATAAGTCAAATATGACTATTGATATGGTTAAATTTGTGGTTGACATAAAATATAGGTGTAATTGGTGTTTGTAAATTCGAGTGAAAAATAGATAAGCACGCTAAATGTCTGATTTTTAGATTAAAACTTTAAAAATATAATTTTCTAACATTAATTTCTCTAAATATTATTGCGATATATAAGTGTTGTCCAACTAAGCTTGACTCAATACTTAAAATAATAGTTTTAAAATTTGCCTTTATCAACTTACCTAACACCACAAAGAAGGTATAATATATGAAAATATATTTCAAATAATGTGTACATGTCTAGCAAATTCAATATATATATATATATATATATATATATTATTCACCTTTAGAAAATAAAAAAATTTCTTCTTTGGCTAGAAATATTAATGAGCCAAAACTTACCACAAAATTGTCAAATCATACGATTACTGAATTTAAAATTATAATGAACAACAATATCAATATTCAAAACATTTTTATTTGATTTGACATATTTTATTAGAAGTGAATACTAATGCACTAGCTATAACAAAGCTACATGCTTGTTAGACTATAATTTATTTTCATAATATTTGAATCAAATATAGTGTTCAAACATCCCCATAATATTTCAATGATAAAAAATTAATTTTAAAAATGATATTCTATAAAAGGAAAAGTTCTTTAGAAAACTCACTTAAGAATATCATTATATTTCTATTTTATGGACTTTTATACACCTAAATTTTGGAAAAAAATAAATAAATTATATTATTTTCACAAAATAAGTCCACATAAATTGTAAATGTTATTAATGGGCCAACAAAGCATCGTATTTAGGGGAGTTCTAAATCATTCTCTATATTAAACACGTTATCATGTGTATGATAATTATATGACACACTCGTAGAATATCTCAAAAAAGTATAAATATTATTTTTAAACCAACTAATGCGTTGTAGTTAGGCAATTGTCTTTGAATAGAATATTAATTACTCTATTTTTCATGTTATTATATAACACCCTTATAGAGTTTATTACATTTGTTCATAACATCACTGGCATAACATAACATATTAGAGACATCTCATAACCATCATAATTGAAGAATTTACTTGAACAACTTACACGCACGTAGTTAACAAAGATTATACTTATCATAAATTCTTCTTATTTTTTTTTATGCTAGAGTCATTTATACAAATACAAAGAAATAAAAACAAACAAATGCAAGTAAAATCAAGATCATACTTTTACTTATTTCTCAATTTCTTGCTAGAGTCTCATTTATAAGTAGACTCTTAGGCACTATAAAGTAAAATAATTAAATATTAGAATTAGATTTGTCAATATATCATTGAGAGGATAAATTAGATTACACGATTCATGACTTTAATTATTTTTTTATCAACTTAAGCATCCTTACCAAATAATAAAATATCGATAGGATATTTGATTATTCGCAAGAATCTTAGTAATTTTTGTGATTACGTATGACAGTATCCTCATAAATCACAAAATAAATTATACAATTTGACATGCTTAGTCTTGCAAGAGTCAAGTACATAACTAGTCAATTCCTATTTAATTTTACCTTTAGTTATAGATCCAAAATAACCAACCCAAAATTTAATGTGCATCTAATTTCTCCAATCACTTTACACATGGTGCACTTATGATTAATTTCTATATGATAAAACTTTAATTTGAGTTAACAAGTTATTTCATTAAACTTTTGGATCAGATTGTGAAATTGAGATTTTAATTAATTTATTTACTTTATTATAATCGTATACATTAAGTACTCTCAAATCACAAAATATATTACGTAACATGACATACTTAGGCTTACAACAAGTAAGCACATAAATATTCAGTTGGTGTTTAAATTTCACATTTAACTAGAACATCAAATATAAAATAAACCCAAAACTTAATGTGTATTATTATATTTTTAAAGAAAAATAAATATACACATAATATACTTTATAATTCATACAAATCTTAAAATTTTGTTTGGGTTATCAAAATATGCAATTAAAAATTTGAAGAAACAAATGTGGAATAGGAAATTACTGTTTTTATTTTATGCATTTTTTTTAACATATAAAAGGGAGAAAACAAAATTTGCAGAAAAATGTCGAATCGGAGGCCATGAAATTATTTTCTCTTTTTTTTTTTTTATAATTAAATAATTAATTATTATCATTAGACCCTTTCCAATTTTAAGACACGAGGGTCTCTTCATCTACTGTTTTTAAAAATATATATATATATGTCACTCTCCAACATTGCGCATGAGTACACGCGCCTTACCCCTAACCTTCAGTTCAAGTGCAATTTTTTTTGCAGGAAAAAGGATCCAAATTTAACCCAATCAAATTTTACACATTCGACCGCCAAAAATTGATATATATTATATCAAAATGATCAAAAAAATGCGAATGAGAGATTTATGATTTTTTGGCTGAAAACGAGTTTTGAAAAAATATTCAAAAATTTAGAGTTCGTAATTCTTTCACAAACAACCCCAAATCAGCCATCAAAATCGAATAAAAATATATCACAATGATCATACAAATTAAAACATCAAACAACCATACCAATCCAACAATTTTATAGATTGAAAAAATATATTTATGTTCACGGATTTACCATTGTTGAAAAAGTTACAAGAAAAATCTCACAGTTATACTATGAAACAAGTAGCTCTAATACCAATTATTAATAATAAAGGATCAATTATAAACAGCAGAATAATAATAAACTTGTTTGAATAATATAACATCTGATTAAATATAAAATACATACTTACATATAACATCAATATAGAAGCCAATAATAATAATAATTGTTATTATTATGGTAACATTTGCGCTTATTTTTTATGGCAAGCCATGTTGAAAGAAAGTGGAGGGTCAGAAAGAGAACCCTTTACAATCTGATCAAAAATCAATTTATTAGCAGCTTCAGTAAAATGGATTCCATCCCATATAACATAAACTGATGGATCTTTACAAGCCTTTCCAACTAAAACTTGTTTGCCATGAAAATTAAGCTTCGTTCCACATCCTATGTTCTTGTTGTAATTATACTTCCCACCATGTCCACAACAGGCTCTTATTGGCTGCTCAATACCATACTTTTTTGGGTTAGATATGAGTGAGTACTTGGCAGAATAAATATCAACATAAGTTATAGCAGCTAAAGGCAAATCCTTGCGCAATTGAAGTACAACTTGTTTAAGTCCACGATTGAAAAACCGAGCTACATCATTAAAAGGGGTTGCACATCCTGCTTTGTCTATTTCTGGAGCTCTTATTTTCAAGTTGTCCAATATATATGGTAAACAGCCCACTGGGCCTGTATTGTGTATCCAAAAGTATCTACCTCCTTGACCATATATATACTCAACAATGTTCTTGAACTTAGCTAGTACATCAGGAATAAAGGCTTTAACTTGAGTGGTTGACATATTAGAGAAATAACCAGCTGTTAAATCATTTTGACCGATATCAACAGTGTACAAAGCACGAGAGATATCTTCTTCTTTAGGTAAGAGCTGCTTAAAAACTCCTCCAGTGGTACTACGAACAAAGTGTGATTTGCGAAGAAAACCATAAAACTCATTATATTGAACGTCCAAAGAGATAGGACTGTAACCACTTTGACGAAATGTCGTATTTTGGGGTCTGATGGTAGAACCAGCAGTGGCAAAGTTAGCCCCATGACTGAAGTTGGTCCCCACTGAATCAAGGAAGGCGCTTATATACGGCAGTCCAAGGCTCTCAGCTGCACACGACTCATAATCATACACCCAACTCATTAATTATTGATTATTTGTCGAATTAAAATTAAAATCATGTTGAATAAGTAAATATTGCAGTTTGCGAATTACACGGGAAACGAACGACATCGATGCTTAAAATGTGTCGGTCCATTCCTGTGAATTTTGGGCACAATAAACATGTAACTTCAAAAATTTCCTAATCTAGGAGATTTCTTCTTCTTCCTTTTCTTTTTCTCGATAATCTAGGAGATTTCTTGCTAATTTAAACTCTTATTTTAAGAGAATATTACATGTATAAAAAATGATTTTTATATTAAAATAAAAAAATATGTTAGGTTAGACTATTTTTTTATAATTTTTCTTTAAGAGCGAATCCTTTGATTTGGTACTTTTTTGAATTTTTTTTTTTAATAAAAGTATATTATATTCTACCTACATTATAAAAGAATTTTAATTTAATATTAATGTTATTAAAAAATTTTAGATTATTAAATTTAGTATTTTTTTAATATACTTATTTTGAGTAAAATTATTAAATTAAAATTATTTTAAAAATATAAATATTAAAATAAATTTTTTAAAAAATATGATTAATTTAAAATATTTTTAATATAATATAAATATTTAAAAAAGTACCGATCTTAAACCTTTATACACAAATTATATTATTAAAATATTTGGGTGGAGACGTGGAGTTGTAGACAACTTGACATAATTTTTTTTTTATTATTGTTTTCACATTATATTTAATGTTAATTTCAAAGGGCGTGTCAATATAGTCAATTTAAGGTATTTTGATTACATAAATATTAATACTAATCTCGAATCTTTATACACATTATATTATTAAAATATTTGGGTGGAGACGTGGAGTTGTAGACAACTTGACATAATTTTTTTTTTTTTTTGCTTTCACGTTATATTTAATGTCAATTTCAAAGGGTGTGCCAATGACAACCCCCAACACACTGTTTTTATTTATTTTTTTTATTTTTTGAGTTGTTTTTCTTAGAATACTTAACACTAATATTACTGTTAAAAATATAACTAATATTAGATCAACTTAAAGTTAAAAAATAAGTTAATTTAATTTTCTTATTTTAAGGTAACTTCGTACGGTGTGGATTTATGATTTTAATTGAGAAAAAATTATTAAATAATAAAATTTATAAAGAAAAAAGTTCCTATAAAAAATAAATTATACGTTAGAACTAAACAAATTAGAAATAAATTTTTGGACCAAAAAGTATCAAAATGTGAATTTTTTTTAATTTTATTTTATTTTAATTAAAAAAATTGAGCATAAAATATTTTTAATTTAGAATATGTGCTCAAAAATAAAATTGAGAAAGAACATTACGTGTTAAATATGATCAATTATTTATAAAATTTATAAAATTTTACACATAAAATTATATTTTCATCAAGTGAAGTGGACACATGCCCCCCAAATTGCACATACATTTGTTCCTGACTTCGTATGTATAAAAATTATAAAAAAATATATCTATATTAGAATAAAATTAATAAAAAATACTTATGTTAAATTATTTTCCATAATTTTATTAAAAAATTCAATGCTCTCTCATATACAAATAAAATTAAAAATAAAAAACTATTCTAGAAATAAGACTACAATTTTTATTTCAATTATTAAAACGCGTAAAAAAAACGCTTTGATAAAAGTGATTTAATATAAAATTATTTATAAAAACTCAACAAGCTCATCCTTTTTTACAACAAAAAGTTGCCTAAGATTGAATTAAAAAATGCTCATTTGAAAAGGAATTAACATTTTCAGCGCCTAAAGAGGCCTTTGGAAGTAGAAAAGCAAAAAAGTACCAATGAAATCGATGAGGAGGCGGCCATCGCAGTAGCGGCCAGCAGGATGGTGGAAAAAAGTATCGCCGTTGGGAGAAGGGACTTGTCCAAATGCTGCCGACAACCCTCCGGTATCGGAGTTTGAGTCTCCGAAGTTAAATATAGCTGGAAATTCACATTTACTGTTGTTTGTGGCCAACACTGTATATTGGGCTTGTAACACTGAGATAAGCGATACTAAAATGGCCACAGAAACGTAGGGTGATGCCATGAAAATGAAATGAAAGAAACGAAGTGGGAAATTAGAAGAGAAGAGTCACCTCAGACTTTATATAGTGATAAATACAGTCAATTTCTGTTTCTGATAAGTGTTTCTTTGGGTAGATTTCTCTTTTGTATTTATCTGCCTATCTAGATTGGGTTTTGAATATAGACCAAATTTGAGTTTTTCATCAATCACGTTGGTGACTTCTGATGATTCAAGAGGGCTCCATTTATCATTTTAAACTAAAAATTTTAACTTTTACTGACTGATGGTTCTTTTATAACTATTCTGATATGATAGAAGCAAAAACAAAATAGGAAACTTGTTTTCCCCGTATGAAAAAAGAAATATTTTACTTTATTGTTTTCAGAGTTAATTGCATTTCAAAGTTTATCCTTTTTTCTTGAATTTTTTTTTATTGAAAAAAACTCCTATAATTTATGATTTAAAAAAAAATAAAGCTATTATTATATACTATCAAATTATTAAAAATCAATCTAATATTCTAATCTTAATATCCAAACCACTAAACTATTGTTTAATCGGTAACTTTTTCTTGATTGTAATTCCTCTAATATTATGAAAAATATATATATATATATACATATTAGTTAATAACATGAGATAATAAAATAATTTTAAAATTATTTATTAATAACAATTAATTAAATTATATGAATTATATTTATAAAAATAAAATTAAAAAAAATTGTTATGAAAAAGACGTCTTAATTGTATCAATTTTTTAATTTTTTTTGCTTTTAACTTAGAGACGAGACAAAATTGTCGCATATGATGTAAGGTCAATCGTACACTGCATACGAAAAGACCATTTTCAATAGAAGAACATTGCATTCCATTCCCACCTAATTAAAATACTAAGCAAATTGGTATGCGGTAGCCTAAGCGTATATCCCATACCAATAGAAAGTGTCTCTTTTAAATTAAATTATTTATATCATTTAATTTTTAAATTATAAATAATATTATTTATTCTATTAATTTTATAAAAATTATCAAATTCAAAATAAAATACATAATTTTAATAATTTTTTAATTTAAATATTATTTTTAAGTTAATTAAAAACAAATTTTATTATTTTAATTTTTTTTATATTAAAATATTAATTTAAAAAATAATATTTTAATTAAAAAAATTATTAAAATTATATATTTTTATTCTTAATTAACTTATTTAAAAAAAAAAAATCAAATAACATTACTTAACTTCATGACTCCACTTCCAATATAAAACTACTGTTTTTTAAAATCAACTGATACATTAGGAGAAGTACCAGAAGTAAAACAGCAATAATTTAATACCTTGCACTTGACAAATTGTACTCAATAAAAAATATATGCACGGGATATTTCCCATACCGAATATTCAATAGAGAGGAATGTTAAGAATGAATAATTTTGCATATATTTTTATTAGGGGTGGCAATTTGTGCTATAGTTCGATTGACCGAATCAAACCTAAATCGAAAAATACGAATCGAACACGAATTGAATTAAATTTGGGCTTATTTCGGCCCAGCTCGAATAACACGAACAAATTTGGGCTGGGTTAGGGCCAGCCCATTAGCCCGAACTAAAATAAAATTAAATTAAATTTTAAATAAAAAAATAAAAAATACTATATTAAAATTAAAATAATCTTTTATTTCTTTTAATACTTCTTTTTTATGATATATTAATTATTTTTTTCCCCTTTTCTTTTGAAAAATAAGCTGATAATAAATAAATAGTTATAATTTATTCATTTTGTCACAATATTATACTACATTCTTTGATGTTAATGCATTTAGCATTTAAATCTACCCAACTCTTTAAACAAAAAAAAATAATATTTATATTTAATTTAAATTAGTATTATGAAGTTTTTATTTTTAAATTGATATTTGTGTTATGCTGTTCTCTTTTCTATTTGTTCCTTGTCTTGAGACTTAGATATTATATAATAGTCAAAGTTTTATTCTTGTGTATATAAAAAAAGTTATGTTATCGTGTAATATTTTAATTTACTTTAACTGTTCAATTTTTAATAAGTATATTTATTTAATCTACTCATCTCTATTTATTTTGTTTAATAACTAGAAATTTTATTTGGATTTGAGAACTCTTTATTCTAAATGTGAGTTTTTATGAGGGCATGACGACTTCTAACTTTTACATGAGTATGGTTTAATGTATTTACTCATTGCTAAATTAATTTAGTAATTGACTTTTTGCTTTGATAATTAATTTTTATTTATATATATATTTATATATAATTATATATTATATATATGTTTATTATTTTATGTAATTTTATTTAAGCTTTAATTTTAAACATATTTTTTTTAATTAAAAAAGTCATATTAACTAAAATATATATATATAGTTAACAATTCGGGCTAGTTTGAGCCAGCTCGTTTGTGTTTGGTTTGGGTTCGAGCTCACATTCTCTAGCTCGAATTAAATTTGAATTGAGTTAGGGTTGAACCAATTTGGGCTGGATTAATTTAGGCCAGCTCAAACTAGCCCAGCTTGCACGAATTGACACCCCTAATTTTTATACTCATATGTTTTATAACGTAACATGTGTCAATAATATTTAAAAAAATTAAAAACTTTTTCTTTTTTCAAGTTAATTTTGATATATGAGACAATATAAGAAATATTAGCACAAATTTAAGTAATATAAGCATTTCTCTCCTAATCTGTATAAAAACTTTACAATTGACGCTGTAATCTGCAAGGAAAAATAAAAATAAGTCATCTCAGACAAAGCAAGGCAAGGCAAACTCCTTAACATCAGACTCGTATATTAAGCGGATGAAGATCAGAAACAAGGCAAGTATATAAATCAAATTAAATACCGAGTCAGAAATTTCACATTGAGCATAAAAAGAGTGGGGGAAGAAGAAAAGGTAATGCACAATCCAAGATATGTTATTTACAATAAAAAGTAAATGAATGAATTAAGATCCAAAACAGAAGAATGAATATTATGCACAATAGAGACAAAGTATCTGTATAGCAGTTAGTCACCCAGAAAGAAAAATAAGCTACAGAGTCCCATTGTCTCCAACAAGAACAAAAAACCGAGTCCTAAAATAATACAGACTCCTCGATGTAAAACAGCAATTTTACTCAGGTCCAAAATCTAACATTAATTTGATCACAAGACTTTCCCACTTCCAGTACTCAAAAATTCTTGCTCTGATGATTCCCAGAGCAAAATAATGTAGAAAACAAAAAGCTGCCTGCTGAGACAAAATATTATTTCCTTCTGGTTGTCAAAAGCAGAAAATAACTCATCGAACCCACAGAACTCAACGTTCACCATCTTTCCCTTGATCTTGACCTGGTAGATTGTAAGATGACAGGCATGATTAATAATTTGAACATTTGGGATCAAGTCTTTGAATCCAAAAATAGTCATTAGTACGCTTACACGACCAAGTGTAGTAGTAGTCATAGTGGACAAATGCAAACTAAAGCATGATAAATTGTCAGAAATTTCTAGATTTAAGCAACAAATTATTAGAATATCTTTTCAATATCAGCGGATAAAAATTTAACCAGAGATTTAAACCTTGCTTGGTATACTAGTCAAATTAGCTGTGCTAAAAGCCCAATAGTGACCTACGGACCATTACTAACGACAATCTAGTTTGAAGCAAAAAAAAAAACTTATTTAAATATAAAAAAATTTCTTGCCATATTAGCACCCAAAAAAAAAAAACGAATTTCTAGCCGAGGCATCACAAAGTCAAAACTTTATAGTTTCAGCCTGCCTAGTTTGCTTCCAGTTCTAGTGATGAGAAAAATGATTTTCTAATTGCATTTATAATTCAGTTCATTCTTAAATAGGCTGCTTCCCTTGCAAACTACTTGAAAAAAATAGGCAAAAAACAGAGAAAAAAGAATAATAGAAAAGATGCACACCTGTCCAAGTCTCTGCTGCCAAGAAAACCTCCTTCTCCACCACCTTGAAATCCTCTTCTATCATCAACAGGCCTTGTCCACTGATCTCCTGTGCCTTGTGACCGGGGTCTATCCATAAATTCAGGATTCCTAGACTCTCCAAATGATCTAGAAGGTGGTCTATCAAGGAAGCTACCAGCCCGGCCAGCCCCTGAGCCAGGCCTTTCAGTAACTGCCTTCTGCCCAAAGCGAACTTTGTCATCTAAATCACGGATCAAAATTTCCAACTCCCTTTCCTTTTCTAATAATGTATTATGTAGGCTGGCGTGTTTGCTAGAATCTTGTGCAGGTTCCCCAGCTGAAGTAGATACTTTCTCAAGTTCCTTTTTTAAATGATCTATTTCTTCCTTTAGTTTCTTTTCCTCCTCGGTCTCAGGTCTGCAACAATGTTTTTAAAAGATGAAGAATAAAAGAAAGGTATCCACAGGAAGTTGCCAGACAACATAAATTTACCATCAAATGATACAATCCTTATGTTTGCAACAAGCATGTAATTATAAAAAGAGTAATGCAATGAAATTAAGGTAATTGTGAAAACTAGGTAGGAAGCTTATTGAGGAAATTGGTATCTTTGGAACTTTGGATAGATAGTTACATGAATCGAACTCCTTTATTGGCATAGAGTAGTACATAAAGAGCCCAAGATAGAGGCCAACATTGATAATATAATATCACTGAAAATATGTATGATCATTGATGAATACACAAATTCATAATCACAAACGTAATCTTCAAGATGAAAATCACTGTATTTAACAAAGCAAAAATAGGAATAATATATATTATTTTATTTTAATGTATATAAAAGTATATATCACACTTAACATTGTTCGCCTAAATTACCCTTATATTTTAAAATTGATATTAATTTCCCTTGTATTATTACATGCCTAAAACATCCCTACACTGTTAAACTCAACTCTTAATAAGGACTCTATAATTACATAATTGATGCAGCTTTGTCTCAACTACATCCACCTTCACCAACAGAGGAACTGGGTTCTATCTATATATTATAAAATATAGAAGTATTTTAGGTATATTAGCAAAAATACTTCTATATTTTATAATATTGACACCTATTACCCTTATATTTCAATTGAATAGGTTCTTCCATCTTCACCGAATATGTTCTGAATTCTCAGCAAGGGTATTAATATTTTTTAGCTAATAGCCTAATACTAACGACATGTTTGGTACACTATATCAGATAGATTAAGTATAGTCGTATTGAACTGAACTGTATTCAATTATATTATAATTAATCTATAAAGTGTTTGGTAAAAAACTGTATAATATAGTCGGAGTAAATTGATTATATATATTTTAATAAAATAATTTATATTTAAAATAGTTTTTTATTATAAAATTTATTTAAATTAATATTTAATTCATTTTTAAAAATAAAAAAAATATTATTTTTAATTTAAGATAAAAAAAAAAAGTTAAGACATATAATTTTATAATTGAAAATTCAGACAGACATACTAAGTTAATTCTTCAGTATGGTTTAGATCTGCCTCTGGTCATATAAAATTTATATATAACTTTACTATTTTTATACTTCATGATATGATTTAATTTCACAGCCAAACGCATAATTGTATATAAATTATACAATCAAAGTATTTAATACGATGTAACAAACATGCCGTAAATGATTATGGTTGGTTATCCTTTGACTTTCAATGACCTAAATCCTATATGAAATTTATTTACCCAACTTATATCACAAGCAATCAATAAAGAAAGTTGAATAGAATGAGAGAAAAAACTTTCTAAAGATAATCAGATTAAATTTTTTTTTTTTAACTTGGAAACAATAAATAGTATGCTATTAAGAACAAACTCTAAATAAATATAAATATTTTAAAGCTAACTTGATTATTTATTAACGTATTAGAGTTCTAAATAATATGTATTAAGTGTGCATAGCACATAATGATTTTTTTTAAATCTAAAATGCCCTAATTTTAACATAATGACAATGTATATCGCTTTTAATTAAAAAAAAATTATAAAATTAAAAACTAGAGCCTTTTTTATAATTTCTAAAACGTAAAATAGAATTTCTAATACTATATGGTCACTCACAACTTGTATGGCTAAATCTTGAGAATGAATTTTATTTTATTTGTATTTTATTTAATTTTGAATAATTTCTTTTATTTAATTTCTTTTAATTGCCTAGATTGTATGTGCTCTTTTTTTCTTCTAAATTTTTATACTTATAAAAATTCATGTACAATGCACATGCACATTACTAGTTGGTTCAATAGTATAAATATCGAAGACTATAAGATAATAGATGCAACATTGCCACATACCAAAAAGAGAAGATCAATAGTATAAATAAGGAAGACTATAAGATAATAGATGCAACATTGCCACATACCAAAAAGAGAAGAAATTTAACGGACATGCTTTAAAAAACACGTGGGCATGTGTTCATCTTCATCCCTTAACAGAACTACAGACAGATGAGTGTATGTCAATCCACCCACATGACAAATGAATATGATCGTCTAAACTTTCTACATTTATAATCTCAACAGTTTACTTTACAATCATCTCCATTTAGATTTGATTTATGAAAGTCCCAATAATCTAAAAGATCAATTAGAAGTTTCGCTATTAGTTTACCACATAGGATGGAAGAGTCACGCATTTCACACTGAAAAAGACTATCAGTTAATCTCCGATTATAGGCAACACTTAAATGCTTTAGATAACTGTAATGTCCATTTAAGAGAAAGATCAAATCACAACAGAAAAATCAATAACAGCAGAAGCTTCAAAATTTTAAATAACGCAGCAGATAAAACTTCCACTGAAGTTAAACGATCTAATATGTTAAAAACTTAAGATGTTGAAAATTACTTATAGACATGATAAGCATTTAGGCATTATCAAATAACTGTTAGCTATAAATAAAGAAAACCACCACTGCAGTTTCAACTACAGAATTTTACAACGTAACATAGTGGTGAAGTAGACAGTTAGACCCCCTGACACTAAAATATTGCAAATAAACAGATAGAGAAAAAACACTACAAACCTGTCAATACCGCGGTGTTCCAGTTCAAGATCAATCTTCCTCCAGTCCTTACCTCGCTCCTCCAACAAAACCTCCCTAGGCTTCGCATTCCCAAATGGATTCACTTTAGGTTTTGGCTTCATCACATTCTCACTACCCTGTGATCCAAGACCCTCAGACTGGCTAGATTGTGCGCTCGAAGGTCGGCTCGAATGCGCACTAGTGGGCCTACTCGTCTTCTTCGCCTCCATTTCAGAGTCCAACTTCTTCCAATCCAAACCCTTCGCAGCCAAAACCTCTTCTCTGGGCCTCGCAGCTCCGAACGGATTCGATTTATTAGTCTTTACCCCCGGCGAGTCATTACGACCAGAGTCACCTTTAGGCGGATCCAAAACCAATCTGGGTCGCTCCTTCTCACCCTCTCTCAACCCACCGCCTCTAGCCCATCGATCAGGCTCCGGATCACGACTGAAACCAGACCTTGATGATCTAGAAGGTAGAGGCTTTTTGCCTGCTGTCCAATTATCAACATCGTCAGCCCTAGAACCACCTCCTCCAGTACCACCACCGCTGCCAAGTGACCCGTAACGATTTTGACGAATCGAATTAACTGTAGGAATAGTCTTCTTACTCATTGCCCAATTATCAACCTCATCAGCCCTCGATGGTTGATCAAAATCTGAAACCCTAGATGCTGGAGGTCTACGTTCATCATCGAATCCAACATACGATCTTCTTCCACCACTACCCCAAGACCCTTCAGTATCTTCCCGACCCTGTCCAGAACGGCCAAAACTTGGAAAACCACCACCGAGTCGTACAGACTGCATTTCCTCTGGGAGACGTTCTTTTGGGCGTGTTGGTAGCCGGAGCATCTCGTCCGGCGTCAAGCCCTTGCTTTCAAAAACTCGGGAAGCGGGTTGTCTCGAGTCGGAGGCGTAGCTACCCATAGTGAACTCGGAGAGGCTCATCTTCTTCTTTCTGGGTTTGGCACTGATGGCTTCTTTGAGACTTGGGAAGCTCTGAGACTCGGCGGCCGAAGCATCGGCTCTTGCTTGCTCTTCCGCTTCCTCTCGCTCGGCCTCGGCGGCCCATGCTCCAACACCACCCCATGGCTTCGACATTTTCGACACGCAACAACAATGGCAATGAAACAAATAAGATCTATTGAATGGAGCGAAAGGCAACTTGAAATTTATTTTTATAAATATTTTTATTAAAGTAAAGAGTAATATAACTTCATAACGAAGAATGTTGCTGGGTTATATGCATAAAATTATAAATTTAATATGATAAAAAAATATATAATAAGTATTAATGTCCTTTAACGATAATCTTAACTGTCTCAAATATAATAGATAATTTGAATAAATGATCATAACAAATTATTTATGATCAAAAATAATAATAATAATAATAATAAAAGAGTAATATACTATATATCATGAAATTTGTAAGAAAATTTATCATGATTTAATTTAAAAAAATAAATTAATATTGTAAATTTTAATAATAAAAGAAAAAATTTGAATTATTTTTAGCACTTTGTACTCACCTTAATAATATAATGCTATTAAGATTGTTTTTTTTTTCTTTTTTTTTTTTTTAAAGAATTAAAAGAGTATTTAATTAATTAGAAACAAGTACATCCTTTGCCAATGCCTAAGCCATTTCAGTTCAGAATCAATCCAAATAACATAATCTAAACAAGTAGTATCATATTATGAGCAACAAAGTTAGTCCTTCTTGGACAAAAAATACAAGGAAAAAGACCAATTGATTTTTGTGCGCCCAAGTTGAATCGTTGGCTTGTTGTTAATCCAATTGGGCGTCGTCATATATATGCAGCACCCTATCACTAGTCCTTCTCACTCCATGTATTATTGAGCATTGAGCCTTCCAAACCCAACAAATAATGCTAGAAAATATTTTCAATGCACTATCATTCAGTTCTTTCAAGGCCAACTAAAGCACCTCATTCATCTCAATGAATTTGCATTTTTTTTATGAAACCCACCAAGCGTCGACCCTCTAGACTATTTTTGCCAATTTACATAGCCAAATTGCATGACCCATTGACTGCATAACAACCCCACAAGTAGCATACTTCCTATTAGATGTCACTTTCTTTTTAAACAACATTTTATTGCTCGGCACAGTCCCATGAATCACCAACCACAGGAAGTATTTGATCTTGTTCATTATTTTAATTCCCCACAGCTTATACCCATGGTCCCCCACTAAACTCGATATGCCACATGATTGGGTGTGATTTATATCTTTAGCCAAATGATATCCACTCTTGATCAAGTACCCACCCAAGTTTGTAAAATGACACACTTGTGCATCTGGTTGAGAGATGGTGCTAGAGGAATCTACAAAATAATTTTAGCTTCATTGGGCATAAAAACTTGCCTTACTAGATCCACGCTCCATATGCTATTAATAAGATCATTAACAATAGCATTTGAGATAACACATATTGGAGATTGCAACCTAAAAGTTGTTGTAGCCTTTGAAAGCCAAGGTGAGTCATAAATCGTTATTGAATCTAATACCCTTTGACAATAGATCACAATCCCATGTTAGGCTTCACCACACAAAACTAGCTCACCCACCCACCCAAGTATCCTAATTGGAAGCATAAGCCATCCAAATATCACAATTGAAAGCATACTTTGTATGTATAACTCCATATGCCAATGAGCTTGGACATTGTATTAGGCATCACATTTGCTTGGCAAGTAACATTTGGTTGAAGTCCGCCAAAGATTAGAACCTCATTCCACCTCTTCTTTTTAGTTTATACATTTCACTCCATGCCACTCAATGGATACCATTATCCACTCTTTTATTATATCACCAATATCGAGCCACCATTCCCTCAATTCATAAAGTAAACTAACTAGCAGTTTGAAAATATTCATAGCATAGATTGTAAAAGATTGATGCATGGACTTCAATAAAATTTCTTTGCCCACTTTTGATAGGATTTTCTCCCTTCATCTTTCCAATCTTTGCATACACCGCTCACGGATTAATTGGAACGAACTTCATTTATCTTGCTTCAACCCTGTTGGAAGTCCCCAAGTATTTTTCAAGAAAAGGGACTTCGTTAACACTTAAAATAGTAAGAAGTTCTTCTTGGACATTTTCCTTGGTAGTTTGGCTAAAAGATATAGTTGACTTATCAAAATTGACCTGCTGACCAGTGGCTTGCTCATAGATAGCTAGTATACACTTCAGTTCCAAACATTGCATAGCATTGGCATTACAATAGATTAAAGAATCATCAGCAAAAAATAAATAAGACATACCTAGTCCAAAGCGAGATGCTTTTGCACCCTTTATTCCACCTCTTGCTTCTGCTTGTCTAAAGAGCGAGAAAAGTCCCTCTCCACACAAAAGGAAAAGATATGGACTTAGAGGGTTCCCCTGGCAAAGCCCTCTAGTTGGTCAAATGTCCCCCAAAAAGAGCCATTAACATTTAAAGCATAAGTCATTGTATAGATGCATTGCCGGACTAAATACAGCCATTGGTCTGGAAATCCCATTCTTTCACGAGCTCGAATAACATACTCTCACTCTACCCCATCATGCGCTTTACTCATATCCAGCTTTAAGGCAATTCTTCCCAATTTTTGCTTCGATCTTCTTATGGAGTGGAATGTTTCATAAGCTACATTTATTTTGTCCATTATTTGCCTACCTGAAACAAAATCACTTTGAGCCTTATCTATTTATTTGCCTAACTGGAACAAAAGTACTTTGAGCCTTATCTATTACACTTGGTAGCATACATTTAAGTTTGTTCCCCATTGCCATTGAAGCAGGTGACACATGTCGAGATTGCAATTTTTGGAATAATTGAGATGACTTGTTGAGCTCACCAATATCAGCTAACCCATTCAAAAAATCCAAACAAGCTACACAAACTTGATTTCCCACCACACTTCAATAAGTTCGAAAGAAAAGAGCATGCATTCCATCAATTTGCAGAGCCTTATTTGGTACATGCTAATAAAGTCAAATTTATCTCATCACATGTAAAAGGTTGAGACATATTGTGTTTCTGTTAAGCCATTATTTATATGTGTAAGCTGTTCAAAATTGGGTCTAAATCAAGATTGTTAAAAGTAATAAATAAATTATGATAGTACTCCATGAAAAAGGCTTTCCATTTACAATCTGAGAGGTGACCGTTGAATCCAAACTCAATACCAATTTGGACACAGAGTTATATTGCTTCCATCGACTTGAGTAGGCATGAAAGAAGGATGTGTTTTGGACACCATTTTGCAGCCAATTTGCTTTTGCTTGTTGTGCCCACATCAACTTCTCTTTTTCTAGTAAATCATTCATTTTGCTTCTCAACTCCCATTTGACTCTACTATCTGAGATCCTGATTTTATAAAGTCTTTCAATTGTTGTTGGACACGTCTAATATGATTTTGATTAAGACTATTGTTATAAGACTAATAAATAATTTTTTCTTAATATAATTGACATAACATTTTATTTTTATCAATAAAACTTGACACTTCATTTACAATTACACTAATACTAGTAAAATGCACGTGCTAAGTACGTGTTATATTTTATTTTATATTTTATATTTTTTTGTTATACTTTTGTGTGACATTAAAATATAGATTATTAATTTAACAAATAAAGTATTAAAAATTTAACAACTAATTAATTATGAAAAAATTATTGTAAGACGCAATAACATCAAGACTCTTTTTAAAACACTTAAATTAAAAAATATATATTATGCAAACAATTAACCATAACAAAATAAAAATTATTTGAACATGAAAAAAATTGCATTACAAACTTAAAAATGTAAGTTTCAATTTTAAAATAATTGACATTCATGTAATATAAAAAATACTTATAACAGAAAAAATAAATAAAATTATAATTGTTTAGAGAATTTTCCTCACACTATAATTTTTAGTATTAAATATTCAAATCCTTCAAAGAGAGTTACATTTGAGTATATATGGATATATAAATGTACATGTACAATAATACAATAAGTGTGACCAAGTCTAGCACTAATGTATGAAGTCAAACTTGAATATTCAGTATCAAAGAGCCTCATGCCACAGCATGCACTCTATGCCAAGGTTCGCGTTGTTTATTGGATGCAAATTGCCACTTCAAATCCATTTTACCTCCTGTTTCTATTTTCAACCCTTTGATTTTTTGGAGTTGATCCAATTACTTATATTAGATCATTTTCAATTTAATTAAACCTAATTTTTAAGAGCCAAAACACAATTTACATGATTCACAATTTTTCAACAAATAAGATTTAAAGAGAAGAGTAAGAAGAGATCAAGAATACCATTAGATGAGTCACAATTATATCAAAGATTGAAGTATAGATTACAATATGATCAAAAGATTGATTGTATTCCTATTTTCCTTATTTCTTCTATTAGTTTTTATTTGTTTCTCAATAAAAAAATTTGGATTTTATGAACATTATTATGAGTAATTAAATATTTAATCTATGGTGCTTATGAACCTAATTTTATAGAATGTATTTTTTAATCATAATATAATTTTTTTCATTATGATTGCAATTTAATTATATTATTTAATCTAATTTTTATGTTAATGATTGATTGACCATCAATTGATTTATAGAGGTAATTGAACAAATTTAAAAGAATAACTTAATTGTTTATCTTAATTAAATAATATGCATATTTTTAGACAGAGATATATGATTTTCATATGTGTGGTCTAGAATTAATGACTTAATGAGTAGTAGGTTATTTAATTGATACGAGAATATGATTAAGTTTAATATTATATAATATACAATTTATTTGAGTGATGAATGTATATTGATTGGATTCAATTGATTATATAATTAATTTATAGTTGCTTAAGAGATTTTAATAATTTACATACTTAAAAAATTAAGGAATTAAGATTTTAAAGATCATTCTCTCGTATATTTGTGCTTTTGTTAATTTGAATAATTTGAATAATTAGTTGCCATTTACTTACAATTTATTAGTATTTTTTTCGTTGGTTAAATAATAGTAGTGTAATCTCATTAGTACTAATTACAAATTAGGTATATTTTATTATTAGCACAATTCGTACATTTTCGATTATCATGTCACTTATACTTTTTCCTTTATATGGCTAGTGATTAAGTAATTATAGATGTTATTTAAAAAAAAGATTTATATTTAAAGAATTAAAATAATGTTAATATTATAAGGCTAATATTAATTTAATGGAGTAGTTATTACATTAACTTTTAATTTTTGTTTTTTTGTTTTTGGTAAACCATGCATATTTCCCAATAAATGTTAAAACAATAAATATAAATATTATAATTAAACACAGGAAAAATTGATACCCATCCATACGACCGTACCCAATGATTAATTTGCAAAACTTTCTGAATTCAATGTGGAGCTACTATGGTTATTAAAATACCGCTCATGCCCATCCCATGCCTATTCCAAAAAAAAAAAAATTACAATAACAATATATGTAAATGAGCATTAAAATTAATTATTATGTGTAATTTTTGTTGATTAGCAAAAAAAAAAAAAAAAAATGTTTTAACTTTTGTAAAGTACATAAGTAGCCATGAATTGGCCTAATACCAAGATTAACTCCAAAGATAATAAAAATTGTTGAATATATAAACATTATATTAATATCATTTGTAAGCTAGACTACCTATTTTAGTATAATATTATCTACCTTATAAACTCTTAATACTTTTTATTATAAACAAAAATATCTTAAATTTTTTTGTGTAACATCAATGCCATATAAATTCAACAACATACTAAGTAGGTAGGACGTGGTGTTACATCCTTCACAAGTCACAAGGCCCCCTAGGGACTCACTCTACACAAAGCTTACAAAACGATTCACTTGACTTTTTTTTTTTCAAATAAAAAATGTTAAAAATATATAAATTTATACTTATTTTTATACTCACATTAATTATATTTTAACGTATAGTAAAATTATTAAAATAGAAAATTATTTAATATTTTAGATAATTTTGTTACGTGTTATGATATGATTAAGATTAAAGTGAGCGTAAAAATGGATGAAATTTATGTAACTGTAGCTTTTTTTTCTTTCTCAAATAATGTAATGAAGAAAAAGAACAATTGGAAGGTGTAATGACATTGGGTTAGCACCAAGATACATGTTATTCGTTGCGCAAGGAACAACGAAGTACAAACAGTGCAGATCCATGCGATTCTACTGCCACTGATATTGATTGGCTTACTGTCCCGTAGTTCTTTCTACTCCAAATTTCTTCACAATTGCAAGAACCATGGTTTATATTTTTGCCCGGAAGTGCCTTGTCTAGGTCTGATAGATTTACAGATACTACTGTCTTCTCTTCATTCAGATTGAAAAAGGCCACATATATTTCTCCTGAGCCAGAAGAAAAAAATTGTTAAGTCTGAAAAATACATAGCTTGAAATAGGAGACCATCCAATACAACAGCTTGCAGTTGCAGATGACATCTCTACTTGACTATTCATTGTATGTTGAACATTTAAATCAAGTGTATCTTTTGCTTAAGGTTATCTATTGAAAAATTCAAGAGGACTTGTGTTAACTAGAAGTATGTAGCATTTTCTTTATTCTGTAATGTGTGGAGACCGGTCAAGTTAGGAGCCAAACCTCTTCTTCCAGTAGCAATCCACGAGCGAACTCCCCCAGAGCCAACTCTAGCTGCCGAAAAAATAGCACTAGTATATCTTAGGAATCTACCAACAAAGATTATTATGAAAATTAAACCAATATACAAAGGAGTCAGTCTCAATTGGTTTTAGATATATCAACCTTTAACAACATTCAATATTGCACACAGGCCAGAATAACCATTTGCTAGGGTTCCATTAAGATTCAACTCCCACATCTGGCAATGCCAATTTCAGAAATGTGAGGTTCACTTTTAAGTCACTAAATTTAAGCATGGAACTAGAAAATTATCAAAGCAAGAAATACAAATTTAAAATTAGAACCAGAAAGGTACCTGATTTGTATCCCACCTGCAAGGAGAAAATGAACCACGGTTGAATTCTTTTGAAGTAAGTCTATGTCTTGGAGAAGCATGCAAGCAAAGCTTTGTTCTGTCAGTTGCTAACAAATTAAGTTTTCCTCGATGTTGCTCTTTGTACATTATATCCTCGTCTCTACATAAATTTGATGTAAGATTGATCATATTACTAAAATGGCGCACAATTATTGCAAATTTTTCGAGACAATTTGAGAGAGAAAACACAATTACGGTGTCAAAAGAGTTTCTCTCTTGTATAGGCAAAATGATTCCAGATGTTTATTTGTTGAATCTTCTTTCCAGCATATTTGCTTAAGAGCATCAATCGACCAGCCAATTGCTTTAGCATCTGCACAGCTTGTCAGACCCAATACATGTTCTTCTGAAGTTCTTCCATTAGTTAGATATCGTCTCGATGAAAAGAGAGGTACCAGGTCACCTCTCTTGAATCTCTTTGTACTAGTGATATAAGGAAACTGCAAATTCAATAAAATGTATTAATGATGTCACTATTATGGTAACAGTTATTATTTCCAGGAAGGAAAAAATTTAGATTAGTTGACTTGCCTCCATATTATTTGAGCTAAAAGAATTCATCTCCAGAAGCGTAGGATTAGTGATGAGACTGTATGTGGTGTCATCAAGCTTTCTCACGTCTCCTCCAAACATGAGGGGAGACTTAGCTATTGCCCACAACGTCATCTGTGAACATAAATTATCTTAGATAAAAAAAAAAAAAAAAAGTGTTTACTTTATGGAAAAGGGTATTAGAGACAACTCAATACTTCTGTTGCACATACCTGAGTCCTCTTTTCATCTAAGTTAAGGTTACAGTTTCTGTGAGGACCTTCATTCGTACCTAATCGTTGATTCAAAATAAGAATTAGTTTTAGAAGACAAAAAGTTAAGCAGTTGAAGCTGGTTTTCCCCCAAGAAAGTCCAAAATAGCCAACGTATCACTTAACTTCATAATAATGCCCATCATTCATGGAATAATTACCCAATAATTGAATAGACTCATAGACTAGCATGCTAAAAAAAAATCAACGGATTGAAGCAACACAATTCATCGATTAGAGGTGCTCTGTAACTGCTTACAGTAAGGTGTATCAATCCAAACGTTAAATCAGTGATTATCAAATAATGGCTATAGAGGTATAATGATCAAGATGAGCACCAACAAAAACAAAAACCACGTACCAAGATTTATTACCTGGATCAGTGAGCCATCCTAGTGGTAACATATCTAAGTCAGGCCATGACTTTCCCAGCAAGCCCTTTGCTCCTATCATATTAGCAGCAGAAAGGTCCTGATAACAAAAATCCAACAGCAATATAATTACTTTTATTTTTTCTGATTTTAACAAAGTAAACAACAAAATGTGATAATTGAAATATATGCACATCGAATCTTTGGAAGCTTAAAGGGAAAAGTATAATTCTACTTAACCTTGTTACATCAAAATGAGCTGCAACATCTCCCCATGAGTCCCAATCATCTCCAGTTATCCGGTACATGTTGACAAGTCCATTAACACTCCTTGCCATGGAAGGTGTCACACTGGTTCCAGGAGACAGAGAGTACAATATGGGACGATCGAGTTCTTTCAGAACCTGGGTAAGGGCACACCAGTTATTAAGTCCAAGCAGCAAAGCAGAATCAGAACATTGGTGATCATTTGGGAAAGGGGATGCTAAGGTACCTCTGAGACAAAACTTATTTCATTCAGGTCCAAGTCATCACCAAAGATACAATCATGTTTCACTAGAAGGGAAAAATCCACAAAAGTAGATAGAAAAATTAGCAAAAGATACAGTAGAAGCAGGTTATGACTATCAGACAAGTGCAAAACACTGCATTTTTGCAAGTCAATTTTTTTTGTTATTATCAGGATATATTCACTCTTGAAGATCTCATTTGTGGTTATTAATTTATGTTCGAATGTAATTATTTCTTACTTCCTTCCTTTAGACAATGGAGATTTATTGGGCTAAATGCACCCAAAAGAAAACTTCAATTTTTATCTATCATGCAAGTTTATTTAAAGACAGTGGTTGGGTTTATTCAGAGTTGCCTGAACAGGAGAATTATCCATTTGTATCAAATATCAAATCATTACTAAAACTTACCCGTTAACACAAAATGTAATTAAATGAGGAACCGAATTTGGTAAATTCATCAAATTTTGAATTACATGCAAATGTAATTTCATTAAACTGTTATTTTCTATGCTTTCTAGTACAATGCAATTGAACTAAATGCTATAGAGAAGGCAATAATTTAAATACAGCACAAAAATCTAATTCAAACCATCAGAACTCTTCAACAACATAGTTGAATCATGCAGCCATATTTTGCACAGAAATGAATAACACTCATTAAGGTCAGATTACCAAAATCAACACCCCACTCTGCGTATTGTTTATAAAGTGAGCTCAGGAAGGCTCTTCCAGCCCCCAAGTTGGTATCCACACTCATGAAACCATGTGGCATCCATGCACAAGCCCTTTCCTTGATCCCTATATCCTTTGCTGTCCATATTCTTCCAGATTCCTCATAAGCACTCCCCTGTAGAGAAATAAAATTTTAAATTTAGGCATTGAATTTCCTTTACTTATGTGCTTTCACTTGACCAATACACCATTTTTATTTCCTAGAGACTAACGATTCCTTATTGGGAAAATTATTCAATGAGTTACAACTACGCGAACAGAAAGAACAATACATTGGTGATGTCCAAGATAGGAGTATTTGCATTTACTGCCTGTGTACTTATTCCTCTCATAACATGAATCCCAAACTTCAAACCCATGTTATGCACTTTTTTTGCTACTTCAGAGAATCCTTTTCCATCTCTTGATGAAGGCCATCTCTCAGGATCAGGGATCATTCGCCCCCATTCATCAATCACGTCGAATCCAAGAGAATCTGTGTAAGCACCAGGAACCATTCTTCTGTACCATAGGTAATCAACCACAACATACTATATTCGATAATAAAATAAAAAAAAAAATTACAAGTTAGGAAACAAGTATTTTTACATAGGAAATAAATAAATAAATAATTTAATTGCAGTCATTCACCATTGCCACACCTCATAACCATAAGGACTTAACCGCTTAGATATGATTTCAGCACTTTGTAAGAACTCTTCCTCAGAGATAGTCCAACAAAAGGAATCATAGGAGTTCCAACCTCTAGGTGGGAAGCTAGCATGTTCTGCTTCTGATAATACCCTGAAATTAGTTATCACTCGGCCATTACATTACTGGCCTCATGAAGCTCAAAACAATCAAATGTACAACTGAAAACTCTAACCAAAGCTGAATTAGGGGCAAAAACCGGAAGATAAACGACCCAAATGACGGGTTAAAAAATTCGGCATTTTATACAATCGAAGAGAATCTGTTGAAAAAGTGGTAAGTGGAAGTTGTTAAATATAGACAAAATCAAACTAGCACTGCAATGGTTTCCCTTTCAATTTCTCCTTGTTAACTTTGGACACAGAATCTACTTTTACCCCTTTTTCTAAATTTTTTACGGTGCATTTAATCTAATTAAACCATAAATTAATGGTGATGATAGTGACGACAGTTCGATTGATTGATGGATCAATGGATGAAAATGATACATGAATGAGGAGAAAGTGAAAATAAAAATAAATATTAGTACCCGTAGAAGAGAAGACCGAGGAAGAAACAAAGCAAGCTTGATAACCGCATGATCATGGACATAGAGTAAAGCTGAGAGTACTTGCAGTGCATTCAAGGAGGAAAATGGGAATTAACCAAGAATTTCATTCAGAATCATTCCAAAAAGAAAATTATATGATTTCAGTGCAAATTCTTTTATTTTCTTATTCATCAAAATTAAATCCGCGATAATGGTGAAGATATTTTATGTCCGATTCATTCTTGTTTTTCTTGCAGGTAAATATCCGTTGTTAACTGGTCATCAGCAGGATGACGTCAATCGTTTGTGTTAATAGTATTTGTTTATATTATTTGTATTATATTTTGTGTTAGTTAATACATTAAAAATTTATTTAAATTTTTTTTTATGTGATTTATTTATAATAAAAAAAATAATAAAATTTTTAAAAATATAATAAAATTATTGATTAATTTGATTAAAAAAAATTTATATCGTGACTTTCAATTATCAACCCTAAAAGCAAGTATTTATTAGTACTCGCTAATGTTACGTGTCATTATCATATACGAAATAACACATCAATATTTATCTATTTTTTCAAAACTAATGTGTAACTTTTCCTATTGTTCGTACTTCATACACGTCGTGGCACTCGGCTATTCAATAAGGGGGCGAGTCACTGCCAAACCCCAATCAAAAAAATCCGAGTAAAAAATATCATTCCATTAAAAACGTTAATAGTTGGTACAACATTGACTAGATTAATAATAGAAAATCCAACGTACGCACATATTTACTTAAATTTATATAAATCATGCAATTTAAATCGTATAATTTAATTATTAAAATTTTAAAATTTCATAAATTTAGATCACATAATTATATATTAGTTATTATTAAATTATAACCTATCCATTAAAAGTTTAATAATTAGATTATATGATTTAAAATTATATAGGTGAAGTTTTCAAAATTTAAGAATTTATATATAAAATTGCTCCCATGTATTCAAACTTACGTCATTTCATTACCAACAAGGAATGTATCTCAGTGTACTTCAACGCAATTGGACTCGGTATTGCTAATTTTTAATGAAGGATCGTGTTAAGCCATAGTCCATACACACTTTCAAATTAAAACAAATTGCTCCAGAATGAAAAATAATAATAATAATACATTCATATAAAAGAAACAAAACAAAAATATATATGAATTCTCTCCCTGTGCAGTTTTGATTCCTAGAAGGGCAGTTTTGATTCCTAGAAGGCATCTTTTCACGTGACAGATGCCTTTTCATAATTTCACTAACAATGTACACAGTTGACTAGTTACACTAAAATTGATAACTATTGTTCGTGACAGAACAAAAATTAGACATTGATACCTTGAGTGTCAAACGTCTCTGCAAAGATAACGTTGATGCGATAAATGAACATGAATTGGGAGATCCGACGAGTTGTTAATTTTTTTTTCCTATTATCCGTGCTTCTGAAACATCTCGTTTTCCCACCATTGCACTACATTAGCCACCCTGTTGTGGACTCTTTGACACCTTTGGCTCAAAACAAATTGCTTCATGATTATGAAGTTTGAGTTCTAAGGAGGGAATGCCCATCAAAATGAATCCGTGTGCTAGTCAGCTATATCCTCGCTCATGATTTGCACATGCAAGGAGTTAGAGGGTTCTCCCACAAGTCATAGTTAGGGAAGGTCTCTTCTGGCAATCCAGACCGAGTTTGGTGGGTGACAATTACGTCCTCCACAAAGGTTGCCCACCCCATATAGGGGTCACCAAATGATTTAGACATAAGACCCTTGTCTGGTTTTATGGACTTCTGTCGGTGGCCCATATACCTGCGTGCCCCAATTATCAACTTCGCAAAGTTGCCACCATGGGTCATCACAAATACGTCAGACTTCAAACAGACCAAGAAGTCTAGTGCTGCCAAGCTAGTAATATGCTTTCTGAATTTATCAAATTCTTCTTTAGTTGCCAGCTCCTCCTTTGTAACCTATTATGCACCATCATGTATTAGCTGAGAGGATAAATTATGCAAGTTTAACAGGAAGCGTACTCTCAAATAGCTTCTACAGAACAACACAAGTTCAAAAGACTTGGAGAAGCATCTTTTGCAGTTCTTAAATCATTCTTCCAAAGTGTTTTCATTTATAGCTATAGTTGAAGCACTCTGAAAAAATAGAGAAAGAAGAAACGAAAAAGATAATACAAACAAGGCAAGTACATTACTGAGCTAAATGAAGCAATTTAAATAGGGGTTGGGTTCCTTGACATAATATATGACATACAAAAAAGATATTAAATATCGTCCACTTAATTACCTTTGATTAGTGGTGATAATGAATTTAAAAATCTCTTTTCAAAATTAAAATCTTGTGTCCAAATTTTCAAATTCATCACAACCACTATTCAAAGGTAACTAAATAGATAATATCTAATGTCATTTTTGTATGTCATATCAGTATGCTAAGGGAACCCACTTTAAATAAACTATAGCTGTAGCTATGTGATATGAACATAACCTGGTGATTTATTTATTCATCTATTTATTTTGTTAACATTTGTACGGCTAAAATGTGATATTGAACCTCCCGTCAGATATCTGGGGAGCAATATCTTGTTTCTTGAATCAAAATTTTAAAATAATTAAAGAACACAAAGAATAGAGATTCAAAATCTTTAATTTCAAGGACTTCCAACATACAACTTTCTGCTTCATAAAAAAGGCTAAACTTTTATACGACCAAACAAACATGTTTGAAGGAAGGAAAAAAAAAAGTATCATAATAAATGTGGAGGCCCTACCAAATTTGGGAACATGTTCCTGAGAGGCGCCATCCTGTTCTGTCCCCCATAAACTTGTCCAGAAGCAACATAAATTTGTGTTTCTTTAGGATAACCCATTGCCCGGAGAATGACAGCCACCTCACCAGGCTCAAGGGGGCATCTTCCTTCCTTGCGTTTCTGAAGGGCCAGCTGCCATAAATGGGAACCATTCTACCACAAAACAACCACATAGAAGGAATGATATATGAGTAACACGTTTAAAAGGTCTATCTAATATAATTAACAAAGGTACTATCAGGTTACCTTATACCGTCGTGGCCATTCTTTTTTCCTGTATTCTGCCATTCTAGCTTTCTCCTCTCTTGTTCCAACAAAATCACAGAAAGAAAGGCCAACCATCCCTTTCTCAAATCTCAGATGAAGAGCCCTGTGATGTGAAAGAGTGTTACACCTGTTGATGGTAATTTATTTATTTAAATTCTGAGCAGGGTTAAGCATTTAAATTGTCTCTTACATACATGTAAGGATTTGAACTTCCAGTTCGATTTCTCATCCTCAATGCCAGTAAATCAGCCATCTGTTCTATCTCTGGAAGAAATTTCAGAGCATGATAATTCACCCTACACCTTAGCCTGTTAATTTCTGGAGGAACATTATCATACCTGAAACATAAAAAAGACACATTATAACCATTTGAATATTACTTTTCCAGATGAAACGCAGATTAGAGTTTTGGAAACACTGGATCTAAACATTTTGTTCTGCTGATTTACTTTTCTCTTCTGTTTCTTTTTTAATTTACTAATTATGTATAATAATAAAAAAGCACGAAGCAGTGCCTCCCACCATAAGAACTGTACAATTTGAAAAGCAAAAAGAAGAAACTACAACATATAAAAGTATGACTCACCCAAGTCGGTCAACAAATGGCTTTAGAGACATTATCTTCTTCTCTTTGATTCGAGGCAGAACATTGTCAATATAAAACTGGGATGGAGCATACTTTGGAATGTTTTTCACTGTCCGTCTGAAAGATTAAAACAAAGTTCTTTGCATCAGTTTCTACTCAAAAGAGGTAAAGCAATAATTCAAATTATTTAACTCATGGTTTTAAATTGCTATTTTGAGGCTTGCAATGAAGCACACTATAGTAAGCCTCATCTATTCAACGAGTTGAGGCTTAGCCTCAAATAGCTTATTTGAGGCTTAAGCAATTTGTGTCTCAAACTTTCTCTATTTTTTGTATCGTCTTCTCATGGGCGGGTTAAAAATCCTAGGTGACCCAATTACCCGACCCATACTAGGTTAAGAACTAGTTTCTAGAGGGAAAACAATAAGCGTGAAATTATGTGTTCAATTCAACTATCTCAATTCTATTCAACGTTTACTTCAATCTCATTTTTCATTTTCAAAAAATGCTATGAGGCTAATCTCAAGACCTCAGGGCTTGATTTTCACTTGAGCAATCTTGAAACTAACTTATTTAGAAGTTGAAAAATTTATACACCTTTCAAAGTTAAGGAATAAGTTTATTTTCACACATTAATACTATGCACTGAAGCTATTGAGACATATAGCCTCTGTTTTGTACCATAACAAGTAAAATTGGTGTGCGACTCCACTTGAATTCTTAGATAAATTCCATTAATATTTAGCCCTAGGTATGTAAAATAAAAGCTGTAAAAAAAAAAAAATATTGAAAAAGTAAAAGTGAAAATGAAAGTGAAAAAAACCATGGTTTTTACAATGGAACTTCTAAGAAGCCATTTTCTTCATCTTCTTCTACTCTAGTCTTTAGTTCTTCTTGGTTCCTTATTCTTTAATCAACCTTTAGTAATCTTATGTTCCTTCTTACAAGCATTTTTCAAAAAACATAAGAACGTTCTTCTTTGCTCATATTTCTCTTCTTTTTTCTTTTTTCTTGTTGTTTCTTATATCTTTTTTATTAATTGCTTCTCCTTTATTTTGTTCCTCTTCTTTCTTCTTTCTTTGCTTTTTCATATTTTGCTTGTTGAGTTATTGTTATGCTGCCATTTTTTTCTGCTACTAGCTTTTTAATGAACATTATTAAGTCTATTTTTAGTTAACTTTTTTATGAATATCAACTTTATCATGTTTAGATGTTTTAGTGATGATTGTATTGCTATATTATGAATTAAGAGATGTTATTACAATTATTATGATATAACTTGTGATAATTTATCATTTTTAGTGTTTAATTAATAATTTTTATTTTTATTTCATTTTAATTTGAGGCTAAAGTCTCATACTGCCAAAAGGTTAAGCATTGAAGCTAGAACACAACATTGATTATGCATATTATCCATGAGAAAAAAGTAGGTACTTCTTTTCTAGTAATGTTCATAAAATCACATTTTGACTTCTTTTATGATCATTTTAATGTTAAATTATGACTATAATATTACAATTATGTTATTTTATGAATGTTATCTTCTTAGTGTTTCTTATCCATTCGTTGTAAAACTTAAGTTAGGCTTATAACTTGATCTTGTTAAAAAAAAATAGAGCTTGGTACTTTCTGATATCTATATTTAATGAAAGTACACTAAATTGACCTCCAACTTAATACTCATATTATTTAAAAGTTTCAGTTTAAAAAGTTAAGTACTTCCTTAGTTTCAATGTTATCAAATTGTAATATCTTTTTAGTACCCTTATTTTTGGTATTTACTGTTCAAAAAGGAATAAATCGTACTATTTTAAAAATATAGGTATTAAACTATAGCCTCTTGAAAACATGGTCAATTTAGGATACTTTTGAAATAACATAAGTATTAAAAAGAAATCAAACTCAAAAAAATGTCTCAAACTCTTTAGAATGACACTTAAGCATTGCCTCATGCAAGAAAAATGCCTCAAGGCATAAAACCGCTTTTTAAAACCTTGATTTAACTGTCAGTCCACACAGAAGTTCAATCTGAACTTCTGAAGAGCTAAAAGTTTTCTAAAAACCAAGAGATTTAATGTCATTGGCCCTAAGTTCATCAGAATACCCTAAACATCTAGTTGATGACTTCATAAATAACATACATAGCATACTCTATTGACATTGCCGTCAAAGTAACAATTCAATAAAACACTTATTTCACAGCTCAAAGGTGAACTATAATTGTCAAGCAGTTTCCATTTTATGACTTCACATTTAGTAATGTGCTTAATCATAACTGTTCATATGTTAATAAATTTTAATAGAGGAAATGAGAAACAGCCAAACCTTATGCTTGTAAATAGCTCAGATTTGTCTGTGAACCACTCCGGGATATCACGAACAATTTGCACATCATCCTTTAAGTAATTAATGAAATGATCAACATCAAAGATGTCATCAAATTTCCTGCATGTATTTTTTATATTCATTAGAAAAGTAAGCATTACTGTTAGCAAATAACAAATTAGAAAGCAATTCTAAATTAACCAAAATCTCTAAATTAACCAAAATCATGTTCTGTGAACTGACATGATCTGCTCATAAAAATGGACATGGTCACAGAACTTTCTAGTTAGTATCCAAAACAGAACAGAAGAAAGAAAATTCATGGTTACGATCAACTCAACTCAATTTAAAACATGCAAGCCTTTGTACAAAATTCATTGATATCCTAAAATTGACCTCTTTAATATCACTTATATCAACTATCTCCAATGAACTCTAATATTTATCACATGAGTTACACTCTCTACCACCCCACATGATTGAAATTACAAATTGGCATTAAGATATAGTTTGATAAAGATCAGTCAACACGTGACAATAAAGAGATTACCAGAAGAAACATTTTACGCTTAACTGAGTAAACATTTCTACAAAACACGTGAAAGAATATCAGGTACGAAGTCCAGCAAGATTAATGTCTACTGCCACAGCTACGTAGTAAAAAAAAAAATTCCAAGTAATAAAACTGAGCGTAACAAAAACTCCCTCCTTAAAACAAGAAGACTGAAATATTAAAAATATAGAAAATACCCCCCCAATAAAGGGTGCGCATATGGCTGCATAGACATTGTAACAGTACCAAAATGTGCCACAGTGTTGCATAAAACATCTTACGTTTGATCTTTCCAAATCTGATCCTGCTTCAACACTGGCAAAATAAGAGTGGTATTCATTATTTTAGCCACAGCTACTGCATTGCATATCTGCATGGAATACATGCGTAATTTGTTAAGCATGCTAACTGTCTAAAAACTTATTTGCTGAATACATTTAAAAATGAACCGATCCATAAACACAAAAGAAGTTCAAATAAGTTTAATAGTTCGTGCATAATGTTTGATGTGCAGCCTAAAGGAAATTTCCTAGCATAATATGCTTTTATACCCCAGAAATGAGTTACAACAATTAAATGAGATTAAAAAAGGTGGGCAGAACAAGCAAGTAATTTGCAATCTATAAATATTCGACCCTAGCATCTAGTTAGGAAAAAGAAGCCGACCATTTATGCATACAAATCCCAAGAATGCAATGAAAAACAAGGGACTTCGAGAGTCGCACCAAAATTCAACATATGAAAGCATACCGCAATTCTTTGTTGATTTAGACCTCCCTCAGCATGGATGAATATATAGCCATTTGTTTCATTTTCAGGAGGAATGTCTACATAGTATTGAGGAAAATATTATAAAAATTAATGCCAGAAAGAAAATTTAACAAAGAACATATTCATGAATTGTACAGGCAATATCCTCTGACAAATAAATCCATGAATGCCAGTCTGATCTTAAATTTCATTATTTATACTAGTTAGCATAACAAACTTCAAGGTACCTGATATTGCACCATCACGACGCTCAGCACATGGCTTCCAGGAGGTAGTTGCTGAGTAAGGATTTTCCCAGAGCGAAGGAGATTCATTTACCTAAACCACACAAAGACGGAAAACTCAAAGAGGAAGTCACACGAAGTTAAACTCACCAAACGAATTCCCTTGTCAACTTACATGTGGGCATCGAAGGACAATGCCATCTTTCTTACACAGATATGGGGTATTCTGCATTAAGTTGAAAACACACTTAGCACAGCAAAGTACAACGGCAAATTAAATGTTCAAAGAGATCAACATTAAATAGCAATGTCACAGCCAGTCCTAAAATAGATCACTACAGGGAAGATGGAAACTACATGAACATGAGCAACCCAAATTCCTAGAAACCAGTAAATATCGTATTAACATAAAAAAAAAAAAAAAAAACCGTAAAATTCAGAAACTCAATAAACTGTACTGGTGCAACTAATTCAGGCTCCTTACTCATATAGACGCGACTCTTGATCTTCAATACATGCAACATACGAAAATAAAAAAATCCAATTATCGAAGTATCGAAAAAAATAAAAGATGACTGACCAATCGCCAGTAGATGGAGAAAACCGACATTAAACCGACGAAAGCGATGAAAACGAGCAAGAATGTTGAGATCTTTGAGTTGTGCGGAGAAACCCTAGCTTCTTCGGGGAGGAATGGGCAAAGTGATTGCATATGGGAAATAAACGAACGATCACGGTCCCGGCGACCGCGACCACCGTCGTCTTCGGGCAAGGTATCAGAAACCAAAGGAGAAGAATCATCGTCGCGTTTCATTGGAGAGGAAGAGGATCGAGCTCCGATCGAGGTCGAGTACCTCAGCTCAGCCATGGCAGGTTTCGGACTGTAAGCCAGATTTTATGTGGTCTGCTTATGGCTTTTTGGTTTTACTTGTGATGTGAGGAAGTTCCTCACAGTCCATACGAGCTCAGTTCACAGATCGAGTTCTGCAAATTTTAAAGGCTGGATGTGCAATTTAAGATATAAATGGAGGGTCTTTTTGTCATTAAAGTCAAGCCGATCGGTTACTCGCCGTCAATCATGGTAATCGTTTCAATCGACGGTTGAGATGGTTTGCAAAGAGCATTGGCGCGCTAAGAAAAAGGGATCCAGACGACACGTCGTACAACATAAATATTTGTTTTTTGACTATTCTTCGAAAATATTCTAAAAAATAATACGTTTTTGAAAATAAAACACTTTTATTTTCAAATGCAACCACTTTGCATTTGAAAATTTCGTGGCGTTTTTTTTTTTCTTTTCTTTTCAATTTCTCATCTCTTTCTCTCGGTTACTAAAAATTATGGTTAATAATTCAAATTTAAAAAAGAGAAAGAAGATGAAGAAGAAAACTATTATTGAGAAGAACTATTTAAATAAAAGTTTATATTGCATAATATTTGTGTTACATAGGTAAAGAATTAGTTGATATGCATAGAGTTAAATATAATATAAAGGAAATATATTTTTCATAAATTTTTACCTTGGAGATATATATAGAAAATAAATTACAAGAATTTTGAATAAACTATAATTATGTACAGACTAGAATTCTATTACAGGTAGACACATATCATATACTAATTACGACTGACGCTAATACTCCCCTTCAAGTTGGCGTATACATATCGACTGATAACTCTAATTTATTAGAGTATTATTAGCTCTTATTCATAAATACTTGTTTGTTATTTTAAGAATATTTGCACATTATAATCATTTATACAATCTTTGTGGACTTTGTAGATTTAAGTAAACTCTTTGATAATAAATCCAAAATAATCATGAAATATGTTAAAAAGAATTATATTTTGATGTGCACTTATTAGATTTTCATTGCCCTTTGCAGGAGATAAAAAAAACAACAAAAAAATGTAAGAATCCAACTTTGCTGTAGCTTTGCTACAGCATTGCTGCAACAAAATCACACCAGGAAAACAGCGCCAAATCAGAATCTGATCTGGAAATAAAAATTTAAGAGCTGATTTGGACTCTCAACAAAAAAAAATATTGGACACTTACTAACTCACCTTTTTAAGGGTAATTTTGGAAGATAACACAAGAAAAATTATCTTCAATTAAACCTAGGATTTAAAAGGCAAAACAAGGGCTGATTTATATAGCACAGTGCGGCAGCAAAACTGGGCAATTCTGGGCAGCAAATAAATATATAAAAAAGAGCAGATTTGCGGCAGCAGCTAGGGCACACGAGAGGAGGAAAATATACATCAGATCTGGGCACCAATAATAATATCTGCACAAAAAGACAAGATGCAATCAAGATAGAGAACTGCAGAAAATGACAAGTGGATCTACTATGTGTCGTAGTTATCCGTAATAGTGTCTATAATTATCTGTAATAGTATTTGTGTCATAGTTATCTGTAATAGTGTCTGTAGTGTCATATATATCTGTATATGTAATACGTGTGTGGCTATAGTAATACCCGCATGTAATATTAGGTATGTAATAGTGCATAAGGTGACACATGTCCCATTGTGGGATTAGTGTCCCTCTACGTAGATCTTAGATAAGGATATAAGGATAAGCATACATTGAATGCATAAGGGACGAATAGTGAATAGTGTATAGTGAATAGTGAATGGGAATAGTATGAATAGTAAAGGCAAGCCTCATCTATAAATAGAGGTAGCCTTAGTAGTAGAAAGGCAGACTTTGCCTTCTCACTAGAGCTAGCTACTCTCTCTCTAGTTTGTATGATACAAGTCTCACCGTACATAAATAAAGAGTTGTCCGTTTGTATATATGTGTGTGTCGGTACAACTCCATCTATCCTGTGTGTGTGTGTATCAGAGCTATATATTTTATAGCTTGTTTATTGTTTTTTGTTTTAATGGTATCAGAGCCTTACTCTGAAATGGTCATACTTTGATATAGCCTTACTACATGAGTGACTATCTCTACACTACTATAAGAGCCTTACCTTTTACTATACTTACCTTATCCTAAGTTACTATTCACCATATTATCTATATAAGCTACGAATCCCATATCCTAAGTCATATATCCTATATCCTAATATCTTATGTCCTATTACTTTATACTTAGCCTTTCCTAAAGTTAGAGTCTCTCGTCCATCCACAAGTCTATCTCTACAATATCAATCTTTTGTCATCCTCTTCTTGAAACCTAAACACATAACCCCCTATCCTTATAATCCATAACTAATTATCAAATTATGCTCTGTGGCTGCAGCTAGAAGCTGATCTCCCACATCAGAAAAGATAAGTAGTTTCAGACTATACCTATAGAATCTACCCAACCCCTTAATCTTCGCACCTATATGATTTGGTGAGTGGTTGTAGAAAGAGAAAGAGTTTTGGGCAACAACTATTTGAAGAGTTGAGGCGCCGTAAGACCCTGGTGGACTCTCAAAAATTCTACACAGTATACTCTGCTCTATTATAAAACCTCGTGAGGTATTTAGAGATCATGAAAGGAGAAATCATCCAAGGTTGCAATTCTGAACCCATGGTCCAAGAAACTCATCTAGCTGATGAAGATATCAACTTTCATGTTGAAGCTGAGTGGTCTGATAATTCTGTTATTACCCCAACCTCCAAATGTCCTCTTAACCCTTTAAACCTTTATAAATTCTATAATACCTCCCAACTTTTATCCTTTAAAAATATTATACCCACCAAAAAAGCCAAGCTCTTACCTGTATATAAATCCTCCACTGTTGCTGTCCAAACAGTATCTAGTTCAAATACTGAAACATATCTCCCTATCTTAGATGACAAAGATCTGAAAAGATACAGAAGTGAAGGTTACAAAGGACTACATCTTGGTGCAATCCGTATTGGAGTGTGATGTGTTAAATTGTGTACTCGCAAGTATACGAATTACTCGTAGTAAAGTGATAAGCAACTTCCAAGGTCGGTCTCTCAAGGAATTGCAGTGGTTTTAAATAGCTAACTTTTTAATCTAAATCGAGTTCTAATGAAAATAAAAGACTAATTAAATAGAGTTCTAGTGAAACTAAAACTCTAAGTAACTAGAATTCTAAAGCAAGTAAAACTGTAAAAAGGTTGTTTGTTTTTGTGACGAGAACAATCATACGACAATCAAACGAAAACAAGATCGCAAGTAAACAATCAATTCAATTAAATCAAATATCAATGGAGAATGTATGGACGTTTAGCTTGGTTGACCATGCTTGCATCGAAAAGGTATGGTGAGATAACATGAACGTCCTATATAAACAAAACTACCGGCTTTCCTTTTATTTACGAGACTGCCTTTGGCGAGGGTAAATCTCTTTATTGATTAACTAATTAACTGCCTTTGGCGGGGGTAAATCAAATAGCAATCAAATTATGCGCAAGGAAAACATGCCAATCAAATTAATGCTGTGACTAAGTCACTAAATTGAAGCTTTGATTAAGTGTTTCGGAATAAAGTTAAGGTGACGTTCCTATAACTAAATTCTCAGATTTTTCAACCTAACTACGAACATCAAATAGGCCCATGATAATTCATAATCAAATATCTAAACATGCTCTTAATCAAAAAGTAATTCGTTTATTCCAAATAAAATACACCATACACAATTCTAGCAAACATGGCAACACAAACTAAACATCCATAATTAAACTAGCCGCTCATGTTCATATTAATATTCATAGACAAATAGAATATGATCATACACTTTAACAAAAAGAGAAGAAGAATTAATTCTATAACAACAAGAAAATCCTAGATCTAAATACCGCTTATGGATTGGATAGCGTTCTTCTCCGTAAGCTTTATCTTCGATCGTCGTTGGCTTCCTTGAATCCTTAGAATAGTGTCTCTCGCTTCGTTAGAGTGTGGCAACGCTCTCAAAACTGATTGAATGTAGTGTTTGGTCGCAAAATTATGAAATCTAAGAGTTGTGTATGAATTGGTCGAGTTCTATTGTAAAGGGGGTCTAAGGGGGTATTTATAGATGTAAGGGATTCCTGATTGCATTAGGAATAGGCGCGCCGCGGGATGCATTTTCCCCGCCGCGGCGCAACACAAATTCTGGAAATTGTGTAAAAACCCGAGAGCTCCCCGCCGCGGCATACCTTTTTCTCGCCACAGCGCGCAATGTTTTTGGATTCCTAGCATGCAACCCGAGAGCCTCTCGCCGCGGCATATGATTTCTTCGCCGCGGCGCGCATTGCTTTCCTTCTCTTCATGCTTACCCCCTTACATATGTGATGGCTCGTTATGTAAGGCTTACATATTTGACTTGTCTTGCCCGTAACTCGTGATCCGAGCGTCGTAGGTGTCCCGTCTTTGCGTGTTTTCATCATTTGACACTAAAAACACCTGAAATGCACTAAAATATACCCGTGACTCCGAATGGATAGATTTATGAAATTAATTGAATAAACAATAATAATAAATCTATATATCAAACAATTAAGCACAATTAATCACGAAATATTAGTGCTTTTCGAGCACTCATCAGAGTGCAACCTACTTTCCTAGCCGGAAAAAATGTTGTCTGTTGTGTTACTTTGCTTGATACCAGATGGACAGATTTTAAAGATGTTGTAATTACACAAGTTGAAGTAGGACTTAACAATGGTCATGTACTGTTACAAGTAGATCCAAATTTCACTTTGGACCTATCCAGACCAACACTCTCTCAGACTATCCAGATCAAAGTCCAGCTTTATGGTGCTAACATGATACCAACAGAAATAGCATGTGCAGTTCATTATACCATGACATACAGGCTACAGTCTCACTTATTTTCCATGGATCATGACTCTAAACCAGTTGTTAGAGTTATTAGTAATGGAAATGTTTTCCAACCAAAAGTACACACTGATGATCAACTCATTTTCCCACCTTCTTGGAAAACAGATTATGAAAAAAAAGACAAGCCTAAAGTCATCCATGATGATGGACATATCATAAGGGAATCAGATGACAGCATTTCAGTCACCTTTCCAAAACAAACAAGACCTCTGTATCCATGTGAATAGTGCTAGATCAATGGAAAAGTGCCGATGTCTTGCCCTCATGTACACAGAAAAGTCTTTCCTGGAAGAAGAACTATCTCCATGATTACTCAACAATTTCCAGAAGACAACTTCTGCATAGGATCAGAAGGAGAAGTTAGCCAAGGGAAATGGTTAGTCAAAAGAATCACTTCTGAAGATATTGGTCCTATTGAAGCTGCTATAACCTGGTCAAATGTCAATGCCAAATCTCAAAATGAAGCCTTAAAAGAAATTTTCCAAACACAAGACCAGATCCTAAATGAAGTCCAAACCCTTCACCAATATTTCCAAAATAAGCCTGAACCTTCAAAAGCCACAAAACCGAGAAAAGCCCAAAAAATGAAGCCCTGGTCATCAACTGGAACTGTCATGATGATTTCAATGTTAAGCAAAGAAGAACTGGAAGATGCAAGGAGAAGAGTCAGAGATTCAACTGCCAAATTTGAAGAAGAAAAACGTCTCCAAAATAAAAAGCAATGGGTACGAAAAGAAAAGCAACCTAATCTTTTTGGAGAAGTTATGCTAATCCTCCTGTTTATCCATGGCCTGTCAAAGCCACTGGATGGGGCGACGAATTTAAAGATGATACTGAAGATCCATCTTCACCTTCTTCATCAACATGCAGTATCTCAACAGCCTCTCAATCAAACCAGTTCATGATGACAAATCCTGCATATCCTTTTCAAGATGATCTTACAGGAAGAAACAAAGGAGCCAACGTTTCTCAAACAGAACCAATTGGAGATCCATTAGCGGCCTCACAGTTTCAAAGCTCTTATGAACAATCACAGACCTCAAATCCTGCACAACCTCCACATCAGGATCAACAACATGAAGAAGATCATATTGCTCCAGCAGAATACAAAGTTGTAATACCACATGCTCTAGATCATAAACAATTTTGGAATATTGATCAGATTGATCCATAAGAAAGAGGTCAATATCTAGAAAAGATGGCTGCTTGGGCTGAAGGAGAAACTCTAAGGAACTCTAATTTAACTCTCAGAGAAGTCCTAGACAGAATTGCAACAGCATTGACGATTCACTAAGACGATGGTGGTATCATCCCTCAACAAATGATAGATGTCTTATCCAACAGACTGATCAACCTATATCAACACTTCTAAATGTAATTAACAAAGTCTTTGTTGGAGTGGAAGATCTGGAGACACAAAAAGCTGAGAAGGAATTTCTCCAAAATAAGTGTTGTGATGTCTCGAAATTAAAAGAATACTATATGAGACAAGAACAACTCTTTTACACATTCCACAAGAATACAGAAACTATCAAAAGAACGTTTGTTCTCAACATGCCACAACCTGTCAGTGAATTAGTTGAAGAAAAATTGAAGGAGCAAGATGTAGATATCATATAAGCCAGCTTAGCTATCTTGTACAAGCTTGCAGAAAAATTGATACAAGATCATTGCCTTTCGCAGAAGCTTAAAAAGACTATAAAGCAATCAGAATGAGCTTTCCTGACAAAGTTCTGCAAGAAAGATTCTCAAAAGTTTGGATGCAATGATTCTATTTCATGTCATTGCGCCAAAAGAGAATTGAAGAAATTTAGAAAAGGCAGAAAAAAGATATCAAGCTGGAGACCTTATAAAGGAAGGAGATACAAGTTTATAAAAAGAAGGGAACAACCAAAGCTGTCCAGAGACATGTTTCATCTGTGGAAGAAAGGGACACTGGGCGAAACAATGTCCTAAAAGGAAGAAACTTCCTCAAAAGTTAATCAAGCTCATTGATGATGAAGAATTCAAAGATCAATGGTTTGACTGAACTACTCAACCAACTGAAGCTATTCTGCGATTAGATTTCTTTGATGACACAGAATCAAAAGAACCGGAAGAATCACAATCATCAGACTCTGATTCTAATACAGAAGAATCTATTCATCAAATAGTCCAAGCACCAATCAGAGAAAAAATAGATGACATCTTTTATTAAGGAGAATCATTTCGTCCTTATCTCCAAATCACCCTTACACCACCACAGTCTCAACCCATGAAGCTTACAGCATTGGTAGATACCGGAGCATCAGTATCACTCCTTCATAGTAAATGTCTACCTAAAGGTCAGTGGATTCCTACAAAAGCATCTTTCACTACAGCAAATGGAAATCATTGCTACAATCCTGCATATTCCAAACTGATTGAAGTCTTCCTGTCAAATTCATTATCTCAAAGACACTGCTTTTATATGCATGACGAATCAGGCGAAGATGCAATCTTGGGATTTGATTTCTTAACTCTATGGTCCCCATTTGCTTTCCTTCATGATGGCTTTTCACCATATATAAAACAGAAAGTTCCTTGGGTAGAGAAAAAACTCTTTTTCGGGGTAGCTGGAATTAACCATGATACTTTTGCCAAAGAACGAACACTATTGCTCCAGTGTTGTGCTGATATTCCAAATCAGTTCTGGACAAGAGAACAATACTTTGTCTCTTTGCCATACAATGAAGGATGGAAAATTCCACATCAGACAGCATCTCATCCAGGTATGCCACATGATGAACAGTTATGTAAAGATGAGATCCAAGGATTACTAGATCTTGGATTAATAAGTCCATCCAAGTCCCAGTGGGCAAGTCCAGCTTTTTATGTGGATAAACACTCTGAGCAAGTATGGGGAAAGAAGAGATTGGTAATAAATTACCAAAAGCTGAATAATTATCTAAAGGATATTCGATATCCTATCCCCAGGAGAGATCAATTGCTAAAGAAAATGAACAAAGCAAAGATATTCTCCAAGTTCGATATGAAGTCAGGATTTTGGCAAATTGGTATTGATCCCAAAGACAGGTATAAAACAGCCTTTATAGTGCCACATGGACATTATGAATGGAATGTTATGCCATTTGGTTTGAAGAATGCACCCTCAGAATTTCAACATAGAATGGATGAAGTCTATGCCCCTTTATCATCAAACTGTCTCATCTACATTGACGATGTCTTGATCTTTAGTGAAAACGAAGAGCAACATAAAAGGCATCTCCGTCAATTTCAAGAATTAACCTACAAACAAGGATTAGTCCTTTCAGAATCCAAGATGAAATTGGGATTAGAAGATGTTGATTTTCTTGGGCTGAAGATTAAAAATGGATCAATCATTCCACAGGATCATATAGCACAAAAAATAAAGGAATTTTCAGATAAACTCCATGGAAGAAAGCATATACAACAGTTCTTAGGGATTGTAAATTATGTTTCATCTCATATACCTCATCTAGCCAGTCTTACTAAAAAGATCTCCAGACACTTGAGAAAGAATGCTGATACTTGGTCACCAGAAGCAACCTAGTCAGTTATAACTCTAAAGAAACTATGCAACAACCTTCCTCCTCTCAAGATCCCAGGAAATGGTCAGCTCATACTTCAAACAGATGCTTCAGATCAATATTGGGCGGCAGTCTTAATTGAAGAAAATCCAGACAAATGCAGAGAAATATGTGGATACAAATCAGGTTCCTTCAGTGCTTCTCAACAACATTACCCCTCCTCAAAAAAGGAAGTACTTACAGTAATAAATGGAATCAAGAAATTTCAGTTTCACTTATCACAAAATCCATTTATTATTGAAACTGATTATAAATATTTTGAGGGATTACTCAAAAGAAGAGAAGGTGAACTTCCAAATCCTCAATTTCTCAGATGGTCAGAATGGCTTTCGAAGTATCAATGGAACATCAAGCATATCAAAGGTGAACACAATGTGCTAGCAGACTATTTATGAAGAACTACTCCAGAGAACCTACTACAGAAGAATACTGGCCCAATGATGGAAGAAATTGAAACCGCGGAAGCATAGTGGATATATCGATATCAAGAGTCGCGGAAGCGTGGTGGAATTACCAATAATAATATCTGCACAAGAAGACAAGATGCAATCAAGATAGAGAACTGCAGAAAATGACAAGTGGATCTACTATGTGTCGTAGTTATTGATGCACAAAAACTTGATAACCAAATTTTGTAATTTATAAAAGCTCGCAAGTGCACGAGTCACTTGTAGTAAGCGACAAGTATACTCCCAAGATCGTCTCTCAAAGGAATTGCGGTGGTTTTCAAAAGAGTTAAATGTAATCCAAAACGTGACAATAAAATAAATTCTAAACACTCTAATCGAAGGTTGGTTTTGTAAATGGTTTCTAAAATCGTAAAAATACTAAAACAATAAAAATAAGTGTGTGAAAGTTTTTGTTGAAACGATGAGATGAACGAGTGTGGGAAATTGGTTAGTAAACTAATCAATGATGAATTGATTTATGTGGTTTTGACAATTAAGCACGAAAAAGTAGAATTTAATGATTATTTTCTCTAATCCTAGAAAATCCCAAATCAATGGCGATTTTCCCTTAATTAACTAATTAGCTTCTTTGATCCAGACCGTTAATTAGTTAATTAGCCTTTAACCTAGGAAAATAGTTCAATCACCTAATTCAAGACAAATCAATGCACTTAAACTAGGCTCATGCTTAAGAGTGCTCAATTGAATTCAGATGGCGTTTCTAAAACTCAACCCTAAAATGTTTCATACATTCACAAATCAAATTGGCCAGAAATAATTGATGAACATATGTATTAAAAACAATGACCATGAATTAAATTACTTAATCATAAAATTATCCACACAATCAATCATACAATCATAGTTACATTACCAAAATCCCACACATAAATAGTTTAGCTATTCATAATGAAATCCAAATCAATATTTTTCATTACAAATAACATTCTATGAGTTTTTAAAGAGAAAAGAGATTACAAATAATAATTACCCCACTTCCACTTTTCAAACAAGCCCTTGATGTTGGATGATCACCTTCTTCAAGATTGTTGATGGAGCTTCAAATGGAGGAGCATTAATTGAATAATTTTCTCTCTAAAGGGTGTGGAGAAGAAGAAGAAAAATAATGTTTAAGAGTTGGTGGAGGCTCAAAAGTTATTTCTTTGTTGGAGGCTGAATGATGTATATATAGAGGTAGGGAAAATCATGTGTCCCCTTTTAGGTTTTCCTTTTCTGTAAAGGTTTCCATAAAGAATTCGTGCGTGTGTAACTGGGGGAATTGCAATCCGCGCGCGCGCGCCGCAGCGCGCCTTTTTCCATGCCGCGGCGCAGCATGTGAAACTGATTTACGAATAAAAACAGAAACCTTCTCGCCGCGGCGCACAATACTCACGCCGCGGCGCGCAATGTTTTCCAGAATTGCGAACCAAAACAGAAAGTCCCTCGCCGCGGCGCAACTTATTCATGCCGCGGCGCACCTTGTTTTCTTGATTTCCTAGGATGCAACCCGAGAGCCTCTCGCCGCGGCATATGTTTTCTTCGCCGCGGCGCGCAATGTTGTTGGTGCCATGTAAATGTCCTTACATAATTTGCTGATTCTTGATGTAAGGGCTTACGTTCTTAAACTCTTGTTGGTCCCCCTTACATAGTAAATTGCACCCACTGTAAGGCTTACAGTCTTTAACACATTTTACTTCATTTTTGCTCTCTTTGACCACATTTCTTCCCAAACCCACTTTGACCTACAAAACAATAAAATACCCTCCAAAACAAGATTATATTGAGATTAAATGTAAAATAGATGCTTAAAAATATAACAAATAGTAGGTCAAAATAGTGTTCATCAGTTATCTATAATAGTGTCGTAGTTATCCGTAATAGTGTCTGTAATTATCTGTAATAGTATTTGTGTCATAGTTATCTGTAATAGTGTCTGTAGTATCATATATATCTGTATGTGTAATACGTGTGTGGCTATAGTAATACCCGCATGTAATATTAGGTATGTAATAGTGCATAAGGTGACATATGTCCCATTGTGGGATTAGTGCCCCTCTACGTAGATCTTAGATAAAGATATAAGGATAAGCATGCATTGAATGCATAAGGGACAAATAGTGAATAGTGAATAGTATGAATAGTAAAGACAAGCCTCATCTATAAATAGAGGTAGCCTTAGTAGTAGAAAGGCAGACTTGGCCTCCTCACTAGAGCTAGCTACTTTCTCTCTAGTTTGTATGATACAAGTCTCACTGTACATAAATAAAGAGTTGTCCGTTTGTATATATGTGTGTGTCGGTACAACTTCATCTATCCTCTGTGTGTGTGTGTGTGTATCAGAGCTATATATTTTATAGCTTGTTTATTGCTGCTCTGTTTTTCTCTCTTTTCTGTGCTGTTTCTGATTAGTTTTGGTGTCCAGATTTGATGTATATTTTCCTCCTCTTGTGTGCCCTAGCTGCTGCCTCAAATCTACTCTTTTTTATATATTTATTTGCTGCCCAGAATTGCCCAGTTTTGCTGCCGCACTGTGCTATATAAATCAGCCCCTGTTTTGCCTTTAAAACCCTAGGTTTAATTGGAGATAATTTTTTTTGTGTTATCTTCCAAAATTACCCTTAAAAAGGTGAGTTAGTAAGTGTCTAATATTGTCTTTTTGTTGAGAGTCTAAATCAGCTCTTAAATTTTTATTTCTAGATCAGATTCTGATTTGGCGCTGTTTTCTTGGTGTGATTTTACTGCAGCAATGCTATAGCAAAGCTGCAGCAAAGTTAGATTCTTGCATTTTTTTGTTGTTTTCTTTATCTCCTACAAAGGGCAATGAAAATCTAATAAGTGCACATCAAAATATAATTCTTTTTAACATATTTCATGATTATTTTGGATTTATTATCAAAGAGTTTACTTAATCTACAAAGTCCACAAATATTGTATAAATGATTATAATGTGCAAATATTCTTAAAAGAACAAACAAGTATTTATGAATAAAAGCTAATAATACTCTAATAAATTAGAGTTATTAACTCCCCCAAACTTAGCATCTTGCTTGTCCTCAAGCAATAAATTCTATGATGATTGGCAAGTAGCAAATGAAAACAAGAGTTTCAACTCACATTAAAAACAAAGTTGTCAATTAATAAATAAACTAAACTTGTTTCAAAATTAGAAAGAAGTAATCTCAAATTCATGATCCAAATTGATTTTTCTCAAATGTTAGTTTCAATATCTCAAACTCATTCCACAATAACCCCATGTGTGTGTGTGATGTCTCATAATTTGTAATTTGATACTTCCCCCAAATTTAGATAATTCATGTTCCTTAAGCTTAAGATCATGCCTCCATACGTTGGTCTTTTGAATCCATCTCCACTAATGTAGATATCCACTAATCAAAGATCAAAATGACTTAATAAAGCTTGAAATGTAAGGCTTGGGTTAGGGTGAGATGAAAGTTATATTTAAGCTTCATATTCCACAAGCATAACTACTATTCAATATCTCTTTTAGACCATTTTTTTATATGAGTTGGTACCTTCAACTTTTCTTCAATTCTTTTTTTTTTCTTTTCTCTTCTTTTACTTCTTTTCTGCATAAATCTGTTTTGCTATAGCAAAGCTGATTCAAAAAAAAATTTTATTTTTATTTTTTTTATAAGCAGAGCCAATCTCAATAAAATCAAGCAAGAGTGGTTTTTAACATAATAACAACCATTTTCAACAACATAACTTCCTTTCTCCCAAGAGGCACCACCCCTTCTAACAACAATTCATAAAAATAGTAGTGCATTTGTGAGGTGAAAATTAAAGGATATGCAAATAAAGAAAGGTTAAGCTGTGATGTGGGTGTTAACAACAAAAGATTTTGGTCACTCATGGCTCAGTGTACAAAAGGAACATGTTCTTAGTCAAGGTTAGCATGAAAAGCACAATCGAATCCAAAGAAGGCCTAAATCATTTCCTTGATTAATAAATTATTCTAAGATTTTGCCTTGAGAAACTCTCCAAACCAATTCTAGAAGCTTAAACTCTCCCATAAACTACTCTTATTCAAAGTTTATATCAAACAAACAAACAAGTTGACAGTACATATGAGTTATGGGTGTATATTGATGAGTGCTCGAAAAGCACTAATATTTCGTGATTAATTGTGCTTAATTGATTGATATATAGATTTATTATGATTATTATTTCGATTATTTTCATAAATCTATCCATTCGGAGTCACGGGTATATTTTAGTGCATTTCAGGTGTTTTTAGCGTCAAATGAGTCAAATGATGAAAACACGCAAAGACGGGACACCTACGGCGCTCGGATCACGAGTTACGGGCTAAACAAGACAAATATGTAAGCCTTACATAAAATGCCATCACATATGTAAGGGGGGACATGAAAAGAAGGAAGACATTGTGCGCCGCGGCGAGGGAAATACATGCCGCGGCGAGAGGCTCTCGGGTTGAATCCTGGAAAACATAGAAACATTGCGCGCCGCGGCGGGATAATTGCATGCCGCGGCGGGGAGCTCTTGGGTTTTTGCATATTTTTCAGAATTTGTGTTGCGCCGCGGCGGGGAAAATGCATGCCGCGGCGCGCCTATTCCTATGGCACATAGGATTCGTGTAAACCCTTACATCTATAAATACCCCCTTAGAGTCCCCCTTACAGACAACTCGACCAATTCGTACACAACTCTTATTCTTCTCAATTTTGCGACCCAAACACGACATTCAATCAGTTTTGAGAGCGTTGCCACACTCTAACGAAGCGAGAGACAATATTCTAAGGATTCAAGGAAGCCAACGACGATCGAAGATAAAGCTTACGGAGAAGAACGTCATCCAATCCATAAGCGGTATTTAGATCTAGGATTTTCTTGTTGTTATAGAATTAATTTCTCTTCTCTATTTGTTAAAGTGTATGATCATATTTTATTTGTCTATGAATAATAATATGAACATGAGCGGCTAGTCTAATTATGGATGTTTAGTTTGTGTTGCCATGTTTGCTAGAATTGTGTATGGTGTATTTTATTGATTTATGAATAAATTACTTTTTGATTAAGAGCATGTTTAGATATTTGATTATGAATAATCATGGGCCCATTTGATGTTCGTAGTTAGATTGAAAAATCTAAGAATTTAGTTATAGGAACGTCACCTTAACTTTATTCCAAAACACTTAATCAAAGCTTCAAGTTAGTGACTTAGTCATAGCATTAATTTGATTGGCATGTTTTCCTTGCGCATAATTTGATTGCTACTTAATTTACCCCCGCCAAAGGCAGTTAATTAGTTAATCAACAAAGAGACCTACCCCCGCCAAAAGGAGTTTCGTAATTAAAAGGAAAGCCGGTAGTTTTGTTTATATAGGACGTTCATGTTATCTCACCATACCTTTTCAATGCAAGCATGGTCAACCAAGCTAAACGTCCATACATCCTCTATTGATATTTGATTTAATTGAATTGATTGTTTGATTGCGATTTTGTTTTCGTTTGAGTGTCGTATGATTGTTCTCGTTACAAAAACAAACAACATTTTTACAGTTTTAGTAGCTTTAGGATTCTAGTTACTTAGAGTTTTAGTTTCACTAGAACTCTATTTAATTAGTGTTTTATTTTCATTAGAACTCTATTTAGATTAAGAAGATAGTTATTTAGAACCACTGCAATTCCTTGAGAGACCGACCTTGGAAGTTGCTTATCACTTTACTACGAGTGATTCGTACACTTGCGAGTACACATTTTAACACATCATATATCATAAAATAAGTTCTCAACATTTTTCAACTAACACCTAATCAAATCAATTCTTCTCATAAATCAAGATATCTCTTATAATAAATTGATAACTTAATTTCTTTTTTTAGGACCAAGATAACAACATGAAATTAAGGACAACTTAGGATCAAGCAATTCATCATAAAAACATAGCAGATTGCGCATCATAAAATCAAAATTTAGCATAGTAACCAGATAAATTTCATCAATTTCACAGTTCAACATAGTAAACAAACAATTTCCCTCCCCCAAACTTAAAATAAGCACTGTCCTCAGTGCTCATAACTAAACAGATCAGACAGCAAACAAAAAGGCAGGGAAAGAAAATGACAATGTAAAGAAACTGCCCTGTTGCTGTGCAATTGAATTGGGAGGCACTTCTCTGTAGCAATTGAATTGAATTGATCTAAAAGAAGAACATAACAGAACTTTGCTGTAGCAAAATTTTTCAGTTTTTGTATTATGCTAATTTTTGGTTCTGTTGTATTTCTCCTCTGCTCTCTTCTCTTGTAATGACCTGAAAATGCAAGAATAGAACTTCTAAGCAAAAGAACTCACTCAATTAAACTGAATTAAAAATCATAAACAAAAAATTAAGAAAGACTAAGAAAATGAAGAAACATGGGTTGCCTCCCATGAGCGCTTGTGTTAAAGTCGACAGCCCGACTTTGTTTGTAGTCATGGGTTTGGGAGTGGAATTGAGGTCTGTTCCTTGTCAATACTTCCTCCCCAATAATGTTTGATGTGTTGGCCATTAACTTGAAAATTTCTCTTGGACCAACATTTCCAATATTTTTGACTTAGACCAATAGTGTTCTTTAAGATCCTTTTAATTTCTTAATAGGACTGACATTGTTGTAAAATATTTACCATCTCATCTTCAGGAATACACCTTCTAATCTTTCGGTCTGCATATTGTTTGAACAAGAATGGCTTATCCCAACGGTAGAACTTCATATTGTGGAAAAATTTCCTCTTTTGATAGGAATTTGAATATGGTGGCACATCAACTGAAGACTTAGGAAGATTGAAATCCTGAGATGACAAGTCTAGGAATTGAAATTTATTTTCCGTTTTGTATGTATTGGAACCTGCTTCTAACTAAGGTGATTTCTCCTCATCTTCCTCTTCACATTCAGAATCATATTGCGATAAAATTTGTAAAGAATCATTGTAGGTACATTTTTCAGTTCTTTAGATACCACAGAATCCACAACTAAAATGGATGAGCACTCTTCAACATTATTGGGAGATTCCATGGTTTTAAACACGTTGAAAGTGACTTGTTCATCTTGAACTCTCATAGTTAATTCTCCTTTTTGAACATCAATCAAAGTGTGGCCTGTAGCTAAGAATGGTCTTCTCAAAATAATAGGCACTTCTCTGTCCTCTTCATAGTCAAGTACAATAAAATCCACTAGGAAGATGAATTTGTCCACTTTCACCAAGACATCTTCAATTTTTCCTTCCGGATGAGCAATGGATCGATCTGCTAATTGTAAAGAGACTGTAGTAGGTCATGCTTCACCAATCCCCAACTTCTTAAAAATTAACAAAAGCATCAAATTGATACTTGCTCCCAAATCACATAAAGCCTTGCCAAAATATTGATTACCTATAGAACATGAAATTGTGAAACTCCCAAGATCCTTGAGCTTAGGAGGAAGTTTGTTCTGTAGCACAACACTACTTTCACTTGTTAAGGCAACTGTCTCAAATTCACCAAATCGTCTCTTTTTGGTCAGGATGTCTTTCATGAATTTGACATAATTTGGCATTTGTTCCAAGGCTTCTACCAATGGAATGTTGATATGAAGTTGTTTAAGAACATCCAAAAATTTCCTGAATTGAAGGTCTTGCTACTGTTTCTGAAATCTTTGAGGGAATGGAGGAGGTGGTCTGTGCTGCTGGGAACTTTGCTGCAGCAATGCTGTAGCATTCTGGGTACCAGGATTTTCTGCATTTTTCAAAACTGTCTCAGCTTTGTCCAACTCTTTTTCCTCCTTATCTTGGGTTGAAATGCTCCCCTTTTGACTTATTTTCTGCCCACTTGGTCCCTCTAATTCTTTTCCACTCCTTAGAGTAATGGCTTTGCAAAATTCCTTTCTTTCTCTCAATGGAGTTTCGGTATCACTTGGAAGTACACCTTGTGGACGGTTCCTAAGTTCATTAGCTAGCTGTCCTACTTGATTTTCTAGATTCCTCATTGAAGCAGCTTGACTTTGAAGGATTGCATCATTCTTAGCCATGTATTCTTTGAGTAAAGATTCTAACGAGCTAGATGGTTCATTCGTTTGATTTCTTTGTGGCTGTTGCTGAAATCCTGGTGGGAATGTAGGTCGGTTAGGCATAGTATGGTTAGCTTGACCACCACCTTGATTGTTCCAAGAGAAATTTGGGTGTTGCCTCCACCCTGGGTTATATGTGTTGGAGTACGGATTGTGGTTCCTGTTTACATCACTCACAAAACAAATTGATTCAGGATTTGAAGAATTTTTACTCTTGAAGAATTTTTTAAATTACTTTATTAACAAAACAAATTCTTCTTCATCCAAGGTAGATGAGTCATCACTATGAACAGTGACTTTACTTTTCCCTTTCTAAGTCTTGGACGTTTTTAAAGCAAGACTTTTTCCTTTATCAATTGAAAAGTCCTTTTAACAAGAAGGTGATGAATCCCAAAGGCTTGAAGATCTCCGACAATCTCATTAATCTTCAAAGGTTCTTCTTTAAATGTTGTTTCAATAGCAATAATCTTTTCATGAAAATACTAAGGCAAGCTACACATAATCTTCTCACTTGAAGTCCTTCATCAATAGGACGGCCAAGGTTGTAAGAAGTGTTGATAATGTCAAAAAAATGGCTATAGAAGTTGTCAAAGGTCTCATCTTATTCCATATGAAGAAGTTCATAATCTCTTTTCAGTCTCATTAACTTAGATTTCTTTAAAACAAAGGTACCCTTATATGTAATTTCCAAAATATCTCATGCTTCATTGGAAATATTGCAAGTAAAAATTCACTGATACTCTTCAAGGGTGACAACTCGAGTAAGTGTGTATAGTCCTTTACTGTTCCAATTACACTCACGACTTTCTTTTTAAGTCCATTCAATCATAGGCTTGGGAACAACTGTTCCATCTTTAAGAGTTTTTGTAAGAGGTGTCCAGCCATTCTCTACCCTGATACTAGATGTCGTATCCTATCAATTAGAAGAAAGCTCGCATCTGAGACTTTCAATAGGCATAATTATTCCTAGTTAGAAGTGGGGGTCTACCTATGTTCCCTCTTTCACCAAAGTCCATCATAGTGAAGTGAGTGTGTATGAAAAGTATGAGAAATAGATCAACACCAGAGTGATTAAGCCTAACAAGGGTATACTAGCTCTAATATCAAATAAGAGAAGTCACAACTAGGTAAACAACCAAATCTAAGTGATAAGAACACCTAAGGACTCGCCTTTTTATACAAGCAATGGAGAGCAAATAACAATTAACAAGTAAATTACTAAATAAACAAAAAAGACAGATAATAGATAATAAGGTAAAAACAGTAAATGCTTTCCAATCTTAGTATAAACTATATATGTTGTCACATATACTGTGAATACTTAGATTGTACTAACTCATGAATTAAATCAAGCAAACACAATGATATAACGTGGTAAACCCTCTTAGACTCTAATCCTAAGAGTTAATATCCACAAGTTGCTTAAGTCAACCATTTAGCAACCAAATTTACGAAAAGTAATAAACAGTTAATACAGACTCGATAAGGTAAGACTATGAATATTTCTTTCAGTCAAGGACCACCTGTCTTAACTACCTAAGTTGCTATCACCAACTGTCTCCACAACTGCTTGATCCTAACTGAATTTGGCTTACCTCCAAAGCTAAACCACTCTGCAGTATGATAAAAATACTTGCAGTCAGTATGTGTGTACAACAACATATACAATTTACCCAAAATATAATTTTAGGATAAAACACCTAGTATCAACAGTTCAAAAATACACTCGATGCATGTTGATACGAAAACTCTACCTCAAAATAAAAATATAGAAATATACTTAATGTATTATTATTACGATCCGTTTATAAGAGAGTTTAATAAACTCCACCACTATCTAGTAGTTTAACACAGAAAATACTAGATGTATTAAAACTTCGAAATTACGTTTTAAAAATATTTAAATTCCAATTGAATGAATCACTTCCGAATTACTAATATAAAAACACACTCAACATATTAGTAATACATAAAATAAAATATTTTTCAAATAAATTAAAAAGAGATTTTTCACACATTATAAAATATGCAGTGTGAGAAATATATATGAAAGAGATCACTGAGAGGATAAAATATGTGTATAAAGGTGTATTTAATAAAATAGAGGAAAGGGTATTTATAGCTAATTTTTTAGCTTCCAAGACTCTCACTGACACCTCATCTAACACCCCCGCGAGGCTTCTCTAACCACCTCAGCGAGCCCTCTGAATGTCAACAAGGATTAACGAGTCACAGTTCCACCTTGTGCACATTCGCAGACCCTTTGTCAACCACCTTGGCGAGCCTTCTGCAAGACCTCCATAAGACCCTGACAAGCCATAAAAATAAGTTTTTTCAAGGCAAAACTTCACCAATTAAATGCCATAAACACCCACCAACTCAACAAAATACGTGCAAGTAAAAACACATTTTAACATGCAATAAATATGCTCTCAACCACCCCGTGGTGTGTGTATCATACAAATATACATTATTGTTAAAAAATATGTAAGTGTGTGCGATATTGATCATAAGCAAAGCACCGTATATAAAGGTGGACAAAACACTAAGCAAAATAAACAACTCTGTGTTTTGCACACGGGAACGCCAACAAAGACACAAATTGACTTACATGACTTACAAAGGTCTATTTTCACAAAATCATTTTCACAATAATTGACTTACCTGTCAGTTATTGATTAAATGTAAAACTGAGAATATGGGATGAAGAAATGATTATGGAACCCTTTATTAATAGGGGCCAATTAAATTGTGACATGCAAGATGATGTATGCATCAAATTGTAATATAAAGTATTTTTGAAGATAAATTGATGGGAACAAATACTGCCCTTTTAATAAAAATGTACACTTTAGCCCTCTTTTTTTTTTTTTTTAAATGGACACTTTTAGTTTCATTTTTCTCATAAAATGGACACTTTGGTCCAAAAATTCAAATATGATATCCCGCTCATTCTCATGTTTCCTCCTATTCTACTGCTTTTGGATATTGAATAGTCATTTTGCTTTATTTTTATAGCTCACATTTCTTTTATTAATTTGTTTGCCTTTGGATTTACTTCTTAATTTAGTTAATATGTACAAGATAAATATATTATATATTTGTACTTAATGAATATTATTTTGACCTATATTTGGTTATATTTTTAAACATTTATTTTATGTTTTATTTTATTACTGTCTTATTTTAGAGGGTATTTCTATGTTTTGTAGGCCTTTGTGCATTTGGAAGAATATAGGGCTTAAATGAACAAAAAGAGAAAAAAGGGGCAAAAGTGGAAATTTGGAATCATATCTCGCGCCATGGCACAAGTGTAGCGGCAAAAGCCTATCGGATTGTAATTGTTTCTAGAATTTCATCTCTCCGCCGCAGCTCAAGTCACTCTTCGCCATGGCCAAAGTCTCCATGTCCAAATTGTGCATTCTGGAACTTCGTTTCGAGCTGCAGACCAAAGTAATTAGCACCCTAGCAAAGTAACAAGAATTAATGCGTGCTGCGTTGCTAAACATTTCAAACCGCAGTGGAAGCCTCTCTGATTGCATTTCACCAACCAAATAACACACCACAACGGCCCTTGTACCCAAAAACCCTAAAATGCGTGTACTTCCTAACTCTCTTTATAAATACCCCATTATAATCTTTGAAGAAAAAAGAGTTTTGAGCATGTAAGAACCTTCAAACCTTGGCTGCTATAACAGTTGGAATTTTTCACCCAAAATCAATATAAAACCCTCAATTGTTGAAGCTACTGTAAGAAATTGAGAAAGAAGACCAACCAACTTCAAGAATTTGGAATTAGAAAATCAATAGGGGTATTTTAATGTTATATTTCTTCATTCTCTTAGATTTTGAATTTGCCTCCTATAACTAAATTGATTGACACCAATTTATTTATGGTTGGCTAATTTATGTATATGGGATATTAATATTGCTTCCAATGATTGGAAGAACAATTTTATAATTCAATTATATTTGAGTTTTTAGATTTATTTATTGTTCATATTCTTAATATTTTTATTATAAATTAATGATGGACCAAATATTGATTTGTAGTTGAAGAAAATATTATAGGATCAGGCATTAGAAATGTCATCTGTGCTTGGTCGTGCATTATGAACAAGTACTTAATTTGATTGCATTGACTTGTGTTAAATTAGGTAGTTTTAATATTTCTTTGAGCTAATTCCAATTAATTAGTTAACAATTCAGATCAAAGAAGTTAATTAATTGAATGTAATAAAAATTGCCATTGATTTGAAATTTTTTAAGTTTAGTGAAAAAATCAATAAATTTAACTTTTAATTGAATTACTTAATTTGTTATTTCCATGAAAGGATAGCGAACTAAGATTTTTATATGTATCAATCATCCACATCTTAGTTGCGATATCTTTTACTTGAAATTATTTTAGTTGATAAATTAATTTAGAATTTACAACCATTTTTGCCAACCGACAATTATTAGAATGTTTAGGATTATTTGTTCAACTAAATAAGAAAATAATTAACCTTTTAAAATACCTGTCAATTCCTTGAGAGATCGATCTCGGAGTAACTTGTCATTTGCTATAGGTAACTCATGCATTTATGAGCAATTAAAATTTGTACATTAGTACTCTGTATATGCATTGTGGATATAATTAGGATTATTTTATTGGATTGCATGAGATGTGTACTTGTGATAATTGGAAAAATCATTCAATATAATATTTGATCTTCTTAAAATAAGATTTTTTTTTAAATATTTTTTAGTGTATTGTCATTTAAGTTCTTTTTCTTTATTAATTAAACTTAGTTCTTTATCTATTCTAATTGAGTTGCATTTGATGATGAAGTTGGTAAGGAAGAATTCGACAATATGTTTGTTTATTATGAGAGAGTTGTTTATGAAGAAATCAAAATTGAAATAGAACAAAATGAGACAAATGAGAATGCTAGAGAAGAAGATAATTTATCGAAAAATGGATTAGATGATTATGATCAACTTAAGACACTATTGATGAAATATATTAGTGTTGATAATGTAGAACTTCATCTTAATATGACCTTCTCAAAGTGTGAAAGTGCTAAAGATTGCTCTAAAATATTGTGGTGTTCAACATAGAACAAAACTGAAATATGTCAAAAATAATAAAGTTAAAATTATAGCAAAATGTATAAATAATAAACGTAGTTGGGAAATGAGAGCAAGAAAACTCAAATCAAATAAAGTATTAATGATAAGGAGTTGTCATAGAGAAAATCAATATAGTCAAAGAGAAAATCAATATAGTCGAAGGAATTATGAGATTAAACATATTAACAAAGATTTATAGCTAAATAAAACTTGCAATACTTTAAGGACAATCCTAGAATTAAATAAAAAGTGATATAAGATCGTGTAAAAAAAATGTTCGTGTTGATGCTAGTGAAAAACAAGTCCAAAGAGCAAAAAGCAAAGTTAAGGCTTTGATAAATTAAAGTTATGAAAAACAATATCACAAGCTTATGGATTATACAAATAAGTCGAAAATGACAAATTGAAACACTAGAGTAGAATGGATGATTAAGATAAATGATGAAGGAGTTGAGAGTTAAATTAATTTTATCTAATCATATGTTATATTTTAACATGTTTAATAGAATTTTGGCTAATATGAGAAAATATTGTTAATATATGCATGTTTGACAAATTTTATGTTTGCATTGGTACAGTTAAAAAAGGATTTTTAAAAGGTTATAGGCGCTTCATAGGATTAGATGGATGCTTTCTTAAAGGATCCTATAAAGGCCAATTGTATGTGTCGTTAGAACATATGCCAAAAACAGCATCTATTCAATTGCATATGCAGTTGTTGAGAGTGAGACTAAGGGTACATGTAGTTGGTTTATTAGTATCCTTAAATCTGATTTGAAGATTCAAGATGAAAAGGATGGACAATAATGTCCGTTGAACATTCAGATATCATTAGCTTTTTGATGAAGTTATTACTTAGGGAAGAGCATAGACTTTGTGCATGCCATATCCTTCATAATTTCAAAAAAATATAATGAGGATTCAACTGCTGATTTGTCTCACTTCTTTTGGCAATGTGTTTGGTTCACAATCGAGGGAGAATTTGAAGAAAATATGCAATTACTAAAGAAAAAGTGGAAAAAGCATATAATTGGTTGTCTAAAAAAGGAAGCAAAACATTGGAGCAAAGCTTTCTACGGTTAAACAATTTTAGTTATTTGAAATTATAATTTAAATTATATTATATTTTAAAGAAATAACTTATGTGTATATATCTGATTCTATGTAGGTATGAATCAATTATAGATAATTGAATGAACAATTTATATGAGAGTTTTAATTGCCAACTTCTAAAAGCAAAAGGGAAGTCAATATTGACCATGCTTGAGTCTATTAGAAAATATATAAGAGATAGATGGTTTAAGAATAGAGAAAAAATTTATAAATTGAGTAATGAGGTGGGAAAGAGAATATGGAGCATCTACATTGAGAATAAAGATAAATTCATTAATTTTCAAGCTTACCATAACGAAGGCTATAAGTTTGAGGTCACTTATGAGAAGAATAAAATGGTGGGTGTTGACATTAATTCTAAAAGTTGCACTTGTAGAAATTGGGACCTTAGTGGTATCCCACGTGCACATGCCTTGAAGTGTATATTAATGCATAAGGACCCTATGAAATATATACATCTAATGTTGAAGAAAGAAAGTTATGAACCGTCATGTAGGTCAATTTTAAATCTAATAAGAAATTGGCATTTTTGAGCTAGAGGCCCTTATATCAATATCAATCTTATTGTACCAAGTCAAAAGGGAGGCAGAACAAGGAATGCAAGGTTTTTATCAACTACTTTAGACTATATGAAAAAAGAAAAAATGTAATTCTTGGTACTAATGGACAACCTAAGAAACTTAAAAAAAATAGGCCTCTAAATCTTATAGAATGTGTAGAAAAATTGATCATAACTTTCTTTCATATCATAAGAGACAAGTTGCTGCAAATTTACAGGTTATAAAATTTATTTATAGAATTTTTAAACTTTAATATGGTATAGTTGAATATCACATATAATAATTTTATATTTCTATTAGAATCATGTGGATATTGAACATGGAGAAGTTACATTTATTGGAATATCAATAGAAATAGAACAATTTGTTAACAACAATGAACTTGTAAATTTTAATCTTCTTTTCTTCATGTATAAAATTTATGTCGTTCAAACATTTTTAGTGTAAATTTCGTAATTAAATCATTATTAACAAAAATTTGTATTATATATACACAGATTCAAAGTCCATTTCATGATCGCATACTAACTCAAGAAAGTTGGAGTTGTTTAATCTGAAAATATTGATTGGAAAAGAACTAAAAGTGTAAAATTAATAGTAAAAGAGCTACTACATCCACAGACTAATAACCTCTCCATGTATTCTAGTATTTATAATAGCACAAACAAAGAAAACACAATAAATTCAAAGAAAAAGCAGTAAATTATGACATCAATCACAAAATGCACATGCACATGAAAAACACACAAAAATATCACAAAATAAAACAATAAAAACAAAACGTAAAATGCAAAATATTCCACCTAAACATCACAAAATACATACTAAATTTCAACATGCAAACCAAATCCAACAAAAAAAGAAGAAAAATAACTAATAAAAAATGTTAAACAAGATATTCAAAAAACAGAAATAATAAGTTAAATATAAATAAAAAAAATATAACAAAAATTAGAAAAAAATAATAAAATCAAAATGTTGAAGAACGCACTAAAAATGAAGAAACAAACATTGATTTAGAGCTTATCACAATGTATAATAAAGCAACATTGACTGTTTTTGTGACGACCGCCCTTGCGATACAGCGATTAGCCGGTGGTCAATCTCCAAGATCGACCTTACGGATCCACTGGCGTCGATTTTTACAACTCACAGGAATATTTGCACTGGCCAAGTGCATTCCTTTCGCCTCCCCAGCCTCGAACCTTGGACCTGGCCATAAGTACCAAAGGCCAACAAAGCTGGTACTACTTATGGCCAGGTCCAAGGTTCGAGGCTGGGGAGGCGAAAGGAATGCACTTGGCCAGTGCAGATATTCCTGCCCAGATGGTACCAACTTCGTTGGCCTTTGGTACTTATGGCTAGATCCAAGGTTCGAGGCTGGGGAGGCAAAAGGAATGCACTTGGCCAGTGTAGATATTCTTGTGAGTTGTAAAATCGACGCTTGTGGATCCGTAAGGCCGGTCTCGGAGGTTGACCGCCAGCTAATCATTGCATCGCAGAGACGGTCGTCACAGTTTTCAAACAAACAAATACGAAAAATACAAAAAACCTATTTTATAGAAAAAAATGTTAGGATGAAAAGGAAAATATAACAACAATAAAATGAAGAACAATAAGCATGTTTTGATTATGAGAGCAACAATTAGTGCGATAAAGGAGCAAAATAAAAGAATCACAACCAAAAAAGTAAAAAATTAATGAAAACAAACAACAAACAAAACACGGCTAAGGTGAAGAGCAAACTTGTTTTTGATAATAGAGAGCGAAACAGATAATGAAAACGAGAGTGAAGACGATGAAGAGCATAGGAGAGAAACATAATTTCATGCTTCGGTACCTAAACTTATTTCATGTAAAAGTGGAAAAGAAAACGACTTGTTATGATTAAATAATCAGAGTGTTAAAATGGTAAACTAACATCACGAAAATGACATCATAAAGCGACATTTGAAAAGAAAAAAAACTCTTCGGTCCAAAATTAGTATATATTGGGTCATTATTTCCATATTTGGTGCATTGTATGTTAAGTGTAGTTATATTTGATTGAATTATATTAAATTATATTATAATTAATTCATATAGTATTTAATTAAAAGATGTATAATATAACTAGATTAAATTAATTATATATATTTTTTAATAAAATAATTTATATTTAAAATATTTTTTATTATAAAATTTATTTAAGATAATATTTAATTCATTCTTATATTTTTAAAATAAAAAATGTTATTTTTAATTTGGGATAAAAAGTCAAGTTATATAATTTTATAATTAAAAATTTGAACATATTAAATTAATTATATAGTATAATTTAGATTTATACTTTTTAATTATATGTTATTTTATAGCTAAATATATAGAATAATATTATATGATATATATTAAATAATGTATTAATTATTAATTAGGTTAAAAGTTAAGATCGTGCAATAAATAATTAATAGTGAGATAAAGATTAATTAAAGGGATTTTGTCTAAAATAGGCAAAATTCTTAAGATAGTTTAAAAAAGTGCAGACTTCTGTTATTTTTTAAAAATGTGCTTTTTTTAACCGCCTACCCAAAACCTTATTTACTAGCCGGTAACTTATTTGTAAACAGTTTGGAAGAATTCGAACAGTTCCAAACGTTTGCACGACTCTGAGCATTACTCTCCCTCTCCCTCTCCATTCTCTATTATTGAATCCCCACAAATTTTGTTGAGGAAGAAGACGAACAGTGAGGATGCACAAAACACTCGACCATTACTATCTCATTGTGAAGCTCTGCATTATCTCATTGTTGAGGAAGAAGATGAATAGTGTGGTATATCAAACAGGTATATCTGGTATATCTCAGGATATATCTTGTATATCTCATGGTATATCTGGTATATCTCAAGGTATATCTGGTATATCTCATGGTATATCTGGTATATTTGGTATATCTCTGGGTATATCTCAGGGTATATCTGGTATATCTCAGGGTATATCTGGTATATTTGGTATATCTCAGGATATATCTGGTATATCTCATGGTATATCTGGTATATCTCAGTGTATATCTGGTATATCTCAGGGTATATCTGGTATATCTCAGGGTATATCTGGTATATCTCAGGGTATATCTGGTATATCTGGTATATCTGGTATATCTCAGGGTATATCTGGTATATCTGATATATCTAAGGGTATATCTGGTATATCTCATAGTATATCTGGTATATCTCAGCGTATATCTGGTATATCTGGTATATCTCAGGGTATATTTGGTATATCTCAGGGTATATCTGGTATATCTGATATATCTCATGGTATATCTGGTATATCTCAGGGTATATCTGGTATATCTGGTATATCTCATGGTATATCTGGTATATCTCAGGATATATCTGGTATATCTCAGGGTATATTTGGTATATCTGGTATATCTCAAGGTATATCTGGTATATCTCATGGTATATCTGGTATATCTCAGGGTATATCTCAGGGTATATCTGGTATATCTCAGGGTATATCTCATGGTATATCTGGAATATCTCATGGTATATCTGGTATATCTCAGGGTATATCTGGTATATCTCATGGTATATCTGGTATATCTCAGGGTATATCTGGTATATCTGATATATCTCAGGGTATATCTGGTATATCTCAAGGTATATCTGGTATATCTCATAGTATATCTGATATATCTCAGCATTTTAATGTGAAATTATATATTTGATCGTTTTTGTTGAATAATAATTTATCTAAATTATTTTGTCCCACAACATATTCTTAATATGGTGTTATATATATATATATATAAAGTATACTAAATAACACTTAAATTTATGATACCAAAAATAATATACGCATACCAACTATAAGATGACTTATTTTGCTACAAAAATATTTAATAATGCGTTGAAGTCTACCAAAAGTATTCAATTATATCTATCTCTGTATTCTCTCTCTGATTCCATAAATCTATCTATGGGCGCACTTTGTTTAATTATTTATCTCTTATTTTTCTTTCTATCTATTCTACTCTAGTCTCGAAACCAATCAACTAATAATTAAACTAAAGTCGGCACTTTCTATCTATTCCATAAAGTATTCACGGAATGAAACTTAGAGAGGTTTTGTTGATTTGCGAGAATCATAAAAGCTAACAAAGAAGAAAATCAGTGAAGAGAAAAAGAGAGAGTACGTAGAAAAGGAGGGAGAAGAAGAAAGAAATTGGTGGGAAACTAATGCCCTTTTTCTAACCAAACCGGCTACTGAAAGAGTAAATAAAATTTTGTCCATTTTTAAACTTTAATACAATTTTGTCCTTTTTTAAACTATCTTAACGAAAATGCCTATTTTAGATAAAAACCCTTAATTAAATCATGTTATATGGATAGCGACAGAAAAGAGTTATTCTAAATATTGTGGAAGAACACACAGTGAGAAGAACACATCGATAGAAACGTTAGATAAATTATATAATTAGGGAACGGTGTAATAAACGTTCTGAAAAAATTGTGGAAGAACACATCGTGAGGTTATAGGGTCTATTTCTCAGAATTGTGGCAAGCGATTGCTATTGCATTTTCTGGTGAATCAATCTGCTACTCATAATCACATTGCAAGGCTCATGCTTGAGCGAGTGCGGTAATCTAATGGAAGGTGTGCGTCTTCGTTTGGTGTTCGCTGACCGATACATGCTCAGCAAGTCACAGAGGACAGAAGGACTGAAACGGAGCTGGGTTTTGCTTAAACCACATCACTATACCATCTCCGACCTCGCTCACTACCTTTTAGATGTTTATGACCTCCACGATGTTTGCCCTAATGGCCTTCTACTTTCAGTGAGCTTCTTCTCGTTTCTTTCATTTTTTCCTTTCTTTCTTTATATTTTTTTTTTCTTTTCCTCTTCATCTAAAAGAAAACTAGAAAGTGGGGAAAATGTTACATATCTTGGTGGGTTTTTGGATTTTTTTTTAATATTCCTTTTAGTTTGGGTTTTCGCATTTTATGTGTTTTTTGTTTTTAATTGTGTTAGATTTTGGGTTCTTTTCTGCTTTAATGCATTTTAATCAAATGGAGCATTTGGAAGTTTTAGGGCAGAATGTCATGGATGGTACTGCTTTAGTGCCCTTGTTCGTGCCTTTTTGACATTTAAAAAGTGTTTAGGGGACTGGGATCACTTCTTATTTCTTTCACAAACTTTTAGTGTACGTGATGGTTAAGAGTTTGTACGAAATTTTGCTATTGTGATAAATTGATAATTATATCTACATTCAATAATTTCACATTTGGGATTCTTTGATTACCAATTATCTACATATTCTTGCACATAGATGCTTGTGTTATGTTTGATTAAATTGCGCTTCCATGATTTTCTCGCAGATGGATGGCTTTGTGTTACCACATTTCGAGTCAACGAGTATTTTTAAAGATACAGATATTATCCGGTCTGTTCAGGGTATCTTAAGGATACTTATTACTAAATTTTTGTTGATGTTTATAGCAGAATCAGATAATGATCTTTAGTCTCATTTTTATTTTTCTATAAACAGCGTGGAAAAGAAACAGGACACTTCTATAGATACGGAAGTAATATGTGATAGGGCGAACGCCTTGGAATTAGAAGTGGTGGAGAAACAACCCATAACTGCAGGCATAAAGCTTCTAGCCAATGAGGAGTTCCAAAAGGAGACTGGAGATTACCAAAGCGAACCTGAAGATGATGACTTCAGAGGGTTGGAAGAAACACTTCACATTAATGATAGACCAGACAAAAACATAGTTTCTAAGAAAAGAAAGGCATCTAAGAAACTGCAGACCCCAAAGTATGTAGGCCATCATGCTTCAATATATTGGCATTGTATTTTTAATATCTGGTAACATAATGCCAGTGCTAGAGAGTGAATCATACTAGATTCAGGTGATACAAATGAGAAATCATCAATTTTATAAATTCGAACAGTGACACTGGTTGAATGCATGATGCATATGCAGAAATCAGATTAAGTACATTGTTCTTTATATATGACCAAAACCTGCACCATTTACTACAGGAGGAAAAGAAACAAATGTGCTAGTAACAAAGAACATTCAGGTTCTCCAGGAGATGCTCAGATTATCAACTTAGCGGAAAAGAACCAAAGCTTTCAGCAACCATCAGTCCTTTCTAGAAACAGTGCCATGAAGAAGTCGTCATCCTATGGACAACAGGAATCAGATAAAGATAAGTCAAGCTCTGCAGACAGTGACAAAACAACTAATGGCATGGACATTTATGCACCAAGTCCAAAGAGGTCATTTTAAGTCTTTCTGTCATATCTCATGGTATATCTGGAATATCTCATGGTATATCTGGTATATCTCAGGGTATATCTGGTATATCTCATGGTATATCTGGTATATCTCAGGGTATATCTGGTATATCTGATATATCTCAGGGTATATCTGGTATATCTCAAGGTATATCTGGTATATCTCATAGTATATCTGATATATCTCAGCATTTTAATGTGAAATTATATATTTGATCGTTTTTGTTGAATAATAATTTATCTAAATTATTTTGTCCCACAACATATTCTTAATATGGTGTTATATATATATATATATAAAGTATACTAAATAACACTTAAATTTATGATACCAAAAATAATATACGCATACCAACTATAAGATGACTTATTTTGCTACAAAAATATTTAATAATGCGTTGAAGTCTACCAAAAGTATTCAATTATATCTATCTCTGTATTCTCTCTCTGATTCCATAAATCTATCTATGGGCGCACTTTGTTTAATTATTTATCTCTTATTTTTCTTTCTATCTATTCTACTCTAGTCTCGAAACCAATCAACTAATAATTAAACTAAAGTCGGCACTTTCTATCTATTCCATAAAGTATTCACGGAATGAAACTTAGAGAGGTTTTGTTGATTTGCGAGAATCATAAAAGCTAACAAAGAAGAAAATCAGTGAAGAGAAAAAGAGAGAGTACGTAGAAAAGGAGGGAGAAGAAGAAAGAAATTGGTGGGAAACTAATGCCCTTTTTCTAACCAAACCGGCTACTGAAAGAGTAAATAAAATTTTGTCCATTTTTAAACTTTAATACAATTTTGTCCTTTTTTAAACTATCTTAACGAAAATGCCTATTTTAGATAAAAACCCTTAATTAAATCATGTTATATAGATAGCGACAGAAAAGAGTTATTCTAAATATTGTGGAAGAACACACAGTGAGAAGAACACATCGATAGAAACGTTAGATAAATTATATAATTAGGGAACGGTGTAATAAACGTTCTGAAAAAATTGTGGAAGAACACATCGTGAGGTTATAGGGTCTATTTCTCAGAATTGTGGCAAGCGATTGCTATTGCATTTTCTGGTGAATCAATCTGCTACTCATAATCACATTGCAAGGCTCATGCTTGAGCGAGTGCGGTAATCTAATGGAAGGTGTGCGTCTTCGTTTGGTGTTCGCTGACCGATACATGCTCAGCAAGTCACAGAGGACAGAAGGACTGAAACGGAGCTGGGTTTTGCTTAAACCACATCACTATACCATCTCCGACCTCGCTCACTACCTTTTAGATGTTTATGACCTCCACGATGTTTGCCCTAATGGCCTTCTACTTTCAGTGAGCTTCTTCTCGTTTCTTTCATTTTTTCCTTTCTTTCTTTATATTTTTTTTTCTTTTCCTCTTCATCTAAAAGAAAACTAGAAAGTGGGGAAAATGTTACATATCTTGGTGGGTTTTTGGATTTTTTTTTAATATTCCTTTTAGTTTGGGTTTTCGCATTTTATGTGTTTTTTGTTTTTAATTGTGTTAGATTTTGGGTTCTTTTCTGCTTTAATGCATTTTAATCAAATGGAGCATTTGGAAGTTTTAGGGCAGAATGTCATGGATGGTACTGCTTTAGTGCCCTTGTTCGTGCCTTTTTGACATTTAAAAAGTGTTTAGGGGACTGGGATCACTTCTTATTTCCTTCACAAACTTTTAGTGTACGTGATGGTTAAGAGTTTGTACGAAATTTTGCTATTGTGATAAATTGATAATTATATCTACATTCAATAATTTCACATTTGGGATTCTTTGATTACCAATTATCTACATATTCTTGCACATAGATGCTTGTGTTATGTTTGATTAAATTGCGCTTCCATGATTTTCTCGCAGATGGATGGCTTTGTGTTACCACATTTCGAGTCAACGAGTATTTTTAAAGATACAGATATTATCCGGTCAGTTCAGGGTATCTTAAGGATACTTATTACTAAATTTTTGTTGATGTTTATAGCAGAATCAGATAATGATCTTTAGTCTCATTTTTATTTTTCTATAAACAGCGTGGAAAAGAAACAGGACACTTCTATAGATACGGAAGTAATATGTGATAGGGCGAACGCCTTGGAATTAGAAGTGGTGGAGAAACAACCCATAACTGCAGGCATAAAGCTTCTAGCCAATGAGGAGTTCCAAAAGGAGACTGGAGATTACCAAAGCGAACCTGAAGATGATGACTTCAGAGGGTTGGAAGAAACACTTCACATTAATGATAGACCAGACAAAAACATAGTTTCTAAGAAAAGAAAGGCATCTAAGAAACTGCAGACCCCAAAGTATGTAGGCCATCATGCTTCAATATATTGGCATTGTATTTTTAATATCTGGTAACATAATGCCAGTGCTAGAGAGTGAATCATACTAGATTCAGGTGATACAAATGAGAAATCATCAATTTTATAAATTCGAACAGTGACACTGGTTGAATGCATGATGCATATGCAGAAATCAGATTAAGTACATTGTTCTTTATATATGACCAAAACCTGCACCATTTACTACAGGAGGAAAAGAAACAAATGTGCTAGTAACAAAGAACATTCAGGTTCTCCAGGAGATGCTCAGATTATCAACTTAGCGGAAAAGAACCAAAGCTTTCAGCAACCATCAGTCCTTTCTAGAAACAGTGCCATGAAGAAGTCGTCATCCTATGGACAACAGGAATCAGATAAAGATAAGTCAAGCTCTGCAGACAGTGACAAAACAACTAATGGCATGGACATTTATGCACCAAGTCCAAAGAGGTCATTTTAAGTCTTTCTGTCATATGACGTTGACATAAAATATCACAATAGTAGCTTTTCTTTTCATGTATAGACTGAAAGATGGCATTGCATTTTCAGCTACTGAGTTTGTGTAAAATCTATTATTCTTATAGTTATTTGGACACACTTCTATTAACAGACTTAGAAATGTATAGCCATTTTAAATTTCATGGTTTTTGTGGATATATTGTTATGAGCTTATGGAAGGCAGTAAAGATAGATTTACAAATTTTGCAAGGGAATTTCTAATCTGATTATAACTTGTTATGCATTTATTTGCATTACTCATCCTTCAGAATGTTCAAGCACAAAAAAGAGAGATCTTTTTCTGGCTATAATTCCATAGCTTACATCTTCAAATATTCTTGCCACGTGCCAATCAGCTTATCCATTTTCCCTTTTTTCTTTAGGTCCTGTCAAATGCAAGAGAATGGTGAAAGGATTGTGGTTCCATCATACATTCCTGATGGAAATAAGAAGGTAACTTCTATTTATAGTGACTAGTAATAATGTCTTCAGTAACTTCTATCTATAGTAGAGCATTTTTTATGGAAGATGTTTTGTACCTTGTGATTGAATGAATGGTTACATTGTTTTTGGGTTCTTTTAGCTCCATTGGGCCAGGTTTATACTTTTTTTTTTTTCTATGTTTGTCCCTGCTAGCAGTGGCTCTGGAGCATGCAGGACAATCTAATATCAAAATTATTGTTCTTTCAGTGTTGATACTTTGCTTTGACTTCTCATTATATTCACAGAAATTAAGTCAAGGGCAGTTATATCATAGTAAAGCATCTTTAAAGTGATATTAATGGTTCCCGTCACATGATATTAAAACTTTTCTAGGTAGTATTACCGTTACTGATGTAACCTATAGAAACCCATTTAAGATTACAGTTCCATGCTAGTAAGACCTCTGAATGCCATCCCATGGCAATAGGCAGTGCAAGAAATCATACTATGTAATGTAGGTAAGTGCTAACAAGTAGTCTGAAATTTTAGGTCTTAGCATTTTTTTAGTTTATTTTAATGACACTATTTCAATTCCAATGACAATGACGCTAGTAATAATTTTTTTTAACTTTTTCAATTTTGAGATATTATTATAGATTCTAAGTTCTGCTATTCTTTTCTACCCGTTTAACAAACAGTGTAGTAGAAGTTCTAGACGTAAGAAGGCAAAAAGACAACGGTTGAGAGAACAAGCAAAAGTTGGAAACAAAGAGGTAAATTGTTGTTACAAACTACACACTTTTAAAGCTTATGCTCAGACCATTTTTTTTCCTTTTATAATCTCTGTAGTTTTTAATTTTGCAGCCTAGACAGCAGAAATTAGTTGAAACAGAAAATCAGAAATCTTTGGGTGTAGATAGTGGCAAGTGTGCTGAAGAGCATAATCAATTAGATAAGAATGAAGAGGATAACATTGTTCCTGTAGTAGTAAGACCAGGACACATTCGCTTTGAGCCCATTGGGAATGGTGTGTGTTTTAGTTTGTATGAATTCTGGTTTTTCTTTTCCTTTTTCGGTACCACTGTTCAACATTTGATGTTACCAGTTCATATGCTTTGTCAGCAATTTTCATTGAACTCTTTCATATTTCAAATGTCTGATATAATTATTTGTTCCAGGGGATACAGATCAGGTCATCGCGCACCGTGAAATTCCTGTATGTCTCATGTTCCTGTTTCTTTCGCTCTTTCTAATAAAAATTTTGTGCTTCCCACCTCTATCCCTAATATATTTTATTAAACCAAAATTGAGATGTTGTCCATTCAATTTTTATCCATGGACACATCCTTTTACTTTATACAATTTCACTTTTATGTTTCCTTTATTGCAGCTTCTTTTACATATTTTGTTGAGTTTGAATATTGAACAAGGCATATAGTCATTTTGATTATTCGTATTTGTTTCTTACTATTGTTGTTATGATGATGAAACTGCTTTTGATATTATTTGTTGACTTCTGAAAGGGTTTATACTTTAGTTTACAATTTCAGCTAGCTCTTACAATTGACTTGTCACTTGACTCACTTCTTTAATTTGTTTGGAGAGGTGCATTTACATTCGTATAGAAGCAAACCTGCCTTTATAGTTCAGCTTATTGTAGTTGTTTCTCTCCTTTTACTTTCATGTGCTTGGTCCCAGTAATATTGATGCTCCACTTTTATCTCATTTAATTAATTCTTGTTTCAGGGAACTTTCCAATTGAATGGAGTAACCAGCAAGAAGAAAGGTCAAAAATGGGGTAAAGAGGGACCTGTGTTTTTGAAAAAGAAAGATGACAAATTTCTTAATCAAGAGTCTTTAGAAAAGCAAGCTGCAGAAGAGGAGACACCACTTAACCGTTCCATAGACTTTAACAAGCTTAGACCATGTACAACTATGCCTGAGGTATGTAACTTATTATTACTTGTGAAATCATACATATTTTCTAGTCTCTTATCAGAGGTTAAAATGTAGTAGAACATTAAAGATCAAATACGAATTAGGGAAGTCAGATTTTGCTGTCAAGAGACATTTAGACTTGTTTTGGCCACTAAAGTTAAAGCTAAAAGTAAAAGCTGACCACTAATTATAGGTGAGTTTGCTGTTAAAAGCTAAAAATGGATTTGAAGTTCAATAGACAGACCAACTTTTAGCTCCACACATCCTTTAATGTCTTCTGCTCAAATACATGATATAAAGCTGGGTGCGGCAGTAGAACATTTTTTCATGTCAAGTGGCTTGTTATTGTTATCATTGGTGCCGCTGTTGTAGTCGTTTTGTTTTGATGATGTGGGCTATAATATGTTGTGTGAACTGCAGGAAGGTGATTTGGTTGCATATCGGTTGATCGAATTGTCATCGTCTTGGACACCTGAGCTATCCCCCTTCCGTGTATGCCAATTTTGATGATATCTACTCAAATGCTCATATTTGACATAAAATGTACCATAAAATGGTTTCTTTTTCTATAGGTGGGAAAATTATCACGGTGTGATCCTGCTTCTGATAAAATTGTGCTAGTGCAAGTCCCAGAGTATCCAATTGTTTTAGAGAAGGATGAAGACATGGAATCTGCTGTACAACCAGTTGTGTCCCTCTATGGTGAAGATGGCTCTCTAGAGGTATTTAGTGATATGTAATTCTGTCAATGTGATATTGATATATCTATGATTTGGTTCTGTATTTATTAATAAATGGTTATAAGGATTCTTATAAACCACAATAAACAAGCTGCATTAGTTGGTATTTAATTATGCATGGAAATTTCAGTTCATATGCAGAAGTATACCGTCCATATTGTCAAGTATTTGAGAAATTTCAAATCGGTTGGGAAACTCTTTTTGGACAGTAGGACAGAGGCCTACAATCTAGCAAAAAAAGACTGACTGTCTACTGTTGCTTATTCTGTATTGTATTGATCCGAGGAATTACCTGGGCAGATTGATTATTCATGCCTTGCTGATGTCCGAATTATCAAGCATGGCAACTTAAACAAAGCCAGAACAGCTAATGGTGGACGCAGTGGAGTTGTTAAGCGAGACAAGAATCCTGCATCAGCTGTCAGGCAGCCTTACAATCATGTGCTAGCTCAGCCCTCCAAGAAAGGTATTATTATATATACATTCTAGGTATTAGGCTACTGGCGAAGTAAAATTCTATATTCAATACAAAATTGATTTTAATGCATGAAACAAGTTCTAATAACTAGAATTCATCTTTGTAGAAAATGGAAAATCAATTTCATGGGACGAAATCGGTGAGGCACTGAATGCAAAGAGGGCCCAGCTGTCACAGGGGAGGCAATGGGGTGAAGGTGAGAGTTCAGGTAATAGTGAGGTAGTGCATTGGCTCTCAACATGGCAATGATAAGATCAGAAAATGGAGTGTGAGGATACCTAGGAGCACAAGGCATTGTATCTTTTAGTTTGGTCGAATTACTAGATGAAAGTGCACTCCACAGTTTTTGTGAGCTTTTGAGTTAGGTAAGTGAATGAGTGCTATTTTAGTTATTAAAAAAAGCTGTAAAAAGTAAATAAATTCTACTCTACGTCTACGTAATGCAAGGTAATAGGTAGAATGAAGGCAACAACTATTGTTGTAGACTTGTAGCAGACGACATTTTCTGTTGACACAATACCTGGTGATAGGTGCATTTGGAAAAAAGAGGTGGGTAGTCTGATTAGTTATATTTTTTGCTGTGCTATTACCTTTATTTCACGCATTGATATTGGGGACCCAACATTGTGAAACCTTCAGACTGACCAAGCTATGTTTGGCGGGGTTAACAATGACATGGATGTTATTACCCAAAAGAGTTGTTAAGGTTTTTTGGTCAATTAGAAAAACTAGTTGTTAAGATTTTTTGGTTAATTAAAAAAATTAGTTGTTAAGGGTTGTGTATATGTTTCTTTGCATGGTTTAAGGGATAGAGTACGCTTCCACGCTATTCCTTAGCGGTAAGACTTTCTAGCGAATGGTCATATATGTATATATATTTGTTGTTGTTGCTATGTACTGTTCATAGTTCATTTGGATGAGAGTGAGGGATTTTTGTGGCTTAGAGGTCCACATAAAAAAACTTTCTATTGGAATTATGCAAACTTTACATTTGCACATGCAATTATGCGAACCACGGCGACATTTTGAAAATGAACTAGTTATTCATATTCTAATAAAATTCTGTTGTATGACATATGATAATTATTTTGAGTGCAAATGTGTACTTTCATTTATCGTCTCTTTCTTGTCCAATCATAAATGGAAGGATAAAGTATCGGATGAAATGCATCAAAAGTTATTTTCTTTTGCAAGTGGAGTATTTTAGTCACTTTCTTTTTTAGTAATTTATCTTAAATTATTTTACTTTTAAAAAGGAGCAAATTTATCTCTATTTACTTCTATTTATATTATTGGATATTTATTGTGGTTGAAATTGTAAGACTCTTAATTCTTTCACTAGGAATTCAAGTTCGAATCTCACCTGATTTTGTAAATGTTTTCTCTTTATTAATAAAAAAAGTGCACTTTAGAGCCCCTTTTTAAAAAAATTAATATTAGGGGAAAATACTCACATGATAAGGGATATTGTGAAAAATTAACTAATTTTTTTCATTTGTTACCTTTTTTTAGCACAATAATTTCATGTTTATCTCACATTTTGTTTTTGAGCATATGAATATTTTTCTGGCCTCTAATATATAAATAAATTAGTTATTTTAACTAATTTTGTTTTTAATTCTCTCAGTAAAAAAAATATTTACTCAATTTCTTACAAAGTTAAAAAAAATATATGTTCATTTTTTTTAATGTTAAAAATATAGATTTATTTTTGTTGTAATAAAATTGAGCATAGTTTTTTTTTTTTTTTTCTTTCTGATGGATTAAAATAAAACTTCCTATAAGAAGAGAATTATGCTATATAATTAAATTTTTTTTTTTTTGCTAAGAGAGAATGTAACTATTTATTAAAAAAAATGCTATGAATTGGAGATATGTCGCAAATGGTATGATACAGTTTTATTAGTAAATACAGTCGAGTCTAATAAATTATAATAAATAAAAAATTAACATGTCAGTTGTGATTGTGATATATTCGTATATATAATAGTATTCATTTATTATTTAGTTTGTAAATAATTATAAGAATTAAACAAAGTGCTTAATAATTAGACATAGTATTGACACAATATTTTAATTTAATTTTAATAAATATTGATAAATTATTAATAAATAGTTATATGCACTTTGAAAATAATAATAATTATATGTTCAAAAGTCAAAATATAAAATCATATAATTTTATAAAGTTGGTTTATTGTTTAAAAAAAACTTGAATATACTATAAGATATTTGTGAACATGAAATTATTGTGTTACAAAACAAAAACAAATTAAAGATAATAATTTATTTCCAACGATATTCCTTATCATGTGTATATTTTTATTTAATTTAAATATAATAATATAAATTGAAACAATTTGAATATAATAATATAAATTGAAACAACCTTGCACATTTCTAAAAGTAAAACTATTTGGAGTGACCCACTAAAAAAATAATAATTAAGGTATACCACTTGAAATATATATATATATATATATATATATATACTTCTTGTATTTATGTTTTTTTTCTTAAGTAAAATGGAACCCAGTCACATATGTAACTTAAAAAAGATGATTCTTCTCATTCCCACTCAAATGGTAAAACATAGCACCATAAAATAAAGTAGCACATTGCATGGAGTATACGGCTGTTTGAAAGTTTTCTTTTATCTCTCTGTTTTTTCTGAGGAAGAAGAAAATTCTATATAAAAGCGCTTTTTAATCGACTCTTAGCAACCAAAATTGAACTTGGAAGCAGAAATGGAGGAAGCTGTAACTATTTAAGTATTAGTAGTAGTGTATAGCGATCCCCTTCTCTGTACATATTTTGTTGCTGCAAAAAAAAAAGTAGTATTGATTTGTTGATGCATCACTCAAAAGCAGAGTTAGCAAGCTGCCCGGGATGCCAATTTAGCTTTCACTTCACATACCCCATATTGGCAATCACGTCTAGTAACCCTCTAAGCAGTCTTCTTTAACTTAACCGTGCCCATTTTCCTCTGTCTTTTCTAATAATAAACACCTCAATTGCTTTAGGAACTGCTCTGGCTCCTCACCTTCTCTTATTATCTGATAACATCACAAATCATTTAAAGTTGGAAAAATCAGTTTCATCATTCATCACATTGAAGCCACCACTTAACCAACCATGTAAATATTACCAGGCTTATCGCATGCTCAAGAGTGTTGAAGCCAGATTTAGTTATGACATTTATAATCTACAGTATTGATACATTTATTTAGTACAGAGTCACTTCCTAAAATCTAATTTTAGTGAAAGGGTCCTACTGCCATCTTATAAAAGTGAAGTGTATGTCAGAGAACTCAATTGTTATTTAATTGATGTAAATTGTTTGTAATTTCTGTCATGTTGTTAACATTCAAGTCATGCAATAAACAGGGAGAGAGTGAATAGTTGTAACTACCTGAAAAGGAGTACTCAGTGGTAAATGCATTTGCTTAAGGAGGCCTTGTCCAACTCTCTCCAAGCCGATATCACTTTTCTCTCTTGTGTTATTATGATATTCACGTCCCAACCAGATAAATACAATTGCCGGTATATTTCTGCTAAAACTCACACCTGGAACTAGTAAAATATACGTGGATCTAGAATCAAGTTTATTTAAGCTATGCTTGTGTATTTCATTCAGAAAAGGCCATTCATATAAAGCTGGGTTGATCTCATCTGCCGTCTCAGAAATCATTTCACATCTATTGTTAAATAACTCTGCCTCTAACATCACCTCTACTCTGTCATCTGCATTCTCAGATTGGCTATAACCAAAGTCCTTCTTACGAGTACTAGGGACTTGGGTTGACTCATCGACAGAGGGTAGCAACATTCGAGGTGGAGGATTACTTCCTCTACGCTCTGCAATAGATGGGGAAATCCCTTTACGTGGTTTACAAATGTTGGCTTCTCTCAAAGTATCATTGGCACGACAAGGCTTTGGAGACGACGGGGTAGTTTCTTTGTTAAGTGTATTAGAATTATCTTCCAAAGAAGTATTCTTAACAGAACGAAGATCTATAGAGCTTAAACCAGATGGTGAAGGTTGTTTAGGAGACAAGTATGACCAATCAGACCAATTAGAAGATGATGGTGAAAAGGTAAATGAGCTAGCATGCTCAGAGGTAGTAGAAGGTGAAAATGTAGAGGACTTGGAACTAAACTTGAAACTACCGTCTAGAAAACAAGAGAAAGAATCAGGTGAACCAAGAGGTGTTGATGACCATGAAGTATGATTAAAAGGGGCATTTTGTTCAACCTGTTCAAAACTAGCTTTCATCCTATTTGGGCTGCTACAAGGAATACATTCAAAGGAATCTGGTGAACCACAAAATTGGGTTGATGATGGTGTCAAAGGTGATGGAGTATCCACTAACGAAACAGGAAGTTCTTCTTCCATATGGGTATCTATGATCATGTCTGAAACATCACTAGAAGGAGTGATATCACATACCAATTTGGAGGATGTGACTAATTCTTTCATAAGCCCAATAGCAAACTTTCGCCGGAGTCTGCTCCATCCGTTTTCTCTGGCAGGAAGAGAGGTTTCTGATCCAGTGTTCGACACTGAAAAAGGTGGAACAACACCACCAGCAAGAGCCTTGTGGAAAAGCTCAAAATCTAGATTATATTCATCCACCTTCCTTTCCCCAGCCTTAACACTTACAAAGGGAAAAGCTTTCTCCTCTGTGACCTCCATCTTGTCAAATTCATCTGTTGAAAGATTTCCCTTAGCAAGAGCATCCCAAAATTCCATAGGCTCTTCACCTTCTTTGATATCCAGGATTGGACCCTTTGCCCTCTCATACCGAACGACCTGATAGGCTGCGGCCATTGCATTATTTGACATAACAGAGTTGCAATTCCTACCATTCCAAACATATATAGCAGAAGGAACATGCACGACAAATGCTCCTCGAGAATCTAATGCTTCTTCGACTGGACGATTTATCATCTTTGGAACAAGATGAAGAGGATCATATGATGAATGAGGGGCCATACGGTACATCCTTAACATAGAATTTGGACTAGCAGGCGTAGCATGAACCCTCTTCTGGCACTGAAGAAGCTGACAAGCAAAACCCATATTTGGATTAGTCACCCCACGTGCAGCTTTAACATACTGAAACGCATCTTCAAAGCTCTGGCCTTTTCTCCACATAAGGTATGCAATGACCAGAGAGGTTGATCTTGAGACTCCCTGACAACAATGAACAAGAACCCTCCCACCTTGCTCTCTAACATCTTCAAAATAATCAAACACATCATAGAGAATGCTTGTAATATCCTCAGATGGACTATCTTGCAACCAAAGAGTTTTATACACAAGATCGATTTTGAAATACTCAGGACAAACAAACCCTACACAATTCAGCACATGGGTTATTCCATGTTTCCTTAAAACTTCACGGTTCTTAGCCACAGCATCACTTCCTAAGTATATATGATCAGCAATTCTAGAGCACTCCTTATCAAAAAAAGCAAGCTTATCTCTTTTAAATTCAAATTCTCTTACAGTTTTATCTGAATTTGAATTTCCAAGTGGATGGATCGATCCTCTGGGTGTTTGCGAATAAGGCCAAATTCCCAAATCATCTGAACCTGCCCTTGGCCATTCTTCAACATTACGCGGTGTTATTGAAAGTGGCTGAAGTGGAGGCAAACAAGACCTCGATTTAGGATTAGGATTCGTTTGTGACTTGGGATTAGAAACAGGCTTATTTGGTGACCGGTCAGTCCAAGAAGCCGACCGGAAATATGTTTTCCGGTTAGGAACGGGAAGCCGATCCCGCTTATCTTCTTTCGCTGACATCTGATAAAGTGTTCAGAGAATGGTGAAAACTAAAAATTACCCTTGAAAGGAAGCATCATGGAAAGCACATAGACAACAAGGTTTTTGGAATTTTCAGTCTGCTTTTACCATTTCCCACCTAAAATCCCTGACACTTTCACTAAACTTGCACCTTTTATTCTAGAGAGGTTGTTGAAGAAGCAAATTCAAACACGAAAATGACATGGTAAAACCCCAACAGAGTCATTAGGATTATATGGACTCACCCAATAAATAGACAAAAATAAAGGGAAGGAAATTAAAACTAATAATATTGGGTTTGAAGAGGGACTTACTGGAAGAAGAGGAAAAATTTAGGAGGCTTTGAAATCATAGAAAGAAGGAAATGAGAGAGAGGACAGAGGAAGACTGAGTTTTGTTGAAGGGGGAAGGAAAGGAAGGAGTTGGACTCAGTCATCACACAAATGGGTTGAGAGTCGTTGGCCGGTTTTAGACTGGATACAGGGTCGGTCAAAGTGCCACGTCATCGTGGAAAAATCCCATATTAAGCATGCATGTCAAGTCTTGTGATGTTTGTTTGTTACACAAATTGAAAATAAAAGTCTTGTGATGTCATTCATGTCGTTCAGCCCGAGATGTTTGGTAAAAGCCAAAAATTAATATTTTATATTCAAAATAAAAAAGCTTCAAATCATTTATTTACCTACCGTCTTTTTGTGAGTAGATTTGTTAGAAATTAGTTGTAAATTTAAAAAAAAAAAATGATAAGAAAAGTAACTTGAATTTATCCTCTCACATTATTTTTTTTTTTTTATATATATTTTAAAAAATATATATATAAGTAAATAAATTTACAAGAATAGAAGACCTAAATAATTATGGATCCACTCATATACTCATGTCATCGACCTATCGACCGTGTTTAGTCGAGCTCGAGTATGTGTGGCATTTTATTTTTTTACAAAAAAATTATTTTTTTACAAAAAAATTATTTTTTTAACGGTCAGTTAAGATTAGACTCAGTCAGTAATTTTTTTTTTCTCTTTTTCTTCTTTCGTTCTTATCCAAACCGAGTCACCACGATTCCACGTTGTAATCGTTACGTTACTATTGCCTGTCTGATCTTATCTTCACGTTATTTTTTGTGACCATTGGGCTCTATTTTGAGTCTATAAAAGGAGCCTCAGTTCTTAATTCTAAACACATCTATCAATACACTTCTCTCTCTCTCGTTTAACTTTGTTCTTTCTGTTCCTCATAGTGATACAAAAATATAAATTTTAAATACAAAATCGCAGAAACACAAATTCAAAAAAATATTTTCTTATACAAAAATTTTCTATTTATGTTTTGGTTCTGAGCAACATAAATTTGGAAATGTAATATTCTGAATTTCAACTGTACAGTGAAGCTTCAAGACAGAAAAAGAGTTCTAGCCTGTTTTATTCTGAGGACAATAGGGTTGACTACTGCTTACACATTTTAGGCAGAGTCACAAAACGACTTAAAAAGAGCGACCTAAACTACGACTCAATTCAAACAGTATATTTCAATATATTGATAATTTCGTTTTTTATAATTTTTATCTACTAGTAGTAACTGATTCTTAGGCTATATTTTGCATCCATATTTTTAGTTTAAAAAAATACTTTAATTTTATAATTTTAAAGTAAAATGTTTTAATCATATATTTAAAAAAAAACACTAATTACATACATTTTAGATCCGTATTTATTTGAAGAACAGCACAAGTCAACATTACCTTCAAAAAAAAAAAAAAAAAGTTCACAAAAATTCGCTACTTTTAGAAAGAAAAAAAGGGTGGCAAAAGTATAATATTTTAAAAATAATAGATTTATATTGGCCCACAAAATAAACTTATATTACCATTTATATGTCCTTTTTTATAAAAATAATGGATTTTTAATGCCTCCAAATAAATATGAGTCTAAAATATATTTTTAATAAAGGGTGAACTTAGATTGTCTTAAAAAAAAAAAAAAAAAAGAGGCTTTCAAGAAGGTTTTCTACCACTAGTTTAGTTGGAACTCACAAGGTGAGTGCTTCATTAGGTATAAATGTAAGAAATTAAAATTTTAATTATCCAAAGATAGCAACATAATGAATATCTATCAAGTTTGAATGAATTGAAAATGAAAGAAATTTAATCTCATTGTTATATTTACTGGCTTCATTTTATCTTATAATGTTTGAGCCAAATAATACTGGAATCAGTTTAACAAATATTTTTAATAATATTTTGTTCGGATTAAGCATTTATAAAATCATAAAAGAACAATAAAATTAGAAACATTATTTAACTACCAATCTACCATGTGACTCAATTATACAACTCAAGGTCAATTTTAAATATATAAGTCTAATATTAAGCTCATCTCAAATTTTGGAGTAAATCTATTAAAACTAAAATGTCATGAACGATATCATAAGAAAGAAAATATAGTGGAGTAAAAGTGTAGAATAAAAAAAATTAGGAATTATTTGTATAGTTGAGAACGTGTATTGCCTTTCGTGTTTAAGAAGATTGGAGAAAAGTACTTACTAAATTTTGCATGGCAGCAGGAAGAGCTATCTCCTCTTCCCCATCTCCCCCTTTTTGCCTTTTTTTGCCTTTCTCGCCGGCATCTACTTAAAAAATTGTTTTGAAAAGCAAAGTGTTTTAGTTTGCCCTTGACAATAAAGTTGAAGCACTTTAAAGATACTGTGACTTTAAAAGCACTTTTGAAAAAAAATAATAACTTTAAAATAACGGATCCTACCTATTTTATGAAATACTCTTTATAAAATTATTAATTGTCACTTTTATTAATTTAAAATTTTCAGACACCCTTATATATATATTATTAGAGTTTTTCCAAATTATATATATACACACGTATAATATTGTTGCCAAATGGTTATAAGATTTTTTTTTTCTTCCCCAAATGCATTATTACATCTCTATAGAACTGTTTGGAGAATAGACATTAGATAAATGTGACAATTATGTTAGATTAGCCATGTGTCTTCTTTCGAAATGATTTTTTTTTTTTTTTTATAATAGTAGCAAGAGGCATCGAAAAACTGGAGCACGACTGACAAAGCTACGTATTCGAAGAGCAGGAAAACTACGCCCATTCCCGAAAGGCAAACAGTGCGTCCCACAAGCTTCGAACTTACGCCCTGCCATGTGAGGACAGAGACTAGGGATGAGCATTTTATTCCTAGGTTCAGGTAACTGCGGTTAATCGATTCGTTAGGAACAGTTAACATCCACTGATTTTGGGGGCAGGGATGGGACGGAAAATACCCGGATATAAATTATTTGGGACGGGGCGGGGACGGTTATACCTAAAATCGTACCCACCCGTACTCGAAATATATTTTACAAATTTAATTTAAATATATATAAAAAAATTATTCTTAAAAATGCTTACTAAGGGACTCGAACTTGGGGTAACAGCATCAACACCCTTTATTATATCTACCAGACCACTTTTTGTTTTATATTTATTATAACATTTAAATGTATTTGTTTATTAAAATTAGTTATTAGTTAAATACATAGAAAACATGTTAAAGTAACCCTAGTCTCTAAATCATTTTCATTTCTTTCTTACTATTTTTTTCTAGTCTCCAACTCCAGCTCGCGGAGCTATCTTTTTCTCCGAAAGTTTTTGCCTCTTCGTCGGATCTCCGCCTCTCCCACACGACCTCAAAGCTGTCTGCCTCTCCCACACGGCCACACCAACAACGACACCATTCCCCAGTCCCCACACTCTCAAACCCGCGATCCTCTTATCCGAAAGTGACTACCTCTCCGGCTCCCCCACATGGCCTCAAAGCCGTCTGCCTCTTCCACACGGCCACACCAACAACGGAGTCATTCCCCACACTCTCTCATCGTTCCCCGTTCGTCATTTCTTGCTCTCCATCCCCTCTTCTGTAATATGTAAGCTACATCTCTCTAACTCATATTTTAATTTTGTTATCCAAGATACTAACTTCTTGTTTCAAAATGAGTGGGTTCTATTGAAGTATAGCACTGTAAGCTTAAAGCTTTTAACATATTTTATACTGTTGTCTGTTATGGGTTAACTGGCAAAATTCTTCTCATATTTTTTGCAAACACATGGGTGCACATAGTAGAAACTGCAAAAGCTCACACAAATATGTGCTTTTTAAAAAAAAATGGATATGGGACTTTTTTTTGTTGTACCCATCCTCGCCAGATCCCAGTTCGGTTATAACCATACATGAACCGAAGCAATTTTTGGCAATTTTGGTTAGACAGTTAATTGTTCGATTTTGAGGACAGATATAGCAAAAATCGTCTCCGTCTATTTTCATGCCCATCCCTAACAGAGACCTGGTGCTTAGCTACAGGAATCCGACCACTAAATTACCCAATGGTTGGTGTTTCGAAATGATTGTGTTCAGATACTATTTTTTTTTATAACAAAATATTTAGGTATTAATTAATATATGAAAATTTTATTTAATTGTTTTTTTATAATCTATTTATAATATTAAAAATTATATATCTTTAAGATATGAAGAAGTTATAATTTTTTTTTTATCTATTGTAAATTTATAATCATCACAAATAATATGTCAAAAATTTATTTTTCAAAACAAACCTCATGTATAAAGGCGGAGCTAATTATGAGCTTGGGCTACAACCCAGTTTGGTTTTCTTTTATTTATATATATATAATTATAATTTTACCTTTGAAACCCTAATAAATAAAACCTTTCCTTCCGCCCTCCTTCTTCTCCTTCTTCTCTGTCCTTTCTCTTTCTGTTATCCTCTCCACCAATTGCTACTGGTTATTAACTGTTAGCAATGAGTATACTATTCAACTTCAGCAACCAATTAAGTACCTATCAAGAGAAAAAGATATCTTCCAATAAATCTAGGTAGAAAAATTAATAGAACCCATTTCCATTTTATGCTGCTCTGTTATTTAGAACTCTTTTTTTATTTCTGAATTTTTTTTTGTAGGTTTTCCATTTTTTTAATACAAGTTTCTATGTTTATGTACTTACCCAGAAGAAAAAATATATATAATTTGTAAATTATTTAAATATATTTTGGGCTAGCCGTTTGATTTTGATTCCTAAAAGTAATTTTAATTTTTTTTTTCTAAAGGAAATTGTAATACTGTTTAGTAAGATATGAATTTTTGGGCATTTTTAGTTTTGAAGGTCTGTTTTGGCTTGTCAATAATATTCTTATATTGATATATAACGGAAACTAGTTAAAATTACAAACATAGTTTTCTTATTGTTACATTAATTTAAGAGAACTACTAATCTACTACCCACTTTAGCCCCTTATAAAAAGTTTCTATCTTCACCCTTGCTTATGTGGGCTCCCTACTGCATCATTAGCCAATTCATCACACCCCTTTAATTAAGGGTGATTATTGTGTTGTATTCATCATATTTTTGTTGTATTTATTTTTATATTATTTATATCTTATTTTAGTATTATTTATGTTTAATTTTTAGATTAGTTAATATATAAAAAAATTTACTCAATTTATTTTCGTGTTCCCTATTTATAATAGTAAAAAATAACAAAAAATTTAAGAACATGCAAAAACTATTTGTCAATTCTTACTAAATAATTTATTTGTATCGTGTCATGTTATCGAATTGTGTTCCTAGCTTCAATTGTAATATCACAAATTTTGTGATATTTAGCCGTGCTAAAAATTATGAATTAACTATAACTAAATTTTGTATTGGTATTTTATTCTATTGTTGTGTCGTATTAAACATTAACAACATTAGATACATTATTGTTTACTTTGAAAAAATAACAAAAATAACATATTTTAAAACTTATAATAACAAAAATAGCATTCTTGTGTTCAAACTTATATTTTTAATTGAAATTGAATGACGGCAATTTAGACCCGTTCGTTGTTGAACGTTCAATATTACAAATTCATATTAAACGTTCAATATTACTGAAGTGCTAGTTTTATTATTATAAATTTTAGAGTATTATTTTTAGTAATTTTTTTTATGCTTTTTTACTTCACTTCAATATAATTAAAATAGGACACTAATATCTTTATTTATTACTCAAAAGTAAGTAATTGAAGCATCAAATCATCGATTAATGTTTGTAATAAAATTAAAAACTTGAGATTATAAATGGAAACAAATAGCAAAACAAAATAAAAAAGAATGGTAGAATTTAAAGGCAGTAAGCCTCTTTTTATATAAGATTTAGATTTAAAAAAAAAAAATCTGAAACGTTATTGTAAGGTGTGTAGAAGTGGTCCATTGTTACCATTGAAAGTGTTGCACTTTGCATAAAATTTACGTTTGGCATTGAGTTTGGGAAAACATTGAAACTAGTTAGAGTCAATACCTCGAGTAGGTGAGAGTAGCATTGGAGAAAAATAACTTGGACAATGAACAGTGCACCGTAAAAATAAAGTAATATATAAAACATATTTGTTTCAAAGCAATTTTACTTAAATCCATTAAATACTTTTAATATTCATTTCTTTTCAAAACGCCTTTTTTGTTTTTTTTATTAAATAATCTGATATTACTCTTCTGAAGTTGATTTAATTAACGTGCCATTTACAACAAAGCAACCATCTTGTGTTTCTCGTTCCATTTCTGGATGTAGTCCACTGCCCAAAGCCTTCTAGTCAAAGCCAAATAGCAGGTTCATTATGGAAGTCCTTGGGTTTAATGTAGAAAAATATTGTTGATAGGGAAATGGAATAGCTCCAAATAAAAAAATAAAAAATAAAAACAAGAATATATTTTTATTTGATATAGGTTTTTTTTTTTTTTTTTAAGTCTAATTATACTATATAATTTAACCCAATCATATTATTTAAAATATATCACAAATTTATAATATTTAAATTTTCTAAAAATTAAAGACAAGCAATAATAAAGTATATAAACTAAATTAAAAATATTTTTATTCAATTTAATACATATATTAATTCACATAATATAATTTAATTGATTCTTTGTTAATAAAAATTCTATACTTATTTATTTATTTTACATATTTAATTTTATATTTAATTAATAATTAATATATTATTTAGTATCATAATTTAATACGCCACCTTGGTCAATAACGTCGATCGCCTTCAAACAAACCTAATCAAGTGGACTAGCTAGCTGTTGAATTTTGACCCTTTACTACAACTAGTAACCAATCGGATTTCATTAAAAAAGAAAATCGGACACTTTGAATAGAACAGCCTGTTTTAACTTTTTGTTCTAATTTTTTTTTTTTTAAAAGACCGAACTATATTATTAATTTTTAAATTTTAAATAAATTTATATTTAAATTCATAAAATTTTAAATTATATAATTTAATGTTTAAAAATTTACAAATAAATTTTTAAATATTACAATTTAATCTTAAATTTTTAAAAATTTACACAAAAATCATAAAATTTTGATTAAAAAATATATATTTTAGTACTAAAAATAAGATCTATATGTAAAATTTTAAAATTAAATTGTATAATTTAAAAGTTTAAGAATATATGTATGAAATTTTAAATTTTAAATATTAAATTTTAAAATTTAGAATATAATGGTCGTTTTAGTTAAAATTACACTCTGTTTTTTTTTTAAAAAACAAGAGGGGGAGGGTGCTGACTTGTTGATATGACACTAGATTACTACATTACTCTGTTTTGAGCCTCTACTAAAGACATGCATTCACTTCCACCAGATGGATTTATTGCAAACGTAAGTGGCTTTCTTTTCATTTTCAATAATAGTTTTTTTAAATATACAGTGACTGAAATATGTTGAGGTTGGGATGGCTCGATCCCGTAATTCATCTGAAATCGAAATATCCATATCTGAACTACGTTGTGGGGCCAAGACTTCCTGTACATTGAATATATATATATATATATATATATATATATATATATATAATTATATATATTATAATAATTTTTTTATTATATATATTTCAATTTTATATTTAAAATTTATTAAAATTGTGAACGTTTTATACTTCTTCATAAAATATCTAATTAAATTTTCATATCTATAACTATTTTTAATCAAATTAAAATTATACTTTTAGCTATTAATTATTGTACACATTATATTGGTTCATGTTCAATCATTATTTATAACAATTATATATATATATAAAAGAGTGATCATATATTAAAAAATATAAATTAATTCATTTTATAACACTAATAATATTTAAAATTTATATTTATATATTAAAATGATTTTTATTTATTATTTGAAACTTGATCGCTTAACATTTCATTTTAATTTCATCTCTGTCTCATATTGCACGAGATTCAAATTTATATATATATATATATCTATATATATATATATATATATATATATATATTATTTCTTTGTTCACTTAAATCATGTATTATTATGTTAAGTTAATATTATTTTTTAAGTGACTACATCTCATCTTAGCATTTTTCACAAGATCATAAGGGTGAGAATTCTCCACTAGTAGATTTGGAGGGTTTATGATTTTTGGAGGTTCCCACTCTATATGTTTTTATTTTTTAAAATCTTTATAGTTGAGAAGATGGAAAGAGAAACACATGCTTCTCCTTGGACGAGAGAGAAATCAGCACGTGCATATCTCATGACCAAAAGGAGAAGCTTGAGTTACGCTTATTGTAAGGCAAACCAAATTATAATTTTATAACACTATAAACCCACTACCAATTATAATATATTTAATATTCTTTATTGTTTTGAAAATATATATATATTTTTTAAAATTATTTAAAAGAACTACTTAAAACTTAATAATGTAAACTAATTTTATTATTTTGTAATTTATTCATGAAGTTGGTTTTAAATTTTAATTAAAATGTATATCTTTGTTATATACTTTATCATTAATTAATTTTATTGTTTTTTTTTTTTTTACCTTATTATTTTCTAACTTTATTTTCATCTTATTATTAAAATTAAAATTATTAGAATTTTTTTTTAATAATGCCTTAAAATATTACGGATCTTGTTTACCATCTGAGTCCTCTTACGTCCCTGAAAAATTTTAAGTGAAATTTAAATCTCTCTGTTAGAATCGTGAGGAAAGAAGGTGTTTATCACTCCTATTGTTTATATCAATTATAAAGTTTATCCATGTTAATTAAAGATGTAAATTGAGATGTAATTGAAAAAGTTTTTAATTACAGATCTAATAAGCCTAGAGGGGGGTGAATAGGTTATTTTCAATTTTCAACAAATATTATATAATCTAATCACAACGACCAGACATGCAATCGCGTGTAAAGATAAATGCGGAATAATAAAACGACACACGATATTTTTAGGTGGAAACAACCTAGGCCACAACAATGACCTAAGAGGAAAACCACCGGTCCACCGGTCCACCGGACCACCTAACTATCCACTATGAAAATAATGTTCAATTACAACCATAGAGTCCAGAACTACCCGTCGCAGATAGATCCCCATTTCTGTAATTTACTTACGAGCCGCTTGCTCCTTTCACAGCCTCCAATAGTTAGATGTCTGGATCCGGACCAACGTTCCGATCTACTTGAGTCACACAAGATCAACCGAACCCGTCACCTTCAATAATTTCGAGTCACACGAAATACTGAAGCCGTCACCTGTAACGTTAGCACAATAACACAAGTGCAATGCGTGTCCTAGAGCGGATTCAAACAATGAATAATCCTAACTAGCAAATATACTAACATGCGATGTAAAAACAATATCAGCTAGCAAACCCTAGAACATTCAATTAAGCTCAATATCATGCAAATCAATTAGGCATATGAATATAACATGAGAAAGCCTAAGAACAATAGATGAAGAGAATAAGCACAATTCAGATGCTAGAAAGTATTAGTGCTGTATAATTCTAAATGCTCAAGTTGATTGATTATGCATAAACATCCCTTCACTTATATAGAGTCCAATCCTAGTTCAAATAGGATTTGCAATTCACTATAACTCTTTTCCTATCAGGATTTACCAATTACCACAATTATCCTCAAATAAGAATACTGTTCTTAACATTAAATGTGGTCAATTAGGTAAAAGAAACATAAGGGTCGAATTAAGAAATAGAGTTTGAGTAGGAATATAATACTGGCTCGATCGATCGAGACGGCCTGTCGATCGATCGAGAAGGTCTCGATCGATCGATACACAAAGCTCGATCGATCTAACTCAAACAGAGAGAACCTGGATCGAAGTTGTTCTATACTCGATCGATCGAACATGGTTCGATCGATCGGTCCAATTGCTCGATCGATCCAGTCCAAACAGAGAGCACCTAGATCGAAGTTGTCTCAGTCTCGATCGATCGACCACTCGATCGATCGAACAATACTCTCGATCGATCGACCAACATGTGCACAATACATTTTTCGTTACGATCCATACTAAGTGTCGTGCTCAATTGTGTGCAGATGTATGCATGATGGAATATTATACCTGTCATATGGGCGTTGCAAGCTTGGTGACTCCATCATCACGTGTGGTCTGAATAATTGTTGAATTCCTATTCTAGATTACAATCAAACATTTTGTCCACGAAAATTGCCAATACAAAATAAACCTTACAATCTCCCCCTTTGGCATTTTCGTGTGACAAAATCACTCTCTCACTACATAACGCTCAAGGTTAAAATATCATTACATCAATTACATAGTGGACTGTCTATGATCTGGTGGACCATCTTCGCTTGATACTTGATACGCTCGGTCCACTGAAATTAGACAAACAAATAGCACACAAATGTGGCTTGAAAGCCTCATTGCTTATTAGTTCAGTGTACATAAAAGTGCGAAAGATATGTAGTGTATGTGGACATGGATCTTTCTCCCCCACAACTAATAAATGCAACATCTCCCCCTAAATTCAATCTCCATAGCAACATGAATAACATGAATCTTTCTCCCCCTTTTTGGCATACGAAATTGACAAATCATGAAACACTAAAGATGATAAGAGTCACTCTCAACAAGGTGGGCTAAAAATGCATAAGAGCACACATGTATATGTCCAAAGCATGTAGGAGGAATTGCATAAGTCAAAAGAAGAATAATGAAATATGTATGCAATGACTCCCCCTAAGTTCTATGACTCTCTAGACGAAAAACAAATTCAAATTTTTTTTTTTTTTTTTTTTATTTACCACACAAAGTAATGAACTCATTTAACACGAATAAGCATACCACCAATTGAAAAAATTATTTTTGCTTAAATTTTGATTATTCATTGTATTAGCAAAATAAATAGGTCACATAAGCACACTAACACATATAATGACATATTGACATTCACTTAAGGTAGTATACAAATGTGAACTCCACTTGTATTCCAATAATTTCATTTATGACCAATTTTAAGAGACTCAAAAGAAAATAAGTTCATCTATCATGCTAAATCATAATTGAGTCATCAATCTTACATAATAAAATATGTCTATGAAAAAAGAGATTTTTTTTTTTTTTTTTTAAACATTTTTGCTCTTTCTTTTTGTACATGCCAAATAGAATTACTCAATTAAATTTTTACCATTTTTTTTTTAAACATGTACGAGCCATAAATCTAATATGATGACTTTCACACTAGTTATGAGGTAGCCCTCTCCGCTCACTACGGTAGCTTCACACATCATAGTAGGTAGCCCTCTCAATACTAGTTATCTCCCTAAGATGAAATATTTTAAAAAATAAGAAATAGAACACAATATAATTTCGCAGTCAAGATTAGCTCAAGTCTTAGAGTCTTTCAAAATTAATCATAAATTTCATCGATGACATACATGAGTGTTCAGTGGGTGTGTGCATAAGTTCAGTCAATAGTGTCATCATATGGTAACCAAGTAAATATGTGCAGAATTTTCAATTTTAGCATAGAATATACAATGAGAATCAAAATAAGCCACAAAAGATAAGGTTGTAAAAGTATAAGCATCATTTGAATCCAAAACCTTGTAGACCCTTTTTTTTTTTTTTAATCCAAAAAAAATAACAACAAAAAACGAAATAAATCAAAAAAAATACTCACCTAGGGTCATTTAAGCACTCAAACAAAAGTACTTAGGTGGTCTAGCAATAGTGATCAATTGATAGGAAACATGCAATCTTTCCTAACCCAAATTTTCATGAATTTTGATTTCTTTATGTTTTTGGGTTGAGACTTAATTGCATTAGATTTTAAAGGCATACTCTTAGGCTCATATTTCCTATTCAAATTCAACATAGGCATGGTGTGATGATAATTATGAGTTCTATACCTATAAGCATGAAGATGATCATTAAATCGAAAAGCATTCATCAAAAATCTACAGTTAGGTCGAATATGGCCTTTTCTACCACAATGATGACAAACAGGCACAAACTTAACAGTTTTAGCTACTGCAATTTTAGTGGGTGTTTGTGCAGAATTTGTAGCAGTAGAGGTAAAGTTAGATGACCTTACAAATGTAGTTTTTGAAGTGGAAGGTGTACAGTTTTCATCTTGGAAACCAAGTCCACGAGTATCACCGAAAGGCTTACCAATGCTCAACATCTTATCAAGTCGTTCAGCTCCAATTGTTAATCTCTTGACAGTTTCCTTTGATTGCTCCAACTCCTGCACAAGCTTTGAATTTTCCTGTTCAATACCTGCAAGACTTAAACTTAACTTGTCAAAATGCTCAGACAGTTCAACTTTTTCTTTTTCTAAAACTGATAAATTAAGGTCCTGCAAATTGATCTGTTCATTCAGCTTTGTTACAGTTATGAGTAGTTTATCTTTTTCTTTCTTGCATTTAATTAAATCAATAAATAACTCCTCAAAACTGTTTGCATTAAATTTATCAAGGATTCGTTTACTTCCCTCTTCATCTGAGTCAAAGTCTGACTCACTGGAGTATCCACCAACAGTTGATGTAAAAGCTACGTAGTTAGAGTTGACATTTTCTGAACCACTAGCTTGGTCTTCATCACTTTCTGTGTCACTAAGGGTAGCATTGAAAGCGTTTCTTGTTTTCTTCTTCTTGTTGGCACAATCTGCTGCATAGTGTCCAAAACCATTGCATTCAAAACATTTAGGACCAGTGGGTTTAGATTTCTTACCTTCTGAACTCATTGGCGTGAATTCTCTTCCCTTACGATATCTTGATTTTTCTTTAATCTGTAGATCCTTTTTGTTGAACATTTTCTTGAGTTTTCTAGCTAGAGTGAGTAGATCTTCATCTTCTACATCATCATCACTATCGTCAGCTTCGGTGGTTTTGAGAGCAATTCCAATGTTCTTTTTGGGTGCTGGAAAGTTCATCTCAAATGTTTGAATTGACCCAACTAGTTCTTCAATCTTCATGGTGTCAATGTCTTTGCTTTCCTCTATCGCTGTAACCTTTGCTTCAAAGCGTTCTGGTAATGAGCATAAGACTTTTCGAACCAACCTGCGTTCATCAATTTTATCTCCAAGATTTGAAGAAGAGTTAGCAATATCACATAAATTAGCATAAAAATCAGAAAACGTTTCATCCTCCTTCATTCTAAGATTTTCAAACTTAGTAGCTAGCATGCGAAGTTTTGTTCGTTTAACTTGGGACGTGCCCTCATGGGCAACCTCTAGAGTGTCCCAAGCAGCCTTAGCAGTTTCAATATCAGAAATACGTCGGAATTCATCCGGAGACACAGCACTAAAAATAGCATTGATGCCCTTTTGGTTCCAGCCACTACCAATTTTATCTTGAGAAGTCCAATCAATTCTAGGTTTAAGTGTGACTACACCATCCTTGGTAACCGTAGGTGGTTCCCAACCATAAAGCACAGAATTCCATACACTTTCATCTAAGGAACGTAAAAAGGCTCTCATACGAGCCTTCCAATATGGGTAGTTAGACCCATTAAAATAAGGTGGACGGATTGTAGAAGAACCCTCTCTAAAATGATCCATAATAAGGTCCTAGGCAACACTAAGTATATCTAGTGACCCGCTCTGATACCAATTGAAAAAGTTTTTAATTACAGATCTAATAAGCCTAGAGGGGGGTGAATAGGTTATTTTCAATTTTCAACAAATATTATATAATCTAATCACAACGGCCAGACATGCAATCGCGTGTAAAGATAAATGCGGAATAATAAAACGACACACGATATTTTTAGGTGGAAACAACCTAGGCCACAACAATGACCTAAGAGGAAAACCACCGGTCCACCGGACCACCTAACTATCCACTATGAAAATAATGTTCAATTACAACCATAGAGTCCAGAACTACCCGTCGCAGATAGATCCCCCTTTCTGTAATTTACTTACGAGCCGCTTGCTCCTTTCACAGCCTCCAATAGTTAGATGTCTGGATCCGGACCAACGTTCCGATCTACTTGAGTCACACAAGATCAACTGAACCCGTCACCTTCAGTAATTTCGAGTCACACGAAATACTGAAGCCGTCACCTGTAACGTTAGCACAATAACACAAGTGCAATGCGTGTCCTAGAGCGGATTCAAACAATGAATAATCCTAACTAGCAAATATACTAACATGCGATGTAAAAACAATATCAGCTAGCAAACCCTAGAACATTCAATTAAGCTCAATATCATGCAAATCAATTAGGCATATGAATATAACATGAGAAAGCCTAAGAACAATAGATGAAGAGAATAAGCACAATTCAGATGCTAGAAAGTATTAGTGCTGTATAATTCTAAATGCTCAAGTTGATTGATTATGCATAAACATCCCTTCACTTATATAGAGTCCAATCCTAGTTCAAATAGGATTTGCAATTCACTATAACTCTTTTCCTATCAGGATTTACCAATTACCACAATTATCCTCAAATAAGAATACTGTTCTTAACATTAAATGTGATCAATTAGGTAAAAGAAACATAAGGGTCGAATTAAGAAATAGAGTTTGAGTAGGAATATAATACTGGCTCGATCGATCGAGACGGCCTGTCGATCGATCGAGAAGGTCTCGATCGATCGATACACAAAGCTCGATCGATCTAACTCAAACAGAGAGAACCTGGATCGAAGTTGTTCTATACTCGATCGATCGAACATGGTTCGATCGATCGGTCCAATTGCTCGATCGATCCAGTCCAAACAGAGAGCACCTAGATCGAAGTTGTCTCAGTCTCGATCGATCGACCACTCGATCGATCGAACAATACTCTCGATCGATCGACCAACATGTGCACAATACATTTTTCGTTACGATCCATACTAAGTGTCGTGCTCAATTGTGTGCAGATGTATGCATGATGGAATATTATACCTGTCATATGGGCGTTGCAAGCTTGGTGACTCCATCATCACGTGTGGTCTGAATAATTGTTGAATTCCTATTCTAGATTACAATCAAACATTTTGTCCACGAAAATTGCCAATACAAAATAAACCTTACAGTAATGTCCTGTTAATCCATGCTACTTCCTATTAATCTCAAGATACCATTTTATCTTGTTCCACCTTTTCTTTTTTTTAGAGTTTGGTGGTAATGAAATGATATCATTTATTTCAAATGTGCCTACTTAAACAACTAAAAATACAAAAATAATGAGAAAACAAAACGTGATTATTTATATAAAAAAATATCGCTCAAGTTCATTTGTTTATGCCTCAGCTGTTGTTTATTATCTTAGTTTATAAAAAATAAAGTTAATTTTTTATCTGATTTTTCGTTAAATACAATAGAATAATATATGTGATACATGCATATATTTATATTTTTCGATCAATTTTTACATAATGAAGTAATTTTTAACTAAAAAAGAATTACTCAATTTTTTAACTTAAAACAATTATGTTTTCATCTAAAAAATTTATTTTTTTATGAAACAATTATTTTCATCGTAACATTTATGAACTTAATCATATTTTAATCAATAATTAAATTATGAAGTTATGGACAGTATTATTATGATGGATATAGGTAATAAAAATTTTATTCAAGTTTTAGCAAAAAGAAAATGTTTGTTAAAATTTTTATTTTTGAGTAATTTTTTTTTCTAATTAAAAATTAGTTCTTTAAACTATTAAAAAAATATAAATATGTATGAATTATATATGCTATTTTGTTTTTAACAATATTAAATAAATAATTATTTTTGTTCTTATCTAACATATTTTTACAAACAAAACAACTATAAACATCTTTTGTAATCCAAATACTAAACAGTAATGACTTAAATAAATGGGCTAGTTTAACTGTTTACTAAAATAAGAAAGTAAAAAGTAAAATGAAAAAATATTATGTTTAAAAATCAGACATATTATAACCAAATATTTATATGATATGAGATAAAGTTTAAATGAGATATTACCATTGTGAACTGTGAGTGTATTAGATATATATATATATATTAAAAAAAAATTATCACAATTTAATACATACTATAATCTATATAACACAATCTAAGAGTTTCAATAATCACTTCTTTATTTGACAATTAATTAATAACTTAATATATATATATATATATTTCAATTGAAATTGTGTTGTCTTAAAAGCTAGAAATTTTATGTTAAAAGAAGAGTTTTTTCTGTTTGTTTGTTTGTTAAAGGATGAAATTTTTCTTAATCATCACAATTTAAAGATAGATCAAGAATTATATACAATTTTAAGGTACATATTAAATCTTTAAAGAAATTTAAATATTTCAATGTTGTCTTAAAAGCTAGAAATTTTATGTTAAAAGAAGAGTTTTTCTGTTTGTTTGTTTGTTAAAGGATGAAATTTTTCTTAATCATCACAATTTAAAGATACATCAAGCATTATATACAATTTTAAGGTACATATTAAATCTTTAAAGAAAAATAAATGTGACTAAAATTACTCACTCATGATCAAAATTAAAGCCCCTTAAAACTTGTAATAATAAAACTAGCATTGATTGTATTCAAATTTAACATCGATTGTATTCAAATTTATATTTTCACAATTAAAAAAAATGATTAATATGTCATTTTTTTTTTAATACTCATTCAATTAGTATTGAACGATGACAATTTAGACCCGTTTAATATTAAACGTTCAATATTTTATATTCAAATTGAATATTCAATATTATTGGGGGTACTAGTTTTGTTACTATAAGTTTTAGGGGTGTTATTTTTGATAAATTCTCTATAATATTTAAGTAACGTCTGATTCACTGAATATAAAAGTAATAAGAACGATAATTGTAATATAATTGAATGTAAATGAAACAATATTACTATTACAATTTTTGTTTAAGCAGTGTAATCAAAATAAATAATAATATTAAAATAAATATTATAAAATTATAAATAAAGTAAAATTAAAAAAATAAATTTTTTTATTACTAAAAGAAATAGAATGAGTAAAAAAATTATAAATAATTATACAAATTGTGAAAAAAATAGAGAGAATTGAAGGTGTAATAGGAATTACAGAAAACTGCAAGCGTAATAAATATTACTACTACTACTATTACTATAATCTTCTTACATTTTATTATAAAATACAATCAAATTAAACACAATAATATTTTAAATACTTTTTTATTATAATTATAATTATTACCGATCAAACATGTTATTAAAATATAAGAAATCACCTTGAGCTTCGGAAAATATCACTTCAATTTATTTTAAGTTTGACGGCAGACAATAACTATATTATATAAATGAGTTTATTTATTTCATTCTAATCTCATTTTGTCATTTAAGTTGACATGAAAAGACTTTCTTTACACTGTGATCAATTCACAGTAGTACCCTTTATACTTTGGTGGTGATATACATCGACATAAATTACATTATTATTTTACTAATAATAATAATAATAATAATAATAATATTTTTACCTGATTATTTAAATTAGTATAATTAATAATAAAAAATTGAACATCAAAAATTATATAATTATTTAATTTAATTTAGTAATTATTATATGAGGTATAAAAAATTTTATAATTTTTGAAAAAATATTACAATAGTTTTATTATTATACATAAATGAGCAATTTAGTCTCGTAATTTTTAAATTAAACACATATAGTCCCATTATTTATAATAGTTAAGCATAATAAATCATCAATTTTAATATTTTTGTTGGATTATAAATGCTTATTTTAAAAAATTATATGACTAAAATTGTTTATTTATTTATTTATTTATAATAATAGGATTTATAATACCTAAATTATAAATTATGGGACTAAAATACTCATTTTGAATAATTACGAGACTTTTGATACTTAATCTAATAATTATAAAATTAATGTACTCATTTAATAAAAATTATGAAAAATTTAGAACTTTTTTCCATTAATAATATAAGCAAAGTAAACATTTTAAAAAAAATTATGTGGAAATATCAAACGTTATAGTATATTTAAAATTTTAATAATTTTTTTATCACAATTTAATACATATCATAATTTACATGGCTTGGTTCTCTATTAATAAGAGATTTTACAATTAATTTTTTATCTTATATTTTAAATTTTATATTTAATTAATAATTGATATATTATTTAATATATATTATAATTTAATGTATATAATAATACCTTTAAGAATTAAAGTAATGAGGTTCAGTCCAAGAAAAAATAAGGACAATTCAGTGAGAGACATCCCTAATATATTCGTAATGATCCATCATAACTTCGTATGCAAGACAAAAGAGCAAATGAAATATTGAATGAAATAATGACTCTGAGAGAAAGAAAAAAAAAATAATGACTGAGAGAGAAAAAAGTTTTGTCTACTATCAAAGGGAAAAAAGTTTTGTCGATATGATATGCTGAGATGAAGTAGCTAACAATCCAAACACGGAATTTTCAACTAGATCATCTTCCAATTCCATAGTAGATAGACTTGTGAGCTGTAGACTATCAAATTATTTTATAACAAACTGGAAATTTATAGAAAAATAAATATCTTACGGAGTTAACGATTTTATAAATAAATTTACGTGACATAACACATTAGACTTCTGTAACTCTATCTCCTTGTTGAAAATGTTACTTCTGGAATAGTAACCAAAATAAATACTAAATGCCCCTATTTTGCATTCAAATTTAACTACTTTAATTACTCATTTTTGTTTAACACATATGTATAGTATATATATTCTTTAATGAATTTGGATAAAATTTACATATGTATGACATATGCATTTGTGCTAAATTTTTGTTTTTTACTATACATATATTTGTCACATATTAAAATAATAAATAATTCATACTTTAATAAATAAATTATTAAAATTCAAATACTATTAGTTATGAAATGGTTATTAGCGTGAGTCATATAATTAGTGTATAATATATTATAATTAATATGTATCTATCTGTAATAGAACTTTAAGTTGTATAAGATTCTAATTTAGTCAAGACTCTTTTATTTTATTTTCTATATATATCTTTATTATGAAGTAAAAATTAACAAAAAAGATGCTTCATTCACATAATATTTAACTTGATATCAAAATCAAGTTACGATCCTATGAGCCCAACATGCTTCCGCTGCAACTAGAGCATTATAATCTATCTTTTAGCATTATACTCTTTGCTGCAACCGGAGCATTAAACATTTTCAGTGGGTACTTTATTACATAGTTTTGTATTTTATTCTTTGAAAATATTTTTAAAAAAATCACAAAATTAACACTTTTAAAACATATAATAACAAAAATTAACACTTATAATGTTATTTTAAATCATTTTTAACTAAAAGTAATGTTATTTTTGTTGTTATAAGTTTTAGGAATGTTATTTTAGATAATCTTTTAATATTTTTTTATCCAATTTATGTCCATGTGAATTATCAAAAGTTAATCAATATGATTTTATATAATGATTTAGCTGAGTTGAGTTGTAGACTCGACTGACTATAAACCAAAATTGAAATTTTAATATTTTTGAACAAATAAATGCATATCATCGGTACTAATCAATTTTTTTTTTTAAATTCCAACAAATGAATACTAATCACTTTTAAAAAAATCCATCTGCATAAATTAGTACTAATTATTGTTATTAAGTAAATATAATTATATATTTTAACAAAATTAAACCAAATTCTTATTGTGATGAGCGTAAACTCAAGATTAGGGTTTCAATTCAAAGTTTTGTAAATTATCTATTTAAGAAAAATATCCTAAGATAATTGTAATTTTAATAAATTTTTAAACAAAAACATAATTTTACATTAAGAGAAGTTGATGATAATTAATTTTAAAAAATAAAAGATATGTCCATATATGTTATAGTTATAGTTAAACCGAATAAAATTGAAACTTTAATAAAATAAATAAATATATCAAACTTAGAATTCATAACAAAATAAAAGAAGTTCCTTCGATGAATCCAATTTTTGATAGAATTATAAAAGTAATGCCGTAATATAAAATGGTAATGTAAAGCTTATGAACGGCTAAAATAATATAAAACTAATTATATAATTTTAATAAGTTATCTCATGTGAATATGCTTTAATATTGAATAATTGTATAAAATTGTTCAAAATATAAATTAGTAAGAACAAAATTATCTAAGATGTAAAATGACTCATAAATAAATATATATAGTAATAAGATACACACATATATATATATATATTAGTATAATGCACGTGCTTAACATTTATTATGTTTTAATTCTTTGTTATATTTTGAATGATATTAAAATATATATTTATTATTTTTAATAAATAAAGTATTAAAAATTTAATAATTATTTAATTATAAAAAAATTCAATGTGAAGCGCTAAGCATCAATCAATACTCATTTTGAGAGCTCAAACTATAAAAAATAAGAAAATTTAAGTTTGTATAAAATTATTTAGAGCAAGAAAAAATTTGCATTTAAAAAGTTAAATTTTAATTATAAAATAATTAATTGATCAAATAAAATTATAAATAACTAATGTTCATGTAATATAAAAAGTAAATTTAATTGTAATAGAAAAAAAAGAAATAAAATTATAATATAATTAATTATTGACATTATTTTGAAAATAATGTGTTTTAGCTTATTTAGGATTTTTAATGTAAAAAAAAAAAAAATCATAAATAAAAAAAAAATCTTATGATCTAATATCTTGTTTGTCAAATTTTTTTTTTTTAACTTTATTTGTTAATGTTGTTTTTTTTTTTTCTTTTCTTTTTGTGTTTAACCCATTATTTTAAGAAAAAAAAAAAATTAATTCAAAAATATATTGTATATTTTAGGTAAGTTACGACTTCTTGAAAAAAAAAAAAAAAGACCATTATAATATTTTATATAAAATCAATAAAATTAATAATAATGAAAAAAATTTGTCATTAAATTTGAACGATTTTTTCAAATATTTTATTAATTATGAGTAATGCTTTTATTTTAAAAATAAATATATATTTTTGTTTATTTATGATTTTTAGTATAAAAATTGAAGAATAAGTAAAAATTTTATAACTTTATCTTTTATATTTCAAACATTTTTCTTTCTTTTTCATTATTTTTAACTCATTATTTTAAATTAATCATTATAATTAAATATTTAAAATAAATAGTAATGATAATTTTTTAATTAAAATAAAAATTTGAGGAAAAAATTGTCCAAAATAAAATTTTAGTTTTTTGTTTTAAACCCATTATTTTAAAATAAAAAAAGAAAAAATTAATTCAAATGTATAATATGTGTTTAGGTTATGTATGACATCTTACAAAAAAATCACAAATAAGACTCTTAACACACAAACATATATATAGGTAGATATGCTAGTAAAATGCATGTGCTTAGCACATATTATATTTTACTTTTATATTTTAATTTTTTATTATATTTTTATGTAATATTAAAACATATTTATTAATTTTTTTTTAAAATTATGAAAGTAAGCTCATTGTGAGATTTAGCAACATATAGACTCATTTTGTTATATTTTTATATTTGATGTTGATATTGTCCAATTTTTCTTTAATTATAATATGATCATTATTTAAAAAAAAATGTATTTTAGCTTATTTAGAAATTATAATCTTAAAAATTAACCATAAATAAAAATATTATAATCTTATTTTTTATCTTTTAATTTTTTTTTCTTCTTTATTTGTCTACTGTTTTCTAAACCCATTATTGTAAGGAAAAAGAAAAAGAAAAAAATAACATAACTATATATTATATATTTTAGGTTATGTAAGACTTCTTGAAAAAAATTAAATAATAAATAAGATTCTTATAATATTTTATATCAAATAAATAAAATTAATAATAAATTTTTTTTTTAATTAAACTTGAACTATTTGGTCAATTTTTACATTAATTACGAGTATAAAATTAAATCATAAATAAAAATTTTATAATTTTATCTTTACTTTCAAATCATTTTCTTTATTTATTATTTATTTGCATCATTCTTTATTTTTTTTAACCCATTATATTAAATTAATTATTATTATATAATATATTAAATAAATAACAATGATAATTTTATAATTAAAATAAAAATTTGTAGAAAAAATTGCCTAAAATGAAATTGATTCATTTTTTGTTTTTAAACCCATTATTTAAAAAAAAAAATTAATTCAAACGTATAAATATGTATTTTAAGTTATATAAAACTTATTGTAAAAAAAGTAAATTATAAATACAACTCATATGATCTTATCTTTATAATAAGATAATATAATTATTATTATTAATCAATTAAATAACATAATAATAATAATAATGATAATGGTAATTTTGTAATTAAAACAAAAATTTAAGGACAAAATTTTCTAAAATGACACATATACAAATATATACAATAATAAGATATAAGATTGATATGTTAGATGATGTCGCCTATTACATGTTGAGTGACAACTATATATTCTGCAATAATCCTAAACTCTATATTCTAATTCTTAAAATCTAAATCATAAACCCTTAGATTTAAACTCTAAATCTTAAAATTTAAGCCCTAAACTAAAAATATTTGTAGTTGTCACATATCATGTAATTGGCGATGTCGCTCAACATATCAATTTCATATGCATATAGGGATATGATCAACGGCCTAATTTTTTTTTATACAAATTATTACATTGTTTAATCACAACTGTTAAGATTTATAACTAACAAGAAAGATAAAATTATTCTCTAACAATAAATCCTTGATAACTGATAGTATAAAAACTTGTGTAATTAATTGTTTATCATGATCTTATCCCATATATGTATTAACATATAGATTTAAGGCAATAAATTTATCTTATTTTTTTTCTCTTATTCTTTTTAAATCTCAACCATCGAAATATGATAATATAAAAAAATAAGTAATAAATAAATGATATTAATCTTATATATATATATATATATATATATATATATATTAGCCAATTTAATCTTATTATTGCTTTAATATAACATTAACAATTCCTTTTCCAATTATAATTATAATATTTATTCTATCATTAAATGAATACAATTATAATAAGGAAAAGATAGGCATTACTTTTGTTTTTTTTAAAGGCTTCATTTAGATTTAAGAAATATAATTATTGGTACACACTTACACTATTACAGTTCATCGTCAACTATGAAATGAGCTCTATTTATAAAAAATTGTATACCCACTGCAAAGAACATGAAACTGATCATGTGTAAACTAGTTTTATAATTACGAGGAATATGTTATAAACAAACCATTAAACTTAACTGATATTATGGTATTCAAATTTCAATTCAAATAATTAAATAATTTTATCATTAATAATTTTTTATTTTATATAATTTTATATAATATTTTAAATTATTTATGATTACTATTATTCTTTATAAGTTAGTAAACTTTTAAAAAAATAATAAAAATAACACCATTTAAAATTTAAAATAATAACAATAGCACCCTTTAAAATTTATAATAACAAAAATGACATTTTTTAAGTTCAAATCATATATTTTCATAAAAAAATAAATAAATTTTACATCATTTTTTTTAACGTCGTTTAAATTAAATTACGATAATTTAGACTCGTTTATTGTTGAATGTTCAATACTACAAGTTCAATATTGAACGTTCAATGTTATTGGGGTATTAATTTTATTATTATAAGTTTTAAAGGTATTATTTTTTATAATTTTTCAAAATTAATTCTATTATTAGGTATCCATATTTTGTAGAATTATGTCATTACATATCAACATTTTTTTTAAACAATTAAATGATTTGTACTTTTTTTCCTTGACTTAATAGTTATATAATTCTTTATATTTGTTTTTATGTTTAATTATCTTCAAATAAAGTCATTATACTTTATACATGGTTAAGCTAAAATATAAATCCTATTTGATAAAGTCTTCGCAGACGCAGCCTCATATATATGTGGTGTGGTTTAGCTTATATGTTTTTATCTCTTTATTTATATTTTATTGACTAAATATTTTGTTTTATGAAAAATGTTTTATAAGTGCAGCTCCAATATTATAAATCAAATAAGAACATAAAAACTGTAACGATAAAGAGAAATATGTGATAAAATTAAAGAAAAGTATAGAGAAAATAAATAAATAAATAATTTTTATTGATTCTTGTTTTAATAATATATTGTTAAATGTGATATTTATAGAGTTTACATAATACAATATAAATTTTGAATATAAGATATGATAGAAATTAAATTTATAATTATCTCTAGTTAAATACAACTTATTGATACAATAAAGATAAATCTTCATTTAAAATAAATCTAACCATAAGATATATATATTATATTTAAGATTTGAAATCCAAATTATAACTCTCATAGGATTGATATATCATATTTATAAATTATGTCAAATTATAACTCTCATAGATATATTATATTTAAGATTTGAAATCCAAATTATGTCAAATACATTGAGAATATACTTTATTAAAAAACTTGTTAGAAAAGCTCAATAGGACATAAAACTAAGCTAAAAAAATTACATTATTATCATGTAATACGTTTAAATTATCTCATTAAAATCTTTATGGGAAAACCCAATAGGGTAAAACCATAAAGATGAAAAAAGAGTACAACGGGTATACAGATGTGTTCCTTATGATAATGATATTCGTTTAACATAAGATTTTTTTTTATTTTAACATTAATGACAATCTTTCAAATGTTTATCTCATGGCAAATGGGCTTACTTGATTGTCACTTGACTTTAGATATAGTACAATTTCATCATATTTTATAGCTATAGGCTAAATGTATTTACTTCAATAATATATTATAATTAAATATTAATTTATAAGGTACATGTTCTTTTGTCATTAAAATATGATTATCATTAAACAATCATATCCAATTTTTAATTTCTACTTTTTTAAATTGAAACTATAAATTAGTTATCAAACAAAATTTTTTTTTCCCAAAAAAATTTGGGATTAAAAATTTAATTTCAAAACTAAAAAATTAGAAAATAAAAATTTGATTGTTTATCACTAAATAATTAGAAATGAGTTTGTTTTAGTATCTTAAAATTTGATTCATTATTTATATTTGTGAAATTATTTTGATTCACATTTTTAAGAAATCATATAAATTGAAAAAATATGTCTTTAAGAAATATGAGATTGGTATTATAGTGTAACCCAAGTTAAGCAAATGGTATTTCTTTTCACTCATGATATCAAAATGTTCTAATTTAGTACTTCAATTCATAAAATAGTTTTAATTAGTACTTTAGTTCATAAAATATTTTCAATTTACCATCCTAGTTCATACCTTTAATACCTCATTTTTGTTCACAATTTTTAATGTTAGAATCAATGGATGAGCTATGGTACTAAATTAGAATCCTTTAAGAACATGAGTGAAAATGAGTACCAATTAATTAACTTGAGCACCATTACGGTACTTGACCTAGAAAATATTATACTTTTTTAAAACTAATTTAATTTTTCAATTTTAATTATATGATTAGATGAATATAAACTGTTTTATGTCAAAATTATTTTTGTAATTTTATTTTCTTTACAGATCTTATTAAATTCATATTTATATTTCAAAACCTGTACAAAATATGTAAATTTTTGCTACATATTTATTATAAATATGAAATTAATTTTTTTTATGCTTCTAAATTAATTATAAAAATAAAAAAAATATTTAAAGTCTTTATTAAATATAGTAATCATTATATGATTAAAATCATAGTTAAATATGATCCTTATTTTATTTTATGTTTAGAGTTATTATTTAATGTGATAATAAATTTTAAAAATAATTAATGTTAATATCTTAAAATATATGAATAATTTTGACAAAAAAATATTAAACGTAATTTAGATTTTTATATATAGTATAAATAAATATATATATTAAGTATAAAAATAGTACATATAGATGCAATTAACATTATTGGATAAAAAAAAGGAGTTTTGTTTTTTTGGCAGGTGATCGAATATGTCTATTAGTTTTTAAGAATAAATTGCTTAGGTTTGATAGCTTTTTTTTTTGTTTTTTTTTGACAATTTAATTACTAATTTTAAAAAAAATGATAATTTAGTTTAAATGGTTAATTTTTATGTTTTTATTTTACTTTTATTTTATTTTAAAAAAGTTATTTTAAAAAATACTTCATCAGTTATTCATGTTAAATTTTTCTTTTTAAAATATAATTGAAAAAATAAAAAAAAATATTGTCTTAAAAAAATTTAAAATTTAATCATTTAAACTAAATTACCATTTTTTAAAGTGGATGGACTTAAAACAAAAATAAAAAAGCTAAAAGTATCCTGACTGTAATAGATATTTAACATGCCGGCATTTCTCTCTTCTTTCTTTCCTTCCCAAAAGATTTTATACTTTTTTGCTCCATGTTTTGAATGCTGGAAGCCCAAACACTGAAAAGTGGACCAGATTTAAAATGTGGATTATGAATTGTCCAATTTAATGCCCAAATCATTTACTTCAATAATAAAAAATTCATCTTTCCTTAAAAAAAAAAAAAGAAATCACAAACTTTACCATAAACCATTGCAATGGTCAATTTAATGACTTATTTTTTAGTCGTTTATTCTCCAAAAAAGAATAGTCGATTTAGTTCTTGAAATTTTAAATTTAATTTTGATAAGAAATTCAAATTGTAGGTTAATTTGGTGAATTTGTTTAAAATTGTAAGCATTTATTACAAACGAGCCACATTTAGGAAATTTGCATGTGTGGTTCTGGTCAGACTCTCTTGAGATATCGAATAACCTTGCTTTTGCAAAACTAGCCTCATAGAAATAACAATCTCTGCTAAAATTATAAAATCTATTATTAGGTATCTTTACTTTTTTTTAGTACATTATAATTGTTAGAAAATAAAATGTTAGAATTCCTTTTTATTTGAAAAGCCTCTTCCGTTCCTTTAATAACTTTACTTATTCAACAAATTTCAAAAACTATAGCCATTCTAACCCCATCTTTCTTAGTATAAAAGTCATATGTTTAAAGTACGAGTACATTTTTTAACACCATCTACTACAAGAACAACTCAAATTTGAAGTTACCTAACACGAAATGACATGAACTATTAACCTTATTTGTTAAATAAGTCAAATACAATACAACATGATAATTTTAATTAATCCGTTAAAACATTAGTTTTTTTTTTTTTTTTATACTAATGTAATGTGTTTTTGTTGACTACTTTATTGAGTTATCGACACAATAACTTAACCAAGAATAATTCAAATTCAAAATGAGTTTGACCCAAAAAGAACTTGTGTTTTAATAGGGTGACCAGAGACAATATGTTTATTAAATAGGTTTGCATGATGACCGATGAAATTATGAAGGGGCCAGTGAGCATGTATCTCATCTGAAGCTTCATTTCAAAAGTTTTATCATTAAAAAATATAATAAATATTTAATAATTTTGAATATATTTATACTCATATGAGATAAAAAAATATGTAATATTATTTTTTATTATTTATATAGCGCCTCTTTTGAACTAAACTTTTGGATATAACATTGTGCACGATTAACCTAATTTTTCACTTCTATAATACAAATCAACATATTTTCAAAACAACCGTTCAAAAAGTTCATCTTTAAAAATGATTAGATCGACATATATTTTAAAATATTTTGTTAAAAAATATATACTAAAAAATACTTGTAAAAAAATTATATTTTTCATGTTAAATAAGACATTCAATAAAAAATTAATATAAAAAAAATGAGAAAGTAATTTTTTTTAAATTTGGAGTAATTGAAAAAAACAAAAAAAGGTTAGTGAGAGGTTGGTGAAACAAACCAGGAGTCCATTTATATTTTATGTCAAAAAGTTGCACTTAATCACTTTTTTTTTTTTATAACAAAATTGTGGACTTGACTCCTTTTTTAATTAATAAAGTGTACGTATATATAAATAATATATTATTTTAAAATCATTCAATTATATATAAATTAATATATTATTATATAACTTTAAATTTATTTTTTTCTAAAAATAAAATTAAAACATAACTAAAAAAAAAAAAAAAAAAAAGGACTCATGGTGTTTGTACCTGGGGATTTGATGTACATTACATATCGGAGGTTGATTTATTTTGATATCTCTAAAAGTTTTTTTTCCCTCTATTTAAGACTTTTAGTAAGTCAGTTCGCTTTACCAACACAACATTCTAACTTTGGTACTTCAGAATAGGCATGGTTGTCATTTTTTTTAGCCAATATATATATATATTAGAATAAATTGTATAAAATAAATAAATAAATAAATAAATGAAACCGAGTACAACAGATTAATAACTTTAACTTGAAATGAATCTTAAATTGAAATTTTGTGTGTTTGTTTTTTTTGTTTTTATTAAAGACTTAAAATGAAAACGTAAAATCCCGTTTATCTGTTGCTATTAAACCTAGAAGCCCCTCTTGTACCCCACGTCCCTTGCCATCGTCAGCACTCGACATTTTCCGTTTTAGGCTTCAGCTTGTTTTGTTTCATCTCCACCAATTGATCAAGCTGCTCCTCTTCAAGTACGCTGGAGGTGTTTCTACGACCACCGCAATAGGTCTTGCACAACTTCGAAGTCGATGTTGAAGAAACTGGGGTAGTCGCAAAAATTGATTTATGGAGAGGAAAAGTCCTGTTATTAGAACAACTCCTAATCTCTTTTTTCCCATCGGTTTTTCTCTTTTAAACTAGTGTATTTGTTTTGAATCCAAGAGAAGCTACTCTTCTCTCAAATCTTTGACATGCATTCACTCTGATATGTATCAGAGTCTTGGGACATTCCGTCAATTCTATCGTTCCCGTATTGCATATTGTGTCAAACTTGGTCTCATCGATCAAGCAATCCAGCTTTTCGATGAAATGACTCACTCTAATTGCCGCATTTTTAGCGTTGACTATAACCGTTTCATCGGTGTATTGGTTCGACAATCCCAGTTTGATTTAGCCGAGCATTATTATTACAAAATGGTTCCTCAGGGATTCACTTTGACCCCGTTTACTTACTCAAGGTTCATTTCTGCTTTGTGTATGATTGAGAATTTCAGTCTCGTTGAGAAGCTTCTACAAGACATGTATAAGCTTGGCTACGTTCTTGACATTTGGGCATTTAATATATATTTGAATGCTTTGCTTGTAAAAAAGGGGATAGAATTGGCTTTGCAAGTGTTTAGTAGCATGATTCAGATGGGCAGAGAGCCGGACGTTGTCACATACACTATCTTAATTCATGGGTTGTGCAAAGCTAGACGATTAGACAAAGCTGTTCAAATTTGGAGGAGTATGATTGAGAAAGGATTTGTCCCCGATAATTTCGCTTGTGCTGCACTTGTTATTGGTTTGTGTGATAGTGGGAAGGTTGATTTGGCTTATGAGCTTACGATTGGTTCTATGAAGGATCTAATTAAATTTTGTAATTTGATGTATAACTCATTGATTAGTGGATTTTGTCGAGTAGGTAGGATTGATAAGGCGATGGCAATCAAGGTTTTTATGGAGAAAAATGGGTGTGATCCAGACTTGGTTACATATAATGTGCTGTTGAACTATTTTTGTAACAATTTATTGTTGGAGAAAGCGCAAAATTTGATGCAGAAAATGGAAAGGGGTGGAGTGGAACCTGATGTGTACAGCTATAACCAGCTTCTAAAGGGACTTTGTAAAGATAATAGGCCAGATAAAGCTTACTCATTCATGTTGAGTAGGATGCAGCCAAAAGGACTGTGTAATGTTGTCTCGTATAATACAATCATTGGAGCGTTTGCCAAGGCAGGCCGTACTAGAAGAGCTTATGAGCTGTTTCAGGAAATGGAGCAGAAGGGGATTGCACCAGATGTTGTAACATTCACGATTCTTATAAAAGCTTATTTTAAAGAAGGTAGTTCTAGTATGGCCAAGAAGTTTCTTGATCAGATGACAGGGCTTGGTCTATTACCTGATCGAATATTTTACACCACCATAATTGATCACTACTGCAAGGGAGGGAAGGTTGACGAAGCCCATGCTATTTTCAATGGCATGATAGGAGAGGGAATTACTCCTGATGTGGTTTCATACAATTCCCTCATATATGGACATTGCAAGGCTGGCAGGGCCAGTGAAGCCATGCTTTTGTATGAGGAAATGCAGGCTAGAGGATACTTTCCAGATGAGGTGACTTTCAAATTGATAATTGGAGGACTTATACAAGGAAATAAGCTTTCGGATGCTCGTAGAATATGGTACCAGATGATGGAGAAGGGGTTTACACTAGATAGAGCTTTTTCTGAGTCTCTAAGAGTCTAATTAATGCCATTCGTTCAACTTATGCTACTTGAACTTTCAAACAGGTGTGTTCCTAGTACTTCCTACTTTATGTTTTTTCTAAAAGCCATAGTGCCTAATGATTTCTATTGATACACTTGTGCATGTACATTTGAAGTCTGGTTTGCTTAACTAGTGGTAAATTAATTGTAGTGGAGCTTGTCAAGGGTCTGTTAAGAAATACTCATAAGCTACTTTGTGGTTTCTTTTGATGTTGTGGTTGTTGGTAGACTTTCATTATTGTTGGTATAATTAAGAAATTCTTTGTGGTTGCCAAGATGTCTTGTATTGGTGAGTAGACTAGTGACCTAAAGGAGGGTTTTCTTTATTGTGGTTTCGTGTTACTTGTTTTTGTTTCTGGCTTTAAATCTCAACTTTTACTTGTTCTTTTGCTCGCTATTTTTCCCATCATATGTTTGCTTATGTAGAGAATTGGGTTGTTTGGGTGTGGTATTGTAAGTGTTGGTGATATTCGTGGATAAAACAGTTACTTGTAAACTAGTTTCTAGGCTCGTTTCATTTGCTCATCAATTTAAAGGCGAAGAAATAATCGAGTTTTAGATAAGTGCATTTCAAATATAAATTTATATCATTTAATATTGAGAATGAGATTCATTCATTCACAAGCATATAGTAATGCACAAACACTTGAATGATTTTATTGATCAAAATTTGTTGCTTGAACAGATTTAACAACAGGGTCAATCGATCGAGTTCGTAGATCGATCATGGTTAGATCAAGATCAATCTAGAGGCTTTTGGGTTACAAAATTTACATACTCGATCAATCTAGCAAAGAAGTCGATAGATCGATGGTTGGATTGATCATGTTCAATCGAAGAGTTCTTGAGTTGCACTTTGTGGAGGTTAGATTGATCTAAATTTTGGTCGGTCAATGGATCAAGTTGTACTAGATCGATCGAACATTGATCGAGCTCCCATAGGTTAAAATTTAATTATGGCTCATCGTTGCTAGATCGATTGAGCAAAGGTCCTCGAGTCATGCCTTACATTTCCCAAAAGGTCCCTCCTTAAATGAGAATGACTAATTGTTTTATGAGCATAAATGTCATTAAACATTGATTTAGCTTTAGGTCATTTGATGTTCTACATAAGCAACCTGTTACTTTGTGTAAAAACCACCACACTCATTTATGCATTGCTCTCTTTGTGTTTTCAATCTTAAAAACCACTTTTGAAGAAATGATTTCCAATCTCCCTGTTGCATACAGATTTAGGCTGATCTTTGATTTGATCTCTCAAATATATTGTGTGGTTGTATTTGATTGACTCTTATGCTTGGTTGTTCATATGTGATTTTGAGCTTTAATTGTTATTCTAGTTTGTCTATTTAGCTCTAAGGTTTAATTGATTTTATTCTTGAAGCAATAGATTAGAATTGTTTATTGTTGAATCCTGCTAAGACATGCCTTTGCACGGTGTTATTGTGCTAACAATTTTTAGGTGCTCGTTAGACGGGTTCGAATGCTCGTGGGATTCAAGTGGATCAGAATGTTGTCCTGATCCATACACCAACCTTGTAGAATTTGTAGGAGTAACGGCTTGTAAATAAAGGACATTGGGGGCTTTATTTGTGAGAAATAGTCTCAAATCTGGCTTTGTACTTGAACACTTATTTTCATAGTGAATAGGTTAGGTGGTCCAGTGGACTGGTGATTTTCTTCTTAGGTCATTGTTGTGGCTTAAGTTGTTTTCACCTAATAATTCTCTATGTCGTATTTACTTTCTGTTTTTGTACTTTATTTATTACGCGTTTGCATGTCTGATCGTTGTGCTTGGATGTTGAATTTTGCCTGGTCGTCATGTATTTCAAAATACATTTTAAGTGGGTTTTTTTGCATTTTGTATCTATCTTGATTCTGCCATGTTTTCCTGGCATGTTTGGACTAAATGCATTTCAGAGTGAGAACTCTTTTCTCTGTATGTGATGCTAGAATACAATGTCAATGTTGTCAAGAGCTTATTTAATCCTTGTACAAATTATCTACTTAAATTTAGAGCACTTTAATGCAATATGTTGTGTTCACTTGTAGTTCCCCCAACAGCCTCTGTTTGGCTTTGTACTGGTATAATTTGTAGATAAATCATATATTGCTGCTGTTTGGGATGTCAAAGGAGTGGACTCGTCAAGAATTAAACTTTCATTATTTTAATGGTGGGTTTAAACGTTTAGACTAAGCTTTTATTATGGTTTCAAGAAAACGTTAAGGCTAGCCTTAAGTCTATTTTTCTACCTAATTAGTCTTGAGACTAGCTTATTAAGGGCTAAAAAATTATATGTATTTTGTTGTTAAGGATAAGCTTTTTTTATGCACTAAGACTATTGAAACATATAGCCTCTATTTAGTACTTAGAAAAGAAAAATTGGTGGACTGGAATGTAAAATTAAAGCTCCACTTGAATTTTTATATAAAGCCTATTAATATTTCATCTCAAGTAAGTAAAAATAGAAACAAAAAAGTCAAAAGTACTACTAAAATAGTGAAAATCCTAGTTTTCAAAGGTGGAACCAAGCATCCTCTTTCTTATATTCCTCTGCTATGGTCTTGTTCTTCTCCATCCCTTCTTTCAGTAAACTCATGTTCTTCCAATAAGCAATTTTCGAAAAATTCAAGCATTTATGTTCTCCTTATTGAATGAAGAAAGTTGAATCACAAAAAAAGTATGTTGAAGTAGAAGATAGTGAATTTGAGGAAAGAGTTGAAAGAATTAATTACTTTTGTGGTCATTATTATGGGAATTCTTTTAGTAATTATGGGAATTCTTCTTTCGGTGATGATTGGAACGAGAATAATAATAATGCTTGCGATGATGGGAATGATAATGAAGAATATGATGATGGTGAAGGACTCTAAACACAAGAGATATCTTAATTCAATGTTAAGTTGCTAGACCTTTGATGAACTTTATTAATTTCTTTTTTTAGTAGTTTTTGGATTGCTATATTACGAATTATGTGAGGTTATTATGATTATTATATTATTATTTTGTGATAATTTGTCATTTTTATTGTTTATTTAAGTTTTTATTATTTATTTCGTTTTAATTTGAGGCTTAAGTTTCCTACCGTCTCAAGGGTTTTGCCTCTCCTCAATGAAAGGAAGTACGCATTAAGGCTAGAACATGCCTTTTAAAGCATTAGTTAATATTCTTTAAGTATTAAAATTACTAAAATGGGATACTCTATGGGGAACAGATCGTTGTTTGGTTGACTTGTGTGATGTTATTTTAGGTACGTTAACCATCATAAATATTTAAAAACCTACAACTCTTGAATTCATTTAATTTGCATTAGAAGAAATTGATTCCAGGAGTCCACAGTTAACTGCTCTAAAATAGATTTTTTTTTTTTTTGGGTTACTGAACAGATAAATACTGGAAAAGGGTATTCTATGTATTCATTTGACTAGTACCTTACACTACTTGAGTTAATATTTAAAATAAATAGGGGAATAGCTTGAAAGATGTGGTTTCAGGATCAATTAACTATGGTGCCCTTATTCTTGTCTACGAATTCCTTGAAGAGAGATAACGGGTAGTTAGACAGTTATGGGGCTCAGGGCATAATAGAGTTAATGGATGCGGATAACAGTGATCTTATAGGCTTTATTACCAGTGTGGTTTTGTGGCTTTAAAACGATATATATATTTTATTTTTGTTCATTATGTTGGTATTACCGTATTAGTTATTGTATGATGAGTTGATGTTTAACGTTAAGAAAGTTGGGCGCGTGCTCTTTTCTCAGTTTATGATTACTTTATTTACCTCAAGATCATGTACTGTATGCTGTATTAGTTTTTCATATTTGATTAACTTAGGAATATAATGTGGACTTGGTTGAAAGTACTGGACATGCAGCGACGCAACCCCAGTATTAAAATTAGTTTAGACACTGTAGTTATATCCAAGGGTGAATCCTTTAGCTGCTGGCCTCTCCCTCTTTATTTTATTTGATTTTCCATTTCTTTTTCTTGGTCATGTTTGGTTGACAATAATGGAACGGAAATAAAATGGAATTCTGGGTATTCAGTTAGTTGATTCAACTTTGAACAGGGATACGAATTATTTTTTCTATTTACCCACCAATTACTTTGAAGAGGGGATCATTTTTCATCACTTGGAATACAAGAAATGCTCCTCTCCATTTCTATACCATTTAAATCCAACAAAAAATTACTTTTACCTGATTCCATTTTTCAAACCATATTAATGATAATAGTGTTTTTCCATTGATGCACTTTTTTCCTCTAGTAGGTGGGAGGACTAACATCAAGTTATTTCAAACAGATATTATCAGGTTCTGTTGAAGAAAGGCAGTCGAAGTGCATGAAGCATGAACTGTCATATTGGCTAAAATCTTGTGAACTAACTATTTGATTTCAAAATGAAGATTACCTCGGTGCTGGACATCTTGTACTGAACATTCACCTCCGCAATAGGGCAATATCTCAAGGATTAGTAAAACTCGGAATATACGACACTGAGGGATGACAAATGGGCCACTTATTTCTACTCATTTTCCCTCCAATGCCTTGGTAAGTCCGTATGACTAAACTGCCTGTGTCAACTTTGACTCAATAAACCACCGTATATTAATTTTTCTTCTTTTTTTGCTGAATTATGTATGCTAATTTATTGGTTACGTTGTTCTTGGCAAGAAAAGCACTATTATAATTGGCACAAATATTTGGCAGTTTTTAATTAAATCTAAATCTGGAGGGTCCAATTGTACCTACAAATTACAAACTATCATATTGTTTGTTCGTCACAAATTTGTAATGGACTTCTTTTCTGGCTAGAAACAATGAAACATACTGTGTTTTGTTTCTCTTGACTCATCAGTCTACAGGCAGATGCCATGTGAATGATGAATTCAGAGTAATCTTTTTTTTATTTTATTTCATAAGAGAATTCAGAGTAATCTTATTCATACCAATAGGTGAACTTTTGTACTATTGATGTACAAGCGGGATTGTTATCCAGTATGATGCTTAGTAAGGAAATATATGAAAGTGGAAGGGAGAGACATCTGTCCCGTATCTTCCAAATTGTTGGCATCCATTTATGCCCTTTCAGTATTGGGTGGGGGCGATTTGATTCTATTATTTTCAAATCTATTATTTTTAAAAATAAGCATTTTAATTCTATTATTTTTAAGTTAACTTCAATTGTTCTCAAATTTTTTAAGAAATAGTCAAATAAATTCAAATCACGATTTTTTATTTAAATACGATAGAAAATGATATGTAAAATATGGGTGATCTTTTTTTTTTTTTTTTATGTGTATTGGATAGATTTATCATTTTTAGCTTCAAATGAAGCTCTAATATCCTTAAATTATATCATTTTCAAATTGAAGTTTTCTTTTTCTTTTTCTTTTCTTTGTTTTTTTGCCCTGAGAAAAGAGATTTTAAGCTTTTTATTTTTATTTATATATATATATATATATATTAATTATTGTCACTTAAAATTACTAAGTTATCATTAATTAATTTGGCATGTAGTTAATACATAAATTTTTTGTTGTCTATAACGTCCAATTTCAGTGATATTATGTTAATTAGATTAATTTGAATATTTTTATTAAATTATAAAGCTTAATTAGCTTAATCTAATAATAATTATAAGATTGAAGTGTCTATTCTATAATAATTATAGGATTAAGTTGATATTTTTAACTTTCAGTTTTCCCAAGCGGTTTTGTTTGTGGAAAATAAGGAGGGGAAAAAGGGAAGTGATGCACATTCTCTCTCTTAAGTATTTTTTTTCAATACTACATTATTAGGATGACTAACTTACAAAATAGATAATGTCAAATGCTCTATGATTTCACTGGATTATTTTGTAATCTTTACTTTCCTTGCTCTTAGATTTACTTTGTTTTTTTCTTCTCCTCCTCAAAAGTACATACTAGAGTAAATGGCTTTTTTTAAGAGACAGGCTCGGCTCTGGACTTGGAAAGCCGTGATAAATATCAATTAGTAATTGAGTGGTTGGCGGGTGTCCGCGGTCCGGTCCGGTCCGATTTTTGGTAAAAAAAAAATAACCAAACCGAACCGAACATATTATTTTAACCAAAACGAACCGAACTGATTAACTAGTAAAATTTTAAAACCGAACGGTTTGGTCTGATTTGGCTAACGGTTTTTTTTTAACTTTTTTTTAAATACAAAAGCAATTTTTTTTAATTATTTACTACATATCATAATTAAATAAATATCAAGTTGAAAGAAAAAAACATAACATTCTAAAATCATGAGATATAACAAAAAAAACTCTTTATGTATGACTTCTTGAAATAAAATTTACAGTAACATATTGCTTCCCTCTATTCCTTTTTGAGGTTGACTCATTTAAATTTGGTAGTGTCTTTTCCATTTCTTTAGGATGAATTTCAGGTTCAATGTCTTCAGTCATTGTAAAGTCTGAAAATTGACTTGGTCTGATAAACTCAAATAGATTATTATCACCTACATTATATGTTAAAAATAAAATGAGATTGTTAATTATTCAAAAATTATAAAAAACTAATATTGTTTAACAATATAATAAATACAAGAAGAAACAAATAAGCCATTGACTGTAATGTTCATTTTCACAAAGAGTATAAATTACTCCCATAACACATTGCAGTCTATGAAGCAATCTCAGAGTCTCAAACATCCTTATATCACATATTCAAAGAAAATTAATTAAGAAGAAGAAGAAAAAAAAAGTAACTATATTATTTATATACAAGACCTGATATAAAACTAAGACATGATTAAGGTAACTAATAGTAATGTAGTTAGTTATGGAAAAACTGAAGAGTTCTCTCATGCTTGTATTGTTACTACATAGGGGTGTCCATATTAGCATGACCCATATAACAATTAATAAGAGAATAGACAGTTTGATGGGATGAAATCATAATCTGTATAAACAAATAAATAATTGCAAAATAGATTAATTTAACTCTTTTTTATTATAAGATAAACTTATCGCAAAAATAACCTTCAAGTTATTAGCAAAAATTATATGCGTGATTAACTGATTATTATGGAGTAGAACATCAATTGAGCAAGTATTTTTCGCAGAGTTGGTATTACAAGTACTAAATCTGAGGAACATTATTATTCAATTTCAAACAAATTAAAAGTTGGTCTTTTCATCTTTACAAATCCCATTTGGGATTTTGGTTATCTAACACACACAGACACACTCTGTCTCTTTATATATAATTAGTCTAACATCAAAATGGGCTATGTAATTAAACTATAGCTCAATATGCTAATCTTCGGAAGATTATCTTCCATTGGTTCCACCTTTTCTGGCTTTCTGCAACCTAGTTTTCACCAATATTATCATAGGGTTAACTTTGCATCTTCGAAAAGAAAATCGAATCCCATTAAAAGATCAATATGTTTTACCCAATATTCTTCCAATATGCTTATGAAAATATAAACAACAGTCAGAAACCTTGACTTCCTTCCATGGCCGAAGAGGAGGAGCTGAACAGTTAGAGGGGCGCGGGACGGCTGGGGGAGCTCGCTGGTTGGCTGAATCGCGGATGGGGGAGCTGGCAGGACGGCAGGCGACAAGCGGCAGGCGGCTGGTTCGTCACTTTGTGTTAGGGATCTGAATCAGAACTGATTAATTGATGTATATATATATAAAATAATATTTTAAAATTATTTTTAAATTTTGGTTCGGTTCGGTTCGGTCTGGTTTGAAATTTCAAAAAAACGGACCGAACCGATAGTCAAACGATTTGGACAATAAAAAATCGGATTGGACCGTTTTACTTATTAAACTGTCCAGTTCGGTTCGATTTTTCAATTTTTTTCGATTTGGTTCGGTTTTTGGACACCCCTAATTGGCATTTAGCTAAATGAAAAAAGCCAAAGGATTTTTGAACAGCTGAATTTGTTAGGTGTCTAATTACTATTAATTAGACCAAGCGGTAGAAAGATTCTCCTATGTATATTGGCTTGTATGTAGCTGAAAAAGTAATGTGAGTGTAGTGATTTGGCTGCACAAACAAACAAAAAAAAAAAAAAAAAAAAAGAAAGAAGAAAATGACTTGGTGTATTTGAGTTTCTTTATCTATTGTGTTTTATGTGTGAGAATAATATTAAGTCTACAGAAGTTTTGGGTTTGAAAGCTATTTATAATTCTTATGATATTTGGATTATTTTTTTTATTTTGTATTTTTTGGAAAAAAAAAATCTTAAAGGACTACTTTCATACATTTGGATCATCGACAATTTAAATTTTGTGCCAATTATAAGGAGGGGCAGGACCGTGTACAGGTTCAACATTAGAAAGTAGGTCTTAAGTCTCGAACCTGCATCCTGTTGTCCAACAAAATCACATATTACATGCACAATCATCCAAATGGTACTATCATTTGGGCTGCACAACTTGTATTTGATTATTGGGAGAAAGATTTTGTATTCAAGAGTTAATTTTAGTAAAATTTGTGACTTTAGTTGTAAACTAGACAAATTGCCAAAACAAATAATTTGTTTTGAGTTTTGTTTGTTGTTGTCCTACTTAATTTTATTTTTTGCTTTTGGCAACGGTACATATAAAGGTGTGCAAAAAATTCAATAATTCAATCAATCTCACCAATTTAATTCAATCCGTTAATTTTTTTTCAATCCATTAAATTTAAATTGGATGACGAATTTTACTATATACTATTCAATCTCATATGATTGGACAAACATAAATTAATATTATAATTTGTATGGTGTTATTATTATTTTTTTATATAAGTTTGATTAGTACTTTAATATTATCATTTGAAATTTTTTGGGGTTTATTTTTCAAATATATTTATGTTATGTGAAAATTTAAGTTTGTTATTCAAAATTGCTAAAAAAAAGAGAAAAATAAGTTTGTTGATCATATTTAACTGATCCAATTTGAAGAAGATTACGGATTAGATCGAATCGAATGCAGATTAAGATGCTTCAATCTGATTAAAATGTCAATTCAAATCAAATGCAGATCCAATATACACCACTAAGTACATATAATACCTAAATTTCCTTAGGACCCTTACCCTCTTTTCTACTCTTACATGTCAACAAAATAATACATTCTTTAACTTTGTCTTTTTTCATAAAACTTGTATATTATTGTTTTTTTTTTTTTTAAGTATTTTTTTGGTTCTTAAATTTATTTTTGGGATATTTTAATACTTAAATTTTTTACTGATATATTTTAATTTCAATACTTTAACAAATTAGGATATAATGTACAAAAATAGGGCCTTAATATTAACTTAAATGAGACATTTAATTCCTAAAATTTGTGGCAACAGGAGCAAAGGTCTCATCATAGTCTATATACTATACGTTTGAGTGAACCATTTTGCAACGAGGCTTGCTTTATATCGATTCATAGATCCATTGGCATTATATTTCACAGTAAACACCCAGTGACAATCCACTACCTTCTTGCCTTGTGGTGGAGGCACAAGTTGTCAAGTATTATTCTTCTGTAACACTCAATTTCTTCCTCCATAAACTTTCTCTACTTTGTTAGGTATTGATACAACATATATTTGATTAACAAATGATTCATATAGTTTAGACAATCTTTTAGTGGATGTGTAGTTGGCTACTAGGTACTTTGATTTTGCATGAACAATGGGTTCATATCTTTTGGCTTGTTGACCTCGAGTAGACGTATATGGTAATACATATTGTCCAACACTCGACTTAAATTAGTATCAGTAGATGGACATACCTCAGATGAGTAATCTTTAATGCCTGGGAATTGTGGGTCAAGGGTAGGAGCGATGATTGAGGGAACAATTGTGTCTTCAAATACATTTTCAGTAATCGAAGTTGGTGCCTGGTACTTGTAGCATATACTTTTGGATGAGTTTCTACTTATTCAACTACTGGATTCAATGAGTTGAGAATATCAATTGGACCCTTCAAAATATCTACTGCCTGTGTTACTTTTTCACCTCCTTCTAATTCATCCTCATGATAAAACTCTTCAAAATATAAATGTTTCCCCTGTAGAGTAGTAGTAGAGGAAAAAAAATAGCTTATGTCCTAAAATAAAGTAACATCCATAGTAATATAGTACTTTCTAGTAGGTGGATGAAAGCACTTGTACCCTTTCTAGCATCTCATGTACCCTTTAATTTTTAGGAACATAAACAAAATCAACACAACCAAAAAAACGGATTGGAAGATTATGAAATGATGAAAAGGATACATGAGATGCTAGAACCTCAAATGTAATTTTTCCTTGAAGAACACTAGATGGAAGACGATTGATGAGATAGGAGGAAGCTTGTATAGCATCGCCCAAAGATACTTAGGCATATGAGCACCAAAGAGAAGGGCACGAGTCATATCAAGTAAGTGATGATTTTTTCCTTTCGAACACTCCATTTTGTTATGGTGTTTGCGAGCACGTAGTTTGGTGAACAATCCCATGTATTTTGAAAAAATCTAAAAAAACATGATTAGCATATTCTCCCACATTATCAGAGCGTAGGACTTTAATGGTGCTATAGTATTGTGTTTGAACAAGAGTATGTGAAAGCTAAAAAAACTTCATCTTTGGATTTAAGAAGAGTAACCCACGACAAACTTGTACAATTATAAATAAACAACACAAAATACTGCATACCGCATACCGTATACCGCATACCTAATACCATAGGCTCTCTAGATGGTTCCCAAACATCAGAATGAATTAACTCAAAAAGAATAATACTTTTATTAGAAATACTAGGAGAATAAGTAGCACGATGACTTTTGGTCAATACACATGTCTCATAACATAAAACAGACTCAGTCAGACTAATAAACAAAGTAGGCATGGATTTTTTTATAAGACTAAAAGATGGATGCCCTAATTGGCAATGCCACAACATAATTTTACTTAGCTGGTTAGAACTTGAAGTCAAAACAGTGTGGGATTGTACTCCTGGTTTCTCCCCTACGTAGGTTTGATCCAGATGAAACAATATGTCCCTTAGATACCCTCGATCAATTATTTCCTTAGTGAGAAGATCTTAAAAAAGCACATACATAGGATAAAGCTTATAGAACATTTAGACTCAGTATTCAATTGTAGAACAAATATTAAGTGATGAGACAAGTTAGGTATATATAAAACATTATGGAGTTGTAAGGTTAGGGTAATACGGACTGACCCTGTCCCAAGCATAGGACAAGCTTCACCATTAGCATTTGTAACATAAGATACTGGTGGGGAATATAACTCAGTAAAATAAAATTTATCATAAGCATATGATTAGATGTACCAAAATCAATAATCCAAGTATTAGAACCAACAAAGTGAGAAATGTTTAAGGCCATACCAATCTTACCACGACCAGCTATAGAAGCTGTAGAGATAGGTCCATATGTCGTATGATGATCCTGTCCAGTCATTCTATAAAAATCTGGTTCTTGGACCAATTGGACAATAGCTGCTTTCACTTTAGAACGATAACTCTACCTTTTAGGTTTCAAGTGTTGGTTTAGTTTCCAACAAGTCTCTCGAAGATGTCCAACATTATTGCAATAAGAGCATTGAGGTAGAGTGCGATTGGCAAAGCTTGGTGGAGGTCCTTGCTAATAAGGTGGGATTGAACTATGCTATTAGAGGAAAGGTGCTGATGATTTTTCTTGAATGGCTAGGCTAGATCTTCAACTTGTGCTTGTATAAGACTTTCCTGTTAAGAATCGTCCTTACGAATGTATGTAAAGGCTGTGGTTAAGCAAGGAGGTGGCATTATGAGCAATTCACCCTTGGCACTTTTATGTTTCACATCAAGTTCTCTCAAGAATGCATGAACTTGTTCAAACTCCTTCTCTTTCTAGTACCATAAAAGAACCTCATGAATTCTTAATCTTATAAGGTCGCTTCTGATCAATTCCAGACCATACATTCTTCAGCATGGCAAAAAACACAGATATTGATTGCCTATTCTGTTACATGCTGGCAACTTTGCACATCAATTCATGACATTGTATAAAGTTAGACTCATTTGTATAGAGATCTTCCAAAGTATTCCATATGGCCTCAGTTGTTTCACACTCTTCCACCATCTGTAGTACATCATCAATTATGGCTCTGAATAAAATTGACATTACAAGGTCATCATTATCTTCTTACTTAGTATAGGCCTCCACATCATCTTCACAAGGAGTCTTAATTGTTCTAGTCACATGCTCTATCTTGTGCATTCTACGGAAATAAACAGACATAACCCTTTTTTTATGTTAAAAAATTGGTCCTATTGAGTTTGGTACCCCTGAAAGAGCCACCTTTTTAGTTCTTGAGAGATACCTCAAGTTTTGGAATTTCATTGTTCTTAGAATCTTAATTTTCTCTCGAATCTCCCATTGAAATGGACAATAATAATGTATAGCGGAACAAAGGTTACTTTTTTAAAAAGTTGATGATTGGGTTAATGGATGACTAAACCATTTACTAGGCTCGAAATAAAGTTGATGGATGATTGGGTCGTTGATTGGGCTGGTGACAAGTTGATGATGACTGGGTTGTTGATTGGGTTGATGGCTGATCAGGCTCAGATTGGGCTGATGACTTGTGAAATGTGAGAACTGGACTGGGCTGAGCCATATAATGGTGAAAGTGAAGACTGTGGTCGCGAGAGAATCAAAGAAATGGACGACTACGATTGCGACGGACTAGATGGGATGGAGATCAGTACAGGGTTTGGTGCTTGACAGAGCGCAAATAGAGGTAGACGTATCAGTAGATCGTGGTAGATGACAGAGCGCAAACGGTTGGGATAGATCTGGCTAAGGGCGACAGTGGACTAGCAGAGGGCGACGGTGGTCTGGCAAAGACAATGGTGGCGAGGCCATGAGATATGATTTGTAAAAGCATGAAAGCAACGGCAGTCTGAACGACGAAGCCGAAAAAAGAGAAAAAAAGATAAAGTTATTTTCAAATCTTTGTTCTGATACCAAGTTAAATATAATGAGATTGAATTATTTTATTCTCCTCACAATGGAGGTATATATAAGAGATTACAATAGTATAATCTAAGTCTCTATTACTGAAAAGGAAAAGTATTACTTACGATAGCTTAAGTATTAATTAAAATATATTATGCATTCTTTATATTGTACACTTTCCATAAATGACTCATGCTAACATCTATCACAATCTTTCCAAAAGTGTGTTGAATCTATATATGCTGAACACTTAAAATTCAATAATTTCAAGTTAGAGAGAGTTCAAATATACATGATATTGGCTATCAATTCTTAAGAAAAAAAAAATTGAGTTGAAAATTTATACATTATAGCACAAATTACCAAATTCATTGTATTTATGTGATCTTTGCAAAACATGATATGCTTACAGGTGGAATAGGACTAGCTAATGAAGGAAACATGATCTGGGCAATGGCAGAGTTGTTGAGAAACCTGAAACTATGAAAAAAGTTTCATCAATATAGCCTTCATAAAAAAGAGTCAATTAAATTAAGAAGTCTTGCTGCTATATCTAAGATCCAATAACTATTCTTAAAAAATTATTAATTGAAACAACATATTTAAAAAAAATAAAAAAATCTACCCTAACATGAGTACCATATCGATCATATAAGCAATCAATAATTTCTTGAATTTTGAGTCTTTTATTACACATGCTTTTATTGTAGCTGTTGGCATGTACTATTTTTTTCCTTTACTTGTGAGAAAATTACGTTTTCTACTAAATTAGTTAACATATATTTTTTATTAAATTGTATTAATTATTTAATTTAATGGGCTGAAATTAAATGGTCTAATTTTGGTAAACCAAAAAACTGCTCAAAATTAATATGGATTAATTGAGTAGATACTAGTTTTGTTTTAATTAAGAGATTATATGAACCCTAATTAAACAATATATAAAGACTTTTTTGGTTATAGTTCCCAACATACCAAATCACAACACAATTTCTTTTCTCTCCATCTGGAAGAGAGGCGACGGTTCTATTGAAGAACTAATGCGATTTGATTGAGGAAGATCTGTAAGTTCTAAATTATGGACCAAATAAACGTAGAAAGGTGAATAGGTTATTTTTAATTATATCAAGTTTTAATTACGTAATCTAAACACAATAGCCAGATATGCAATCACATGTAAAAATAAAGTGCATGAATAAAAAATAACACGCGAAAGTTTTAGGTGGAAATAACCTAGGCTACAATAATGATCTAAGAAGAAAACCACCAATTTACTGGATCACCTACCTATCCATTATGAAAATTTAATGTTCAAGTACAAAGCTAGGTATTAGACTACCCTCCACAGATAAAGCCCTCAATGTACTTTACTTAAGAGCTCTTGCTATATCTTCATAGTCTCCACAAGGTTGGTACGAATGGATCGGGATTGACGCTCTGGTAAATTCGAGTCACACAAAATACCAAATACATCAACTTTAACACCTAAAAAGGTAGCATAAATAGCACTAATGCAACGTGTATCTTAGAACGAATTTAACAATGAATAATCCTAAATAGAAGATTCAAAACATATATCAAACAAATAAAATCTCTAGCAAATTCTAGAAGAAGCAATTAAGCACAGGTTTAATAAAAATAGCTTATTTAAATATTAATGATCAGTCATGAAAGAATCTAACTAGAAGAAGATATTTGAACATAAAAATATGAAACAAATAGGCTTAGACCTAAACTAGCATGATCATACAAATATCAGAGATTTAATATCAATGAATAACTCAACCTAATATAAAGAATAAAAAATTAGTAAGTGTTAATGAGTCAAAGCCTAAGCATGAACATATATGAAAACAAGGATACGTCGTATCGTTTTATGAAAACTTAAGTAGGAATACATCACTTGCTAATGTGTCAAAATATTATTGACAATTAGGGACTAACTAAGATTAAAAACGCGTGAAAAAAACCTAATTCTCGTCTGCGGGATCTATCCATCCTTAAGGGGAATCAATTCAACACTAATAAAGTTACGCCAACGAGGTTTGGGATCGATCCAACAAGGGTGAGGATTGATCTGTCCCAAAATATTGTTTTGCTTACGTATAGGGGATATATCCCTCTCTCTAGACCTCTGTTTTTAAAAGGTATATAGTTCAATGAGATTGAATTGAAATCTTTTAAGGATTGGTCCATATATAAGGGGATGAATCCCGCTTCCTTAAAATGTACATATCATAAACTATATTTGTGTAATATATCTAAACGAAAACTTGTGTAAAGTATATGTGAATGAGATCATTTTTACCTTAAAATTGAGAGCTTTTGAGGCTTTGATAATAATGTAACTTGAAAATACTTCAATCAAACAAGAGCGATGTCGTGCCATTCCTAAAATCTAAATATTACATAAACTATATTTGTCTACGAAATTGGCAACTACTCATGTACTTCTCAAGATCACAAACTACTATGCTATAAAATTAAATTGTTATTATGGATTCAGGTACACTTTCGCATATTTCTCTTTAATTTTTGATGATCTGACATGATGTTCTTGGATTTATCATTGGTGATGGTTTTCACCAAAATGTTAAATTCTAACAAGTGCTATTAGAGTCTCTTCATATTAAATCATTAAGCATTGAATTTATTTTGAACCTATAATTTTTGGTGTTTTTGAATCTAATAATTTTATGTTTATTATTATTGGATTTGAAAACAGTTAATATTGTCTTCCAAATATTTAGATTTAGAATAGTTTATAATTGTGGCTAATTAGATTCATATTTGAAAAATATAATTGCTATTTTTCTATTATTAGAGATGTATTTTGAAGAAATTTTGGTTAAAAATTGTTCTTTTATGGCAAAATATTATTTAATTTTGGCTGATGTTGTTGTTATGAACTTATGGTATATGGCACAAGGAATCTTGAATACGGGTACGTGAGATTGAAATTCTGTGAAAATTATTTTTTTACTGTTCTCTTTCGTTTTATGATTATGAGCTAGAGTGATTTGCAAAACCTCAAATTGCACAGTATGCAGCATGGATTTACAGATTGAGATTAATGACTTATGAATCCTCAAATAACTAAACAACTTAATGATAATACGTTGCTGACATAAGGAATTGAATTAACTTTAATTGAATTTGATGATAATTATAAGGTTATCAAAAATTAATTTCGGCAGCTGTAAAACCTAAAACTGTTAGGGTTATTTTTATTCCATTTCTTTTGGTGATTATGCATGATAATTATAAATATTTTTATTTTTCATGTAAAACAGTCGGTCTAAAGAAAGACCGTTGTCTGAAAGAATTAATTGTTAGTATTTGATTATTGCATTGAGAGTATCACTTACAATTAATTTCTTTGTTCAAAGACCAGGAATTAGTGTTATGCTAAGTATTTGAGATGGGTCCCCAATTTGGATTATTTATTCATATATTGTTTTATTTCTATGATATGCTTCTTAAATATGAGTATACTTGTTTATTTTGTTCTATATATACTTTCTATTGCTACTTCTACGAATGTTTCTGCCCAAGTAAGCAACATTCCAATGCTGAGTGGGACAAACTTTAAAGTTTGAAAAGAAGCCGTGGAGATTGTTCTTGATTGTATGAATTTGCATGTTCGGATCGAATCATTACTAATCCAAAAAACCCCAATGTGGTTAAAATTAAAAATTGGGATTGGTCTAACATAATGTGTATGGTGATCATGCAACACTATATTTCAAAAGCATTTTGGGGCTCTATTACTGAGAGTAAAAGTGCGAGAAAGTTCCTAGAAGAAATTGAATAATATTTTGTCAATAATGAAAAGCCGAAGGCGAGTAACTTTTGGCTAAACTCGTCACAATGAAGTATAAGGACAAAGGGAACATAAGGAAGTACATCATTAAGATGTCTCATCTCAAGTCAAAACTCTAGTTGCTTCGGTTGAAGCTATCTGAAGACTTGCTCGTGCACTTGGTTTTGATTTTTCTTCCTGGCATACCTTTGGTAATTCAAAGTGAGTTATAACACTTAGAAGGACAAATGGTTCTTGAATGAGCTTATATCTCACTGTGTATAAGAAGAAGAGAGGCAATAGCAAGATAAGACTAAGAGTGCTTACTTGGCCTAAACTTCTCATAATAAGAAAAAGAAGAGAGATATGGTTGCTGTAGGAAGTTCTTCTCAGCAAAATAAACAAAAGAATCAGGATGAGGAGTTTACTTGTTATTTCTATAAGAAGGCTAGACATATGAATAAGAAGTGTCCCAAGTACACTGCCTGGCAAGAAGGGTATGCTTCTATCTTTAGTTTCTTACGAAGTTCTATACCTAAGGATACTTGGTGGGTAGATTCTGGTACTACTACTCACATAAGTATGTTTATGTAGAGTTGCTTTTGGAGCCGACCGCCAAGTGATGTTGAAAGATTCATCTTGGTGGGCGACAACAATAAAGTTGTAATAGAGACTATAGGGACTTTCATATTACAATTAAAAACTAGATTTTATTTAGATTTGTTTGAGACTTTTGTTGTACTATCTTTTAGATAGAATTTAATTTCCATTTCTAGTTTAAACAAATCAAGATTTTCTTGTTCTTTTGGAAATAATAAAGTTAGTTTATATCAAAATTTAAATTTTATTGGTTCTGGTTCTTTAATTGATAATTTTATATGCTTAATGTTGTTGGTTCCTATAACAAAATACTGCAAACAAGTTCATGTGGTATAAAGCAAAAATTAAGTGAGAATTCTACCACCTTATGTCATAAGCGTTTATATCATATCTCTAAGCACAGAATTCAGAAGCTTGTGTTAGATGGAATTCTTGAACCTTTACATTTGATAGACTTTCAAGTCTGTATTAAGTGCATCAAGGAAAAACGAACAAACGTTACAAAATTAAGTGCTGAGAGAGCTACAGACATTTTAGAACTTATACATACTGATATCTATGGTCCATTCCCTACGACTTTATGGAATGCCTAATAGTACTTCATTATGTTCATAGACGATTACTCTAGGTTTGGTTACCTATATTTAATGCATAAAAAGTCGCAATCCCTTGACATTTTTAAGTCTTTCAAAGCTGAAGTTGAACTTCAACTTGCAAAGAAAATTAAGGCTATCAAATCGAATCGTGGTGGTGAGTACTACGGGAGGTATGACGGATTAGGAGAACAATGTCTAGGACCCTTTACAATTTTCCTCAATGAGTTTGAAATTGTTTCGCTATATACTATGCCAGGCAAACCTAGCATGAACGGTGTTGCAGAGTGACAAAATTGAATTCTTAAGGATAAGGTGAGGAGTAAATTAGTCATTTCTCCTTACTAGAGTCACTTTAGGGAAAAGCTTTAAAGACTACAGTGTATATCCTTAACAGGGTACCAAGCAAAGTAGTTAACAAAAACCCCTATGAACTTTGTACAAGCAAAGAGCCAAGCATTCCAAATATGGCACAACCTTATAGGCCACATGAAAGAAAATTGGACTCAAGGACAGTTAGCTGCTATTTTGTTGGTTACGATGAATGCTCTCATGGCTACCAGTTTTATGATCCCACATCAAGATCCTTCTTTGGAATGAAAAATGCGAAATTTCTTGAGGATGTTGAGATTGAGGGGGAGGAAACATAAGGAATGTTGTCTTTGAAGAATAATCTATTATTGATGGTGATTAGGTCTCTGTACCTATTGCTGTTCAAAACACAAATCTTGCACTATATTACAATGTTTAGGCTCCTATTCCTAACATTGTTCCAGACCAAGTCAACAATGAGATTCTTCCTCATGCACCATCCATAGAACAAACTCAACAACCTTAAGAAGTTCCATTAAGAAGATCTATTAGGGAGAGGAGAAGTACAATTCTAAATGATTATATCATCTTTCTCCAAGACGATGACATTGGTTTAACAAAGGATGACCCATCAACTTTTGTTAAGCCATGCGTAGTTCTAACTTTTAGGAGTGTGTTATTGCCATGAAGGATGGGATGAAGTCTATGAAAGAAAATGACATTAGGGTTCTCGTTGAGTTTCCTGAAGGTGTGAAGCCCGTTGGTTATAAATGGATATGTAAAACTAAGAGGGATTCAAAGGGTAATGTCAAGAGATATAAGGCACATTTAATAGCCAAAGGCTTTACTCAGAAGGAAGGCATAGACTACAAAGATAATTTCTTTTCAATATCTTTGAAAGACTCTTTTAGAACTATAATGGCACTGGTCGTTCATTTTGATCTAGAGCTGCATCAGATGGATGTCAAGACTGTGTTTCTCAATGGAGACATTGACGAGACAATTTCTATGGTATAGTCAAAAAACTTTGTATCAGAAGATCCAAAATTTATGGTTAGCAAGTTGAAGAAATCCATTTATGGTCTCAAACAGGTTTCCCGTCAATGGTATCACAAGTTCCATCAAGTCATCACCTCAAACGGTTTTGAGGTGAATGTCATTGATGACCATGTATATCACAAGTTCGATGGGAGTAAATATATTTTCCTGATATTATATGTCGATGACATCTAGCTCGTTAGCAACGATATAGGCTTACTACACGAAACTAAGAAATTTCTGACGACAAAATTAGAGATGAAAAATCTTGGCGATGCCTCTTTTGTACTAGGTATTTACATAATGAGAGATCGTTCTTGAGGTATCCTTGAATTGTCACAAAAGAGCTATATTGATGAGGTTTTGAATAGATTCAGCATGAAATATAGTAACTAGAAGACACGCCTGTGGCTAAAGGAGACAAGTTTAGTCTCAAATAGTGCACCAATAATGATCTTGAAAGAAAAGAGATGCAAAAGATTCCTTATGTGTCAGCGGTTGGGAGTCTAATGTATGCTCAAATTTGTACTTGGTCGGACATAGCATTTATAGTGGGAGTTTTGGATAAATTTTTGAGTAATCTAGGTATGCAACATTAGAAGTCAGTCAAACGTGTGACATGTTACTTGAGGAGAACAAAAGACTACATGTCTCACTTATCGGAGATTAGACAATTTAGAGGTAATCAGGTTATCGACATCAATTTTCTAGTTGTTATGGAAAGAGTTCAAGCTAGGCAAATTTACATAGAACATTTATGCTACTAGACCCATTAACCAAGGGTTTAAAACCTAAGGTCTTTCATGAGCACGTTTCTCATATGGGTGTTACTTATTATAATACCTTAGTTTAGTGAAAATCATTTTTGTTCTATATATTTTGCTTTAGACATTAAATTATTTAATTTTTTGTTAAATAAAATTGATAGTTTATAATTCTATTTCTGAGCTTACGTATATTTTCTATGCACAATGTTCGCTTTGCATTAAAAACTTTAGATTGACCTTATTAAAGACTAAAGAAGGACTAGTTCAAAATAAGCATATCTGAGATCACATTGGATGCAATCTCCATGCTACTACTCATCTATATTTGATCAATGTTATTGATTGTATTAGTATAATGATCATCGTGGTTTGGGTAACATATATTTCTTTTTAAATTATATTAGCTATTTAATTTTATGGGTTGAAATTAAATGATTTAATTTTTGGTAAGTTTGTAGATTGTTCAAAATTGATATAGGTTAATTGAATATCTACTATTTTTGTTTTAATTAGAGGATTATGGGAACTATAATTAAACAAAATATAAAGATTCTTTTAGTTATGGTCTCCAACACACTAAATTACAACACAGTTTATTTTCTACTAATATGGAAAAGAGAAGACGTTTTTATTGAGAAATTAAGGCGATTTGATTGACAAAAATCACAAATTATTCGCTATAAAATTAATTAATTGTTATGAATTTAGGTATTTTTTGCATAATTTTCATTAATTTTTGATAATTTAATATAAATATTTTTATATTTATTATTGATGGTAATTTTTATTAAAATTTTAAATTTTAACATTCCTGGCTATCATCTTAATCAAATAAATCTTTGAAAAGCAAGTTTCATTTGGCGAATATACTTTGCTTCTCAAATTTCTCACACGTTTTATTACCCTGCTTGGAATACTTGAGTGCCATATTGGCTTTAATTTCTCAAAAAGATTGTGAGAAATAAATACTTCTAAGTTGTAACATACTGACATGTACCCAACGTTAGGCTGATGCCTGTTGTCTTACAATATGGGTCGAAATATACAAACTTTTTGTGAAGAATAAAGCGCCACGGCAGCATTCAATGGCATACGGTAGGACTAATTAGTAGTCAAAAATCAAATTAAACAGCCAACACTCATATATATATATATATATATATATATCATGTCTATCTTTTTACATGTCCGTATCAAGCTCATCTACTACGATACATCACTTCGGGAATCTTATTATTTGATATATTATAATATATATTAAATAAAATATTATTTATTAATTAAAAATATATAATAATAAAATAATTAAATAATCTTATTAATAGGAAGCACTATCAATTATTTCATTTATGTTATATCATGCTTCATTAAATAAAATTATAATATACACAAATTTAACTCAAATTATAATTAAACACAATTTTTATATTTATATTTTTCACATCTATTTTTGGCTCTCCTCTGGCAACGTGATTGTTATATATCTTACCTCAATATCAATCTTTAACCCAACCAACCATTTTTTGTGCATAAACATCAAGCTCACTCATGGATCTCAATACCCTTGTAATGTTTCTCCTCCTCCTACTTCTCCCTCTATTTTATTTCATAACAAAGAAAATTAAAACCAGTAGAAAAAACAACCACCTTCCTCCAGGTCCATATAAGCTTCCAATTATTGGTAACTTACATCAGCTTGGTAAATTACCTCATCAATCTTTGTATAAATTTTCCAAAAAATATGGACCTGTTATGTCTTTACAACTTGGTAATAAGCCAGCTGTTGTATTATCATCTGCTGAGACTGCAAAAGAGGCCTTAAAGATCAATGATCTTAAATGTTGCAATAGACCTTCTTTAGCTGGTCCTAAAAGACTCACTCACAATTTTCTAGACATAGCTTTTTCACCTTATGGTGATTATTGGAGAGAGATAAGAAAAATAGGTGTTCTTGAAGTTTTTAGTACAAAGAGAGTTGAGTCTTATGAGTTTGTTAGGGAAGAAGCAGTTGCATCTATGATCAATTCAATATCGAATTCGGCGTCTTCTGGTTCTGTTGTTAATCTTACTGAGAAGTTGTATGACTTAACTGCTAGTACAATTTTTAGGATTGCATTTGGGACTAGTTTTGAAGGTGACAATTTTGGTCATGATAGACTTAGTGAAGTGGTTCATGAAGCTCAGGCTATATTGGCAAGTTTCTTTGCAGCTGAGTACTTTCCTTATGTTGGTTGGATTTTTGATAGGTTGTCTGGTTTATATCAAAGACTTGAAAAGTCATATCATCAAATCGATCACTTTTTTCAACAGATTATTGATGATCATCTCATTCCTGGGAGAAGAAAACAAGAGCAAGATGATATTATTGATGTGCTGTTGAGTATAATTAAACACCAATCTCGATTTGGTGCTGCTTCGCTCTCTCATGATAATATTAAGGCAGTCCTTTTGGTAAGCTGCCAATTTTCAATATATATTGTCATTATTATTTTTATTTATCAACTATATACTCCCTCACCTATTTATATAAAAAATTTCGTTACACATTCTACCTTTTCTATTTATAATATAAATTATTGCATTATAAAATAATTTAAATGTAATTAATTTATAGATTAACTTTTTAGTACAAATATTTAACTATACAATTTGACGATTAATAGTTCAGTTTATAACTAGTGTTGGACAACTGGTAAAAGTGCGCAGATAAAAGAAATTTATTAAAAAGTAAGCATAAAAGTTAATTTTCTCATAAGTAATTGTTTAGATTAATTTTATTTTATTTTATAATACAATAATATATATATTTTTTTATTAAGTTTTATATAAGTCCAGTAATTTTTTAAAAAATATATTTTAATTTTGTATTTTTTAAGGATATTCTTAAGGTCCTATAATTCTTCAAAATTTACATTTTAATTATTTACCTTTTAAGTTATATTCAAAAGTCCTGTAATTTATCAATAGTTTCAACTAAGTTTAAACAATTTTTTTTAAGAATAAATTCAAATTTTTAAAAGATAAAACAAATAAAAAAATTAAAATTTTTATTCTTAAATCTTCTCAATTTTTTTAATCTATTTTGGATTTATTTTTTATTTATATTATTTGAAAAATTAAATTTTTTAAAATTTATTTAAAAAAACATTATTTTTTGTATTTTATTTTTCAAATTTTGAATTTATCTTTTTGAAAAAAAAGATTATCTAAAATTAGTTGAAGCTTTTGAAAAATTATACGAATTTAAAGATATATTATAAAAGATAGAAGACTAAAATATATCTCTTAAAAAATTATAAAAAATATATATTTTGCATAATTATAAAATTTTTAAAATATATCTTAAAAAATATAAAATTAAAATATAATTTTTAAAAAATTACAGGATTTATAAAAATTATGATCTTATATTTGTTGTGGACATTAAGAGTGTTTGAATTCAAACCATGTGATTCTATATACGTCAGTGTCTTATTAATTGTTTTTTGAAAAGAAGTTTAAGTTTTGCTTTTGTTTACCAAGTTCTTTGTTGGTTTCTATACGGCTCAAAAAACACAAGTCGAAAATTATCCAAATTACATCTTTAAAATATATAACAATAAAAATAATATAATTAAATATTAAATAATATTTTAATTTGTTTAAAAAATACACATAAATATTATAATTTTTATAAGATATATAAAAAATTCTGTTATTTTTAAATAAGTATAATTTAGGATTTAATACACTAATAATACCCTTATTTATAATACTAGCACCTACTAATGCTCATATTTTTAAACTGATACATCAATAATACTCTTATTTAACAATTAATAACATTTACATTCAATTACGTGTTAAAACTAATTATTTAAATAGAGGTAATTAAAAGAATGTGAATTCAAAATATACAATGTATATGTGTCAGTGTCTAATTAATTTTTTTATAAAAGGAGTTTAAGTTTTGCTTTGGTTTATTAGTTTCTATACAGCTAAAAAAACAAGTTGGAAAATTGTCCAAATTACGTTCCTAAAATATATAACAACAAAAATAATAAAGTTAAATATCAAGTGATATCTTAATTTTTTTAAGATGTACACATAAGTATTTTATGGGTATTCATCAAAAATTATGTTGCTTTTAAATAGAAATAATTTAGTTCAAAATGATCATAAGATGACAATATTAACCCAATTTGACCAATTATAAAGGGCATATTTTTATCATTTTTTTGGATCATACTTTATTAATTTTTTCATATGTTTTACTTCTTTCACCACTCTCATCTCTCATATTTTATTCTCTCATTTCATTAATTTTTTTTTGTTGAATTTTTCCTTCCCTATTATTGATTTTTGCTCCATTTTTTCTCTAAAACTACTTCATGTTATAGTAAAATGAATAAACATAGATATTTTAATTTGCGAAACATTTACAGTTCAGTTCATATTTTGAATTAATTATAAACTGGGAGGTAATAGTATGGATGCAAGCAAATAATTTTTTTATTTTGGGTTTGTTTTATGCATTTTTTTTTTATCATTTTTATTGAGGCTCCTTTTTGTTTATAATTTTTCTTCATATATTAGATAGATTAGTTGTTAATTAATGGCTTTTCGGTTGATTTTTTGAGATTCCTGTATTGGTGAAGAAAAATTAGTTTTAGCGACAAAAAAGTGAATGGCGCGAGGCAAAAAAATAACAAGAAAATATGAGGGAGGGGGATGGTGAAAGAAGTAACACATATATAATTATTTTTGGCAAAAAAAAATTAATAAAGTAGGCACCAAAAGTTTAAATGAATTAAATATCCCTTCATAATAGCTTAAATTGGTCAAATTTCTGTCAAATTCAACAAAAAAGACTAATAATATACCTTCGTGTGAAGTAAGTTACTAATGGTGTACCTCTATATAGTTATCGTATTAAAGTGTACCTTTGTAGTTAGTTTTGGTACTATTCAAAATTTTTATCCCAAAAATAACTCTAATAATATTGAACGGGGTTTAGTTGGCTAGAATTCAACATTGAACATATTTAATTGAAAAAATTCAACTTGAATGATATCTAATTGACTAACAATTAATTTGCAATGTATGGTTAGGCTTTTTCTTTATAGTAAAAATATATGAGCTTGACATAAAGAGTATTATTTTTAAGATTGCAAATTTTAAGGGAAAAAAATATATTTGATTAACAATTGTTTAGCACCAAATACTAATGATGTATTTCTTGTGATATATGTGGAATATATAGAATATGTTTTTAGGTGGAATAGATACTGGAGCTATAACAATGGAGTGGGCAATGGCAGAGCTGATTAAGAAGCCTGAATTGATGAAGAAAGCACAAGATGAAATCAGAAGTTGTATTGGGAACAAAGGAAATGTAAGCGAAAGTGACACAGATCAGCTTCAGTATCTCAAGATGATAGTGAAAGAAACATTTAGATTGCATCCTCCAGCTCCATTGCTTCTTCCAAGAGAAAGCTTATCCGAGTTTGAGATCAATGGCTATAAAATAATGCCAAAAACTGTAATTCAAGTGAACGCTTGGGCAATCGGACGAGACCCCAAGTACTGGACAAGTCCTGAAGAGTTCATACCAGAGAGGTTTAGTGATGGTTCTATTGATTTTAAAGGACAACATTTTGAGCTGTTGCCATTTGGAGCTGGTCGAAGGGTTTGTCCAGGGATGTATATGGCAACATCAACAATAGAGCTTGCACTTGCAAGTCTGTTATACCATTTTGATTGGAAGTTGCCTTATGGAATGAAGGAAGAAGATATCAACATGGAAGAAACTATTGGGCAGTCTTTAACTACAGCTAAGAAAACAGCCCTTGTTCTTGTCCCTATCAAATGTTCTCACTAGATGATTGGACTTGGTTGGCAAGCTTGAGATGCCTTGCAAATATCTAGCTTAAATAACACACTTCTATTGTTTTTGCATGCATTTTTTTATATATACACAAATCGCTACCTTGAGCTGAGCTTCAGTCTTCATGTAAGCATCAATAGCAAAGTTATCAGCTTCTGCTTAAACTTGTTGCCAGGTGAAAATGATCAACCAATTGTAACAGTGAAAACAAAGAAGATTTGATGAACGGTGGTGGTATAAACTACCAAATTTTACTGCACTAATTTGGAAACATCAAAAAAAAACAAAAGAAATATATAAAGGAAAATAATGTATAACTAACTACAAAAGAGGTTCTTTCATTTGAACTCTGCTGCTCCTGCATATCATGCCGGCTGAAGCCTACAAAGTCCAAACCAAGCCACTGCCATGGCCAGCAAATATTTAGACCCCTCATTAAATCTTCCCGATTTTCAAACTCTTCAAGCTGATGCGTAAGTTCCTCTACTCTATCTCTGAGCCTCAATGCCCTCGAGTCTGCAAACCTTAATGACTCCTCAGCAGCATCTCTTGCTGTCATGGCAGTAGCTGCAGTCTCTTCTTTAAACTTGAACTTTTTCTCTGACTCTAACATGGATCCCTTTGCCTGTTCAAGTTCCTGTCTAAGTGCTGACAACTGAAGCGATGACTGGAGTCAAAGAGTAGGCCTTAACCAGAGCTAATAATTTTTCTCCCACTTAGCCATAACTATAGAGTAAATAATAAGGCAGTAAACAACTGTGGTCTGACCAAGACCAAAAATAAACAATAAAAAAATAACAAGATGGATCATGGCATATAGATTGAAATTGAAAGATTACCATCAACTAAGCCCCAACATGAAAATAAAATAATTTGACCACAAGGCCAAAAGACTCACTCAGATTTGTTATAGCAGTAGCAATTCATAATTCTAGTGTGTCAAATTTCACAAACAACTGAATATGGACCCTAAAACACAAGTCACAATCTGAAACTCTCTTTTATCCTTCCCGTTATTTTCAGGGTTTAGCCTGTATGATTGAGCTTTTTGAGACCAAAAACATTACTGTAGCACAGATTACCAGAAACTTTGATGTTTGAAACAATGGTTTCTCTGCCTACGATATCTCACCTTTATAAGCCAACAGCCATATTCACATTTCCTACAGTTATCTCAGATTTGAAGATCCCAAAACAAAACAAAAAAAATATTCAAATCGTACCCTGAAGATCTGCTATTTTTCCTTTAGAGTGCTTTTTTTTTATTACTCTATCTATTTTATCAAGTTGTCCACATTATTCTGTAATTCTGCAAAACATTCAGTAATTATGTCAAACATAACATCTTGAAGCAGCTGTTCCTTGTTAAAAGAAATTCATAAACACTAGAATAAAGCTTAAATATATGAAAAACAATTAATTGCTCAAAATGATGTATTACAAACTAAGGACTGCTTTACTTACCTGTGCTAGGAATTCTTGTTCAACAGCTCCGCCAGCAGCAGCTTCTTGCTCCCGCTGCTACTTTCCATCTTGTAATCTCTTCTTCAGCAGCAGCAATGTCCGTCATTAATCCTTCAATCTAAAACATGTCTATCTAAATTAAGACTCAACCCAACCATGACTGAATTATGGGATGACGAAATTAAACTAAATGACAAAAAATATAAATAACATATGCTTTCATTTGCTACTTTTTCCTTCTCTTCAAGTTCCATACAACGATGTGTTCGGTTCTTAAGCTCCATGGCTTGAATCTCTACATGCTCTTTAAGTACACTTGACTCTGCCCTTAACGTAGAAAACCTGATAAAATAACAGTAACAGTACCAGCAAATTTAAATGAAAATAATGCCAATTTAAAATAAATGAAATTTCAACTTCAAAACTGAGGACACATATGATGATTAACATATATGATCGTCTGTATAATTTTATGGAAAATAGAATACCTTAGTTCGTCAATGGAATGTTGCAACTCAATGATCTCAAGCTGAGATGCCTTAACCATAATCTCTAAAGCACCAGCCTGCATGCAATAGACTAGTATATCGGTCGAGAAGAATTTGCTTAAATGTACATTGGTATTAGACTTATATTCAATGCAAACCAAAACCAAGTAACACTTACCAAAGTGTATATCTCATCATTCTCTGTCACCAGTGCATCTGCTTTGTCCTTAGAAATTGGAATCTTCCCATCCCTAGTAAGATTGCCAAATTTGAAATCTATACTGGCCTCCCTTAAACCATTTTCTGCAACTTGGAACAACTCACTCGTCATGGAAGAAAGATTTGATGTCATTCTCTTTGACGTAGCACTTCTAAGTAAAGATCCAATCTGTTCTTTTTCCTTGACTAACCGAGACACTGTTTCATCTAAACTCAGTTATACGACAATTCTTATTCTCAATCAAATCCTGTGTCTTTTCAATAACAGTTCTGGTCAATTCATAAATGGATTCCATCCCAGCTGAAGATGCACTCATGTTCTCTTCCATGTCAGTTTCCCGAGGGACAAATAAGGACTCTGAAACCTCCGACTGATCTATATCACTGGTATCTACTATCTTAATAACGTCATAAACCCGCTCATGAGTTTTTGATACAAAATTCAACTGATCAATCAACAATGGCCTCTGCACTTCCATTTTGGCATCTAAAGTCATCAACTTATCATCATACTCCTGGACTAACTGTCTCAGCACCAGAGCCTCATTCTAAACCTTAATTAACTTCTCTGACATCTCACCTTCAATCTCTGCAATCTTCCCATCCTTCTCAACAACTATTTTCTCCAATTTCTCCATAACAGAAGTTCTCTTGACCACCTCTTCTCTCAATCCACTGATTGTGGGCTCAAGCTGAGATATTTTTGATGGCGATCTCATAATTGCTATACTCCATCTGCTCCCTAGTTTCATTCCTAGACTTAGCTGTAGCATCAACCTGCTTGAGGAGCTCTTCCACAATCTCATTCGTACTCTTGATCACTCCATACGCCACCGCTGCAAGCCCAGAGTATTTCTGCGATTGGGGCAATCCCACAGCCACAAAATTCTTGAAATTGCCGACTTTTCCCGATATCTTCTCAACGCCAGTTACAAGCATATGCGTTGAATTCCCAATTTCCAACCTCAACCCATCTCTCTCCTTAACCACTTCATCCAATTGCTTTGCAATCTCATCTTTCTGCTTCAAGACCTCATCATTCACTCTGTTGACCTCCACCAGTTCTGCCAATAACTTATCGTTGATTCTATAAACTTCTTCCTTCTCACGCAAGGCTTCGTCCCTCTGCCTCGTGCACTCGTCACGCTTCTTGATCGCCTCGTGTGCGAAAGCCTTAAGGCGATTTGTTGGAATTATGAATTTAAATAAAAAAGGAGAAAGGAGAAAAGAGAAAAAGTGCAAAAACTAAAAAAACTTAATGTGGCACATTGCCTTTTTACTTCTCCTTAAAAGCATATATATAGAAAAGAATATGCTAGTGAGATTGGGCTGTGGAAGGGAGGAGGACTTAGGCAATTGTGGTTCCACCACACACGCGCACGCCGCCACTGCCGTCCGTCCGACAGGTCGGCCGCGCCGTGCAAAGCAGAGTGCATGTGTGAGGTGGCATTTTATTTTATTTATTAAAATTAATTTTTCCAACAATTTCGTTACCCAAATGTGATTGTTACTTTTTTAACGTTCCATTCCGTTGAGACCGAGTCTTACGGAATCTGTTACCCCACATCGTGACCGTTCCGTTCCGTTCCAGACCGAGTCTTACGGAACGTTCCACACGACCGTTTTTGAACGTTGCACGTTCTCCACGACCGTTTTGGGTCCGTTTTTTGTGACCACCCTAAGCCTATAAATAGAACCCTCAGCTCACAACTTCAAACCATCCCTTACCTCTCAACTCTCTCTCATTTTTTCTCTCTCTCACTCTAACTATTGAGCAGTACAAAAGCTTCCAGAAAATAGAAACCAAATTAAATATAATTAGTTTCCGAGCAACAAAAGTTATTTTATAGGGTGTAGCATTCCAGAGTTTATCAGTGCAGTGTAACTCCGAGACAGAATCTTGCTGGGCTGTTTTATCCTGGGGACGACGAGGCTGTGTTTGCTTGCACAATTTTGGACAGAGCCGCGAAACGTCTTAAAGAGAACAACCTAGTCCGCGACTCAACCCAAGTAGTGTTATTTTAGTAATTTGGTAACCTCGTTCCTATCTTTTTACGTAATTGTTCCAAAACTTTTAAGACGAGTTTCATCTGCCATGTCTACTGAATTTTAAACTGCTGACCTAAATAAACCTTTTCGTTTTAAGGGACTACATTTTAAAAGATGGAGACAAAAAATGTTGTTTTTCTTAACAATGAAAAAAGTAGCCTCTGTTCTTATTACTGAAAAACCAACACTGCCAAATCCTCCTACTGAAGATACAACTAAGGATTTAAACACCTGGTTGAAAAATGATTTCCTCTGCAAAAATTTTATTCTTAATGATTTAGCTGATGATTTATATAATTACTATAACTTTGATAAGACAGCTAAAGAAACTTGGGATGCACTTCAAAAGAAGTATGATACTGAGGAAGCTGGAACCAAGAAGTATGCTGTCAGCAGATATCTGAAGTACCAGATGACTGATGATAAATCTGTGGAAGCTCAGTCTCATGAACTGCAGAAGATAACACATGAAATAACTTCTGAAGGTATGACTTTAGATAAACAATTTCAAGTTGCTGTCATTATAGATAAATTACCCTTGCATGGAAAGATTTTAAGAATATTCTGAGACATAAAACTAAAGAATTCTCCCTAGAAAGTCTAATAACCGGTCTAAGAATAGAAGAAGAAGCCTGAAAACAAGACCAAAAAGATGAAGTACTTGTATCAAACAACAGTGCAAATAAAAAATCCTCCTCTGTAATTCTGAAACAAAAAGGAAGAAACATGAAATTTCAGAATCGTAATAATAACTAGAATCGTAACTCGAATAAAAATAAAAATCCTCCACGGAATGGACCTGGACCTGGACCTAGACCTGGAACCCAACCCCCCTTAGGAAATAACACATTTATGTGTTATAGTTGTAACAGGCCTGGCCATTTGGCCAGGAACTGCCGGAACAAGAATCGTCCTGCCCCGCAGCCGAACCTTACCGAAGATCAACTTATAGCTATGATATCTGAAATCAACTTTATTGGTGGATCTGAAGGATGGTGGGTAGACACTGGTGCTTCTCGCCATGTTTGCTATGATCGTGACATGTTCAAGTCCTATTCTATATCTGAGGATAAGAAAGTGTTGCTGGGCGACTCCCAGTCCACTAAAGTTGCTGGTACTGGTGAGGTTAAATTAAAGTTTACCTCTTGAAAGACTGTCATCTTGAAGGATGTCCTGCATACTCCAGAGATGAGAAAGAACTTAGTCTCAGGTTATCTTCTCAACAAGGCTGAGTTTACTCAAACTATAGGGGCTGATTTGTATACAATTACTAAGAATAATATATTTGTTGGGAAAGGGTACGCCACTGATGGGATGTTTAAATTAAATGTTGAAATTAATAAAGCATCTTCTTCTGCTTATATGTTATGTTCTTTTAATGTTTGGCATGCTAGACTTTGTCATGTTAATAAACGAATAATTAAGAACATGAGTAACTTAAAACTAATTCCTAAATTATCAATGAATGATTTTGAAAAATGTGATTTTTACAGTCAAGCTAAAATAACCAAAACTTCACATAAATCAGTAATTAGAAAATCAGAAACATTAGATTTAATACAATCTGATATATGTGAACTAGATGGAACTCTAACAAGAAATGAAAAACGTTATTTTATAACTTTAATAGATGACTGTTCAGATTATACTTATGTATATCTAATGAAAGATAAAAGTGAAGCGTTTGATATGTTTAAAATATTTATGACTGAAATTCAAAATCAACTTCACAGAAAAATAAAAAGATTTTGAAATGATAGAGACACTGAATATGATTCTAATATTTTCAATGACTTTTATAAAACCCATGGAATCATACATGAAAAAACTGCACCTTATTCTCCTGAAATGAATGGCAAAGCTGAAAGAAAAAATAGAACTTTTACTGAATCAGTTGTTGCAATTTTATTAAACTCTGGTGCTGCTTCCCATTGGTGGAGAGAAATTTTACTAACTGTTTGCTATATGCTAAACAGAGTACCTAAATCTACTAGTCAAATTTCACCTTATGAAATTTTGAAAAATAAGAAACCTAACTTAACTTATTTAAAAACTTGGAGCTGTTTAGCCTATGTTAGGATCCTTGATCCAAAAAGAAATAAACTTGTTAGTAGAGCATATGAATGTGTATTCATAGGATATGCAGTGAATAGTAAAACTTATAAATTCTATGACTTAAATGATCATGTAGTTATAGAATCAAATGATGCAGACTTCTACGAACATAGGTTTCCCTTTAAACTAAAGAATAGTGAGGGCTCGTCTTCTAGTAGTTTATCCATAGCTACATCTAGTGAACAAAATGAGGAATTAGAAACTGAACTTAGGAGAAGTAAACGAGCTCGAACCTTTAAAGATTATGGATCTGACTTCTATGCTTATACCTTAGAGGAAGATCCCCAAACCATTCAAGAAACCTTATCTTCTTTAGATGCCAACTTATGGGAAGAAGCCATAAATAATGAAATTGACTCTCTTGAGTCTAATAGAACTTGGCATTTAGTTGACTTACTTCCTGGTTGCAAGACCATAGGATGTAAATGGATACTAAAGAAGAAATTAAAACCCGACGGTACTATTGAAAAGTACAAGGCTCGCCTTGTAGCCAAAGGGTATAGGCAAAGGAAAAATGTGGACTTCTTTGACACATATTCACCTGTCACAAGAATAACTTCCATACGTGTGCTTTTCTCCCTAGCTGCTATCCATGATTTAGTGGTGCACTAAATGGATGTTAAAACTGCCTTCTTAAATGGTGAATTAGAAGAAGAGATTTATATGGACCAACTTGAGGGCTTTATAATCCCAGGTTAAGAAAAAAAAGTATGTAAACTAGATAAATCTCTTTATGGTCTAAAACAAGTACCTAAGCAATGACATGAAAAATTTGATAATCTAGTTATCTCACATGGATTCAAATTGAATGAAAGTGACAAATGCATTTATCATAAAACAGAAAATAACATTTGCATTATTATATGTTTATATGTGGATGACTTGCTTATTTTTGGGTCAAATATTCATGTTATAAATAATGTAAAAAACTTTGTGTGCTAATTTTGACATGAAAGACCTAGGTGAAGCGAGTGTAATCCTAGGTATAAAGATTACTAGGTCTGAAGAGGGACTTTCTCTAGATCAATCTCATTATATTGAAAAGATCTTAAAGAAATATAATTACTCTAACTGCAAACCTGCATGTACCCCTTATGATCCTAGTGTAAAGTTGTTCAAGAACACCGGAGACGGTGTTAGACAAACTGAGTATGCGAGCATCATTGGTTGCTTACATTACGCTACTGATTGCACTAGGCCCGACATAGCTTATATTGTGGGACTACTATGTAGGTTTACCAGTAGACCTAGTATAGAGCATTGAAATGCAATTGAAAGGGTCATGAGGTACCTTAAGAGAACAATGAACTTTGGATTACACTATAAGAAGTTTCCCGCTGTTTTAGAAGGATACAGCGATGCTGATTGGAACACTCTTTCAGAAGACTCCAAAGCAACTAGCGGCTATATATTTAGCATTGCTAGTGGAGCTGTTTCTTGGAAGTTTAAGAAATAGACAATTTTGGCTCAATCTACGATGGAATCTGAAATGATAGCACTAGCCACTGCTAGTGAAGAAGCAGGCTAGTTAAGAAGTCTGTTAGCTGAGATCCTTTTATGGGAAAAACCGATACCAACTGTCCTGATCCACTCCGATAGTACCGCAGCTATTGCAAAGATTCAAAACCGTTACTATAACGGCAAGAGACGACAGATACGTCGTAAGCACAGTACTGTTAGAGAATTTCTCTCTACAGGAGCTGTAAGAGTGGATCATGTACGTACTGATGACAATTTGACTGATCCTTTGACGAAAGGATTAGCAAGAGAGAAGGTTTTCAAAACCTCGAAAGGAATGGGACTAATGCCCTTAGAATGAAGAGTCACTCGTGATGGTAACCCGACTTATAGACTGGAGATCCCAAGAAATAAGTTCAATAGGTAATAACAAGTCATGAAGTGATATGAGATGAATCATGCTATCATAGGTCCCATCCTATTAGAAGCATGAAGTCCTGAAGCGACAGAAGGATGAGTTAATTGTTAACTCTTAATGAGTTCTATACTCTATGTGGAGTGGAGTACATAGCTACAGGAGTACTCTTGATAGACTCACCTATGTGAATGTGGAAGTGTGGCCGCTTCCTATGAAATTTTGGGCAAAATTTACTAGAACATTCACTATACTAGGATATACGTGCATGGCAGTAAAGCACGGGCTTTTCGAACTACACCTTGGAAAGGTTGTGTGTGTAATGTTGTTAGAGATAGAGTTCAAAACTATGGGTTACTCTAGTATATTCTAAAGCATCAACACTATACAAAGGTTCAAAGTCAAAGACACCTTTTGCTTATGTACAATCTTATATCTTTGATTAATCGGTTACTCGATGAAAAACTATTTTTATATAAAATTCAAGTGGGGGATTGTTGGAATTATGAATTTGAATAAAAAAGGAGAAAAAGAGAAAAAGTGCAAAAACTAAAAAAACTTAAAGTCCCACATTGCCTTTTTACTTCTCCTTAGAAGCATATATATAGAAAAGAATATGCTAGTGAGATTGGGCCCCAAGGGGCACCCAATTTTGTAGAAGGGGGGAGGACTTAGACAATTGTGGGTCCGCCACACACGCGCGTGCCGCCGCCGCCGCCGCCGCCGTGTGTGAGGTGAGGTGGCATTTTATTTTTTTGATAAAAATTAATTTTTACAATAGTCCCGTTACCCAAATGTGACCGTTATTTTTTTAACGTTCCGTTCCGTTGAGATCGAGTCTCACGGAATCCATTACCCCACGTCGTGACCGTTGCATGTGACCATTCCGGACCGAGTCTTACGGAACGTTCCACACGACCGTTTCTAAACGTTGCACGTTCTCCTACGACCGTTTTGGGTCCGTTTTTTGTGACCACCCTAAGCTTATAAATAGAACCCTCAGCTCACAACTACAAACCATCCCTTACCTCTCAACTCTCTCTCATTTTTTCTCTCATCTCTCTTGCTCTAACTATTGAGCAGTACAAAAGCTTCCATAAAATAGAAACCAAATTAAATATAATTAGTTTTCGAGCAACAAAAGTTATTTTACAAGGTATAGCATTCCGGAGTTTATCAGTGCAGTGTAACTCCGAGACAGAATCTTGGTGGGCTGTTTTATCCTAGGGACGACGCGGCTGTGTTTGCTTGCACAATTTTGGACAAAACCGCGAAACGTCTTAAAGAAAACGACTTAGTCCGCGACTCAACCCAAGCAGTGTTATTTCAGTAATTTGGTAAACTTCTTCCTTCTCACGCAAGGCTTCGTCCCTCTGCCTCGTGCACTCGTCACGCTTCTTGATCGCCTCGTGTGCGAAAGCCTTAAGGCGATTGAACAAAACTTACAAGTCAGTCTTCGAGCTCTCGGCTGTCTGGCGACATTGTCGCTCGCGATCAAGCTCTGCGAGAAGTTCCAGATATCTCTCCCGCGATATTTCGTCCAGCGACGGATTATTAATTGAGATAGAAACCGGATCGTCGCCCTCCACATCACTCAAAACCGCGTCAGCGTCTTCGTCTTCGTCTCCTCCACTTGCCATATCAAAATTCGTTATTGCCGATCAATTTAGCAAACTTTCATTCCAACTTTAATCAAATCGCGGACCATTATATCAATACGATCTATTTATTTTTCGTTTTTTAAAACCTATAAAATATAGATTGATTAAAGAGAGAACAACCAGACTAAAAAGTTCTAAAAGAACTAGTTTGGGCGCAATGTACAATGATTGGTTACTACGATTTTGATTCAGTTAAAGGAAATTGAAAATGCTTATGGATTGGGAAAAGGGCTTTCGTACCTCGAGCAAAGAGAAAAGAAGAAAACCGAGCGACGGTGCGTAGCAGAAAGAAACAACAACGATAGCTACAAAATACCAACTAGTATCTCACTCTTCACATCAAAAAACAAAAAAAATCTAGGTTGTCACTCTATTGCTTAAGTTAAACATTTTAAGTAATTTTTATTTATTCTAATTAAAATTACTTTATATATATATATATATATATATATATATATTAAAAGTACCTGACCGGTTTTTCTTTTTTACTCAGTTATATTGCCTTTTATCTTTATCCTTTACTCAATAATAAATATATATTTAAAAATAAAATTTATTTAAATACATATTTAATAGAATATATAAGACAAAAACTTTTTCCTAAATACTTAACTTGTTTGTAAACCAATGGTTCTTTTCCGCCAAAGTTATTAAATCTTTGACGATCTTTATACTTCTAAATAAATGTATAAAAAGAAAATATTTTTTAAACAATGTATTTAAAAAATGTAAGGTGAGTTAAAAATAAAATCATGGCTCATCTCATACAATATTTTTAAAATATAAACATATATGTGTTGCTTATATTATTATGTTATATTTAATAAAAAATTAACTTTTATTATTATCTGACATTTTTTCATTAAAAATTACCCTTGAATTTTCGTCTTTTAACACAAATACCCCAATGTTTTCAAAAGTTTAGATCCCTCTAATACTAATGCATTTATATCAGACGTTATGTATAAAGATAAAATTATAATTAGATCTCCAAATTTAAAAAGTTGACATTGAGATCCCTTAGCTTGCTCATATTCTTCAAAATCCTATCCCAAATGTAAAACTCATCTCTCCTCTGATGCAAAATCCACTAGTTCTATATTCTCTTACTTACAACTAAAATACTAAATTCTCAAAGCCAAAAAAATTATCACACTGCAAAGAATTGAACTCGTGTTAGTTAAGAACTTATAAGTGTTGTCTTTGTGTTCTTTCTAAAAACACAAGGTAAAAATGCAAGAAATGGTGATGTGAAGCAAAAAGGATAACATTGCCAAAAACTTGTGTATGAATCGTTGTCTCTACGATAACATTATTTTTATTTATTTATTTTTGCTCTTTGAATTATTATGAAAATGGTTATGCCTTCTTATATATTAATGTTGAATATCGATAAAAATTGTGATATTTTATTTGTGATTTTTGTACTGGCTTTGAATCTTCTAATGAGCAAACTTCTTTGCTAATCTATACTAAATTCTTAATCTCAACGATTAAAAAGTATTGATTTTATCTATATTAACTTATTAATAATAAAATTCTTAAATATAAATGATTTATTTGTTTATTTTAATTTTGCACATGCACAACCTAATCTCATTTTTTGTCAAGCTCTATTTACAACATAATGTGGTTTTTTTTTTTTTTTTTTTCAATAAAAGAGAAAATTTAATGAAATTTAATATATTTAGCAAATAATTAAACTAAATCCACCAGTTGAGTCTAAAATAAAAGAAGCTAATAGTGACTTGTAATTTTTTTTACCTTATGCCACAAATATTAATTCTTTAATTGTAAATTATGAATTTTGTGTTAGGAGTGTATGAAAAATTGAGCAACTAATTATAAGTATTAATATTGTTTATAAGTTAAGGGTATCAATGAAAATATATGAAAAGTAGAAGATTTTGTGATCAAATTATAAATGCTAGGATATACGTGATAAAAGATGAAAATTCATGAATATTTGTGATAATTTTTCCATAAAAAATTAAGAAACTAATAGTAAATATTAACACTGTTTACAAATTATAAGTATCAATCATAATATATAAAACGTTGGGAGTATTTGTAATTAAATTATAAATATTAGAATATTTATGATAAAAAATAAAATTTTAGAAATATTTGTAATAATTTTTTTTTTCACAAATAAATTAACTTAAAAACACTTTTTTTATTATTATATAAATATAAGATACTAAACTACACCAATAAGCAAAAAAAAAAAAAAAAGACTAATTTGACTCATCATTATTTTTATCTGTTTTTCTATGATAACTATGGATGAAAATATCAATATCGATAAAACTATCAAGACTTTAATTTAACGAAAAATATCGAAAATATTGTCTATATTAATGTATATTTAAAGAAAATTTACGTAAATTATGGAAACAATTCTTAAAATTTCAAAATATTTTATAAAATTTTGATATATATTAAATAAAACTATAATAAACTAATTAAGCCAATTTTATAATTTAAATAATATATTTATGACATATATAATATACATATAATAATAACAAAATATAAGCAAAATTTCATAAATATATAAAATTATATGCAACACAAACATATATAAATAATTGTTCTCAGTTTAATTAGGTTTTACCTTTGTTTTTTTTGCTTAAATATTATTACAATAAAAGTTTTTATAAAATAAAAATATGAAATTATTATTCAAATATTAACTTGAATATTTTACAATAATAATACATTTATTCCCATTAAAAAAAAACTATAAATTTTAATAAAAAATTTCACAACTATTTGTCACCGATATATCCTATGTTTCCATTATATTTGGATAATAAAATATCATCTGAATCAAAATTGATATTACCAATATTTATAATAATATTTTTTGAAATTTATATTTTAATTTTATGAATATATCGAACTAAAATATCAAAAAAAATGTCACAATTTTTTTCATCTATGAGAATAACAACAACCCTTTTCTATAAAAAAAAAAAAACAACAACAACAACAGTAACTCAAACCTAAGACCGCAGCATAATGGTAGCTTGTCAATGCACCAAACTACCATTCATAATTTCATACCATGTATTGTATTATCTATTCTATTAGATTATATATATATATAAAGCGAAAGTTTTCTATAGTCGTGTACTCTTTATTTATTTATTTATTATTTTTATTAATGACAATAACTCAAACCCAAGTAGCTTGTCAATGCACTAAACTACCATTCATACCATATATTGTGTTATTATATTATATTATATATATAAAAAGTGAAAGTTTTCTACTAAACTTTACTCGTGGACTTTTATTTTAATTAATAATAGTTTTATTTAATAACATTAAAATATAATTAAATGTAAGAATATAATGACAATTCATATATTTATGTAATGACATTAACAAAAGTTACTGTATCAACATTATTATTTAAAAAAAATTCAATATGTTAACTCATGTTAGAAGAAGGTACACACAATTTTATATTATATGAAGCTCGAACCTTAGTGTAAATTTTTATTTATTTACTTATTTTTCCATTGGTGTAATAGTTAAATTTAATGGCATGAGCTTTTAGTGACAAATTAAAGATATCATGTTTAAGTCTTGCTTGAAGATAAAAAGTTCTTTTAGAAAAAAAAATAAAATAAAATAATAATAATAATAATAATAATAATCCTATATAAACATGATTGGTCAAACATAATATTATGTGTTCACAATTAAATTGACACTACACAATCAATTTACCTATAAGACGCTTTTGTTTAGACCCTTTTGTTTTTGTTGATAGATTTACCTACAAAACCAAACGACTTAAACAATTATTTTTTAAATTAAAACAATGCATTTTAATCTATTATTTTTTTTAAGTTAACAATGTATGAATCCAAAACAAATGCATCAGTCAAATAAAATAGTATATGTTTACAAATACATAAAGACAATACAATATATTTACTAAATGGATCGCCACAACTTAAATAAATTATCACCCACATTTTATACTAAAAGTTATCATTCAAACTAACAAATTAACATGGTGCACTTCACTTGTAGTTGCCACTGGTCTTAGTTATATAACAAATATGTATCTTAATATTCAAAGAAACGTTCACATATAAATTTTCTAACAATAAAATAAAATTATCTAATGAGTTGGGTCTTTTGAGAATTCAGGACCCACATACTCTCGTTAGGAAAAAAAGTTACAGGCTAAAAAATATGAGATTATTGCTTTAGGCTAGCACTTTTTTTTTTTTTTTTTTGCCCAATTTCACTTTTTTTTCTTCCTAAATTGCTCAATGATGCCGTTTTCATTCCGTGATTTTACATGTTTTTCCTCGTTGCAGTTTTAGTTATTATTCAAAAACTTACCATATTCTCAATATGTTCTCGTTCGCGCGAATCATCAAATACATTCTTTCATCGAAACCCTATTTTTTCAACACATTTCTTCTCTATTTCTTGTTGTGTTCTTGTTCATTTTTGTTGTGGTTTCTCATTATATTGATTTAAGATGTTTGTATTTACTTTTTCCTATTTTTTTTGTTCATTTTTGTTTTATTCGTTTGCAACTTTCGCATTTTTTTTTTTTTTTTTAATTTAGAGTGACTTTTGTTGTTATGGTATGATCTATTACATGAATGTACTTTTTCTACTAATTACTTCTCACTTGATGTTCAAATTAGGTTGTTGTTGCTTGTGGTGGTTGTTTTCGCTTTTTTGGAGTGAGTTAAGTATTGTTTGCACTAGTTTGTTCTTATTTTCCACCATTTTGTTGTTGTTATTTTTTGAGTTTTGATCTTCATTTTGTTCTATTATTTGTTTGATTTAATTCATTTGTTTTGTACATGTTTTTGTCTATTTTGTGTTTTACATTAGGGTTTATGAAATGTTAATTATTTCTTATTTTGATTCGATGATGTAGTTGATTGACGTGTGAATAATATTTTTGTTGTATTTTGATTAATAGTTTTTGAAGGTGGTCAGTTCATTGTGTTTGTTATTTGTATGTAAGGAATTACATTTTCTTTGTCATGGTGATGTAACCCTTTACATTTCACTGTTATGTGTAATGTGACTTTATATATGAGAATTTTTCAAACCTTAGCATAACTTGTTATATTGAGAGGTATGAAAATTAGTCTACTGAGTATTTTATTTTGAAGCATATAAATTACTAGTAGTTAGTATATAATAATTAATCAAATAAAATCTATGTAATAAATCATTAATTTACTACTAAACAAATATTATATATGTAACATGTTACATCTTAGTTTTATTGGAGATGTAGTGTATTACATCTATGTTGTTAATTAAGGTCCTTTTTTTATGTAATGTATTACATCTTAGTTTTTATTGGAGATTACATCTATGTTGTTATTTAAGGCCATTTTTCTTTTTGTTTGTTTGTTTTTTTTTTTTTTTTTTAATTTATAACAACTAACTTTGTTCTTAATGGTTTAAAATTCATTTTATTTTTAAAAGATGAGATTATAGACCAAAATATTTAGAAGAAATAGAATTTGATATCAGTGTCTTCTTGTTTCTGTAAGTAAGCTTTGGCATGGATGATTTTATCATCAATATTCTTAGAAATTTTAAGCATTTGATTTTTAGATTTTCATATTTAAATGTTATTTATGCATCGTGATTATCATTGTTATTGTATATGTGTGTGATTGATGAAGTATTTTTCAGTGATAAAATCTACTTACTTGTAGCTATTTGTGTGATTTATGTTTCCATTGGAGTTCTTATGTTATTGTTGCAAATTGTAATCAATTTTTGGAATCGAGTTTGCAAATCGATTTTGAATGTGATGGTGAATGTCGTCGATACATCTTGATCTTGTATGTAGCTATTCTTCTTTGTGAGGTTGTTCAAAATCTTATTAGATCTTGTTCATGAGGCTCGCGTAAGTAATATATAGATTGATTTGTTGTTTTGATTCGTTGAATGCTTCAATCTTGTTAGATTCTAGTTGGTGATCTTCATTATCTTTATAGTTGATGTTGTTAGATTAGGTCTAGGGTTAAAGGAAGTTAAATGAATTGAAGTAATGTGTTGAAAACGCTTGATGTTAAGGGAAGGATGTTTTAGTAATTGTGTTTTTGTTCTAGTTAAAACGCACTGTTTTAGGTTGTGGTTTTGCTAGTTTAGGGAAATTATTTAAAAAAATTAATATTAATGCTTTAAGAAATACTAATATCACTTAATTTTGTACATATTTTTGCACATAATTTTTTATCTTTTGCAATGTGTCATTATTTTTTTTGAAAATTGAAAAAGTTATTTAATTCTATAGATAATATTGATATGTGAAAAAATCTAAGTACTTTTGGTATAAAAATATGTGTAAATTTATAGATAAAAATTTGTGTAGTATTTTTGAATAAAAAACTTAAATTTACACATAACATGAACATATTTAGCTAAAATAAACCTTAAAATTTCAAATAAAAATGTTAAAGAACGACTCAAACTTACACAAAACAAAAATAACACAATATCAATTATAATATTTATTTAAATAAAATTAACAATACATTCAAACATAAACAAAAAGATAGTTCTCAATAGTCTAAAGCTAAATTAAATTAATCATTTCATTCTTTCACATCCATTAAGCATCTTGAAAATAATCTTGAGTCTTGAAAGCCATAGTGAGAAAATCAGTACTTTTTTTTTTTTTACTTATTAGCCATAATTTAAAAAAATGTTAGCAAATTGGTAACTAATTATATATTAATAACATAAGAAATGCATATGAAATAAACAAATTATATACCATACTCAATTAAGGGCAATATCTTTAATACCTTCCCACATATCTACAAAATGGAAAACAAAAGAAAGTGATGAATATAATAAAATATCAATTATAAGAGGATGTTATCAATTAATAAATGAAAAGTAATTAAAGTAATTTTACCTACTTCAATTGCTTCAATATCATCAAGCAAATTATGAATGTTAATTATTTGTGATAATCAAATCCAATTTTGAATACAAATAAGAGCTTTGACAGTTTTTAAGGCCAATGAACTTCTAAAATGATCAATAACTTGGCCTCTAGTATAAAATGCAGACTTAAAAGCTACAGCTGATATAAGTATAACTAAAATATCTTTATCAATCTTAGAAAGAACCTTGTACCATGATGAGTTCACCTTCCACCAACCCAAAAGTTCAAAAGACTCATCATCCACATCCTCACATGTCTCACCCAAATATTTATCCACTTTTGTTTAATTTTCTATCTTTTTTTTAGTCTTTGATATGCTTTTTATAATGGTTTATATATAGTGAAAATGAATCAATGCTACAACTATCTACTTCTTTTGTGTCTAAAGATTATGAGCATGTAGCTTGTGCATTTGCAGAATACAAAATTGAATACTGATCAAATATATTATTCAAAGTTTGTCTAAATTTTTTTATTATTTTGACCAACCATAATATCATCTTCATCACACAAAAGATCCAAACAAATTTTCAAACCTTGTTCCTTACATCTTGGATCATGCATATTTGCAATAAGAAATCATTCATTTTTTCTACACCTCTCCAATATTTATTGAACTTTATTTTCATTTCTTCTACCATTTTGCTCAAACAAAATCCAATATTTTGACACCATAAACTCAATTGGTTGTGTAAGAAGCAAATTTGATCTAAAAAAAATTTGAAGTAACATAAAAAGAACGAAAAAATCTCAATGTTGCATCATAGAATATTTTCAAAAGTCTCACAAATACGTGAGCATTAAACCAATCAAAGAAATCAAGAATTTTGCAACTATTCTTTCCAATGTTGAACTATTGCTTAAATATCACATCATCTTTTAAACGCTCAAAAATCCTTTTTAATCTCACTGCAGCTTCTAACATTAAGCAGGTGGAGTTCCACCTTGTTATTACATCCAAACATAAAAGTTTATTATTACCAATATTCTCTTGCTCTGCACAATCCTTAAATTTTAACATCTTTGAAGGTGATCCTTTGATATATTTTACAACTTCTCTTATCTTACTTATGCTTGACTCGTGTTCTTTCAAGTCCTCTCTCACAACCAAATTAAGAATATAAGTTGTCACCTCATAAGCATATGTTAACCATCTAATATTGCATCATCCCAATTTTTTACTTTTTTATGCAAGTAAGAAACTAATGCATTATTTAAGCTGGCATTTTCCACAGTAACAGCAAATACCTTATGAATTCCCTAATTTAAGAAACATTGCTTAATTACTTTTCCAAGGATATCATCTTTATGGCTAGGAACTACACAAAAATTTAAGTTTCTTTTTTGGAGTTTCCAACTATCATCAATGAAATAAGCAGTGAGACACAAATAGTTCAAATTTTGAGTAGAAGTCCATATGTTAGTGGTCAAACAAACTCTTTAAAATAACTTACAGAAAAACTCATTCAATTTATCTTTTTTCTTAAAGAAAAGACTCAAGCAATCTCATGCAACAGTGGTACGAGAAGGAACTTGGAACCTTGGTTCCAAAACTATACTAAACTTTCTAAATCCTTCATTCCCAACATAACTAAATGAAAACTCATCAACTATGATCATCTCTATAAGTGCAAGTCTACAAGCCTCAACACTAAATGTGTGTGTGCAATAAATGCACATTGTTTATCTTTTGTGGGATTTTCAAAAGTTAGTCTTTTGCTTATTCTCAACTCTACTAGGAAATAATTTACATTGCATAGCAATATGAGCATTCATGTTTGATGCACCAAACTTGCTAGATACATACACATACTCCCTCAAGCAATATCTATATCTTGCCTTGCGATCTAAGCCTTTACCCACTATATCAAAATGTTTTCAAGTTTTAGAAGGAGGTTTAGAAGGCTTTTGCTTACCTTCATCATTGCTATTTGCACATTTTGTGGATGGTGACATTAGCAAGTAAATAGAGTTTCTTCGAAAAAAGATAGGCACAGGCTAACACAGGGACTATAGATGAGAATATAAAATTAGAAAAATTGCAAATAAAAAATATTTTTTTAGATATAAAGATCAATCAAAACATTTGTCTAAATGAAATACATGAATTTAAAGTCTTGATAGGCATTAGAAAGTTATTAAAAATATATATTCAGAAAATTTATTAGATCCAAATATTAATAGATAATTAGATATAATGAAAAAGTAAGTATAAAATAAAAATAAAAAACCCTCCAAAGATTATAAGAGTAAAACCAGTGATTTATACTCCAGAAAAGGATCGAGATGAATTTGAAAAATAAATTTAAGAACTCTTAGAATTAGAAGTAATTATTTTCATTAGTTCACCTCATTCAAGTAATGTTTTTTTTAAAAGAAGTTGAGAAACGAAAAGGAAAGAAAATAATAATTATTAATTATTAATTTTAAAGCTTTAAATGAAAAAATAATAGATAATGGATATTTTATTTCTAAAAAAGAAGAATTATTATCATTAATAAAAGAAATAAATATTTTTTGAGTTCTGATTGCAAAAGTAAGTTTTGAAAAATAAGAATTGATAAGGAATATCAAAAAATTAACAGTATTTTGTTGCCCATAATGATAGTTTAAATGAACAGTTGTTTACTTTGAACCTAGACAAGCACAAATTTTTTTCCAAAAATATATGAATAATCTATTTAAAAAATACCATAGTTTTTGTTGAATCTATTTAGATGACATATTAGGATTTAACAATGATTTGCATAAGCATTTTATATATGTAATAAATATCTTACAAGAATGTTGCAAAATAAGAATATTCATATAAAAGAAGAAAGTAGTAATTGCTCAAGAAAAAATAAAATATTTAAAATTATGTCTGTAATTAGACTAAAGAAGATACTAAATATATGGATAAGTTAAAAACACAAGTTAAAACCTTGTCCGTCTTATTGGGGAGTAGTACTAAAAAGCAAGGGTAGATGAAAAATATGCATATCTTTATAGATGTACTTCAATATCATTTAAAGGCTTTGAATTAAATTATCATTGTAATGAAAAAGAATATTTAGCATTTCAAAAAGCAATTAAGAAATTTGTCATTTATGTTATTAGCACTAAATTCATTGTAAAAAAAAAATTAGAATTTTTTAAGAACTATTATAACATGACATTATAAACAGGGAAGATTAATTAAATGGCAACATTGATTCAACAACTACAAGTTTGATGTGAAACATTTACCAAAAAATGAATAATTTAGCGAATGCATTAACTAGAGAACTAGCTCCACTAAAAATCTTTACCACTGCAGGAATGATAGATAATTTTGATATAGAAATCAAGATTAGAAAAAAATTGAAAATTATAACAACCAACTTGAAGTTTTATATCTCAAGAAAGCATTTAAAAGTGGTAATAAGGAAGATATTGATAACTCAATCAAAGTAGAGTTATTTACTCACTTTTAGGTCAATTATTTGTCTTGTTTCATACTTAATATCAATTTATGTCTAAATATCTCATTGTAGGTGGAAGGAAGGTAAATGGAGTAAAAACGAGCTAAAACGGGGAAAAACATGCCAAGATGCAGTGTGGGATTATTTGGGTCGTGGCTCACACATGGCTAAAAATATGGTAAAAAATAGGGAGAGCCAGGCTATAACTTGCCTAAAGGACAAAAACTACCTGAGAGACTGTGGTATATTTAAGCCGTGGCACGAGAAGTTGAACACCAGACTCGAGACCATTGGGTCACAACAGACAGTTATTCAAGCCACAATGTGTGTAGATTCTAGGAATCTCGAGTAATGTAGGCATGGTGCAAGTGTGTTTTCAGGGCTTAAAAATTGCAAGAATTTCAGGTTCTTATTTGAGACCAAATCCTTTGTTTCTTAAACTACATTGGCTTATATAGATATGATTAGAGTTCTAAACCCATTCATTCATTCAATGCACAATTAGCATTCTTAAAATACACCAAAACTCCAGCAACCAATATTAAGAGATTAGAAGGGGCTGAAGCTTGTAAAGATTCAAGAGTGAGCTAGTGTTATAATACAAGGAATTGTTTGTAATTCTTTTCTTTCTCTTCTCTTTATCAAATTGATGTTTTTTACCATGAATATTCTAGATTTTGTTATTATTGACATGAGTAACTAAATTTTATTAATCTAGAAGTCTTATGAACCTAATTTTCTACATATGATGATCTTTTAATTACCTCTTTGTGATTGTTTATTTAATTATATTATTTGATCTTATATGAATGCTATTAGTTGTTTAGCTAACAATTATACCACAAAGGTACTTAGATAGTTTTGAGTTAAGTATTTATTTTTTTTGTCATTATCGAATAGCATGTATATTTTCTAGGTTGAGAGGTACGATTCATATGTATGTGGTCCATAATTGACAGTATTAATGAATAGTAGTTTAATCTAATTGGCATGAGAGTATGATTAAGTTGAATTATTACATTATATGTAATTTACTTGATAGATGAATGCATGTATAGTTTAATATCAATTGATCATATGATTAATTGATAATTGCTTTGGACATTTTTTAGTAATTCACATATTAGAAAAAAGAGAAATTAATGATCCATAAGTTTATTCTCTCATATATTTAGTTATGGTTTTGTAATTTTAAGTGTTTAACATTTTAGTTTTATTTTCCTTATTACCTTTCCACCATCCAACTAGTAATGGTAGTATTTTTTAGTACTTATTTATAAGTTATACTATTCTTCCTGAGTTTGACATCTGATATTTAAATACTTATCACTCATACGCATCCCATGCACTTGTGGTTTAGTATGAATAAGTTTTTAGCACTGTTGTCAAAAAAATTTATAACCTGTAATTGATATCAATTAAGGTATTACTAAACTAGTTTGGACATTTAATTTTATGTTTAGTGTTTTTGTCATAAGTCCAAGTTCACAGTTAATCCACATGATGATATGATAAAACAAGGGGATCAGTATGCTATTGTTATCCCAAAAGCATTAAGAGATTTTGCATTTCCATAAGTAGAGGGGGTCCAATCTTCAATTGTTAGTCCGGACGTCAATACTAATAACTTCGAGCTCAAGCTAGGTGTCATTCAAATGGTACAAGCTAATCAGTTTAGAGGATTGGTTGATGATGACCCAAATTTTCAATTGGCCTCATTCTTGGAAATCCGTGACACTTTAAGATGAATGGTGTTTCGGGACGATGTTATTTGCCTTCATCTTTTTCCTTTCTCACTAAAGGATAAGGCAAAGGCTTCATTACATTTGCTTCCAGTAGGATTAATCACCACATATGACCAATTAGCTCAAAAGTTTATTGCTAAGTACTTTCCACCTTGAACGACTACCAAGTTTAGAAATAATATCACATCTTTCTAACAGTTGGAAGAGGAGTCATTTTATGAAGCTTGAGAACGCTTCAAGGAGTTACTAAGGAAATGCCTTCATCATGGTCTTTTAATTTGGCTACAAGTATAAACTTTTTACAATAGATTAATGGAATAGCCAATACTTGTCATTGATGCTGCAGGGGGAGGAGCTTTAACGAATAAAACAAAGAGTAATGCATAGATAGTTTAATGTCAATTGATTATATGATTGGTTGATAATTGTTTGGGGATTTTTAGTGATTCACATGTTATGAAATTGAGGGATTAATGATTTCTAGGTTTATTCTCTCATATATTAAGTTATTGTGGTTTTGTGATTTTAGGTGTTTAGCATTTTAGTTTTATTTTCCTTATTACCTTGCTATCATCTGAATAGTAATAGTAGTATTTGTTTGGTACTCATTTATAAGTTATACTATTTCTTGTGGGTTTAAAATTTGTTCTTTAAATACTTATCATTTGTGCGTGTCTCGTGCACTTATGGTTTAACATGAATAAATATAAGTTCTCTAGAGGAAGAAAAAAAGAGATTAAAATCTTAACATAAATTAGAATCCTTAAAGAAAAAGAGACTCAATTTTCTCAAAAAGAGGGTAAAATCTTAGAACTAACCCAAAAGGAAGAGGTAGCTCCTTAAAAATGTTATGATATGATATTGTAGATAAAGAAGAACTCAAAGAAAAGAAGTCAAAAGAAAAAAATTGTCTACAATGGACCAGCTCCAAGTATATATAAGACATGATCAGAAGCTAATAAAGTAATAACTGAATTTTTTGGTGTAACACATAAAGTATTCACCAATGGGATTAAAGTAGAAGGAAGTTTTGTCAACCTCTAAACTTCAAAGCTTCTTAGACTAAGTGAGTTAGTGACCAGTTTAGAAGGAAACCATGTCCAACCACTTTGAAACCAGGCAATTGCAAAAAGCAAAATGACTATCCTATAAAAAGTACTAAGAATAGTAATTTAGAGAAGCAAATGATACATTTATCATCTAAAAAGCAGAAAAGAAAAAATAACAAAACATCACCCCAGACTAATGGCTAAATTTCTATAATTTAGCAAGAAAATATGAAAAGGAACAATTAGAACTTATGAAATTTTTCACCACATAAAATGTTCATGTACCAAGAAACAAGAAAGTCATTAGTAGCAGATTTAATATCATTGATCAATTATTTTATTGTGAATTAATTAAGAATATTTATCTAATTAACAACTTCATGGACATAACATATTTTTTAAGAAAATTTCAAGAAAGCAATCAAAATTTTTAGGAAAAGAGTCAAGATAAATGATTGACCAATATACTTAAGATTCTGTAGTTCAATTATGGATTGGGATAAATGAAAAAAAAAAAAATGAGTTCATATCATCTCATCAAAATAGAAATGACATCCTCAATAAAAACAATAAACCAATCTAGGGCTCTATCAAAAGAAAAGTTTAATGAAGAAGCCTTAAACCAAGAACAAACAATAATGCTAAGTCAAATTTACTATAAAACTAGAAAAATAAACACTTCTTCCGAAGTTAAAGTAAATTACTCCACCAGTAAAATTATAATAATTTTTCACAGTAATTTAGGGCTTAACTATGAAGACATTGAAAAAGTGGTCAATTTTGGGACATCATTTAATTGCAATGAATTAGAGCTATTGAAGGAAGTAAACAATAATTTTGTCAACTAGCAAGAAAGCAGACAAAGGACCGCATATGTCTTTATTGTATCAAGGATAGAGATGGAACCACGTCTCCTAATTCTAGAATGAGTGTAATGGAAAGTGACTGTAAATAAAAGAGTTACAACAAATTCAAAAAACAAAATATAAGAATAAGATGTTGCCTTACAAATGTCCTTATTTAAAAGATAAATTATCTTTACACATGTCTTTAGTTAACAAGGAAAGAAAAGATAAGAATTAACCTTATCTTTTCACATGCCTTTAATTTTCTTAAGATAATAATTGTTCGAGTCTATAACTAAGCAAATGTATTTAAGAAAGAATCATCGTAAGTTAGAAACATAGAGTTCAAACTTCTTTCTTTTTTTTTTTTTGTAAAAATTAGGAATCAAAAAACTACTATGGAATAAATTAATAAAGAAACTATGGTTATAATAGTACTACTCTCTTAATGAATAAAGAGTTACCTTTCTCCAACATTAATGTCTCTTTTATCTTAAATAAAATACAGATCTTATCGTCGCTTGAAGGCAGGTGGCCTTTGCTCCTGATAGAGAAGGTGAGATTTTTAACATGATAACTAAAGACTAGACGTAAGGTAGAAGAAGGTGTAGGTAGACCCATATTCACTTTGAACAAGATAATATCAGTTAAATTTTTATATTTTGTTTGTTAATTATAAAAGTTTATATGTGCCTGAAATATGATGACTGAAAAAGGATATTGTTTACATCTAATTTTAAAATTACAAAATTAGGACTAAAGGATATACAAAAGAAATCAAAACTAGTTCTGATCTATATAGGTCTAAAACAAAATGTAAAAGCAACAACTACTAAGAAAAATTTTAGAGATACTATTTATCTTAAATAACAATCCAAAAATTTAAATAATCTATTAAAGAACACCTTTTTTTTTATAAGTTTGGGAAGATCAAGAGCAATAGAAAACCTACAAGAATTAATAAATTATTTTACTAAATTAAAAAAGAAACACAATTTAACAAATAAATCAAAATAAGAACACATGGATTTAAAAGTAAGTTTAGAATCACCTAATATAGATTCAAAAAAGTTTTTAGGAGAAATCTATGATTTGTTGTATAAAACATTTCAGTAACTGAAAATCAAAACTAAAGTCCTTAGAGTCTAACACTATTTTGGTATCAGAGCCATAAGAATAAAAAATGTTTACATTATCAAAAATTTTTAATTTAAAAGAATTATTTAATTTATTAAGAAATTCTCAATCTAATAAGAATTTTAAGAAAGCTTTCACCATCAGCTTTTAGCATGTTTAGAAACAAAAATGAACAAACAAACACTATCATAATAACAAATAGATATATTACAATAAATTCTAGAAAAATTAGAAAATAGAGAAACACAATAAGATTTTTCAGAAAAATTTGAAACTTTTTTAAAAATCATTTTTGAAAAATTAAAAGAAATTCTTTAAAAAATAAAATTAAAAATACTAGAAGAAATGAAGAAAGAAAATAAGATTTTTTATTTTGGAAAAAATAATATTTTTAAATTATGAATTTAGGATTAAAAAAAAATGGCTATAAAGCCATAAAAATAAAAACTCATTTTGAGCCATAATAATAAAAATAGCATCATGCTTTTTTATTGGGAGAGATATAAGTTAGTGTTGAGTGGGTGTTATATTTTTTATTTTTCCTAAATAAATTCTTAAAAAACTTAACCTTAACAAATTTTATTCTAATTAACTTAGGTTTAGAGGGAAGGTTGTATTTGTTGTGTTAGGATTTGGACAGCTCAGTTTAAAAAAACAATAATTGTTGCTTAGCAAATGCCCTTTGCTTTCTTCCGGCTTCACGAAATATGTGTGAAAATCTACACAAAAAAGAGTGTGGACTAGAACCTGTAATTTTCCCTAAAACTGGTAAGAAATAATTGTGTTAAGTTGTCATCAAATTTTAAACAATGGAGCCCCCCTGCCCCCCATGATTGAATTCCGACCACACTTGTATCTTTCTGAAAACCAGCGTTGGCAATTATAATTAAATTAATACATGTATTAAACGTATAAATAAACAATTTTGATTCAATACCATTACCAACTGCTACCTTACTTATTTCCATCCTTTCCCACTTCCACACTCCTTTAATTCTTTATCAAAAATCTTATCAAACTCAATTTGAGGAGGAATAAAAATAATAATTTAAAAACAGATCTGTCAAGACAAGAAATCTTTAGAAGGGTAGGAAATAGGAGTATCCAAAATTTATCTCGATCAAAATTTAATCATTTAATTCGAACAAATTCAATTCATATTTTTCAATTTTTTCCTTTTATTAAGTTGGTTCAAAAATCCTAAAATTGATCCAAGATGGTTGGATCTGCTTTTGATATTAAAAATTGGATAAAACCCATTAGTATTACTATTCTAGATGAGGTGCCACAAAATTTCAGTAGCTTGGATCATATATGTCATTTAATTCATTAGATTAAAAAACGTTTCATTTAATCTCTTTGCTTTGTAAAAAAAGACCGACTAAAGATAAATTATGCTATTTTAATGATTGTTGTATTGAATTATTACTATTATTATTATTATTAAAATACAAATCTTTAGCAAAAATAAAAATAAAATTAATAAGAAATTGTTTAAAAAAAATCAACAATAATAATATTCAAATATAAAGTTATTTAAGTATATATTTTAATTTTTATTAAAAATTAATAAAATATTAGAATAAAATAGTGACACTTAACAAATATTAAAAATAAATTTTTGTGAATTTTTTTCATATTATTTGTGGCTTTAAAATTATAAAAAACTCGTGTTCTAATTGATTTTAATCACTTTACATAAAAATAATAATATTTTAATATTAAAATTATATGATTTCTTCTTGATTGAATTTTTTTTTACAAAATTAAAGAATTAAATGACTTCATTTTCAATTTAAAACACTAAATAACAAAAATAACTTAATTTGAGTAGCATTCAAAAATTTCTAATCTTTGAATTTAAGAACCACCTTTATTAGTTTAGTTTCAATTAATACGGAGTTGAACCAACTCATATATATAGAAGAATAGTTGTTGTAGTTTATTGTTGTAGTTTAATCCTATTAAGAAGAAACAAGAATAATTCTACATTTTAAGGTGACCATTAGGCATTATACGTGCTTACTATTCAATATATATATAAAAAAAAAAACTCATTTAATTGGAATAGTATAATAATAGAGTTGTTATTGACAATTGATTGTACCCGGACATCTTTACTTGAATTTCAGGTAAAGTATATCATTTACTTTGACCAAAATTATTATACAAATGATTTAATGATTTATCTTTTGATTCAAATCCCAACACTTGTTCCTTTTCTTTTGGGTCACCCAACTAAAATCCAAATTCCTGGAAGATGCTGCCTGCAAATATCTTTCTAAGAAGTCAACTCGCAATTTAAATTCTTTCAATTTTTTGAATAGAAAGATTCCATTAGTACTTTTAAGTTATTGAAAAGACTTAAAAAGTAAACGTAACCTACGAATCAGTCACCTACGAACATAACCTAACTCGTATGTAACTTCTTACGTATAAAAAGTCACGATCCTATCCTCCATAGATTTTGAATCAGTCACCTACGAACATAACCTAACTCGTGTGTTCTGCGAGTACAATTTTTCTGTCGTTTCTTTGACTTTCCTATACATACATATTACGTATTACATATTACGTATTGCATATTACTGTGTATATATAAAATCTACATTACCCAAATCTCAAAAGAAACTGAATTTATCAGTTTTAATTCAGGACTTGTGCGAAAGAAAAGAGGCATAAAGGTTTTTGAATCTTGAATTTTGGTACTAAATGGGAGCTAAATCCTCAAAAAGTCCGAGTGAGAGACGATTTTCACGTTCCGGGTCAACAGCTTCTTATTGGGATCAATATGGGTACCCGCCATCACCAAAGCCAACAGTATCACAACAAAACTCGTATAACACTCCTCAACGCCACTATGCTCCTCAATCTTCTATCAGTCATGGGCCTTACTCCTACACGCCCCAGAGACCAAAGAGGTTGGATAGGAGATACTCCAGAATTGCTGACAACTACCGTTCCTTAGATGAGGTTACCCTCTTATTTTCTCTGCTTAATTAATTACACCAATTTTCTTCTCTCTTTTTTCGAGACCTGTATTTAGATATGGAACTCTGCAATCGAGAAAATTTATGTAAGTTGATTGATATATTATTTGTGTTCACGAACAGATTTGTAAGCTTAGAAAAGTAGTTCAATTATGTGGTGAATTGTCTATTAGAAATTTAGAATAGATGATGACTAAGGATATGTTTGCTTGTGCTTACCTTAAAAGCGGGTTCAAGAAATAATTATTTCCTTCTTATAGCAAGCACAAAATAATGTGTTTTCTGATCCTGAAAATTGGTATTGAAACACTTTTTTACATGTACAAAAAGCAGAAACAAACATGCCTTAACTACTATCTACTTGTGGCTCAAAGTTGTCTGGCTTGTATGAAGATCTTGTTGCATTTCAATTGACACAGTGATGCGAATCATCGAACCCAAGAAATCCCTCCTTTCTCCCAATAGTATATTTGGTCTAAAAAGAAATTGATACAATTATAAATGGAAAAGTAACATTGGTTATCAATTATGTGGAAAAATTCTCATGCTCAAATACACATATGAGTTCCATATATGCTAATAAAACAAATTATCTTCTATTTTTTTAGAATGGAGCTGAATTGGATCTGTATGCTCTACGCTAAGTAGAAATAATCTAACAAATATCTTCAACTGTATGCTGTGCTTATCAAGGTCTTATGCATTCTTCGATATATTTATACCTTTATGTGTCCGAATGTAAAGTGTGAAAATGATGCTCCATATCATTTCTCTATCTTCATTGGTAGTGAGTCTAGTGACTGAGTTTGACTGACCACAGGTTACCTCTGCTCTTGCAAGTGCTGGTCTAGAGTCTTCTAATTTGATCGTTGGTATTGATTTCACAAAAAGCAACGAGTGGACAGGTACAACCTAATCTTGGACAGTTATGAGTACTTTTAGTCTTTCACTGTCTTATGAGGGTGATATTCAGTACCAAATTATAATTATTTTCTCTTGCTAAATCAGGTTCAAGGTCATTCAACAAACGAAGCTTGCACCACTTAGGACATGGTCAAAATCCCTATGAGCAAGCAATATCAATTATTGGGAAAACTTTGTCAGCTTTTGACGAGGATAACTTAATTCCTTGTTTTGGATTTGGAGATGGTACATTTCTACAAAGAGTATTATGTTTAGTACATTTTAATCTAGAATTAGCATTTGACAAAGTGGACTGATAACTTTTTCTCATTATAATCTGCAGCATCAACACACGATCAAGATGTGTTTAGCTTCTATCCAAATGAAAGATATTGCAATGGATTCGAGGAAGTACTGACAAGATACAGAGAAATAGTTCCCTACCTTAAACTTGCAGGTATCGTCTCTATTCACTATTCGAGGCGGTAAATATTTGATGACAATGTGTTAGTTGAAGCAGTTACCGTTAGCAAAAACCTTTTGTGTTTTACCCTCATTCTCGCAGGACCTACATCTTTTGCACCTATTATTGAGATGGCTATGACCATTGTGGAACAAAGTCGTGGACAATACCATGTTTTGTTAATAATTGCTGATGGCCAGGTAGAATATAATTTGGACTATTTTTTTTCCTTTTCCATTTTGTCATGGACCTGTTTTCGTAGTGGCTTGCATATAAACTCAGATAGTGACATAAAGTTCATAGAATAATAACCTTTGATTTAAGAGACTGAAATCTGCAATATTCTTTTAAAGCACTATCCGCTTGAATAGTTTTAAATCTTTCCTTATGAAAGCAATTTCTCGCATGTGTTTACACTACTTTGCTTCTGCTCCCTTAGGTGACGAGAAGTGTTGATACAGAGCATGGCCAGCTTAGTCCACAAGAACATAAGACCATTGATGCCATTGTAAAAGCAAGGTATGTTATTCATAACCCTCTGCTTTTAGTTCTCCACATAGTCACCTACATTATTGCAAACTCAAAATTGAGTCTTTCTTTTTAATCTCTATGGTTTGTTGCCGACACCATATTTCCCAATGGTTATTAATTTTCAGTGAGTATCCCCTATCAATAATCTTAGTAGGAGTTGGAGATGGCCCTTGGGATATGATGATGGAGTTTGACGATAATATTCCTGAAAGAGCATATGACAATTTCCAAGTAAGTAAAGTTCACCATTTAGTTAACTCAATGTCTATGTTGCTTCTGATATGGATTTAGAATCCTTTTGCTTGTACTTATGATAAAAGTAATTTTAGACAAACGTGGTTTCATAAGAAAGCATTTTAAGGCAGAAGCTCATATATGAAGCACAAAATGTGCTATACAGCATGCGCTTTTGACAAATTTTTCATGTTTGGTACTAGAGAGTTTTTTTTTGTTATCAAAAGCGCTTTATGGAATCTCAAAAGTAGAAACAGACCCTAAAATTTTTGTTTTTGCTAATATATGTAGTTTGTGAATTTCACTGACATCATGACGAAGAATGTGGATGCATTGAGAAAACAAACAAAATTTGCTCTTTCAGCACTGATGGAAATACCTTATCAATATAAAGCTACCATAGAGCTTGGTATATTGGGGTAATGTCAGAAACCAAGTATTGTTTGAGTTATAGTTTTGATTCAGGTTTGAAAGTCTAGAAAACGCATATACACTGCCATTTTCTTATACGTTTTTATCAAAGCAGTGGACAAACTGGGAATGCTCTAGAAAGGGTTCCTCTCCCACCACCTGTTTATGATCCTGTTTCATCTGATGCTACCACAAGTACTTCTCGATCAAGCACTTATTTGCACAGAATGCCTTCTTATACTGCACCTGATGCATCAGTCAGCCCAAATACACTCTCACCCTCAAGCTCTTATTATGATAGTCAAGTACTACTCAATTTTCTCTCCATAAATTTTAATGCTTTCTTTCATCTTCTTGCCTTTTAGTTCCTCAACAATGTTGTCTTTTTATAGTTATGAGCATCACCTTCTCAGTTTTACATGCCTTTTGACATTCAGGTTTGCCCCGTTTGTCTAACTAATCCAAAAAATATGGCCTTTGGTTGTGGTCATCAGGTAACCACAGCTGTATTATTAAGAAGTAATAACCAGCATCTTGAGGTTTACATGAACTAAAATGTTTTAACCATGGTGTTTGTTGCAGACTTGTTTTTATTGTGGAGAATTACTTGAATTTTGCCCCATTTGCCGGACCACAGTCCAGACTAGAATAAGACTCTACTAGTCACTCTGCACATCTCTGAGATTTATTTTATGCAAGCAACCTTCATTATCTCGGTGAAAACTCAACTTATGCTCATGTTATGGAGGCAAAATTAGCCGTTTGGTGTGTTTTTCTTATTTATTGCTCCACCCTTCTGCGGATTTTTTTTTTTTTTTTTAATTTATAATAAAGAAGCAAGAAACAGGACAATTATCGGGCCATACAGGGTACGTGTATATAGATTGATAGATAGAGTTTTTGGCCCAAGAATATCGGGATTTCCCCCCTCTTTTTGCTGTAAAAAGTATCTAAACATTTGGCACTGAGGAGTTGACATGGGTTGTATGAACCTCGACTTTGTATTAATTGATTCTTTCCTTTGGGTTTTTTTTTTTTTGGCTTCATATAAATTTTTGCTTGTCAGAATAGAATCCTTACAGTAAAAATGCAATGGATGCTTACAAAACTAGAGCAGCTAGCTTTAGATAAAATAGTACTCTCCAGCATAATTTTTTTTTTTTGTTGTCAAGTATCGCTGTTGCTAGTGACCAATTCTTCTTCACTTAACAAAACTACAGGAAGGTCATATGGTCTATTTGATTTAACAATGAACCTGGAGATTATAAAAAAAAAATTTGTATTCGAGTAATGTTCTATAAAAACTAAAAGATAGAACATATGAAAGAATTTTTGTCCAGAAAAGTAATTAGTTATAATTGATAAAAGAGTAAATTTGTTGAATAAAAAATTCCATCAGCCTAATTAAAACATTTTACGGGACTAAATCATCACTGCTAAGATAACATAGGACATTTTCGAAAAAGAGTCCAAAACATTATCTACTCCATCCAATAAAAGAAATGAACCCTAGCAACAGCAATTTGTAAGGCATGTCATTTCAAATTTGCATTCCTCTTTTGTCGTACAACTATCACCATTTATGGACATCTGCAAAGAGAGTAAACTCATACATAGTGTGCCTCTAAATATTATGTTAATAAATTAGTAGTATCTGCCATATGGTTGTTGATTATATCTGCCATATGGTTGTTGATTATATGACACTTGGTAGTCAGATTCAGGCAACAAAATATTTGACTGCAAAATGGTCTCAAGAGTTCTTCCCTCTGGCTCCTGAAGAAACCTTGCGTCTTCAATGTAGGACTGAATTTCAGAAATAACCGGGTTCAATGTAGCATCTTTGCGTGCTTTTAATGCATTAAGATAATTATCAGAGATTATGTTCAACATTTTTCTGAATTGAGATCTGTATTTCTTGAAGAGAGCAAAACCAGCCATCTGTTCGAACAAATAAAATTTAACTTGAAGGGTCCTCAGGAAATCCATAACAACATGCATTTTTGGTTTATGAAAAACTTACAGACAGGAATGCACTTAGCGCAGTAGCAGTATATTTATTGGCAGGAAGACCATTTAAGAATCTAGCAAGCCATGCCCAAGCTTCTTTTAGACCGTGCATGTTTTGGAAACCAGGAACTTCCGTCTGCCAAACAAGAAATTCCACATCAGTTGACTATCTCAACCATGAATAGCTATAGTGGTAGCACCCTTCGTTTGGAGATCAGCATATGATAAAAAAGAAATACCTGAACCAGTGCCCCGTATAGTGTCATGTAAGATTTTAACCGTTTCACATAATCAGCTTCACTCTCCATCTTCCCTCCATCTTCTTGGAACCCAATGGTTTTATAATATGCCTCGTTCGATTCAAATGATAACTGCAATTGTAAGTAATACCCGACGATGCCATTAACAGCAAAGCCAAAACAATAATATAAATCAGGACAGATATACATCAAGCATATTATTCCATCGTAATACGGCACTAAAATGCTTCAAATAAAATCTGATGAAATTTGGACAAACTCAAAAAGACTAAAAACCATCCAAAATCATACAGAAGAATTCAAGACTTCTCATTAAGTGAATAGAAGCGCAAGTGCACCAAAATATAGAAGTACTTAGAAAATAAGGAGTGGACAAAGTTTGAACTAGCTAGACTCACTCTCTCGCAAGAAGTCCACGTAATTGTGTTATAACAAACACAAGGAGCTATTAATTAGAGAAGCACGGTAACAAATCTAGAATAAGACAAGCCTAATAATATTACTTAACTAGACGAGAACTCTACAACTCTAAAGTAGAACTAGCTTAGCTATATTATCTTTATCTCTAATCAAGAACTCTAGCACTTCTAAAGTAGAATTAGCCTAAAGATATTCCTTTATCTCATTAATAAAAGGACTTCATCTTTCAAACTTAAGAAAGAAGAATTATTATTCCTAAAATATTAGGAATAAAGAATGAAGAAAGACGAATACTTCTTTAACATTTAGAAGTTGATGTTTTCTAGGATCGTTATTACATGAAATGGGCTTACATATTTATAGCCTAAAAAGTCCCTTACAAGTTTCATACAAAAGCAACTTGGAATTTAGAAACTTAACAAAACTAAGAACTTCAACTCCTACTAACTATTTATTTCGGTAAATAAAAACCATTTATTTTTCCATCTTGTCCAGCATCATTAGGCTTAAAGAAAAAAAGAAATTATAGATTACTTGAATAAAGAGAATCTAAAAAAAAAGAGATTTGACATAAATGAACTCCTTCCACAATGCACCAAATATTCTATTATATAGTTTAGACAGTACTAAATAACTTATCCTATTATATAGTTTAGACAGTGCTAAATAACTTATCAAATATTTTTTGTACAGTTATGCTTTTAACTATAAAATCAAAATGTATCGTATAATATAAAAATAATACGATTATGTAAAAATTTTGTAACACCAACGGGAGTGGGTCTAAACTGTACTAGGCATTTAACTTAGCATGTCTGAATTTTCAATTATGAAATTGTGTGTCTTGACTTTTTCTTTCATCTCAAATTAAAAATAATATTTTTTTTATTTTTAAAATGCAATAAAATATAAAAATAAATTAAATATTAATTTAAATAAATTTTTGTAATAAAATTATTTTCATATGTAAAAAAAAAACTATATAAAATAAATTACATATTATTTTAAATATAAATTATTTTATTAAAATATTTATGTCTCATTTTTATCCGCCTATATAATATAAGTTGTAACCAAACACTGTACAAACTAATTATAATACAATTCAGTCAATATGATTATGCTTAATCTATCTAATAAGGGTGGACATCGGCCAAATTGGGTTGGATTTAGGGATTTTTTTGGACCAACCCAAACTATTCGACTTGAAAAACACTTGGGCCGAACCCGGCCAATTATAAGAGTAAAACCATACCAACCCAATCCACAATAAATCAGGCTTGGTTGGGTTGGTAAGTCGGCTTAAATTTAAACAATAAATTATATAATATTATACTAATATTAGTTAATAATTAAATTATAAATTTTTTTTATTAAAAGAGTAAAAAATTCAAAATAACTTCATATGGTCTTATATTTCTCTTTGAGTCCATTATGAGTGTTCAAAAACTGATTAAAAGAGAGTGAGTAAAGCTTCCACTACTGCTGCAAACTTACAAAATATTTATACTAGTAAGCATAAAGTAGCTTAAAGTGGCATTTGGCCAAGTGGTAAGGTGCATGTGTTAGTGATAATAGCTTGGGAGGTTCCGAACATCCATGAAATTTTTATTTAATTAAAAAGAACATGTATCTCAGGTTGGCCGGTCCCAAAATACTTTTGGTTCAACCCATTACAGGCAGTGTATGTACGGGTTGGCTGGCATTGTTGGGTTGTGCTGCTTAGGTTTAGATTTTGACAACCCCTATTATCTGATAGGGTGCACCAAATATGCCATACAGATCAACCAAATGGGAATATATAATTTTATTAAAATATAGGTTTAATAAACTACTGCGCAATTTTCAAGACTTTAACTTGGACCAAAAAAATTTCAAGACATTATGCAAATAAACTAGAAAATGATTCACCCCCTCCCCAATCCAAGAAAATTGAAGGAAAAAAAGACATGATTTTATACAGTGGAGAGAATGAATATTATTAGAAAAAATCTAATAATGGTGTTTAGCTCACCCGTACATGGTTTATGTTTTGGAAAAGTAGTAGGATGACAAGTTCAATACCTTGTAATGGCCAGTATATTTGGATTTCAATAGGTTCAGTTTTTCCATTAATGCCTGACTAAAAAATGTGCTGGGGTGTTAAAATATATGAAATAACTATAATAAATTAAGAGCTATCATCCTTGCATCTACAAGTTAACTTTTAGGAAAGTGGTGCTTTGGAACAAGGATGGATTAGATTTAAAAATTCATAAGGGATCACCTCTGAATAAATTATGTGCTTTGGAACCGTAAAGATGCAAGCTTTATGAAATTCAGCAAGAAGAACATCCATTGCATCTGGAACCTGACATGAAAAAGGTCAGCATGATCCAAATAATATTATTCTTAAATTGCCAATAAAGGGAGAAAAAAGTAGATTTCTAACACAACTTTTTTATAGATCAAACGGTATTTTGTGCGTGGTTCAAACATGAAATTTAAAACAGAAGGAGAGGGAGTCTTACTGCTAGTGGTACCACTAGGTGAACCACTTAAAACTTAAAACCTGAACCCCATATAATATGCATGATTAAACATACGATCACAAGACATGTCGTTCTTGTCAGTGCTAACGTAGAATTTACAACACTGAGGAATGTTCTTTTTTCTTAAAATTATTGCAAATGAACTGTAGCCACCAACACCACATACACATTTATGCTTTGTTTGTAATTTCAGTAATGGTAATCTTTCATTCTTTACGTCTGCAGGTACTTCCACAAGTTAGCAATGGTACTTCTCACCTTTATGTGTTTCACATGTCATTAAAGCTACTTAACATAGGATGAATTAATCCTAAATGGCCACAAAGCTACAACAAATATGACCAAGCACAACACAAATATAAATTACAAGTGATTGAAACAAAAGTAGTTTTAACATCTAAATGATAAACCTCAATATTACAAAAAGAAAGTATCATAAGTGAGAACGTGTTTTCCATAATCTTGCCCACAAGTGGTTCCACCAAGAGAAACACTTTCATGCTTACGGCCCAAAACGAATTTGATACCCAAACTGCTACATCAAAATCAATATAAAAACCCATCGTACCAGATTACATAAATTAGAACCACTTTTGCAGAAACGCATCCAAATAGACTATATATCCTAGGAAAACAGCAAATTATACACAACAAAAAAATCAGAAGAAGCAACATGCTTGCATCAATCAGTCTCAAATGATGAAAATTTCTTAAATTCCAGGAATAAATATAATAAAAATCAAGAACATCAGTCGCAAATTTACAAGTAGCAGGCAAAAAAAAAAGCAGGAAATGTGACAACTTCATGAATTCATTGATCAATAAAGGTGAATAACACAGTACCTGTGAAGTAACGAAAACAATAACATAGCCACATGCAAAAGCTGCACAACTGGGGGTTAGAGAGTAGGAAACAACCTGTCAGATCAAGATTAGACTCGCTTCAGGATATCTTACTGCAGTATATATCCATCATAGTAAGTGCAAAGTCATAAAGCATCACCATTGACATGAAATACATATTAATAAAAAAATAAAATAAAATAAAATGCAAGATTCTCAGAATTGCTCCATATGTTCTGAATATGGAAAAGATAACAAAACTTTGAATAACATCGTGAGATAAACTCATATTGCAGTGGTATGGTTATGATAAGGACAGCTGGACAAGTGAAGTAGTTATCTTTCTCTTTCTTCTCTCCTTCCTCATATATGTATAAATATATGATACATACAGGATAAATAGATAATTTATTTTTTCATTTTAAAAAAATGTCCAGAGTCCACACATGTTTGAAAGTGTACAGTGACATGTTGGTTTTACATTTAATGATCTATCCCATTTTACTGTTAACCCAATTTAAACTTTATTGCATTTTTCATAATTCAGAAAAATAATGACGGTATTAAGCTAAGCAAATAATTTTTTAAGCTAACCAACATTAGTAAACAAAATTCCATATTCCACCCAAATTTTATTGCATAATGTCTATCTATCCTCACGGTTTTCCTTCCATTCTCCCAATCATAAAAATGATGAGACAAAATTTCACTAGTCAGACAAATCAAATTACCCTTTTTGCAAATACTTCAATGCTAAGAGATTGGGGAAAATTAGGATCTTTAAGAATCTTGACAAGCTCCTGAGCTTTTTCTCTGCAATTGAGGAACTAAGTCAGTGTCTAAGAAAAAATGAAACCAAAACTCTCAATCAGGCTTTTGTTTAATTTAACATCATATCGCATCATCCGAAGCCCATTATACACCACCGATTAAACACAGTACTACAGGTGAAACAGAATCCATACACCTTCGACAACTATTTGGTAAGAACGATCATGACATTCAGGAAATATCATCTCACCTGACAATATCTGTTGTCCCTGAGATCTGCCGAAACAACTTAGATATACTTCTTTCATAACGAGTTAAATCCTGACATAAAGCACAATGGTGTTAAAACCAGTATCATTCTATAACATATCAAAATAAAATTTTGGGCTATCAAGAAGTCGCCAACATTCTAGAGCCACAACCACACTATTTTTTAAACAAAAGAACATTAATATTTAAAGTACAGCAGCATATTGGAAAAATATTGTCTCAGAAATCGAGAATAGAAACAATTATTGAAAAGTAATTGATTCAACAGTACAAAGCAGCATAAAACACAACTACAGTATTTGATCTATAAAGTTAAAGAAAATTGAAATTTTTATACAAAAAGATGACTCCTGCAAGCAAACCTTATTCAAATTCAATCTTAATGCATGGTTGCTTTCATATAACTCCTTCAATTTATTAAATCTCTCTTGCTCCAACTTTAGAGCACTTCCCGCAGCTTTAAGCACCTGACCTGCCAAAGAGAGGCAATCATTAAGTGGAAAGATCTCACTTCATTAAAACTTATTATAAGGACTAACATATAAGAGATGACCAATATAAAATATCAGAAGTCCAGAATTTGTCGAAATATCAAGACTTGAGCCAACCAGTACAAATAAACCAGAGACAAAAGGAGAAAGTGTTTTCCATAACTGGTCACAGATTGAGGGTTTGCACATAGATGCAGCAAGATGGCAAACTAATGTATGAGTAGCAGTGTACAAATAATGATTTTAAAATTCAAAATGCATATATTATCTCTAAAGAGAATTCAACCCAAACCCCGAACAGACTACAAAGGTACCAATAACAAATAAGTAGCAAGTGACACAGAAAATGCTACTAATTCCACATTAGGACAACAACTACCTATCGACGGTGATTTCTTCCTGTTGTCACTTCCAGATACTTCTGTGTTGGCACTAGGAGTTCCCAAACTGGCATTACTCAGGGTTCTTGGACCTTCTTCTGGTAGAACTCTAGCTGCAATCCTCTTTGAAGTTTCAGTAGCTACCCCATCTGCAGCTTCCTTAGCTGCTCTTCTCTGAGATTCCATAAGTGCTCTTTCTGCTTCTTCAGCTCTGCGTTTTGCCTGCATTGAGAAAAGCACCTTTATTGCCAACAGTCTATCATGAACTTTGATCAAGTATGAGATAGCTACTAGGAAGATAGGTGAGAATAAAAAGAAGAGAAAAAAAAAACACTACAAACTCTGAAGGAGCTTGAAATCCAAATACTACAAAACAGTAAAAGAATCCAGGCAATATTACAACAATAATAAAAAATCGAAAAAATAAACTCTGTTAAATGCACAAACTGACCGGTTCAGTTGTAGTTAAAGTGTTAAAGACTATTGGTGGTTTAGATTACTATATGCAAGAGAAATGCTTACAGAAACATAAGAGCTCAGCGCAAAGCTCCAAAGGAAACCACAGAGAGTCGGAACTAAATGACACATTAACAAACATTTTTGAAAAGATTCTACAGTCAGTTGGTTTGAAACTCTGAATACTACTACCAAATCTCTTATTTTCACTTGAACAGAAATCATCTTACATATAAAATGAATGCCTAAAAGATTAAAAAGACAATAAGAACCTATATATATATATAAGCCAGAGTAAACGCCTTTCCAGTGTATCAAAATTCAAAAGGACACCTCAAGTAATCTGGGAAACAGTAGTTAGTTTCTCAATGACAACACGTGGATGACAGAAAGAGCCAACATGACAAACCTCAGTTTCTGCTTTAGCTTTTTCTTGGCGAAGCTTTTCTTCTCGCAGAGATTTTTCTTTTCTTTTGGCCTCTTCATAAGCTGCATCATCTCTTATTTTCCTTTCTTCTATTTGTGATCTATGTTCATGGATCCGTTGGACGGCAATCAAGTGATTATCAAGTGCTTCTGCACTGCCAATGATTTGTAATCATGTAATTTAGGTACTGAAGTCATCAAATGATTTAAGCAGTAAAAGAAAAAATAGAGTATGGAAATATCCAGATAATAGCAAAATGCATTTCAAGAATCTGATCATTGATAAAACATTATGCATCATATTCAAGATGTTAATGAGTTTCTGCAGAACAAAAGTTCATCAATTTAGGGGTTACATCTTGCTGCGCTCAAAAAAATGACCTTAACTTTTTAGTCACCATGCTACATAAACCAAACAATCACAGTCGGTATAAATATACTAGCAATAGAATGCACACAAATGCTACTACAATAAGAAATGGAAAAGCAATCTCACATCTTCCTTTGGTAGTGGAAATCAAATTTTCTCTCAGTTTCTCGTCTTGCTTCTCCATATTTCCCAATCCGAAGATGTGCAGAATTACACTTTTCATTTTCAGTCATCAGATCTGTTTCTAAAGCAGAGATTCTGTTTCTAATTTCTTCCTGTAAACAAGCAAATTAATACTGTCATGTCACAAAGAGATTATACAACAGACCAGCAAGCACAGCATGGATACATGAAAGAATGGACTTTCCAACTTGCATGTTTCTACGACATTTAGATCTAAACCCTTGCATGACTGCTTGATTAACTACATCACAACCCACCTTGACTCCAAGTTGATGTTCAAGGGTTAGCTCAAACAAAGCTCCTTCCACTAAACCTACTTCCTCCATCAAGTAAGGTTGGACTTCAAGAGCTGCCTCATCACATGATTGATCACCATCGCTGATAGGCAGATTAAAAAGAAAAATGTAATGTTATAAATAACTTCTGCAAAAAACCAATTCTATGACTAAATCAGAAACCGATTGTACATATAATTTCAAATGACGAGTTACAATCACATGAGAGTGAATGAACTATCATAAATAATTAAACGTGCACACTAAACCATATCAAAAATATCATCAAAAAATTTCCCATCATTACTATCATGATAAAAGTTATTAGGAAATCAACCCTCTCAACATCTTAAGTGGTAAGCGGTTGGGAGGAGAGCTAACTATATTTTTATAATATGTCAACAAGTTCACTAGATAAGAAAATATTTTCATAATAATGAGATATGAAAGATTTACATAAAGTCAGAAATAAATGCTTAATAAGAGAATACTTATGAATTATGATACATGCCTGAGATAGAGTTCATCATAATTGAACCGCTTAGCAGCTATATATTGTTTATCATCAACCTCTTCACCTTCAATGTCAATGCCATCCACCTCATCCTCAAAAACACGCATCACAAAAGGTCTAGAATGTTTCTCCAAACTCTTAACATCAGATACATAACTAAACAGAGTTAACAACGCAAGATCTTAGGATAACAAACCATATATCCGTACTTAGTAACAAATTCAATCACAAAGACGCCCAAAACTTCACAAACCCACATACTTACCGTGATTCTGACTTAATAAACGGCCCCCTAGCCTTAGAAGAGACATTGAGCTTCGTTTCTAATGTATTAAGCTCTGATAAAAGAGCATCAAAGTTCCAATCCGGGTAAGGATCAGCGGCAATTCCATCAACATTTTGGGGACAACGAAGTTCCAACTTAACAGCTCCCCTAAAGAGATGAACTCCAGGATTCAGAACAATCCAATAAACCCAATTAACCAATAATTAAACAAACAAACCTAAGTAAATTTCAGGTCACTGGTTCCTCATATTTACCGAAAATCTCTCAGATTCCTCTCAAAGTAAATTAATTCGTATAACCAGTGACCAAACTTCAAATTTTGAAACTTCAAATATAAACTTACATTGTCATAAGCTGTAACTGAAATAGCTCAAGGTTAGCCTTGTGGAATGAAAATCCTTGTATTAATTCCCCTAAGCTTAAAAATGTAAAACCGATCTACACAAAGGCCTTCGTCGCAATCAGCGTGTTTATTACGGGAGAGATTGGGAAAATAAATCTGCGGGCGGAGTTTCACTACAGGTCCGCTCTTGCATGTTGGAGTATGAGTGTGTTTTTATTGAATTAAAAAAAGGAAAATTCTCGATAAATCCGAATTTTACTTCGAGACATCCCTTTAAATAATTAAATATTTTAAATATAATAAAATGATAAATTTAACCCTTTACTTAAAATTAAAAAATACATCCCACTTCCCACCCCCACATCCCACATCCCACATCCCACTCTCTTAAAAATTTCATACATTCCACCTCTTCTCCCTCACTCACCTCTACCCTTCTCTCCATATTTATCATCAACTATAACCCAAAATATTAAAAATAGAGGATAGATATATGTAATATACAAAAAATTTGAAATTTTTTGAAAAAAATGGAGATAAAAAGCAATTAAAATTGGTATGTAAATTTTTTTTTCTGCAAATCGTGCAGTGGTTCGGTAGGGGCTACCGAACCTATCATATAGGTTCGGTAGTCCCTACCGAACATATCATATAAGTTCGGTAGCCCCTACCGAACATATCATATAGGTTCGGTAACCCCTACCGAACCTACATGATATGTTCGGTAGGGGTTACCGAACAAAACAGTTAGGTTCGACACCTCCCTACCTAACCACTGTACATTTGAGTGGGATGTATAAGAGTAATTTTTAGGGATATTTTTGGTATTTTAAGTATTAATAATTTTTTTATAAAATTTTTGTATTTACTGGGATGTACCACAGCAAATTTTGGGATTTTTCCAGAATTTTCCTTAAAAAAAATTGGGGTTTTTTTTTTTTTTTTTTTCTAAAATGGCCAAATTTCATATTATAGTTTAAAAAAAAAGATATTTTATGTTAAATTTTAAAAGGAGATAATTTTTCCCTTCTTCAACAAGTTGCCGGTTCTTCTTCCTTTTCATCTTCGTCATCTTCCTCTTTCTTCATCTTCGTCATCTTCCTCTTTCTTCCTCTTCTTCATCTTTCTCCTTCTTCATCTTCTTCCTCTTCCTCTTCCTTTTTCTTCACCTTCTTCTAAGATTTTGTTTCAACTTTAATCTAAAGAAAGCAAAACTCATGAATTGAAAATACTCAACACTCTGCAACTTTTGTAACTGAATTTTCTTTCCTTCTTTCTTGTTATTTCTTATGCATTTTTCTTGTTTATTTATAAGCTGAGTTGACTTACATACTCATGTCAGCTCAGCTAATATCATGAGAAAAGAATTAACGCAGGAAATGAAACAAATAATACTACATTTGAATGTTAACAAAGAAATAACAAATTGATTGTAACTAACAAAAAAATAACAAACTAATTTCAGCCAATTATAGTTTGATTACAATCAGAGAACATGTGAGCAATCTAACAGTAACGCCTCACATTTCTTACAAAAGTTTGTGCTAGTCAAATTTAACCAGTATTGCACTGTTCATCATCATCTTCAAGTTGCATTGCACTGTTCATCATCATCTTCAAGCTGATCATCATCATTTCCAAGCACCACTTTAGTGAATGTCTCTACACTTCTTTCTCTTTCTCTTTCTTCAACATCCCCTCTTGATATATCTGAGGTATATCTCGGTATATCTTGGTATATCTCAGTATATCTTGTTATATCTTTGTATATCTGAGTTATATCTTATTATATCTTGGTATCTGAGGTATATCTCTGGTATATCTCTGATATATCTGGTATATATGTGGTATATCTGGAATATCTCTAGTATATTTGAGGTATATCTGTGGTAGATCTGGTATATCTCTGATATATCTGGTATATCTGAGGTATATCTGTGGTATATCTCTGGTATATCTGTGGTATATCTGTGATATATCTGATATATTTGGTATATCTGTGGTATATTTGAGGTATATCTCTGGTATATCTTTGGTATATCTGTGGTATATCTAGTATATCTCTGATATATCTGGTATATCTTTGGAGGTACATTTGTGGTATATCTGGTATATCTATGATATATTTAGTATATCTGTGGTATATTTGGTATATCTGGTATATCTCTAGTATATATGAGGTATATCTGGTATATTTATGGTATATCTGGTATATCTCTAATATATCTCTGATATATCTGGTATATCTGTGGTATATTTGTGGTATATCTGAGGTATATCTAGTATATCTGTGGTATATCTCTGATATATCTGGTATATCTGTGGTATATCTCGGTATATCTGAGGTATATCTCAGTATATCTTGGTATATCTGAGGTATATCTGCAGTATATCTGAGGTATATCTCAGTATATCTTGTTATATCTTAGTATATTTGAGGTATATTTCGGTATATCTCAGTATATCTTGTTATATTTTGGTATTCTCTGATTTCTTAATATTTAGAAATGAAACTAGATATCATATTAAAACTTTTAGGATTTTTATAAAACGATAAACATATTTTTCAGTCCAATTTTCTTGCTGAGGAAGGAACTCTGCTTTATTTTTTTACGTGTTTGAAAGTTCCTGAAATGTACTCATTTGCAGCTGAAGTTCTACTATCACTGCTGCTGATCAGAAAACTCTATTTCTAATTCTTCATTCATTTTCGTATGTACACGGACTACCACTTCTTGCTGTTTTCTCCCCCATTTATTATATCTTGGTATTTTCTGATTTCTTAAGAAAAAGAGGAAGACGAAGAGAGAATTGAGGAAGAGAAAGAGGAAGACGAAGAGGAAAGAGGAGGGAAGAGAAAGAGGAAGGCCTGTTAACTTAGAAGTTTCAAGTTTAAAGTCAAAAATTGTCCATTTCTACACTAAAACCTAAATGAGCATTTTTTTAAACTACTATATAGAATTTGCCTATTTTAGACAAAAATTCAAAAAAATTTAATTTTAATCGATCAAAATTTTTAAAGATTTTATAAAAATTTAAATGTTTTTAATTAAAATATTATAGAAGTTTTAAAAATATAGGGGTAATTTATTAATTTTTTAAAATTTATAAATTTTGATGGACTTTTTAATTGAAATTATAAGTAGAAAAATTTTAACTTATTTTTTTCTCAACTTCAAAATAATTTCCAAGAATTTATAATCACTTTTATTTATCAATTGAAAATAGATTTATTTTCTAGTCCGATTAGAAAAAAACAAAAAGAAGTTTCCCTTATAAAATAGTTTTTGGAGCACATATTATTATGTTAGTTTCTGAATAATTAAATTAAAGTTTAAATTTTAAATAGTATGTACAAAATAGATATAATTAAATTTATCTTAAAATAATATGTTAGTTATATATGAAATAAACATACAACATATATATACATTATACTTAAATTAAATATATACACATATGTACAAGCTAAAATGCTATTTGAAAATCAATTCAATTATATACAAAATTCTTCAAATCATTGAGTTGGGTCTAAAATATCATATTAACTTGTACATTAATTTAAATGTACATATTTAATTTATGTATATAATGTACATGTATGTTTATATTTAGTTATATGTATACATTATATATAATTAATATTCTATTTTGAAACCAATTTAGTTATATATATATATATATATATATATATATATATATATATATATATATTGTACATGTTATTTAGAGATAAACTCGATAAAATATATTTATTTTCATTGCAATAAAAAGTTTTTGTTTGAATGCAGCGGTCAAATTTTTAAAAAACCCTTTAAGTATTTATAAATGATAACTAAATATATATAAAAGTATTCATATAAAAACATTAATTCATATATACGTCAAATTTATAAATAAATAAATAAATAACATAGTTAATTCAAAATATGAGCTAAGAACATGATATCACATATTTAATAGAAACATTATCCAAGTTGTTAATTACCGTAGTTGCTAAATTTTATACTATTCTTGATTTAAGAAATGAGAACAACTCAATCCTACACACGTCAAAATCAATTCTCGTGTAGGATTTCTTTTCTGCAAACTATGAAAAATATTAGACAATATATATAATGATACATACACATCCAAATTATTCATTCTCTTTCTAAAGAAAATGCAATTTTTACTGACAGTAGGAGTAACCAATCCATCATGATGAACTACAAGGACTTTGTACAAATACCAAAAGCAATTATCAAAGAACCCCCAGGTTAAATTAATATAATTTTTATAGGATTATTTTAGTAATATCTTCATTGTAAAGTTATTTTGGTAACTTCTTGGTTATAATTTTTATTATCTTGGTAATATTCCTTTTGTCTCTTGGTTATGCCAAAGGCTTGCTTCTAAAATATTAAGTGCATAATTTGGGGTTCAATAAAAACCCTAACCTCCTCTTCCTCTTCTTTTCTTCTCTTGATTCTTCTTTCTTAATGTTAGTATAAATTAATTATCATGGTATCAGAACTTCGGATTATTGAATCTACTGTAAATTCAGGTATAGTTGGTTCCTCATTGAATAGGTATATTCTTCTAATGATTCTAATATATCTTTTATTTTGATATTTGTTTGAACTGCAATATTGTCTGTTATTGGAAATTTGGAAGTATTTCTTGATATTATTTGGTCAATGGCTGCCCTATCCGAGCAGTTTCAAAAGTTTCTTGATTCGCAACCACATGCCATGTATGCCTCGTATATAGGTCAGTTCCTCTCTAGTTCCTCAGCTATATCATCCTCAACTTGGGTTTTAGACTATGGACCGAACCATATATCTCATGAGTCAAAATCTTTTTTTTCTTGATGTTCCTTACATCATTTGAATGAAATGACTGCTGATTAAACTCCTTATGCCATTATAGACGATACTGTTATTCAAGTTCTCATTTGTCTCTGAGAATGTTTACTATATTCCTAAGCTTTTTAAACCTTGAATCTGAAAGTCAATTGTGTGTCTGGAAGCTTCAGTGTCTTATTCTGCTACTTCATCATGTGCAGGATCTACAATCCCATTATCGTATTGGGACAGGCCGTAGGTTCGGGGTTATCTTTGATGAGCTGAGATTCGAGTATTTGCAACCTAGTGTTGATCTTTCTTAGATTGTGCTCATAGTTTTTATTTATGGCATTCACGTCTTGGTCATGATTAAGTCCGTTAACGAAGTTTTAACTTTTAATGGAACCTCAAGAAATTTGCCATCACATGAAATTTTTGATTGTAGTGGTTTGTTAAACTTACAAAAATTTTCTGCATTACCTTTTAATAAAAGTAAATATTATTCTATTTACCTTAATTTAGTTAAATTTTGATGTGAGGACCTTCTAATGTTGTTTTTCAAAGGAGGATCTCGCTATTATGTCTCTTCTTATTGCTGATCACACTCGTTATTTGTTGGGTAAATCCTCTGAAATGTCGTTCTGATTTTTTTGATATTTATTAATAACTTTAGAGCCCTAGTAAGAACTTAATATTATGCTGTAATTAAGTGCTTTAGATGTTTTCTAGGTGATGAATATAATGCAATAAATATTCGTGATTTTGCTTGCTTTAATGGAAAACTCACCAAACTTCTCGTACTGACACTTCTGAGCAAAGTGTTGCTGAAAGAAAACATAGGCACATTATTGAAACTGCTCATTCTCTTTTCCTATCATCCTTTGTTCCTAGTGAGTTTTGGGGAGAAGCAGTTCTTACTGCGGTCAACTTAATGAATAAGATTCCATCATCCATCACTTCAGGTTTGTCTCATTTTGAAAAACTATATGGACATCCTCCTGACTATTCTTCATTGAGAGTCTTTGGTTCTACTTGTTTTGTCCTTCGTCCTCATGTAGAACGTACCAAATTATCGTCACGTTCTGTCATTTGTGTTTTTCTTGGTTATGGTGAAGGGCAAAAGGGATATCGTCGTTTTGATCCAACTTCACAAAAACTATATATCTCTCGTCATGTTATCTTTCTTGAGCATATACCTTTCTTTTCTATTCCTAGTTCAATTCATAACTTGACCAAGTCAGATCTTAGTCATATTGATCCTTTCTCTGACCATATTGATAGTTTTTCTCCACAAGTTCCTCCAACTACTAGTTTTGACTCATCTACTGATCCTATAGTCCCTTATCCTATTCAATATTCTCGCAGGATTCGTACTGATAGATCTGAAGATACTGGTACAACACAGCTTGACACTTCTGATACTTCCCCTCCTCTTGCAGTTGCCCAAGCTCCTCCTGGAATTGTGAATCCTCCTCGTTATCCTCAGCGCACTCGTAAGTATACTAAACTACCAGATTTTGTTTACTCGTCTTATTCCACTTCTTTTACTTCATTTTTAGCATCTATTCATTGTCTTTCTGAGCCTTTATCCTATAAAGAGGCAGCTCTTGATCCCTTATGGCAGCAATCTATGGTTGAGGAACTTACTACTTTGCATCAAACAAATACATGGGTCTTAGTACCTTTACCGCCAGGTAAACGAGTTATTGGTTCCCGTTGGATATATATAATTAAGCTTCATTCTGATGGGTCTATTGAAAGGTATAAATCTTGAGTAGTTGCAAAGGGATACTCTCAAATGAGTGGTATTGATTATGAAGAGACTTTTGCCCCTGTTGCAAAAATGACTACAGTTCGCACACTTATTGCAGTTGCCTCTACTCATGGATGACGTATATCTCAGATGGATGTTAAAAATGCTTTCTTGAATGGTGATTTGCATGAAGAAGTTTACATGGTTCCCCCTCTTGGTGTACCACATAATCATGGAGAAGTTTGTAAGCTTCAAAAAGCCTTATATGGTCTAAAACAAGCACCTCGAGCATGGTTTGAGAAATTCTCTACTGTTCTTGCTTCTTTTGGGTTTTCTTCTAGTAATTATGATTCTGTTCTCTTTGTTAAGCATACCACTACAGGTCATATTTTGCTCTCTTTATATGTTGATGATATGATTATTACTGGTGATGATGTTGATGGGATTGCAGTGCTAAAGTCAGAATTAGCTCGTTAGTTTAAAATGAAAGATTTGGGTTCTCTACGGTATTTTTTGGGCATTGAAGTTGCCTTCTCTCCAAAAGGTTATCTTCTCTCTCAATCTAAGTATGCTGCTGACATTCTTGAACGTGCTCGCCTTACTGATACTAAAATTGTTGATACCCCTTGTGAGCACAATGTTCAATATTCTCCTTCAGATGGCACTCCTTTGCAAGATCCTACCTTATATCGAACTATTGTTGGCAGTTTGGTTTACCTTACTATTACTCATCCGGACATTGCTTATGCTGCTCATATTGTTAGTCAGTTTGTTGCTTCTCCTACTACCATTCATTGGGCAGCTGTTCTACGTATTTTGCGGTATCTTCAGGGTATAATTTTTTAGAGTCTCTTATTTTCATCCACATCTTCCTTAGAGCTGCGTGCTTACTCTGATGCTAATTATGGTCATGATCCCACAGATCGCAAGTCTGTCACTGGTTTCTGTATCTTTTTGGGTGATTCTCTTATCTCTTGGAAGAGCAAGAAGCAAACTGTTGTTTCTCAATCTTCTACTGAAGCAGAGTATCGTGCAATGGCATCTACTACCAAAGAGATTGTTTGGTTACGTTGGCTACTAGCAGATATGGGTGTTTTTCTCTCTCATCCCACTCCTATGTATTGTGATAACCAGAGTGCTATCCAAATTACTCACAACTCCATTTTTCATGAACGCACCAAGCATATCGAGATCGATTGTCATTTTACTCGTCAACACTTTAAACAAGGCACCATCATCTTGCCTTTTGTTCCTTCTTCTTTGCAGATTGCAGATTTATTTACTAAGTCACATCCTACTTCACGCTTTCGTTTTCTAATTGGCAAACTCTCGATGTTTCTTGCAGTCGCATCGTGAGTTTGAGGGGGGATATTAGAGTAAATTAATATATTTTTATAGGGTTATTTTAGTAATATCTTCATTGTAAAGTTATTTTGGTAACTTCCTTTTGTAATTTCTCTATTTGATAATTTCCTTTTGTCTCTTTATTTTGCCTATAAAAGGCTTTCTTGTAATATGTTAAGTGCACAATTTTGGTTCAATAAAAACCTTAGCCTCCTCTTCCTCTTCCTTTCTTCTTCTCTTAATTCTTCTTTCTTAATGTTAGTATAAATTAATTATCACTAGCAATATTATGACGATAAGTACTAGTTGTAATCGTTGGAAATTGAAAGAAAAATATTAACGGTTATTAAGCCACTGTTTTTTTCCTTCAATTTTGTTTTGCTCGTTTGGGCTGTTTTCTTTTCTACTTTGTTGCTATTGTTTTGTTTTCTTTAAATTCTTTTGTCAAATTGTTTCATGAACTCTATATATATATTTAGATAGAAACCAAGAAAAATAGCAAAATATATAGAAAAAGATATTGAACACAGCAGAACAAAGAAGGAAAAATTAATAGTAAAAGTTTGGTACATTCACGTTATAAAATTAGGTTCTATCTCATAGAGTTCAAACACTTAAAGGTTCGTTAATAGCAAACTGTGGTATAAATTTGTTACTAGTTAATCGTTGTATCTTGGAGATAATTTTTCGGATTTCTCAAACACCCACGGTGAGCGAAAAAAATTATCAAAAGGAAATCGTGTGATATACGAGCTTCGATCCTTTCTTACTTAATTTTATTTTATATCTTTTAAATTTTGTATTGATAATTTATTTATATTTGTGTTTATATAATTTTAAAATAAATTTATAAAATTATTTATTATTTATTTGATTGTATATTACAATATTTTTTAACAATCTTAAGATAATTTTTTAATTCTTCAAATTATTTTCTTGGACAAACAATACTATTCCGAATTACTTTCCCAATTTTTGTTTTTCCTCTGTATTTTTGTTACTTAAATTACTAATTTTTACTTTATATGTTTGAACTTATCAATCTGTAATTCATTACTGCTTTTGTTTCACTACTCTCTACATTAACCATTTATTTGTTACTTTTGGATTTATAAATATTCACTTGCTGCAAATATTTAAATCGCTACATTTTAATAACATCTTCCTTTATATCGCTTCCTTATTAATAAACAATATATGAAAAGAAGAACAAGCTACAAAGTTATTATTAAATAATCCTATTACTTTTACTGCTACTTTTCAGCAGGAAATATTTTTTTTTTTCGGATACTTACTGTTTTGCTTTCTTTTATTTGAGTTTGTTTACAGTAACTTGTTTTTGCATTTTCTCAACAAATAAATTTCAATAATTTTCTTTTATTCTAGTTTTCTTTTGCTCTTTATATCTTTATATTCTGGAACAAGATATTTGATTGTTAATTTCAGTTTCTTTATATTAATTATTTTTATTATAACTTTTTACTGCTGTTATTAATATTCTATTCTAATCTTCATTCTTACTGCTTTGTGTAAGATTGTTTCCTTAAGATCTACTATTATAGATTGTTTCACTACAAGTTTAATTTTGAAGGTTTTATATCAGTTTGATATTTTTTTTTTTGTTATAATTTAATATTTGTTTATTACTCATTATTCTTTTTTATATTTGCAATTAATCTTTGTTTGTTTTGCAGATTGGTATAACTTTGATAACAGCTTGGTGGATTTTCTTTACTTCTAATTTATTGCTTTATATTTATCCGATAACCACTCTGGCAAGGCCACTTGACAGATTAATTTCATGTACTGATTAACTTTTATATTTATCATCTTAATTTCATGTACTGTTACTTCTCCTTTCTTATTGATTTTTTTCGAGTGTTACTACTCTTTTTATTTAGTTTTTATTTAGTTTATAATAATACTTATTTTATTTTATTTTATAACTTTTTTTGTATCAGTTAATTACCATTACAAACAAATTACTAAAGTATTGTGATTCTTTATTTATTTATTTATTTATTTTCTTTAAGTAATTTAACTCTTATTTTCAATTTTGATTTTTCATATGATTATTTTAAAAAAAAAATTATTGTTACTGAAAAATATTAATTTAAGCAATTTTCAACTGTTCACTATTAGTATCTTTTTCCTAAATCTATTTTAAAGTTATTTACTACAATTTTATATATTTTGTTTATTATTTTGCAAAACTACTAAATTTTTTCAGTAATTAAAACATGTTTTTACTTTCATAGTTATTGCTTTACTTTATTTTTAAACTTAATTTTTTTGTTTGTTATCTATTACGGATTTAATTTATTTACTTTATATTAAAAAAACAATTTAATTTATCTTCAAACGTAACAGCTACAAGTTTATTTTAAGTTGTTTATTTATATTATTTGGCGATACTATTTTGATATATAAACTAAATATTATTTGGTAGTTTTAACACTTGGTTGTTATAACTATTTTTCAGAAAATCAAAAATGACATCTAAGATGACCACTCATGTATCTCAAACTCAGACTTCGACTGTGAATGTTGCTAACCCTTGTGTTGGTGGTTCTATTGTGAACCAAATGGTGAGGCCTATTATGCTTCACGATGTTACCCCAATGTTATCGATTTCGGTTCCTTTGAACCATGTTGTGGTAGAGAAACTAGAGAAGTTCTATCTTATCACCTTGGCTCTAGCAAAGTTCTTGACTGAAGAATCTCCCAAACAACCTGAGGGTGAACAAGATTTTCAGTATGCTAGTGCTATTGAAGCATGGAAGCATTTTGATTACTTGTGTCAGAATTATATTCTGAATATACTAAGTGACTCATTGTACAATGAGTATAATAAGGAGAAGACAACTAAAGACTTGTAAGAGTCATTGGACCGGAAGTATGAAATAGAAAATGTCGGTGCCAAGAAATTTTTAGTTGGTTGCTTTCTTGATTATAAGATAGTGGACAATAAACCAGTTGCAGTCAAGTACGTGAACTCTAAGATATCTTAACAAAGATGCATGATGAAGGGATGGTACTGAGTGAGACCTTCCAAGTTGCAGCAATTATTGAGAAGTTGCCCCTTCATGGACAGAGTTTAAGGCCTACCTTAAGCATAAGCGAAGGGAAGTGTCTATGAAAGACTTACTTGTAAGATTCAAAGTAGAAGAAAGACAACAAGGCTTCTTCTAAAAGGGAAAATATCCCATCAGCACACAAGGCTAACGTGGTGGAGTATGGTCAAAGCTCCAAGCACAACAAGTATACAGACAAGGGTAAGGACAAGTTGAATAAAGGTTCAAAGTTGAAACCTAAGGAAGCAACTTTTAAGAAGTCAAGCTTCATGGGGACTTGCTTTAACTGTTAAAGGACAGGGCGCAAATCTTCAAACTGCACTTTTCCAAGGAGAAATAGAAACCGTGAGGCAAACATGGTTGATGACACTCAAGACTTTTCTGATAGTGACTAGTGCGCAATTATCTCTGAAGTGAACCTAGTTGGGTCTAACCTAAGGGAGTGGTGGGTTAACACTGGTGCGACCAGAAATGTTTACTCAGAGAAGGGGCTATTTACCACCTTTGAAGCTGTCGAGGAAGGTGGAAAGCTATTCATGGGCAACTCTGCAACTTCAGCTGTTGAAGGGCAAGGAAAAGTTGTACTGAAGATGACCTCGGGAAAAGATCTGACTCTAAATAATGTACTATATGTGACTGAGATTTGCAAGAACCTTGTGTCTGTTCATTACTGAATAAACATGGCTTTAGAATTGTATTTGAGTCAGATAAGGTTGTTTTGACCAAAAAGGGTATATTCGTGGGCCAAGGGTATGCTTGTAATAGGCTTTTTAAGCTTAATGTAATAACTGTAATGCCTAAGAAAATTAATAAAGTTAATTCTTCTGCTTACTTGATTGAGTCTTCCAATTTGTAGCATAGTAGACTAGGTCATGTTAATTATGATTCTTTGCGTAGATTAATTAGCATGGATCATATACACTCTTTCCAAATTTATTCCAAACACAAATGTGAGACTTGTGTTGAGGCAAAAATGACACGATCATCGTTCCATTCAATCGAAAGGAATACTAAACCTTTTGATTTAATCCATAGTGATCTATATGATTTGAAGTTTGTTCAAAAAAGAGGAGGCAATAAGTATTTTATTACTTTTATCTATGATAGTATAAAATACTGTTATGTATATCTGCTTAAAAGCAAAAATGAAGCTATAGAGAAATTTATTCTTTATAGACTATAAAGCAAAAGTTGAGAACCAACTCAACAAAAAAATCAAGGTACTACGAAGTGATCATGGTAGTGAGTATGAAGCACCTTTTGTTGAGGATTCCTTGGAATTGTCATGTGCCTTACAATACCATTCTCCCTACAAAAGCTTGTGAAAGCTTCATTGCAAAACTCTAAACCATTGTCAGTTCTCAAATACTTGACCTTTTTACCGGTTTGAGTCTCTACAAGTTTATTCCACTCAACAAATTTCCCAAAAGTCTCATCTTTACTCTTCAACAAGTAAACCCATAGCCTTCTAGAGAAAATTATAATTAGAATGTACTTGCACCACCCATCAACGATGTCCTCTCCAGCCCCCACAAATCTGAATGCACATAATCAAGAATGTCACATCCTTTGAGCTTTGCCGGTGTGAACTTCACCTTTTTCATCTTGCCAAAAATGCAATGATCACAAAATGAAAGCTTATCAAGCTTACTGTCGCCAAGAATCTTCCTCTTGGATAATTCCTCCAATCCTCTTTCACTTATGTGTCCCAACCTTTTGTGCCAAAGGTTGACACTCTCTTCTTGGTGGCTAACTGTGGCAACATTGGTCTCTACCGTAGCATCTAAGTAATAGAGCCCATTTCTTTGTATACCTTTGAAGTATACCAAAGAACCTCTACACACCTTCAATTGGCTATGCTCACCCTTGTAGCTATAACCCATGTTGTCTAAAGTACCCAATGAAATCAAGTTCTTCTTTAATGCCGGCACATGCCTTACATTCTTCATTACAAATGTTGAACCATCAGTGAGGCGAAGCCTCACCGACCCAACTCCCGTCACATTACAAGGATGATTGTTTCCTATGTGAACAATGCCACCATTTACCTCTTTGTAATCAACAAACCACTCCTTGTATGGTGTCATGTGAAAAGTATACGCCGAGTCCAAGACCCAAATACCATCACTATTGCTTGAAGAAACCGCAAGTGCCTCGGCACTATTATAACCCATTTCATCAACCGTCGCCACCAATGCATCTCCACTACTATTACCTCCTTTGGTGTATTTATCCTTCTTCGGACAATCCCTCTTGAAATGCCCCTTTTTGTTACACAAGAAGCATTTCAATTTTTCTTTTGGACCACGGGACTTTGACCGGTATTTTCCTTTTCCTTTACTTCGGTTTCTTTCTTCACCTCTTTGCCTCAAATACATGGCATCACCACTATCCCCACTCCCACCAATATGAAGCTTCTCTGTCTTCAACTCCAGTTCTCTTGTTCTCAAATGAGAGATAACTAGATCTAAAGAGATATCAGCTCTTCCATACTTAAGACCCGTCTTCACTTCTCGGTAGGAATCCGACAAGTTGTGTAACAATAAGTGAGTGAGATTCTCATCGCTAAGACCCTCCCCAATGTTTGACAAATCATTGGAGATTTTCGAAACTCCGCCAAGTTAGGCTCCAAACCTATTGACATATCCATTCGAAACCCAAACAATCATTCTTTTAAATGGAACCTCCGAGACATCGTCTTTTGCATGTAAATCTCATCAAACTTATTCCATAATGCCTTTGCAGTTTTTGCACTTTGCACCTCTCTTATGACATTATCATGCAAATGCAAAAATATGGAGGTATAAGCTGTCATCAATAATTCCTTCTTTTGAAACTCCGTAAAATCTTCCAAATATTCCGGATGATCCTATAAAGCTTGAGTTACCATTTGTTGAAATAATAAACTCTTCATCTTACTTTTCCAAATATGAAAATCTCTGGTGCCATCCCACTTCTCAATTTCCATCCTACTCATATTCAATAATAAGAAATTGTTTCTAGACACAATTTCACTTCACAATATCAAACCTGAAAAATTCACACACAACAACCACGGAATAACCCAAGCTGAACAAGGCTCTGATACCACTTGTTATGATAGAATTCAACTTCCTAGATATGCATTATTGAATTTAACTAAGCAAGATAAAAATTTCCAAGCAAATACCCAATTAAATTATCAATCAACAACAGCACTCTTAAGTCCTATAAATTTAATTCAAAGCAAGGAAATATAAATGATAGTAAAAAGGAAACAACACATCAAAATTATAGTGGTTCAACCCAACTCATGTGGTGAGTCTATTCCACTTCTTCACCCCTCCAATGGAGATGAGTTCCACTAGCTTCAAATTTGAAGATTACAAGTACAATGGAGAAAATGCTTGAAGAGAAACACTTTCTTGGAAGAAATACACTCAAAGAGACACTCAAGAACTTTCCTCACTCACAATTGTGAAAAGCCCTCTCTTCTTCTTCCTCTCTTTTCTAGTTTTTCTTCCCTCAAAAGTGTAGCACACAATGCTCTCTCTTAGAAACCCTAAGAGCTCTTAAATGTGTTTATATAGCACATTTGTACAATTACAATAATGCCCAAACTATTCCTAGCTTCCTAGAACAAAGGCCATGCCCTTAAAAGTCATTTACACTATTTTTTGTGAAAAACAGAAACTGTATGTATGTCCCGGATCGGAGCGCGCTCGGAGCGGGATTGATTCGGCCAGGGGGGATCGATCCGGTTCTGAGGGGAATTGATCTGTCTTAATATTTGGGCATCAATTTTTCAATAAAAAGTCCCGAATTGGAGCGCGCTTGGAGTGGGATCGTTTCGGCTAAGGGGAATCGATCCATCTTCTTGCCTGGGCACTAGTTTTCTAGCAGAAAGCCCTGAATCGGATCGCGCTTAGAGCGGGATTGATCCGGCCAGAATGGGATCGATCTGTCTTAAGGGGGATCGATCTTGGATGCTTTATAACCCTGTTTTCTTTCTCTTCTTTCTCCACACTTGATACCATGCAATATTCCTAGTCCAACCTTTAATGCTTGATCACCCATATTAATTTTCAAGTATCTCCATAGATTTGCATCATAATATCACATATGTGCAAAGTAAATGCGCACCGGGAGAATAATATAGGAAACTTTTGGGTCCAACATATATAACTACTATCTCCTGTCGACAAAAATTAAGATAAGCAATTATATAAAGAGTTATATTATTATTTATAATATAAAAAGTTATTCATATTATAATGTCTTAGTGCATTATTATATAATTTTGTTCTCATTTCATATCAAAGGCGAAATTCATTACATAATGCTATAAAATATGTTTAGAAGCCATGTACATTTTTAAAGGGATTCCGTAGTTATAGGCAATTTAATTCCATAGATTGTAGTTGTTAATGGAAGCATTTTAATCCATAAAAAATGTATATTTTAATTTTATATTTTTGTTATAAAATATATACTTTAATATCATATTTTTAGTATAAATTCACATTTTAATTTCATATTTTGGTGTAAAAAATATATACTTTATTATTATTTTTAATTTTTTTTAAATTAAAATACATATTTTTAAAATTAAGAAATTAATGGGCAATACATAACTTTTAACCAACTATAATGCTTTTTTTTTTTTTAATCACGGGGCATTTTGCACCCTCAACCATTTTTCAAGGACACATGTCACCAAATAAAATTAGTTTGTTTATAAATTTCTGAGATGGCTATGTAATTTATTTTTCTTTTTTCCCGTTTAACAATTGCACCAGTTTTAGCGACTTTACATGGTCAATTTTCCCAATTTAAACTATACCGTGAATAAAGCAAAACCTTGAGCGAAGTGATGTCCGATTTCTCGCTGTTATGCTCCAGCTGTGGCTGCTTCATTTTTACAAAAAAATACTCGGCGCTTTTCCTGTTGGATTCCTCAGGCTTTTTCCCCTTTTTGTTTTCTTGCTTCATATGAGTTCGCATCGTGTCTTTTGGCCTACGGATTTCATCAATCTTCTGGAGGGAAAGAAAAAAAATTGATTTTATCAATCACTTTGTTATCGCTTTAAGCAGCACCTTGAATAGTGGCAATTGCGTTGTATTATTCGTGTTATTTGTTAGTTGACACGATAAAAAAAAATGTAATAGCAAAACTTTTAAAGATGTAAAAAAAAATTATTGATGGATTATAACTAAATTGTTTATTATGTCATGTTTGTATTATTTCAAATATTGCTCCACACACACACACACAAATTTATCGTGATTAACGTTTTCGAAAGCTTCATTATTACAAGGAAGCTTCTAATATGCCATAACTTTACCTCTTTTCTACATAGTATTTGCTTTCATATAGGCAGTATAATGCTCTAGTATAGCGAGCTCTTACTTTGTATATAACTGTATATCATGAAAGGGAAATGATGTTAGCTATGTAACATTGCATAAATATTAGTGATCTATTTTTTCTTGTTTGTTTTAATTTGCTGGGATCCTCTATCAAGATAGAGCCTAGAGGATTGATCAATTAGTCTGCACTCTGCAAGCATTACACTATATTAATGCAATTACTAATAGTCTAGTGATAATAACTACTTAATAAAAAGAAACTGATGCAATTGATCAGTAAAGCCAAAGACGTATTACACTGCTAACTGAATTAAATAAATATTCAGTGTAAGACACACAGGGACTAGTAACCTGCTTTAGTAAAGCCAAAGCCAACGCTGAATACAATGTATGATATAACCCACATTGGAAGCAAAGTAGCAAACTAAGCCCTTATGTTGCCCAAAATCTTATTGCATCCTATTTAAGATGTCTCTCATGAAAAGTTTATATATATATATAGACGCTTAGAGACCCCAACAAAGAAAACCATCACACCTCAATTCATAACCTCAAAGCCTTACAACCTTAGCTTGTTGGAGCAAAAGAGATGGCTATTATACCTCAAAGGGCCACACAGTCTCTAAGGGGTGAAAACTTACTGGGTGGTGGTCGTTTGCGGAGAGATGGCCATTTGAGTCGTGCTACGGGATTGCATGATGACAATGCCTTGAGGAAGGAAATTTTAAGCACTCATGAGTTTATTGATGAGCCTGGTTTTGCTTCCAAGTCTGTGCTTCACATCATTCAGGTCATTTTCTCCAATGCCACTGCTGATCTCCCTGGCGTCAGTGAGGTACATTTTATTATTATTATTATAAAATGTAACAATTAATTAATTTGTTTATTTCGAAATTCATTATTAAATATATGTTATATGCATGATAGGGGGTTGTGCCACAAGTATCTACTGTGGATGAAAAGGCTTTGCATGCTAGTCTTGGAGAGTTGTTCGAACTGCCAACCAAAGTGACCAGTTCAATTGCCTGCGAGGTTAATTTTTAACTCTTTTGTTATTTCACCTGATTTGAGCTTTGGATCGATGTTCCTTTACATTCATGAAAGATATATAATAGCTAATTTTGTGTATATAATTTTATTTGTTAGCATGTGTTTTGTCTGTGTGCGTGCTGTTTAAAATTGGTTTTGCAAGAAGCATTTCTAGACACAAAGCACTTTTAGCACTGAAATTTGTGCAAAATATTCTAAAATATATTATTTGTATATATCATCCTATCTTTTATCAATACTAGACACAAAATAAAACAGCTTTTTGTAAAAGTACTGCACCAAAACGAGATTTTTTGTTGTTGAAATAATTAAAATTCACACACCTATAATTGAGACTCGAACTTCGAACCTTCTACATGCCCAAATGGGCTACATGTCATTAAGCCACAGACTTCACCAAAATGAGCTCTGTTATTAGTTTCTAAGACTAGTCTTTCATATATATTGGCGTTTGCTGCAGATACTAGTGAAGTGGTTGGGTGGTGGAGATGAACACAAAACAGCCATACAAATATTGCACATTGTGAGACACTACAATTGGGACGCAAAGGTGGTTTTAACACTGGCAGCTTTTGCTGTGATGTACGGTGAATTTAGGCTTGTTTCCCAGCTTTACCCAAACAACCCACTTGCCAAAGCTATTGCACTTCTCAGGCAACTTCCAGAAATACTTGAGTTTCATCAAGGTGTTTGGAAGTCAAAGTTTGAGGCAATATTTAATCTGATAAAGGCAATGTTGGATGTGACCAAGAGCATTCTTGCCTATTATGATCTTTCTAAAGAATACTTTACAACTGAAACCCCTGAAATTATGGCTATTGAATCTCATATACCACTAGCTGTTTACTGGACCATTCGCAGTGCTATTGCTTGCGCTACTCAAATTATGGGCATCACTGGCATGGGACACGAGTACGTGGCTATAGCAAGATAGCTAGGCTTCTCTCTGAATTATATTTATGCCTCTAATTCAATGAACAATGTTATAAATTTCAATTGCATTATTTTGGATTCTCACAGGAGCATATCAGACGCATGGGAACTATCATCTTTGGCTCATAAACTCAACAACATTAACAGCCACCTTGATGATCTTCTTCGTTCTTGTTATAAAACCATTGGTTAGTATTACTCGTTTTGACTCTGTTTAATGTCATCTTTTCTTATTATATGACTAATGAGATTACAAACTTGCTATATGCATATATGGTGTAATGCAGAAAAGAGGAGAGATGATGAAGCATATAAGTTATATGTAAGCATAATAGAAACACCACACATCGACAATTCCAAGACACTGAGGATTACTTTTTCCTCCAAAGATGATTTGCCTCTTTATGATTGCTTGCGCAAGAGAAAGGTTCGTTGATCTTAAATTTCAAATTTTCGTTGATCTTGAATTTCAATTTTAGTATTTGACAGTAAGGGTTGTCAAGAGAGTTAAAATTCTCTTTAAGGAACACATGCATATGAATCCTTGACAAATAAACATTCTCCCAATGAAACAGGCCTCAACTGATGACTTAAGGAAGAAAGTTGTGGCGCTGTTCATCACAGAACTGGAGATCCCACAAGTAGAGTATGCAATTGTAAACCAAATGTACCATGAAAGGAGGGAAAACCCAACAAAGACTGAGAGTCAATATGAGGTGATTTGGGTTCCAGTTGTGGACTGGTGGACTGAAGAGAAACTTGGGAGGTTTTATAATTTGAGAGATGACATGGTATGGTACTCAATTGATCACCCTTCCTTAGTGTCCCCTATGGCCATTAGGTACTTCAAGGAAAGATGCAACTTCTACAAAAAGCCAACCCTTGTGGTGTTGGACCCTAGCGGGAGAAAATCTCATGACAATGGCATCCATATGATGTGTATTTGGGGAAGTCCAGCTTACCCTTTTTCCCTTAACAGAGAAAGAACGCTTTGGGATGAAGAAACCTGGAGGCTTGACCTTCTTGCTGACGCCATAGATCCCAATTTGCTTGCATGGGTAATTTTTTTCCTTTTTTTTTGGGTATTTTGTCTTGTATATTAACTCTGTTTCTAGAAATTGAAGACACCCTTTGTTTAATCTAGCTCCAAGAAGGGAGACACATTTGCTTGTATGGAGGAGAAGATGTAGAATGGATCAGAAAATTCACAAGGGCTGCAAAAGAAGCAACAAGAGACTCTGGAATCCCATTGGGCTTGCTTTATGTGGGAAAAAACAAACCTAAAGAGAAGATCACCAGGAACATTATCAACATTATTGAAAGAGAAGGACTAAGCAATGCTGTAGAATGGAGTATGATATGGTACTTTTGGGAGAGAATAGAGAGCATGTGGTACTCTAAAGGGCAACACTCCAAGGAAAAAAGTATAAAGAATGATCCTATAATGCTTGGGATCATTGCATTACTGAGCTATGGCTCTGGAGACCACGGTTGGGCTTTGATTGGTAGAGGAGTCGAGCTTGTTTATGCCAATGGAGAACACATGTATAAAGGCTTGGACGAACATCCTGCATGGAAGCTAAAAGAGCTTGAAGTGGGCTTTTTGACTGCACTAAAGGAATATTTAGGCAAGCTCCACATTCAAAGCCCACACCATTGCACCTCTCTGATATTGCCTGCTGCTACCAAGGAGATGCCTGACACTGTGGCTTGCTCTGAATGTGGCCGCCTTATGGATAGGTATACCATGTTCCGCTGCTGCACCGATTGAGCTAAGAAGCCTCAACATCCTGTTGGATATTACTTGACAAGAGGACCAAATGCATCAGATGATTGATAAAAGGATAGCTATTATAAGTATCTTATAATATATTTCTGTTAATGTATGTTTTAATTTTCTGCTGCTGCTACTTGAGTTTGTTGCCACAATAATAATTTCAGAACCTAAAGGCCATGTCTTGTGCCAAGAGGGTTCTATCTTGTTCTTTTATGTTATATCATACATATATAGTAAAAAGCAGACTCTGTTTTTCTGGTAAGGAGTAGCTGATGCTCTTTTAATAATCTTATTTTTCTCTCCATACTGTTATTGTTATTCAATAATATTTGCACCTGTAATGCATGCGAATTTGATAGCGATGTTTAAATAAGCCAAAGTGAAATCACAGCAGAGAAAAAACATGATATACTTCTATTTGTTTTCACTCAACAATTAAAAATTCATTACAGGTACCATACAAGGATACTTTGACAAAACAGTGCAATGGTTTCAACCAAGATATTATAAACATAAATAATGCCAAACAAGGGTTTCATTTTTCTTCAAAAAAATGTTCGCATGTATAGTTGTATAAAATTTCAAATGAAGAATATGAATTAAACCACTATAAGAAGATTGTGAAAGAAAGTACTAACCTTCATCGAAGACTCATCAAGAAGTTGTCTATGGCCTTCTGTTGCAGCTGATACTCAATGGCTGTGTGGGAAATTTTATCCTTAATATCTTCATAGAAATACTCCAACAAATTTAGCACCACAGTTGATAAGTAATAAGATAATTTCCATAATTCATCAAAATTTTGAGTTTCCTTGGAGTTTGTACGTCAAGTTTCACTTGTTTTGGTTGATTTTGTTTCTTCTCTTCTTCAGAGCTCAACTGAGATGTATATTCCACACTTGTACTCTTTGTTGTTCAAACAAACACAAATTGCTTTCGGTACAACAAAATAAAAATATTTAAAAAAGGAACATGTGAACATGAGAATTAAAATTGACTATCAACTTGAAATGTATTGATAGAGTAAATAGAGTCAAATAGCATTTGAACGTACTGAGCATAGACTCCCCATTTACAAAACTCCAACCTGCCAATATTGCTCCTGATCAACTCCATTAAGTGTGAACTCTTTTTTTTTTTTATAGGTAATTTCAAATTGGCATATCAAAATCTTGAAGCATTTCAACAAACACTTGGAAGATGCTTCATAAGAAGCTTAATGGTCTAACTGAATCACATTTGCAATTTTATAGAGTTATAACTTCAGGCAAGGTTATTTCTACAGTTTGTCCAAAGAACAGCAAATGGTGAAAATAATACAGGACTTTCAAATTGAAAATCCAATTGTGCGCGTCCACGTAATGCAGATTAGGCCCCGATACCTTTCTTAGGTTTGAGGTTCTAACCAAAATTTTAACTTATTAGAAAGAGTAGCAAATTCTAAATATATATCCAATTTGCTATTTATAATGTCAACTTATTAAAAAGAGTAGCAAATTATAAATATATATCAAATTTGCTATTTATATTTTTTCACCTTAGAGTTGTTCGCATACCTAACCATCATTGATATATTTTTTTTGTTAAGAGGATCATTAATATATTCATAAGCTAAAAACCAGACTAATTGATTTAAAAGTAGAACAAAACTGAAGCAGGAGAAAGGTAACAAAGTGCAATAATAAATAAAAGATAATAATGCACAATGATGTTTAGTAATTAGTACTGGTCAAATTGATCTTTGTCGGTAAGATGAACATTCCCTATTAACATTAAGAGAGATAGATTCACCATTAAGGAGCAACCTCAACGAATTTCAACATTTGATAAAGAAAGAAGATGCTACATTCCCAACGCTGCAAAGTGGCAAATATGGCCTTCCAAAACAATGCCATTTATATGGGTATTTCAAAGTCGAAGATTATAAGTCCAATTCTCCAAAATCAATTTTTAAGTTTCATTTTATGTATCATAAAAACTCGCCAAATACGTGCCCAAAATGGCTCAAAAGATGTCCAAACTCCAAAGTTGCATGAAAGTAGTTAATTTGATCTTGTCAATTATTATTAGCATATATTCCTTTTGCAAAAAAAAAATATATATATATTAATAGTATATAAAATTACAGAACAAAAGTATTACATAATATTGAGAGACGAAACCCATGGTCCATTCAATCCACTTGGGTTACTACATGTGTAGGGCAAGTATGTGGATAAAAGTGCCCACTTACTCTTAGCAACACCATTAAATCATGTCGTACATATAAAACTCATGTGTATTTTAATAAAATTTAGGAGACTTTTGGTATTTTGAATATAAAAATAATAGAAATGATAATTATAATAGAATTAAATGTAAATAAAATAATATTATTATTACAGTATTTGTTTAAGTAGTGTAATTAAAATAAATAATAATATTAAAATAAAGATTATAAAATTATAAATGAAGTAAAATTAAAAAATAAACTTTTTTTATTACTAAAAAATATAGAATGAGCAAAAAATCATTAATGATTATACAAATTGTAAGAAAAATAGAGCATTACATCGTATTCTTAAAAGTTGCATGTATAATGAGTGTTATTGTTACTACTGTAATTTCTTTACATTTTATTATAAAATATAATTAAATTAAACATAATAATATTTTAAATAATTTGTATTATAATTACTATTATTATCCATGCAATGTTAGTGATGTTGCTTTGTCACTGATTCTCTATATAGAATACTTCTTCATTAAGCCACTTTGCCAACAATTTTAGTGACTTTTAAATGCTAGCTAACATGTTGATTTAGACCAATAACATGGAGAGAGGTTATGATTATATGTAAAAATGACATATTTTTATCCTTTTTTTTTTGTTTTTCTTGAACTACTATTCTCCATTTTGCTTTCTGAATAACAATACAATTTGGTCTATGACAAATGAATAATTTTCCTAATAACATATGTTGTGGTATATTAAAACTACGAAAAATATTATTCATTATTATTGGAACAAGTAGACATATATAATATAAAGAAAAGAGACTGGTGAGATAAATTAAGAAAGAGAAAATGTGTAACTTTCCCCTCTTCTTATACTCTCTCCCTTTGTAATTGATTTGAAATTAACATGTTAATTTAATTTGGTTGGTACTTTAATAAAATGGGATAGAATTAAATCATCACATCTTCGGCAGCTTCAGTTAGAGCTCTAATAACCTTATTGGTTACATTGGGAGCTCCAACGACCACGCAAATGACTTTACTTGAGCTCTAAAAATTTCGCTGAAAGTAGATGTAATATATTATATACAAAAATAAAATTATATTAAATATATAACATAAAAAATAAAGATGAATATAATAAGTTAAATACAAAAATACAGATAATTGTAATATGTTATATAGTTTCAATTATGATAATTTACATTGCATTCAACATAGTACATAACATAAATTTCTTTAGTACAAGATATGAAATATGTAATATTATCCAATTAAAAACATGTAAGGCCTTACATTTAGCTAAAAAAAAATGTAAGTTCTTCCATCAGGCTAATGGTAGCCTTTTAGTCTCTTCATCTTCCAGAGAAAGGTTTTGCAAAATTGAAGTAGAAGACTTGTCATTCTTACTATCCTCACTCAAGATAGTCGTTTTCTTCTTATTATTTTTTATATCGTTCTTTAGACGGCAATGTGAGATCGGAGAGCCAAGAGATGAAGAAGTGCCACCACCAGCGATCACTAGCTCTTCATAGGCAAAGTTGCAAAGCACATCACCAATTTGCTAAGAGATTGAATAAACGAAACATGGGCTGCAACTGGCGATTGAAGACTCAAAAGCTGGCAATTTAGAGTCTATCGCCATGAGTTTGATTGTAAGAATATTAGAACGTGAAAAGGAGAGCATAAAGAACAAAGGACAAAACTGTAAGCTCGCATATTAAGAAATATCTTTGTAAATATTCATAATATCTTTACTTGCCATAATATCTTTGCAAATATTCATAATATCTTTACTTGCCAAATTAGAGTAGATTAAATCTTCAGCCTTAATGGTAGGGCTAGCTATACTTTGTATATATATTGTACTATGTAACGTTTGCAATATACACATTATATTCAATAATTTATTTTCTCAAGATGGTATCAAAGCAAACTTAAAAAAAAAAGGAAGAGAAACTTGGGTACTAGAAGCTTCCACACACAAAAAACGCTACCCATTGCCAGTAATATTTGCTCGCTGCCACCCACCACCCTCAAACACCATGTCAGATTAAGCACCACCAAAAACCAGAAACAATAACTCCAAAAACTCAAGCGCCAAAAATCCTGGTATTGATTCATCACACCCATTTTTTGTTCATCAATCAGATCATCCCGGTCTCATGCTCATTCCAATAAAGTTGAACAGCACCAATTATCCATCTTGGAGTAAATCCATGATCCATACTCTCACGACCAAGAACAAAGTCGGCTTTGTCAATGGATCCATTCAACCTCCTTCAGAAACTGAACAACCAACCGAATATGCTTTCTAGAATCAATGTAATAGTATGATTTTATCATTGCTTGCTCACTCGGTGGAACCCGATCTAGCCAAAGCAGTCGTTCATGCCAAGACTGTCCATCAAGTGTGGCAAGATTTCAAAGATCAATTCTCACAAAAGAATGCACCCACCATATATCAGATACAGAAATCCATCGCCTCTCTCTCACAAGAAACCATGACGGTTTTAGATTACTACAAAAACTCAAAGATCTCTGGGATGAATTAGAAACATATCAAACCCCTCTCACATGTAATGAGGTGAAAGCACACAATACATGTCTCCGTTGCAAAAGACACCTGTCTCATATCAAGTTTCACTCTCATCCAATTTATGGCACATGCGACTTGGACACTCATCCCCTGCTCGTCTTCGATTAGCTTCCCCATTATTGCCTTCCAATAATATTTTTTTTTATAATAATTGTAGTGTTTGTCCAATAGCCAAACAAACAAGGCTTCCATTTCCTCTAAGTTTAATATCAACTAAAGCTCTATTTGATTTGTTACATTGTGATATTTGGGGCCTGCACAAAATTCCCATACATTCAAGGGCACGTTTCTTTCTTACTATTGTGGATGACTTTACTAGATGCACATGGATATTTTTGATACAGCATAAATCTGAAACCCAAAACCTTCTCAAGTCTTTTATTACTTTTGTCCACTCTCAATTCCATGCCAACATTAAAACCATTCAGGTAGACAACAGGTCTGAATTTTTTTTCTATGAGACATTTCTTTCAAAATAAAGGCATTGAATATCAACACACTTGTGTTTACACTCCACAACAAAATGGAGTCGTCGAATGCAAACATCGCCACATTCTTACTGTCGCACGTACATTACTTTTTCAGTCCCACTTACCCATTATTTTCTGGGGTGAATGCGTCTTGACCGCTGTCTATCTTATTAACCGATTACCTTCACCATTACTTTCCACTAAATCACCTTTTGAATTGTTATACAACCGTCCCCCATCACTTGACCACTTGAAAGTCTTCGGTTGTCTCTGTTATGCAACTGTTGTCCATCCTATTCATAAATTTGATCCCCGTGCCACACGTTGTGTCTTTGTTGGATATCCTACTGGCCAAAAGGGTTACAAACTCTACAATTTGGAGACCAACAAATTCTTTGTAAGTCGTGATGTCCGATTCTGTGAACATCTATTCCCTTTCTCTCAATCTCCGGCATCACCTACTCCACATACTCCCTAACACTACCTTTCCACTTATTTCCTTAACAGCTGGACCCCACCAATCGATATGCCACAACCTTCAAATGACCCGCCACAACCTTCAAATGACCCGCCACAAGCACCTACCCACTCTATCCTCTCTGATGCACATGACGTGCATGACAACCCCATCTCTCCCATCCCACCTTTGACCCCATCCATCGACACCCCATCACATACTGATAATCCTATTACTCTCATTCCCCCTCCTCGACAGTCCACTCTCTCTAAACATCCTCTGGCATGGCATATAGACTACCACATGTCTAACCACGTCAATCACTCAACCTCAACGCCTCGTTCTACATCAGGTACTCATTATCCTCTTTCCCACTTCCTTACCTACTCTCGTTTATCTTCTGCACATTGTGCTTTTCTTGCTAACATTACAGGTCACACAGAACCCACATCCTATGCTCAGGCTATTCTTGATCCACATTGGTGCCAAGTCATGACTGCAGAACTAGAGGCTTTATAGCACAATAACACTTGGAGTTTGGTTCCATTACCTGTTGGTCATAAATCGATCGGCTGTAAATGGGTATACAAAATCAAATACCAGTCCAACGGTACCATTGAGCGTTACAAGGCTAGGCTTATTGCTAAAGGCTACACTCAAATTGAGGGCATTGATTATCAAGAGACTTTCTCCCCTACAGCCAAACTCACTACACTACGTTGTCTTCTTACTGTTGCTGCTGCCAGCCATTGGTTCATCCACCAATTAGACGTTTAAAATGCTTTTCTCCATGACGATTTACATGAGGTGGTGTACATGGAGCCTCCTCCTAGTCTTCGTCGACAGGGGGATAACGTTGTATATTGGCTCAATAAGTCCCTCTATGGCCTCAAACAGGCTTCTAGAAACTAGTTTTTCACTTTTTTAGATACTATTCAAAAGGCCAGTTATCAAAAATCTAAAGTTGATTATTCTCTTTTTACCAAGGCTCAAGGCACTTCATTTACTGAATTTCTTATCTATGTTAACGACATACTTCTAATTGGAAATAATCTTCAAGAAATGGAACGTCTTAAAAGGTTCATTCTCAATCGCTTCCGCATCAAAGACCTTGGGGATTTGAAATATTTTCTGGGCATTGAATTCTCCCATTCTAAGAAAGGTATTCTCATGTCTCAAAGAAAGTACGCACTTGATATTTTGCAAGATTCGGGACTTCTAGGCGCACGCCCAGACAAGTTTCCAATGGAACAGAATCTGAAACTCACTCCCACAGATGGAGAATTACTGAATGATCCAACAAAATATAGGAGACTGGTTGGTCGATTGATCTACCTTATTATCACAAGGCCTGATATAGTTTATGTTGTTTGAACACTAAGTCAATTCATGCATCAGCCTCGCAGACCTCATTGGGATGTCGCCATACGGGTTCTTAAATACCTAAAAGGGGCTCCAAGTCAGGGTTTGTTATTTTCTGCCACCAACAATCTTACATTAAAGGCTTTTTGTGATTCAGACTAGGGGAGGTTGTCGTATGACAAGAAGATCAATTATAAGATACTGTGTTTTTCTTGAAAATTCACTCATCTCATGAAAATCCAAAAAACAAACCAATGTTTCAAGATCATCAGCAGAAACTGAATATCGAGCTATGGCCAACACTTCTTTAGAGCTAACTTTGGTTGCGCTTTATACTACAGGATTTAAAAGTCCCACAGACAGCTCCTGCACCATTATTTTGTGATAATCAGTCAGCTTTATATATTGCTGCTAATCCTATTTTTCATGAGCGTACAAAGCACATCGAAATTGATTGTCACATAGTTCGAGAAAAACTATAAGTTGGAATAATTAGTCCATCGTATTTTCCCACACGCTTCCAATTGGTAGATATTTTTACAAAGGCCTTAGGGAATGATCAGTTTGTGACATTGTGCGACAAGTTGGGACTTCATGATATTCACTCTCCAACTTGAGGGAGAGTATTAAGAAATATCTTTATAAATATTCATAATATATTTACTTGTCATAATATCTTTGCAAATATTCATAATATCTTTATTTACTAAATTAAAGTAGATTAAATCTTTAGCCTTAATGGTAGGGCTAGCTATTCTTTGTATATATATTATACTATATAACGTTTGTAATATACACATTATATTTAATAATTTATTTTCTCAAGATCGCACCCCTAAAATGATAACGTAGAGCAAATTTAGAAAAAGAAATTCAAATTTTCCTATATTTTAGCTCATTTATTCTTCGCCAGTTGTGAGGATAGACGACTAGTACATGTCCCCAATCCTACATGATCGGTTGCACCTCTAGCCAAACAAATTAGTTGTTTTTTACTTATTGCTATAGAAACTATTCAACTTTTTTTAGTATATAATATATAAGTAAATGTTTATCATTCTTCGTAAATAATTCTTCAACAATTTATAATGCATATATATTTGTAATGATTTTAGATAAGACTATGATATTGTATGATTTTCCAGTAGAATATACCAATTTTCTCAATATTATCATAAACTAATTAAAGTCGTGCTTTGTATGTGAAGTTTGCACGTAATTGTTAATTTTTTGGTTTGTTTAATTTTTCTAATATATTGAATTTTTTTTTTTTGACATAATGGCAATTATATGAAGAATAAAAAATTAAAGATACGTGTTTTAGTCAATTAGATATATATTATTATAAAATTATTTAACCAAATCATACATATATATCAAAAATATATATGATAAGTATAAGCTATCCTTCAATTATTTTCAAAATTTAAAATAAAATATAAATTACAAGACATGTCACTTATCTAAGAAAATAATGATATTTTTGTCTAAAAATTACTTACGTGAAATTTAAATTTTTATAAACAGGATATATAAATACAATAAAAAATTAATAGTTGTGTTGCTATCTCATCTTATATATTTTTACCTTCTTTGATTGTTAAAGAAGCCATGCAGGGTTCTATTACTATAGATAAATATTTGACTTTTTTTAATAAATAATTTGCTCAAAATGAGGATATAATTTGTTAAAAAAAAAAAACAAATTGTTTCAATATATTTCGGTTTAATTGCATGATATAATTTTTTTTTATACATAAAATTTTATTTTTAACCCTACTTAGAAAAAATATATATATGTTCATTTTTCTTATAATGTAAATAAATATATGTTTTTTTTTTAAAATAAAATTAAAAATAAAATTAATTAAATAATTTAATTATTTATAGATCGAAGAATATATTCTCTTTATTGGATGGAACGATTAACATATACCTACACCTTATAATCTAGTTGGTATTTTAACTAATTGAAGTGAGTATTTAAGGTTTTTGGATAAGTCCACCGTATGTGTGAAACTTGATTTTTAATTTTATTATAAACAAAACACATACCTACACCTTAATTATAATTAGCCATTGACTTCATTCATAAATATTTCTCTTACTTTTGCACCCATCTTTTTTTTATCTTATGTAGTATATCTTAAAAATTAAAATTTTTAATTTGTAAAATAATTCTTACACATAACATAATTAATACATGAGATATGAATATAAAAATAATACAAATTTATTTATTATTAATTATTTTTATTTATTATAATCACTTTTATTATTATAAAAAAATATAAATTATTTGTTTTATCATTTTAATTAATTATATTTTAATATCACGATTATAACAATTTAAATTTTAATATTGCTTCATTTTAAAAGTCAAACGTAGCAATAGGAAGATTTTCAACTAGATCAACAACTAAAACCATTAAAAATATTTTTTTTTATCATAATTTAATATATATATTAATTTATATGGTATAATTTAATTAACTTTTATTCTTAAATAGTCTTACAATTACTTCTTGATCCAATATTTCAAACTTCACATTCATATAATAATTATAATTGGCATGTTACTTAATAAATATTACGATTTGTTATATATTGCACTCTTCTAAAACAAAAGATAACTTATATATGACTTGTCATATATATATAACTTAAATAGCTGCAGTGTAAAATGAAGTATAATTCCACTCGTTTTCTAATTATTAATGAGAAGAATATTAAATATATATAAATTATTATATAATACATGATAACATTTTTATTAAAAAATAATTGATTTTTTTATTTATAAAATTATTTGACCATACATTTATAATATGTGCAACAATGAACATCCAATTCCAAAATCATTCATCACCAAAGTAAATATTGTAAATTAAAGGAAGAACATTAAATGTTGAAGACAACTAAGAATTCACATATATAAATTTATTGCATATTGAAAGAGACTGCCAACTTGTTTCTTAGAAAAGGGTTCAAAATAATAGGACCATAGCATATTTACAAGCCATCGACATGCTTCACTGGAGAAATGTATATAATATATTATCGATATGTGGTTAAAAATATGAATATGATCTAGGGATTAAAATTTAGTGATGACAAAAAGGAGCTACCACTTGACGAAAAAAAAAAAAAACAGGAGCTACCACAGGATGAATTGCTTTATTATGTATAAATATTAATTGGAGAGTATTATGCCTCCATATTTTTTTTGTCATTTCCTTTTCTCCGGTTGATGACTGCCCACAATTTTTAGTATATTAGTTTACGTATATATCAATAAATAACAAATAAATATACAAAAATTATAATCTTTTAAAGCAATTTTTATTTATATTTACATTTTAATAACTCATACCCGCATGTATGTTGTGCGTTGGTAGTACACATGTTAATACACTAAAATTATCACATGAGATTTTGATTGATCGTTTTACACGGAGTAGAGCTGAAGTATTGAACAAGTTGGCCAAGTTGCCGGAATTGATCTCTGCACGACGTGAGTCGGTAAGCAGTGGAGGTGGGCTTTTCAATGCTAATAAGATAAAGTTATTTTATCTGCTGTTGTGACCACAACATCTATCTCGATCTATCTATCTATCTATCTATCTGTCTGAGTACAACTATTCAAACCATAAACGATCATTATTGTGGCCTTTCTCTAGAGGTTTTGTTCGATCTGGACTATTGATTTCTATGTCTAGTGTGTGGTTTTGCAGAAGAGCTCATCATCTGCTTGGCGATATTTAATATTAATTTTATTAATGAAAAGAGAAAATAGGATTAAATTCTACGTATTTATGTTATGTATCTGAAGCGACAATCCATTTCAATGTGACGCGAGAAAATCTTTAACCGAATCTTTTAGACTATTGAAGATTATACAAAAATGAACTTCCAGCATTTATAGATTTATAGCTAGTTAGTTAATTAGTTAATTATGTAACTTTCATGTCATTTCAATGCAAGTTGCGTTTTTCTAATTCAGTTGAAAGTTGAATGATTATAAAAAATTATTGAAGTTGAAAACTCATCCACAGTGACCATAAACAATTAATACATTTCAGCTTGTTAAACTGTACTAAAATTTAAATTTAAAAATTAAATCGTATCGTATAATACTGGACATTTATCTTAATTAGTATCTACAAAATTAAAATAAAATTTTACGGTCCTAATTGATTTTGAATGTTTCTCAAATATTTCAAATCAAAGTATATATATATATATAATATAAAGTAAATTAAATATTTATGTAAATAAATTTATAATAAAAAAATATTTTAAATATAAATTATTTCATTAAAATATTTATAAATAATTTTATTATATAGTTTATTACGTACATATTAAGTATAGTATAATTCAATTTAATAAAACTATATATAATATACCTAATATGGTAAATTAAATATGTCAATACAGTATAATGTATATGGCATTATTATTCATTCCACACCATAAACTTATATTTAATTAAATAATCCTGTCTTTAATTAATTTTCTCTTGTACATTGCATGCAGACTATTTTTGTCAATTAGGGAAGTAAAATATTGACTTTGATTCACCACAAATTGTATGACGTAATGCATGTTCTATGTTAATTTCAAAGTTGAAACTCGATCATGAACTTAGCATGTAATGTACGTACGCTATTAGAGCACAATGAGATAAACCCCAAAAAAAAAAAAATGAAAATTGCTAGGATATGCTTCAAGTGAGGCTCGAATTTATGGCAAAAGAATTATTCTCTTAACCAATTGATAAAAATTAGAATCATATCCATTTAATGTGGCCTACTATTTACATAACAACCTACAAGACTTGAGAATAATATTTATAGAAAAATTTCAATATTACAAATTTGTCATATATTTTAAATAATTTAACAAAAGATGATTGTATATATAGTAAGGAACATAGATTTCTTTTAACCGAAAGACTTATAGAATTATTTATGCTAAAACTTTTTCATATTAATTTTGTTTGTGATATAAATTAAACACTGCTCATACCTATGCCACTAAAACATGTGTTGGATCAGATTTTTATCCAACCCCTCTTTCCCTTTATGTCGACCTACACATTACTAACAAATCACATTAGGAGACACGATAGCGTGGAGTGACATATCATCTTAAATACTTAACTTAGATATGAACAATAACTTTAAGTTCATAGAAGAATTTGGAGAGTTTGGGTATGAGCTTACATGTACATTTTTCAGTTATGAGGCTCTATTAATAATGAAATAACTGAATGACATTTTAGTAAATAAGTTGTATTAATTAACATTTATATTCTTTAATAATAATATAAATATCATACTATTAATATGCTCTATTTAATGTAGATTTACCTGACTGTGCACTGACTATACCATTTAACTTTCTCACGCTGACGTGGACCAATCAAAACATTTAACTTTCTCACGCTGACGTGGACTAATCAAATAGTGTCACGTATACTTGGTTTCAATTCTACTCAACACAAGCCCCAATACTCGTCCGATGGTTCATTCAAATCACGTCGGCTGCAGCCGTGATGACAATTTTTGGCTAGCCATGTGACCAGCGGTCTCATCTTTCAGCGCTACATCGTTCTCCAACTTAACTTTTCCCGTACTCCAACTTTTTTCCAACTCCAAATTTTTTGTTGAGACCGTCATCTTTGTTGAGACTGTCATTATTGATGAGACTGAGCTTTTGTTGCTGAAGTCCTGAATCTCAATTATTTCTCAAATCCTAGTTTCATTTTTGTGTGGAACCTTTCTGAGTTCAAAGAATGTCACTTCCCAATTCCAAGGATTCTCTAGTCTTTCCAAGCCCCTTGCGTAGATGTTTCCCCAAGTCACTTGGAAAAATTCAAAAATCTTAGTCTCTTCTAAGTTTGGTGACTGTGATGTTTGATGATTAACTTATGATCTGAAAGTCGTTTGACCTATCCTCCAAGCCCCCTAGCTTGGTAGGCTTCTTGAGTACGACAAGTAACAGCCGATGTCTAGAGTCTAGATCTTATGGGGAGCGGGCTTCGTCCTTTATTGGGGGAGCAAAGGCAAGCCCCCAGTTCCTGTAGTTTTGAGTATCCACTCCATGTACTTGGGCCCTAAATTGAGTTCCCAAATGCACAAGATGAGTAATTGCTCAAACACAAACTAATGTCGTGATCTTAAGAGTCAACGCTGGTGCCAACTTTCATTTTGTTTCCTTGCTAGACTTCTCTCATTGAGACATTAATGGATCATTGTCTAGATCTTGGATTATGAGTGCTATGGATGCTGTTGTTAAAGTTGGCCCATATACGTTAATGGGCTTTTTGGCCCAATGCCTACTTAAACCCTATTTGCCGTGTAATATATATACATGCTTATATATATTAATTAAGTAAGAACTCAAGCCGTGGACATAGAGAAGAGCAGCGGTAACAGTTTAAGGAAAGCAGCGGCACATTGCAGAACAGAGGCGGCAACAGCAATCCCAGCAATAGTTTTGAGGTAGCAAAGGCAGTCAAGAGGAGATCCATTTGATAAATTCAATTAAAGAATATTATTCTCTCAATCTATTTGGTAACAGATTTATAGTTACTGTTTCTCTTTAATTTATCTGTTGTTGCTAAACTGGCAAGACAGATTTATTTATTTATTGTTTTTGTGAGAGAGATTAATTTGGGTGTAATTGGGTATTTGGATATTTGAGTGATTTGGCCAATTAACTGTTGGCAAATCTTATTGTACTCCTCTTTAACAAGTATAGTGGAATATTTCGGTGCCGGCCTCAGCAGTGGATTAGGTAGTCGCATTGACTACCGAACCACTTAAATCTTTGTGTTCTTTGTGTTGATTATTTTTCTTTATATTTTGTGGGTGCTCGTTATTATTATTATTATTATTTTATCGCTTCCGCATTATTATCTGATCTTGGGTACAACAAGTGGTATCAGAGCTTGGTTAAAGATGACGAGCACAGAGTCATCCACAAAGGTTGAAAGATTTAATGGAGATAATGATTTCTCGCTATGGCAAATGCGTATGAAAGATGTTTTGATTCAACAGGGAGTTGCAAAGCCATTACAAGGCAAAGATAAAAGGCCCGCTGATATGAAAGATGAAGTATGGGATGAGCTTGATCAAAAGGCAGCAAGTGCAATTCGTCAGGGACTCTCAGATGAGGTAGTTCATAATGTTTTTGATCAGAAAACTGCTTATGATTTATGGAAAACTTTAGAGCAGCTTTATATGGCCAAAAATATGACAAATAAATTATTTTTGAAGAAAGAGTTGTACACTCTTCTTATGTCTGAGAATACAAACTTGTTGACACACATGAATACCTTCAATAGGTTAATTTCTGAACTTGCTCAGTTAGGGGTAACATTTGATGATGAAGATAAAAGTATGTTGTTATTGTGTTCTCTGCCATTATCTTATGATCATTGGATTACCACCTTATTATATGGAAAAGAGACCATTATTTTCAAGAGTGTGAAGGAAGCTTTGTTGTCTTACCACAAGAAGAAGAAAGTTGATGGTGAGCAATCACAAGCAGATGGTCTCGTCGTTACTAAGAAAGATAGTAACAATCACAGCTATAGGCGTGGAAGAAGCAAGTCTAAAGACAGAAATTATGATAAAGGTAGAGGAAGATCAAGCTCAAGACCTAGACAGTTTAATAGAGACATGGAGTGCCATTATTGTCACAAAAAAGGTCACATTCGAAAATATTGCAGAATTTTAGCCAAGGAACTGGAGGATAGAAAGAATCAGACACAACCCACTAATTCAGCTAGTGTTGCAGAGGATAAAAGTGAAGACAAAGATGATGATTTGTTATCTGTCTCATCAGGTATTGATTCCTTTGCCAATTCTTGGATTCTTGATTCCGGATGTTCCTATCATATGTGCCCACATAGAAATTGGTTTGATATTTATACTCCTAAGAGTGGTAATTGTGTGTATATGGGCAACAATGCAAAATGTGAAGTTTTTGGAATAGGAACCATAAAGGTTAGGATGTTTGATGGTGTTGTGAGAACCTTAACAGGTGTAAGACATATCCCTGATCTGAAAAAGAATCTGGTTTCTCTTGGTGGGTTAGATGAGATGGGTTATTCGTATTCTGCAAAAGATGGAGTGCTCAAGGTGTCTAAAGGAGCTTTAATAGTAATTAAGGGTAAGAAATTTGGCAATCTCTACAAGATGATTGGAAATACTGTTATAGGTGGAGCTGCTTTAATTTCTGAAGATCCTACTTTTGATGATACTATGCTTTGGCATATGAGGCTTGGACACTTGGGTGAGAAGAATATGTTGGAACTCCATAAGAGGAACTTGCTGAAAGGTGTGAAGACCTGCAAGCTTGATTTCTGTGAACATTGTATTTATGGTAAGCAGAAAAGAGTTAGTTTTAAGGCAGCAACTCACTCTTGTTCTGGTATTTTGGACTATGTCCATTCTGATGTTTGGGGACCCGTCACTATTGCTTCTCAAAGTGGAGCTTACTATTATGTTACTTTCATCGATGACTACTCCAGAAAGGTTTGGGTCTATTTTATGAGAAGTAAAACTCAGGTATTTGATATCTTTAAGGAATGGAAGGCAGAGGTAGAGAACCAGTCCGGCAGAAAAATAAAGATTTTGAGAACTGATAACGGTACAGAGTACAAGCACAAGGCATTCAGAGAGTTCTGCAAGCAAGCTGGTATTATTCGACATTATACAGTGAGGAAGACTCCTCAGCAAAATGGAGTTGCTGAGAGGATGAACAGAACCATTGCAGAGAGAGCAAGGTGTATGAGATTGCAAGCAGGTTTGCCAAAGAATTTTTGGGCAGAGACTGTGAGCACTGCTGTTTTCCTTATTAATCGAAGTCCTCATTCTTCCATCGATTTCAAAATTCCTGAAGAGGTATGGTACTCTAAACCTGTTGATTATTCTATACTAAAGGTTTTTGGTTGTCCTGCTTTTGTTCATATACAGAGTGACGAGAGATCAAAGTTAGATGCCAGATCCAAGAAGTGCATTTTTCTTGGCTACCAGAAAGGTGTCAAAGGTTACAGGTTGTTTGATCCAGAAGCTAAGAAGTTGGTTATTAGTAGAGATGTGATTTTTGACGAGAAGTCTATGCTGAAAAGTGTGACGGTAGAGCCTATGTCAGAAAGTTCTGGTGAGAAGGATAAAGCTCCAAAGGAGGTGGAGTTTGCATTTAAAAACTCACAGGACAAGGTTTATCAACCGGTCATTAGAGATGTTCAGCAGCAACCACAGGTCCAGGATCAAGAGCAACCACAGGCTCATGATGAAGAGCAGCAATCAGACCAGTATAGTATTGCTACTCATAGAGAGCCACGCATTCGTAGGGCACCACAGAGACTTGGGTTTGAAGACGACACAGTTTCATTTGCTTTGTTCACTGGTAGAGATGACCCTAATTCTTTCCAAGATGCTATAAGTAGAAAAGACAGTGAGAATTGGAAGGCTTCAATGAATGAAGAAATGAAGTCATTACACAAGAACAAGACTTGGGAGTTGGTTCCACTGCCTAAGGGAAAGAAAGCTATTGGTTGCAAATGGGTTTATCGAATAAAAGAACTGAAGCAGTATAAGAGTCGATTGGTAGCAAAAGGATACTCACAGAAAGAAGGAGTTGATTATAATGAGATTTTTTCACCTGTTGTGAAGCACACTTCCATCAGAGTTGTTCTTGCCATGGTCAATTTATATGACCTAGAATTGGAGCAGTTAGATGTCAAAACTGCCTTTCTCCATGGAGATTTGGATGAGGAGATTTACATGCAACAGCCAGAGGGGTTCATTGAATCCGGTAAAGAAGACTATGTCTGCAGATTGCAGAAGTCATTATATGGGTTGAAGCAATCACCTCGCCAATGGTATAAACGGTTTGATTCCTTCATTGTTTCTCATGGTTATTGTCGTTGTGAGTATGATTGCTGTGTTTACTTTAAGATCTGTGATGATAGAACATTGGTATTGCTTACTTTATATGTTGATGATATGTTAATTGCCGCTCAAAGTAAGGAAAAGATCAATGATTTAAAAAATTTGCTTAAAAGCGAATTTGAGATGAAGGATCTTGGTGTTGCCAGAAAGATCCTTGGAATTGAGATCAGTCGTGACAGGAAAGCTGGAAAACTTTGGTTGTCCCAAAAAGGTTACATGGAGAAGATCCTGCATAAGTTTAGCATGATGAATGCTAAGCCTGTGAGCACACCCCTTGCAGCACATTTCAGATTGTCCACGAGTTTATGTCCTAGTACAGAGGATGAGGTAGAGTACATGGCTCAGGTGCCTTATGCCAGTGCAGTTGGATGTCTAATGTATTTGATGATTTGCACTAGACCTGATATTTCTCAAGCAGTAAGTGTTGTGAGTAGATACATGGCAAATCCAGGTAAAGAGCATTGGAATGCTGTTAAATGGATTTTCAGATATTTGGCAGGCACACGTGATTGTGGCATCATGTTTGATAAAAATGGTGCTTCTAATGTTGTCATGGGTTATGTGGATTCTGACTATGCTGGTGATCTTGATACCAGAAGGTCGATGACAGGTTATGTCTTTACTTTTGGTGGTGGCTGTATAAGTTGGAAGTCAAATTTGCAGGATACAGTTGCTTTGTCTACGACAGAGGCCGAATATATGGCTATGACTGAGGCAGCAAAAGAAGGCATATGGCTTATGGGTATGTTGGAACAGCTTAGTTTCAAACAAGAGAGTGTACCTCTTCTATGTGACAGTCAAAGTGCTATTCATTTAGCTAAGAATCAAGTTTTTCATGCGAGGACTAAACACATAAGTGTGAGGTATCACAAGATTAGAGAATGGATGAATCAAGGGTTGATCAAGCTATCAAAAGTTCATACAAAAGAGAATGCAGCTGACATGTTGACAAAGTCAGTGCCAAGAGATAAGTTTGAGCATTGCTTGGACTTGATCCATATTAGTTCTTGTTGAGAACCTTGAAGAGGGTGGAGCATTCTTACCCATAAATAGAATGCTATTTTTGGTGCCTATTGAGAGGTACCTTGAGGTGATGACAGTGGAGGCTCGGCGTTTTGAATACTTTGGTACACGTTATGGTCCAAGGTGGAGATTGTTGTTAAAGTTGGCCCATATACGTTAATGGGCTTTTTGGCCCAATGCCTACTTAAACCCTATTTGCCGTGTAATATATATACATGCTTATATATATTAATTAAGTAAGAACTCAAGCCGTGGACATAGAGAAGAGCAGCGGCAACAGTTTAAGGAAAGCAGCGGCACATTGCAGAACAGAGGCGGCAACAGCAATCCCAGCAATAGTTTTGAGGTAGCAAAGGCAGTCAAGAGGAGATCCATTTGATAAATTCAATTAAAGAATATTATTCTCTCAATCTATTTGGTAACAGATTTATAGTTACTGTTTCTCTTTAATTTATCTGTTGTTGCTAAACTGGCAAGACAGATTTATTTATTTATTATTTTTGTGAGAGAGATTAATTTGGGTGTAATTGGGTATTTGGATATTTGAGTGATTTGGCCAATTAACTGTTGGCAAATCTTATTGTACTCCTCTTTGACAAGTATAGTGGAATATTTCGGTGCCGGCCTCAGCAGTGGATTAGGTAGTCGCATTGACTACCGAACCACTTAAATCTTTGTGTTCTTTGTGTTGATTATTTTTCTTTATATTTTGTGGGTGCTCGTTATTATTATTATTATTATTTTATCGCTTCCGCATTATTATCTGATCTTGGGTACAACAGATGCTTAGGGAGTGTGAGCTCAAATTGGCCTTACACAACACGCGTTCCATTAAGACAATGACTTAGTTGGGTGGGGTGCCCTGTTCTTGGGTAAGACTTGACCAACACTTAATCTTAGGTTGTTTTTAAGCCTAGCATGGGGCTATGTGTGGCCTTAAGTCTCCATCCTGGGGAGCTTCTGCACCCGTTGGTTTCATGGAAAGTTGGGATACTTTCCAGCCTGGTGCGTGGTTTGGTACTATATTCTGAGTGGGCCAATCATGACTTTACAAAGCGTGCTACTCTCTTGATCCATGCTCAGTAAAAATACATTGTGAGTTGTCAGGAGAACCAGATTGAATACCTCTAGAATCCAACTAAGTCTTGATCTTATATAAGCTTTTTGTAGGTGCTAACAGGTGCCGCTACAACAAAAATCATTTTTATCGACAAAAAATTTTGTCAGTAAAAACATTATTTTAGTTGGTAAATGTTTACGTCGACAAAATATTTTGTCATTAAGTTCGTTGTTGTATCCCCGTCGTTGATTCTAATTCTCGATGATAAAATATTTTATTCGATAAAATCTTATTTATTAGTGACAAAAATAGTAGTCGACAAAAGTAAAATTTTGTCGCTAAATCTTATTACCTGCATTCAGATATGGACTTCATGGACAAAAAATTTGTCACAAAATCTTAATACTTTGTCGATATATGTTTGTCGATAAAACTCTATTTATTATCAACAAATTGTTTTGTCAATATAAGTTTTTCAACAACAAAATACTTTGTCGAGTAAAGTTTTCAACAACAAATAATTTGTGGGTATAAATTTTTTAGCAACAAAATGTTTTGTTGATATAAGTTTTTTAGTAACAAAATATTTTATTGAGATAAATTTTATAAGGAAAAATAATTTTGTTGATATAAATTTTCAACAACAAAATGTTTTGTTAGTATAAGATTATCAAGAAAAATGTTTTACCAATTAAAACTTGTCAAATAATTTATTTTTACCTACATAATTTTTATAGGCAAAAAAGTAAAACAAAATTGACAAACATATTTTTGTTCAATATAAGAACTTTGTATTTATAATAGTTATTTTTTACAAATTAAAGTAAAATCTTTTGATTACACAAAACAAAAGTTGCGTTAACAATCTAAGCCACATTTTCATCTTGAAGGATGTGATAGACCAAAAATTAAGTCTTCCATCTTAAAGTGTAGGTTCACAACAAATTGCTCCAACTTTTCTAGTTGCTTTGCCTGTAAGCTTTCTACCTAATAAAAATTACCATTACTGTCAGCAAATAACTAGAGAGTTTTGCCTTTATTCCAAAAAAAACAAAAGTAAAAATGTCTATTGAGTTTAGAATGAAAAATGTAATAATAAAAAGGTAAAACTGGAGTGAAACTTTTTCTTAAAACAAGAGGTGCAATTTAGCACACACCAGTATGTCCAATTGCTTAAGAAGTACAACACCTTTTTGTTCTCGCTTGTATGGATTTAGAATCTGAAATAGCTTTCCCTGAAAAAAGGAAAATAAAGTGGACTTATGAAATGAAATGGGCCATTTGATCAAGCCAACGCCGTATAATCTAGGACCACTTGCCTCTAATGCTATGCTGATATTGCAATAAGAAATCTCTCCCTCAAATATGTTATTTCCTAATAGAAAAAAACTGAAATTTGGATACCACTTCTTTAAATACTCATCTTTATGCAACGCACCCAGGCAAACCTTTTTAATAATAGTTGTTTTACATAGTATAGGTTTTCCTTTTCTCCATGAAAATATTAATGCAGACAGGACAGTTTTGTGTGACAAACAATAAATCAAAACTCACTTGAATAAGGGCCATGCAAAATTACCTAAATTTCTAGTGGCCACTATGGATGTGAGAAGAATACTAATGTGTAAGTCGCATTAATAATATTTTGAAAGGAATATTACTAAATAACCGGCAAAAACAAGTTCATACAAGTACAAATAAAATAAGGCATACCTCAGTGACAAAAGATAAAATCTATCTAATCATTGGATGGAATTATCTTGAACCACTAGAAAGTGAGATAAATTTATATTAACTAGTGTTTTTGCCTAAAGCCTAATCACATAGTATAACATGGAACATAAAATTTTACCTGTAAATTATTATAATTACAGTCATAGCTTCTTCATAAGCCTATTAAAGAGATCAAAAGAAATATGACATATGAAAAGAACATACATATTTTTAAGACATCCTAGAAGAAGATGCATCATTAATATAAGAAACTACAAACCTTAAAAATTGGCATTGCTCCTGTATAATATCTTAATGCATCAGCATATGCTTCTAATTTGATACACTTTCAAAGTCTAGCAGGTGGATCATATATGAACTGCTCTTTATCACAAAAGAGAATATATTTATGAGTCATAAAAGGAAAGGAAAAAAAATAGAACTTGCATATAGATATCACTTATAAAACACAAATGAATCCCCTTAACAAGTCCTGAAAATTTGAATAAAAATATAGTACCCAAGGATGGCCCTTTCGCAAGTTAAATGATTGAGAAAATAGAGGATCTTGTTTCAAGTGTATTCTTCCCTCTTTACTTTCTTGCCAGCGTCCTCGAGACCAATATTCCTACGATATTAGAAGTACTTAGTTTGGTTCTATTCATAAATTCAAGAAATGCACCAGAATTAATTAGAGAGCAAGGTATTGAAATTAGGAAAAATATATGAGAAGATCGAGATCTCTATGGAGCCACAGATGTTGGAGCTTGTGAAGTAGATGATAGATTTAAAGCAAAACTGGAGAATTGTTTTTTTTTTTTTGGTCAAACAGAAAATTTTATTAAAATGAAAATACAACTTATTACAATCAGACCACACTGTCTCTAGAAACTTAACAATATCACAAGGAAATTGATTAATACTCAAGATAGTATAATCATTCCTTTAAACAGGTTTTTGGAAGCTGATTACAGCTTTGTTAATAACTTTTCGTACACAATGCAAAATACCCATGGAGGGATGATCAAATTTAACTCGTACACCCAAAATATAAACATCAGCAACTTAGTCCCTAGCTATCCAATTAGCTCTCGTTCCCGCAACAATTGTAATATTTGTTATTAAAATAAATCGACATCGATAGCAAAAGAGAGAACAACTACCAGGCTGTTATTGAAGAGAGAAGGACCAGATCAAAGATAAATCGAAGCTACTGAGGCGGCGGCCATGAATAAATCCTAGGAGTTCTCACCTTTTCTGGAAAACTTTTTGACGGCTCAGTATTGAGGAAATTTGATAAGCCAAAACTGGGGAAAAGTGACATTTAAGTTTTGGTATTGAGAGGTAAAGTTTGGTGAAAATATGAGAGGAAAATTGGATGATTTAGGGGGGGGAGGAAATATAGGAAAATTTGGAGGTATCACAATGAAAAAGATGAGTGGAAAATTTTGGTGGGTGGTGAAAATTTGTATATTTTGGCAGATTTATTCCCAAATTTTTGAGTAAAAAATCTTTTTTAAATAATATTAGTTTAAATACTCGTACATTGTACTAAATTTAGATATTTACTATATTCAAAAATGCATTGAGTCACATATTTAACAATCAAATATGAACTTGATATGAACATTATTTTTAAGATAAGCAAAATTGAACACATCTCTAACATACTTATGTTACACACACATAGATCAAAAATATGTATAAAAAAATCATGAAAAATAGAAAATGCACTCTTAATTTATATTATATAAATCTATTTATTTATTTATGATATTTTGTTTAATTTTTCAATTTAAAATAAAATATAGAGCGTATGATATAAGTTTTTAATTATCCAGTATTTAAGTCGGTGAACCAAACTTTTGTGTCGATTAATGATATTCTTTACTTATGACTTCATTTTTTTTTCATTAATGATATTTAAGGAATATAAAAACATGGATAATAATAATATTAATATTTATTACTCAAAAATTAATTCGTAATGAATTGCAAAAATATTTTTTGGATTTTCTAATAGAAATTTATTTTAAAATTAAAATTTAAGAATAATATCAAAAATAAAATAAATATAATTTTAATGTTATTTGTCCAACGCTAATTATCGGAACTTTGATTATCGTATCTCCAAGAAATTTATTAAGTTAGTTGCTAGAACTCTGACAATTTGAGTGTGTAGAGCATAGAAAAGGTTTAACAAGCTTATGAGAATGTATCACCATCATGTGTTACATAAGTGACTACAAGATCAAATCTTCTACAATGATTTGATGCGATAACCGCATATTATTATTGATGTTGCTTTGGGTAGATTAATTATAAGTAAAATCAAATATGAAGCATTCTCTTAAATAAATGACTTAAAACTATTTTCAATGGTCAATTAAGAGGTCAAATGATGAAAGAAAGTGGTATAGTGCGTATGGATACTTTCATGGCATTGCAAGCCCAAATTATTGTTTTTTTGTTGGAATTGTTTAAGAAGTTGGATATGGGACTAGTCTTTGTGACATTTTTAGTGGGAACTAGTGAGTTATGCTTATATTTACAATCCAAAATTGGTGACTTTTGTGGAAAATTACTACCACCAAGGGAACTCTTATTTCAACACTTATAATCTGAACTTCTCCTAAGCAAGAACAATAATCAAGGCAAGGAGCCACCACTCAAATTCCAACAACCTATTCAATAGAAGAAACTAAACTTAAATGATAAATTTGATCCTATAATGAGTATGACGAAGGGTATTGAGACTCTAAGTCATGGAATTATATTACTTAGATAAAAAAATAAGATTCTTGTTTATAACTTTTATATATCTTCTCATATCATAATTGTAAGTCCACATGGAGATTTGATACACTATTTTTGTATGCAGGTTACAAATTTGATAGACAATGTTCAAGTGATTTGATACTCTATTTATTAATTATTTTATATAATAAATATAGTTTTATTTAATTTTAAAATATTTTGAAAAAATTACAAAATTAACATCTCTAAAATTTAAAATAAAAAAAATAGAATAATTGTTAAACTTTTGTCAATAAAAATCTTCAGCAACAATTTTTTGTTGGTGAATATTTTTACAATTTTTTTGACAAAAATTGGAGTCGATGAAAGTTTTTTGAACTCTTCCGACAAAAAAATTGTCGGTAATTATTTAGCTCGAAATACCCACCAAACCTATCCTCGACAAAATTTATTTTTGTTGAAGTAAATAATTTTGCCAACAAAATTTTGTTGATAAATGTTGTTGGCAATAAAAGATAAAATTTAGATTTATGGTCAACTATATCACCAACAAAATTTTCCATTTTGTCAGTAATAGTGTACTTTTAGCAACAAAAAATATTTTGTTGGCAATATTTTCGTCGGCAAATGTAGTTTTTCTTGTAGTGTGCGAATCCTGCATCATTGCCTCACGAGGTTTGGTCTATTGAGACGCTAGTTGACCATTGTCTAGATCCTGGGTCATGGGCGCCAGTTCAAAGTATTTGGTGGAAGTCCCATTAAAAAAATGTCACCTTCCTGAGTTAAACTTGATCATGACTTGGTCTTGGGTAGGAGTTCCTACTATATCAAAGTGTGACAGCAAGGCTGTGGTACCTCGAGTCTTAAACAAGGCAGATTACACGCTTTGGTCCGGTGGAAGGTTGTGGTTCCTTCTTGCCTCAATATGTGTTTACGTTCGGTGCATGATCCTATTGGAAGATAAGACTTCTTGATCGATGCTTGGATAGGCTGGTTGCAATTACTAATGGTTCTAAGTTATGAGCCTCAATTGTTCTTAAGGTGAGGGAGGCGTGGCTCCGCTCAAGCTACAACTTTGTCCCAAGTTCAATCCAAACTCTGGGTAGTAAATCTTCCTAATCATGACTCTGAATGATTCCAGCTATCAAGTCCTGTGGAGGGCCATGGCTCGCTCCCTCGGGGTAGTAGTGTGGTAGTGCAGAGCAATTAAGAAATGAGTTGTTGAAGCTCATTCGAGTTTGTAGTGCCTGGATCTTTGTTAGGAAACCTTGATTTTTTTGGGCCGACGAAGGATGCCTGAGTCCTGACCTGCACCAGCACCTGGTCCCTGGAAGTGTTGAAGGGAACATATTTCTTGAAGTCAAACTCTAGTGGCGAGCACCTTGACTTCTTTAGAGCCACTTCATTCTTAACTCCTTACTTCACTTTTTTGCCCTCTTAGCTTATAGGCTCTTCTTTAGAACATATTTCTATGGTGGCTAGCCATATCTTCAATTATGATAGTCATTGCCACCTTCCTGGTAATGGCCTTATAAGATAGACCAAGTAGTTTTGTTGCCAATTTGTTCCAGAAGAAATTTGTAATCCCCAAAGGAAGGCATTGACAACGAGTGAGTCGATGCAATCTTCAATCTAGATCTTCTCATTACAAAAGCAATTGAAGAAATCCTTGAAAGACTCACATTCTCTCTGATTCACTCTCATCAGATGAGTCAAAGTTTTGGGTAGCCTCTACTTTACTAAGAAATGATTGAGGAACTGATTTGCAAATTCTACAAAGTTTCTAATAGATCCTAGTTTGAGGGTTTTGTACCAGACTTTGTCTTTGCCTGCTAGTATCATGAGGAACGCTCTACAACTAACAGCATCACTATGAGTGTAGAGGTTGACCCAATCTTTGAACATGTCTAGGTGGTTTAACGAATCAATAGACCTATCATGGCTGCAATAATTGGCTACTTAAACTTTCCCTTGATGGGGGTTGACAAAACTTTTAAGGTGAATGAGGCTTGAGTTGAGTCTGTGTTTTGCTCATGTCTCTTGTTGTTTAGCCTCTGCTCCATTTTACGAAGCCTGAACTCCAAGTCCCTAATGGGTGGGGTTGGAGCAGAGTGATCTTCCACCATTGGACCCTTTGATTTAGCATGGACAAAATCAGTCGTTGCATCAAGGTAGCTTTCTTGGCCAGAGCGTGTGCGACATTTTGACTCAAGGTGGTTTCTTAAGTTTCTATTCTTAGTGAGTTGCCGCTCTAGGCTAAGTTGGCTACCACTTGCTATGCAAGTAGTGTTGAGGCATCATCACCATTCTTGTTAAGGGGATCCATGTCCTCTGGATCCTGAATTTGAAGGCCCAACTTGCTGTGGACTGGTCCTCTAGATCCTGAATTTGAGGGCCCAACCTGCTGTGGACTGGTCCTCTGGAATTGTGACTAACATTGGGTGCCAATTGATGGTTGTCCTAGGCATCAAACCTTGAAGGGCCAAGTGGTAGCGATTGTGCTGTTGAGGCACTGGGTTGCCCTTGAGAGAAGTTTTGGAACTCCATGAATCTGGTCATCATGTCTTCTAATCTACTTAACCTTTGTCCTAAGATTGGCTTTTTAATTTTATTTTTGTTCAATTTGGTCTTCTTGAGAGGTGGCGGATCGCTCACTTGGACCTCAGCATACTCTTTGCTCCTCTAAGGAGCATAAGAGTCTTGAGAACTTGATTGAGAGCTCATTCTTGCTACAAATGGATTAAGCATGAGATTTATGTAGGAAACGAATCAAGAATGCAATGAACGTGATGAAGAATACGATAAATGTTCTTGAGTTTTCACCAGTTTGATTGATCCAAAATCAAATTTCTTTCCCACAGACTGCACCATATATTGGATCAGGTTTCTATCCAGCTTTCGTTTTCCTCCACATTGACTTGTACGTCACTAATAAACCATGTCAGAAGACACGACACCATAGAGTGGGGTGCTGACTCTGTATTAATTGCACAATTTATTTTTATTATATTGACTTGGACTAATCAAATAATACCACGCATACTAGATTTAATTTCTATCCAACAACATGTATGAAATACTAAAATTGGTGTATATATATCGGTAAAGTTAGTATGTTCGATGCGTATAATTAATAGTTGTATAACATTCCAAGAAATGAAAATTGTTTTGTATATATTAAAAAAAAAAATGAATCTAATTAAACAGTTTTAAAATTATTATTTTCTCGATCTTTTTATTTATCCAAGAAAAAAAAAACTCATTTTCAATGCACTTATTTATTTTTTAATTACTAAAACATTACAATTATAAATATTAAATATAGTCGAACATGTTCCGTAATTGTAAAAAAATTGCTTACCTTTTCACAATTACAATCATAATTAAGGGTGGAGAGAGCAGTTATTGTCTCTTTTCTTTACCAAAATGCAACATTTATGACTCTAATTTAAAATGTGTGTTTTAAGTCTTTTCTAGTTATATATATATATATATATATTTTGATAGTTACATACATAAAAAATTAATCAATTTTTTTTAGAAATTTTTTTTCCTTTTAAATTTAAACAAAATTTTATTATTTAATATTTAAAGTCATATATTAGACAATAAAAATTTTATTTAAATTTAATCGAAATAATATTTTTAAAAATTTGAGCAATTTTTTAATTAAAAATTATTTCATTAAATATATGTCTATTGAAAAGTACAAACATACATATAATATATATGTTATTTAATTATATTTAACAAAAAATTAGATATAAAATTAACTTTTTATTTACCTGAAATCTAGTTACTAACAAAGAAACTTAAACTATATTTTTTAAAATAAAATTACTGAACAACATTTGAGACCCAAACAAAGGAATTTATGGAACACTTTTCTCAATAATTAATATAAACTAATAAATTACTAAATCATGCACATAGTTGCAAGCGGTGTCGACTCAATTAATAAATAGGTGATGTTAGGTAAATTCATTAATAAAAATTATCTTATTATGTCGGATCATTTTGAGTTTAGGGTATCTCATATGGAGTTATTGTATTATTGACTTGAAAAAAATTTCAACAAATTATGACTTATTAAATTAATTTAGGTAGTATTGAGTTGAGTTCGTATCAAATAAAATATTAGTTTTAAATTATAGGATCGTATTAATCTATTTAAAAAATTGAGTTAAAATAAGTCATACTTGATAAATTTGAATATAAGTCGATCTCATATCATCATATCTTATCATAAATTCCCTTCAAGGCTGGTCAATAACTTTCTTTTCAGATTTCAAATTTCATATTAGAAAATGGTGGTAAAATAATATTTATAATTTTTATTAGATGTTATAATTAATTATTATATTATTAAAGTTTTTGTTAGATATAATTTTTATTTTAATATTATGTTTATAATTTTTATTTTATGTAATAATAGATCTTAAAAGAATAACTAATGTTAATAGTTTAAAATATAGTGGTACTTTTGTCCAAAGAAATATTATGTTTAATTTAAACTTTTATATATAACTAGTTAAAAACATGTGTCTTGTATGTGAATTATTTTATTTATTTTAATTTTTTTCATTAGTTAATTTTTAAAATGTATTTAAAATAAATATGAAATTAATTTTCTTGTGTTTTCAAATTAATTAAAAAAGTAAAATAATATTTAAAATTCTTATTAGACGTGTAACTTATCATATGATCAGAGTTTTTATTAGATATAATATTTTTCATATGATTATAGTTCTTATTAGATTAGAGTCATTATTTAATGTGATAATAAACCATAAAAGGTCGACTAATGTCAATAGCTTAAAATATGAGAATAATTCTTTTCAAAAAATATTAAGCATAATTCAGACTTTTATGTATAATATAAATTAGTAAAAAATATATGTCTTGTACGTGAATTATTTTACTTATTTTAATTTTTTTTCTCTTTAGTTAATTTCTACAACATATTTGCAATAAATATGAAATTAATTTTCTTATACTTTTAAATTAATTGTGAAAGTAAAATAATATTTAGAATACTTATTAGAATTGATAATCATCATATGACTAAATACTTATTGAATGTGGTAATAATTATATAATTAAAGTACTTATTGAATACAATATTCGTTTTATTATTATATTTAAAAAATTTATTTATTGTGATAATAGAAAATAAAATTAACAACATGAGTATACATATAACTCCTACAATTAAAAACTAGCTTAAAATATATAGATAATTTTATTCAAAAAATATTATGTGTGATTCAGACTTTTATATATAAGAAAATAGTTAAAAACACAAGTATTGCACGTGAATTGTTGTACTTATTTTAATTTTTCTCTTTTGTCAATTTCTATAATATATTTGAAATAATTTCGAAGTTAATTTTCTTATACTTTTAAATTAATTATAAAAGTAAAATAATATTTAGAGTCTTTATTTAATATAATAATTATCATATAATTAGAATTCTTATTGGATGTAATACTTATTTCATTATCATGTTTTAGAATCTTTATTTAATATGATAAGAAATTTTAAAATGGCAACCAATGTCAATAGCTTAAAATATAACGATAATTCTATTAAAAAATTATTAAGCATAATTCAGACTTTTATATATAATATAAACTAGTTAAAAATATGCGTCTTGTATGTAAATTGTGTCTCCTAATCTTATCTATATATATATATTCATAGATTATTAATATTTTTTCATATATTTTTAATATAATGCAAAAACAACAAAAATAACATTTATTGAAACTTATAATAATAAAAATAACATACATTGTGTTCAAATTATATATTTTCATAATTAAAAAGGTGATTGTTTGTTAATAAATTATTATTTTTTTAATATCAATTCAATTAAATTCGTTTAATATTAAACGTTATTTTGTTGAACATTATTTAATATTATTTTTATTATTATAGATTTTATGTGCGTTAATTTTGATAATTTTTTTAATATTAATATTTTTTTTTTCTTAAACCCGGATAAGTACGTCTGACTTTGACCAATTGAGCTTCCTAATTGTAGTCCAATACGAATTGCGAGCTAATTTAATGGAAATTATCTTCAAGGCAGCTGTTGATTAGGAGACAAGCACAGGGCACCATGTGCCTATGATATGAATTGAACCTTCGTTTGTGCGGCCCTGATATAATATTTAATTATTAATTAAGCACGACAAAAGGGAAAATTACAACAAATTTGTAAGTTAGAAAAAGAAAAAAATTCCTTCTGAAATTGTGACTAACATTGGGTGCCAATTGATGGTTGTCCTAGGCATCAAACCCTGAAGAAGTGGTAGCTATTGTGCTCTTGAGGCACCCCTTGAGAGAAGTTTTGAAATTTCATAAATCTGGTCATCATGTCTTTCAATCTACTTAACCTTTGTCTTAAGATTGACTTTTTAATTTTATTTTTTTTCAATTTGGTCTTCTTGAAAGGTGGTAGATCGCTCAATTAGACCTCAGCATACTCTTTGCTCCTTTAGGGAGCAGAAGAATCTTGCGAACTTGATTGAGAGCTCATTCTTGTTACAAACTAATTAAACATGAGATTTATGTAAGAAACGGATCAAGAATACGATGAACGTGATAAAAAATACGATAAATGTTCTTAAGTTTTTACTAGTTTGATTGATCCAAAATCAAATTTCTTTCCCATGGACTGCGCCATATGTTGGATCAGGTTTTTATCCAGCTTTTGTTTTTCTCCACATCGACTTGTACGTCACTAACAAACCACGTCAAAAGACACGACACCATAGAGTGGGGTGCTGACTCTGTATTAATTGTACCATTTATTTTTATTATGCTGACGAAGATTAATCAAATAGTACCACAAATATTAGATTTAATTTCTATCCAACAACATGTATGAAACACTAAAATTGGTATATATATATCAGTAAAGTTAGTATGTTCGAAATGTAAAATTAATAGTTGTATAACATTCCAAGAAATGAAAATTGTTTTGTATAGATTAAAAAAAAAATGAATCTAATTAAACGATTTTAAAATTATTATTTTCTCGATCTTTTTATTTATCCAGGAAAAAAAACTCATTTTCAATGCACTTATTTATTTTTTAATTACTAAATCAATACAATTATAAATATTAAATATAGTCGAACATAGGGGTGAGCAGCGGATCGAAACTGCTTGTTTTTCACCAATCTGAATCCAATCCGATCCGAAGCAAATTTGAAGATTTTTAATCCAAATCCGATCCGATAATGTAGTCAATTCGAACCAATCCGAATCCGAGCAGATCAAATTTTTTGGATCGGATAGGTCGGATTGAGATTATAATTTATTTTTTATTATTATCATATATAAAACACAATATATACTAACATTTAAATTTTAAATTAATATATTTTTTAGTAAAATTTATTTATTTATAGTCACAAATTATATAATCAAAATAATAAAAAGTATATTGTTGAATATTATTAAATTATTATAGAGCATTTAACATTTTTATTTTTTTTAAAACTAAAATAATAATTTAATGTAATTGTGGTATGTATGATATTTAAATATAACACATTAAAAATAAATATAAATTTATTTATAATTTTAATAGTAATTCAGTCCGGATCGGATTGTAGTGGATTATAAAATCTGTCAATCCGAATCCGAACGAATTGTATATTTTTCAATCCGAATCCAATCCGAATCCGACGGATCGGATCGAATTTATTAATTTAAGCGAATTCATCGGATTATTTGACCACCCCTAGTCGAACATGTTCCAGAATTGTAAAAAAATTGTTTACCTTTTCACAATTACAATCATAATTAAGGGTGGAGAGAGCAGTAATTGTCTCTTTTCTTTACCGAAATGTAACATTTATGATTCTAATTTAAAATGTGTGTTTTAAGTCTTTTCTAGTTATTTAAAAAAAAAAAAACAAGAAAAAAAGAAATGAAGAAGAAGTCTTTTCTAGTTAACAAGTCTTTTACTAGTTCATGGGAAAAAAAAAATCAACTAATAATAAAGTTATTTTTATTATTAAATATGTAACTATCTAATTTGTTAAATATATATAATAAATAGTATATGTATCATATATATATATATATGTATATATATATATTTTGATAGTTATATATATAAAAAATTAATCAATTTTTTTTAGAAATTTTTTTTCCTTTTAAATTTAAACAAAATTTTATTATTTAATATTCAAAGTCATATATTAAACAATAAAAATTTTATTTAAATTTAATCGAAAGAATATGTTTAAAAATTTGAGTAATTTTTTTAATTAAAAATTATTTCATTAAATATATGTCTATTGAAAAGTACAAACATATATGTGATAAATATAATATATATGTTATTCTATTATATTTAATAAAAAATTAGATATATATATATATATATAATTTTTTTTTTTGATAGTTACATACATAAAAAATTAATCAATTTTTTTTAGAAATTTGTTTTCCTTTTAAATTTAAACAAAATTTTATTATTTAATATTCAAAGTCATATATTAGACAATAAAAATTTTATTTAAATTTAATCGAAAGAATATGTTTAAAAATTTGAGTAATTTTTTTAATTAAAAATTATTTCATTAAATATATGTCTATTGAAAAATACAAACATATATGTAATAAATATAATATATATGTTATTTTATTATATTTAATAAAAAATTAGATATAAAATTAACTTTTTATTTACCTGACATCTAGTTACTAACAAAGAGACTTAAACTATATTTTTTAAAATAAAATTACTAAACAACATTTGAGACCTAAACAAAAGAATTTATGGAACACTTTTCTCAATAATTAATATAAACTAATAAATTACTAAATCATGCACATAGTTGCAAGCGGTGTTAATCGTGTCGACGCAATTAATAAATAGGTGATCTTAGGTAAATTTATCAATAAAAATTACCTTATTATGTCGGATCATTTTAAATTTAAGTTGTCTCATACGGAGTTATTGTATTATTGACTTGAAAAAAATTTCAACAAAATATGACTTATTAAATTAATTTAGGTAGTATTGAGTTGAGTTCGTATCAAATAAAATATTAATTTTAAATCATAGGATCGTATCTTATTTAATCTATTTAAAAAAATGAGTTAAAATAAATCATACCATATTATGATGATAAATTTGAATATAAGTCGATCTAATATCATCATATCTTATCATAAATTCCTTTCAAGGCTTGTCAATAACTTTCTTTTCAGATTTCAAATTTCATATTAAAAAATGGTGGTTAATTGGCATGCAATTAAAGTTTTGCACATTTGATATTTTAGTATGTGAATTATTTTATTTATTTAAATTTTTTTATAATATATTTAAAATTAATATAAAATTAATTTTTTTTTATGTTTTTAAATTATTGTGAAAGGAAAATAATTTTTATAATTTTTATTAGATGTGATAATTAATCATCATATTATTAGAGTTTTTATTAGATATAATTTTTATTTTATTATTATGTTTAGAATTCTTATTTTATGTAATAATAGATCCTAAAAGAACAACTAATGTTAATAGCTTAAAATATAGTGATACTTTTGTCCAAAGAAATATTATGCTCAATTTAAACTTTTATATATAACTAATTAAAAACATGCGTCTTGCATGTAAATTAATTTATTTATTTTAATTTTTCTCATTAGTTAATTTTTAAAATGTATTTAAAATAAATATGAAATTAATTTTCTTGTGTTTTTAAATTAATTAAAAAAGTAAAATAATATTTAAAATTCTTATTAGATGTGGTACTTATCATATGATCAGAATTCTTATTAGATATGATACTTATCATATGATTAGAGTTCTTATTTGATTAGAGTCATTATTTAATATGATAATAGACAATAAAATGTCGACTAATGTCAATAGCTTAAAATATGAAAATAATTTTGTTCAAAAATTATTAAGCATAATTCATACTTTTATGTATAATATAAATTAGTTTAAAATATGTGGCTTGTACGTGAATTATTTTACTTATTTGATTTTTTTTCTCTTTAGTTAATTTCTACAACATATTTGAAATAAATATGAAATTAATTTTCTTACACTTTCAAATTAATTGTGAAAATAAAATAATATTTAGAATACTTATTATATGTGATAATCATTATATGACTAAAGTACTTATTGAATGTAGTAATAATTATATAATTAAAGTACTTATTGCATGCAATATTCGTTCTATTATTATATTTAAAAAATTTATTTATTGTGATAATAGAAAATAAAATTAACAACATGATTATACATATAACTCCTACAATTAAAAATTAGCTTAAAATATAGAGATAATTTTATCCAAAAAATATTATGTGTGATTTAAAATTTTATATATAATAAAATAGTTAAAAACACAAGTGTTTCACGTGAATTGTTGTACTTATTTTAATTTTTCTCTTTTGTCAATTTCTATAATATATTTGAAATAATTTTGAAGTTAATTTTTTTATGCTTTTAAATTAATTATAAAAGTAAAATAATGTTTAAAGTCTTTATTTAATATAATAATTATCATATAATTAGAATTCTTATTGGATGTGATACTTATTTTATTATCATATTTAAGAATCTTTTATTTAATATGATAAGAAATATTAAAATGGTAACCAATATTAATAGCTTAAAATATAAGGATAATTTGTTCAAAAATTATTAAGCATGATTCAGACTTTTATATATAGTATAAACTAATTAAAAAATGTGTCTTGTATATAAATTGTGTCTCCTAATCTTATCCATATACATATATTCATAGATTATTAATATTTTGTCATATACTTTTAATATAATGCAAAAACAACAAAAATAACATTTATCGAAATTTGTAATAATAAAAATAACATACATTATATTCAAATTATATATTTTCCTAATTAAAAAATGATTGTTTGTTAATAAATTATTATTTTTTAATATCAGTTTAATTAAATTCGTTTAATATTGAACGTATTTAGCTGAACATTTTTTATTATTATAGAAATATTATTTTTATTATTATAAATTTTATATGCGTTAATTTTAATAATTTTTCTAATAGTAATATTTTTTTTCTTCCTTAAACCCGGATAAGTACGTCTGACTTTGACCAATTGAGCTTCCTAATTGTATTCCAATACGAATTGCGAACTAATTTAATGGAAATTATCTTCAAGGCAGCTGTTGATTAGGAGACAAGCACAGGGCACCATGTGCTATGATATGAATTGAACCTTCGTTTGTGCCGCCCTGATACAATATTTAATTATTAATTAAGCACGACAAAAAGGAAAATTACAACAAATTTGTCAAGTTTGAAAAAAAAAAAATATATTCCTTCTTTTCCTAGTCTTGTTAGCATTTTATAAATTATATTATTATATATATGGGTTCGCTGTCAAATAAAACTTTGCTAATTAAGTAGACGAGGCATAATTAATCATATTCAACCCTAAAACGAATATTGACAAAAATAAGCTTTATATCTTGTAAGCTGCTTGCGATTTTCGATAAGCTACTTAACTTTTAAATAGTAAACTTATTTCTTCCATAAAAAATAAAAAATAAAAAATAAAAAATAAAAACCTTAATTCTTTAATTATTATGTTTAACAATTTTTTTTAATGATAATCATGCATGTATCTTACTCTAGCTTAATTAACTTCGAAATCTGAATCTATTCTTTAATTGTACTGGCTAATCAAAAATATTCTTTAGAATGAATTATTTTTTAACTATTAAAAGAAACTAGCTAGTATTACCAAAAATTGATTACCTAGACGAGATTAAGAGTGACGACTAGCAAGTTATCACTATTTTTTTATTTTAAACCAACAAAAATAATACATCTCAAAACTTATAATAATAAAAATAGCACTTCTTATGTTCAAGCTTATATTTTCATAATTTAAAAAATGATTGATATGTCATTTTTTTTTTAACAAACATCAATTAGAATTGAACGATGACAATTTAGATAAGTTTAATGTTAAACGTTTAACATTACATATTCAAATTAAACATTTAATATTATTAGAGTGCTAGTTTTGTTATTATAAGTTTTAAAAGTTTTATTTTTGATAATTTTCCTTTTTTTTCATTAAAAAAATTATTTATTGATTATGGAGTCCTAACATGCTATAATTAAGAGAGATGATAAGAATACTTAAAAAATAGTCACACTTTTTCCTTTTTTTTAACACATTTAAATTTGTATTCCTTAAATATGATTGGTTTAGAAAAACACATTAGCATTGCTCCAAGACGCATTTATAATTTTTCCTATTTTTTATGCCTTCAAAGTTTCTATTATTCTTTGAAAAAAAAACATATTATTCTTGAAAAAAATAGTTTCTATTGTTCATTACTATTAAAAAAATGTGATTTATTTAATGTTAAAATTAGTTAATGTGTGAACCTATACAAAAATAATAATCACAAGAACAATATTATAGAATTGTAAGCTTATAATTACTTGAGAGTAGTAATGCAATAGTTTTAATCAGTTAAGGCCAAATCTCAATTTAGTAGATCTATTTTAATAAATCAAAAAACAATTTAATTTTTTCAATTGAACAGTTTTTGCAGGTTTGCTTAGCAGCACCGATTTCTTCGTATTATAAAATATGTATGTTGATTAATTGAAAATGTAGGCATCATAGGTCCAATATTATATATTTTTCTAAAGGTGCACCTAGGTTTAATGTATAGTAATAGAGAAACATTTTTTTTTGTCAATTGACATTTAAGTGAGGGTGTATTGAAGGGAGATAAAAAACAACCCCCAACTAGATGAAATATATTATACACCTTTTATTTGGTCAATGTAATGAATTTTTTTTTTTTATCAATGAATATGATTTATTTGGTGGAACATTTTTCAATTTTTAATTCTAAATGGATAGTAATACTCTTAATTTAAAATGTCACATGATATTCAGAAAAATAATAATGTTTTATTGTACATTGAATTTATTTGCATGGTATTTTTTTATGTGCGTCAGTTACATAATTAATATTTTTAAGACAATATTATTTATTTTATAATCAAAATAAGACACGTGCATGCAAATGAGCCAACACCAAATGAAATGATTCTCCTTCTCCTTTATGATCAACCTGCACATTCTAAAATAATCATACAGAATTGATGCTTGTTGTGAAGAAAGTGATTTCCGTCTAAATTAGGTATAACGTCACTAGTTTAACACAATCAAATTAAATAAAACTTTAAATTATATAAAGACTCATCTTATGTATATTTTAAGAGATAACATAATCTCTTTTACACTTTATTTTTAATCTTATCTGAATGTATGTTTTTTTTATAACATAAAAAATTAATTTTTTTAGAGGATTTAAATTTAAATTAATTGAATAATTAAGTCATAAAAATAATTTAATTGTATGATATAAATCTTTTTATAAATAAAATTTTATTTTTAATTACATCTACACCATGCATATATATTTTTTACATGTTAAAAAATGTGACGTGTATATATAAGTGTATAAAAATTGTATTATGTATATTACATGTTAGTAGTGTTAGAGGTAATAAATTATGATATACATTATATGATATATTAATTATTAATTGAATATAAAAGATAAAAATATATAATAAATAATTAATTATAAAATATTTTACTAATAAAATTAATTAAAATATATTATATAAAACTAGTAAATATAATGATATGATAAAAGGTGTTTTTGATATAAAAATATATTAAGACCAAAATATATACAGTGATGTTGTCGATGACTCGATACAGTGAAAGGTTGACTAACACACAATGAAAGTAAATAATTGCAAAGACTTGAAACTTACGAAACAAGTTAACAAAATGTCAAAATCTTAATCAAATCAATAACGAAACCAAACTAAAATTGAACAAATAAGTGTGCTTCACCGGCACTCTCCAAACGACATCCAAAACCGTCAAATACGAATAGCTGAAGGATATTATCACTTTGCAATTACATTATATTACCGAATCAATTTTAGTATTTGAAACTATGATCTGCCACACCCTGGCCTCACCATCCAAGCTTCCACTGAACACTGTAACGACGACTTTTGACTGATCACTTTCCATTACGGCCGTCAATGATCTAACCGGCTTGAGGTGCCCCTCTAATACAGCCAGACAACAATACTTCCCATCATATACACGTCGCCACATCCTTACCGTCCGATCTGCTGACCCACTGAATAAAGCATCAGACACGAAGAACAAGCCCAATACAGCCTTTCCGTGCCCTCTCAACGCTCCACTAACGGCCATATAATTCGCACTGTCCTCTCTCTCCCACACCAAGATCGAACGGTCACAAGCCCCTGAAAACAACACCGATCCGTCGTCGTTTAGTGCCAGAGCATTAACCGCCGATTTGTGTTTTTCCAACGTTGCTATTAGGCTGTGTCTCTTTGCACCCAACTGTTTGGCCCATACCCGTATCCGCCGGTCCGCTGATCCAGTGTAAACAGTTCCGTCTGTCGAAACAACGACGGCGTTGACCGCATCGTCATGTGCTTTTACTGACTCTAAGCAACGGAGATCAGAAGCCCGCCATATCTTCAAGCTCTTATCCCAAGAAACCGAGTATATCAGACCGTCCTTGACGGTAAGGTCAGTGACGGCGTCGGCATGTTCTATCCACAGCTTTTTCTTGTGGCGACGGACGATAACATAGTTATTGGGGAGAGCAAAACGGAGCAAACGATCTTTAACGGTTGGGAGAGTAGTTAACAACTTATGCCGTTTATTTGATGCTACCTTCCACACTCGGATCTTACAGTCTTGGTGCGCCGTGAACACTTTGCCGTTACAGAAAGCTACAGCCTTAATAGAACCGGAGGGGAAATTATGAGCATTAAAAACATTTAAATGTGGATATGATGATGCGTTTCGATCATAGACGTTGATTTCGTGAGCAGAAGCTGTGTAGATGAGGTTATCGTGGACCTCGAGACAGGTGATTGGAAACGGAAGTCTGGGTATAAAGGAAGCGATACAAGTGTGAGAAACGGAGAGGTTTAGTGAATCGGGTAAGAGTTGTTGAAGAGAAGGAATGGAAGGGAGGGTTTGAAGGGAGAGATTGCTTTGGAGACTAGAGCTAGTACTGGTACTGAATGTGTCACAGCTGTTGGAAGATGATGACGTGGAGCTAATGGGCGTATCGGATGAACTGCTCGAATTGGAAACGAAAAGTTTGGGAGACAAATTAGGACCGGGTTTAGAAGACGAGAAGGTGGAGTCCATGGTAGTTGTGGTTGTAGTGCAGGTGGACAGCCATGACCGTAGCTTCATATCGGCTTAATTATGAGAGAGAGGAAGAGAATAGAGGAGATCGAATCTGAGCGGAATTGCGAGGAAGGTTATAAATAAAATTGTGAAAGTGAGGTGCTGAGAAATTGAGAGGGTTGAGAGAAGACGATAGGTCCGAGGTTAGAAAACGACGATTTTGAATTTGAGAGCGTTTATTTTTATAAATTTGTAATAATTTTATATTACAAGTTGGTTGGTGGTACACCGGCGGTGAAACGAAACAAAGAAACGTATCAATTTTAACCAAAAAATGCAGTGATGATGTCGAGTCCGGTATATATTTTTTATATACTACATTAATATACAATATATGAAAAAAAGTTATTCAAGTTTTTTTATTTAGATTGCTATTATTATTTAGTATCTTTATTTATAAAATATATTTTTAGATTATTTTGTTTTTAAAAAAAAATAGTCATTAAAAGATAATTTAATTTTTATAAAAATATTTTATTATTAAAATTATTTAATATATATTACATAATAAAAATATGAGATTAATTAAGAAATAAAAAGACATTATAATAAAAAAATTATTTTAAAAAACTTACATTAAAATAGATTAAACTAGCTACTCTTTTTATTTATCCATTCAATTCCTTAATCTAAAACAAAAATTTCATCCTCTAAATATATTATCACTCACATAAAGTAAATATTTACTTTTCATCTACTACTAGTAATTTCTATTAATTTTTAAGTATTATATTAATTTTTTTTGTATTAAAGATACCGTTATATTTGATATTAATCTTAAATTTTAGTTATCTGAAGCATTTTGAAGATACCGTTATATTTGTTATTAATTTTAAATTTTAGTTATGTGAAGCATTTTGTAATTATTTTTGAAATAATAGGCTATATAAACTTTTGTTCAATTCAAATATAATACAAATTTTAAATATTTTGACAATAAATATTATTATTGATATTGGATGTGGGTATTAAATGTGGCTAAATAATAGAATTAACTTAAGTTTCTTCGTTAGTTTAGATATAACAAAAACTGCATATTTACAAAATTGTTTCAATAAAAAAACCAAACACAAGTTAGAGCCACCATGATTGTTTATTCTATTAATAAAAGATATTAAAATAGTTTTACGAGAAATTACTTAAGGATACAAACACAATTTATAGATAAAGAGAGAGTAAGGGAAATAAAAGTTAATACAATTTAATAGAGTGTAAAATTAGAGGGGATAAAAAGAAAATGATTGAAAATGGAATAAACTTCTTTAAATGACTAATATATCTTTATTATATATTATATTAAATAAAATATAGTAAAATATTTTAGTATAAAGTTAAATTATCTTTCAATGACCACTTTTTTTATAAACAAAGGTACCAAAAAATATATTTTATAAATAAAAATATTAAATAAATCTAATAGCTTAAATTAATAGACTAATTTAATCCTTCATTTTATAATATATATATATAAATAAAAGTTATTAAAATAAAAAATAAATTTATTTAAAAAATATTTTTTATATATTTATTAATTAATTATTAACAACAATATATATATATATATATATATATATATATATATATATATATATATTTATAGAAATTTACTAATACTTTTATGGTTGACCTGAACTCTGCAACCGAAGATGTTTTCGTAAATTAATAAAGTGGTGGAAATGTGGAGTTTACTGTCGGTACGAAATTTTTATGGAGGTGGACACGCGTTTGGGACAAAAGATTATAGAAGAGATATATCTGTTAAATTTCTGTAAAAACAAATAATCCGAACTCAAATATTATATTCAATATCTTCGTATGAGCTTTATGTTGTTATTTTTTATAATATTTTGAATGGACAAATGTTTATTTATATTATACGAAAAGTTTTCAAATACATTACTTTTAATGTTTTTATTTTAATTAATTATTTTTATTTTTAAAAAATCTTTCAATCAACTACTTTAATAATAAATTAATTAATTTAATTAAAATATTTAAATTAATTAAACAATGCATGAAGTTATAAAAGTATGTAGTGAATAAAATAATGAAGTTATAACTTCACTAGAGATATATACGACTTATATATTTTTTTATAAAATTGATCATTTTTTACCAAAATAATTAATTAAATGATATTTTAATAATAAAAGCTTCAAATTAAAACAATAAATAATAAAAATAATAAATTTAAAATTTTCGAAGTAGTAAAATAAATATCTACCTATTTTGAATATATGTTTATGAAATATTTTTAACATTTACTTAATCAAAAAATACATTTTAATATCTATTTATGAAAACTAATTATATTATAAATTAAATTAAAAATATGTGTTGAAAAAAATTTATATGTTTTAAAGAAAGTAAAAAAAATCCAAAAGTCCGAGGACTACAGGCTAAAAAAATAAAAAAAATAATCCTATATATATCAAATTTTAATATACATCAAGTGATATGTTAATTATTGATTAGACATTAAGTTGAAAATATGAGATGGAAAAATAATTATAAAAATTTTTATTAATAAAAAATTAATTAAATTATATAATATAAATTATAATATAATTTAAATTATGATAAAAAAGTTATTAAAAAAAAACAACATATAACTATTTTTTAGTGATCGGTTATTAATGAAAGCTCAGCTTACATATAAACGGCTTTTTTAGATAAATAGCTTTTTTTTTTTTTCTTTTTTTTGTTCAGTAGATAAATATCTTTGGTTAGTATAAAAAATGATAAATATCTGTTGATTATTTTTAAATTATTTTTGTTTTGTTTTCAAAGGAGAAAAGTTGATTCCTTCTTGAGAGCAATTTTTTGTTCCTTTTTTTTTTTTTTGGAATAATCAAACTTAGTTTGATCCCCACATGACTTTGTTCAACTGTTTGCTGGCTTCCATTAGTCTTGGCAATGTAACAACAAAAGGAACAACTCCGCATTTTAGAAAGAAAAAATAAAAGGCAACTTAACTTAGAGATAAGTTCATCAAGAGTTTTACCTCTCTCACACTCAATGTTACGGCGGAAACTTTGGAAAGCAAAACTCCATGCAAGACACAAACTTTTAATCTGGAAAATAGTCAATAATTGTCTGAGCACAAAAACAAATATTGCCAGATTCACTAGTATGGACGATATCATGTGCCCTCTTTGTCACAAAGCTCCAGAGGATACCACACATTTATTCCTCAAATGTGATATTCTTCGATCATGGTGGCTAGCTTGGCACTGGAACATCCGATGGGAATTTCTAGGACATCTTGATCTCTTCTCCTACATTCACTTCATTCTCAACCCCCCAGTACATTGGCTTCCCAACACTATTAATTCAGCAGAATTTACTCTAATTTCGGCACTCATGCTTGAACAAATCTGGTGGTTACGTAATGCAGTTTTATTTCAAGAACAGGTTTTAAACAAGCAGCAACTTATTAATCGACTTTTTAATAGATTTGAAGAATTTAAAGGTGCACTCGTGAATACAGGTCACAGGGAAACTGATAATGGTGAATCCATTGTCATTCCTACAAAATGGCAACCTCCACCTCCTCAGGCCATTAAAGCCAATTTTGATGCTGCCTGGCACAATGGGCACGCAGGTTTGGGATTCATTGTAACAGATCAATATGGCCGCACCACTTATGCCTGGACTAATTACTGTACTACGGCTAATGTTGAAGAAGCTGAAGCTCTAGCATTTTCTGCTGCGTACTTCTATTTACAAAAATTCTCCCACCAACCTGTATATATTGAGGGGGATAATCATAATATCATACATGCTTTTCTTGCAGAAAACTGGAATGACTTTAATCCCACCACTCAACAAACTCTTGCGGAAATGCACCACCATTTGCAAGGGTTCAACATGATCTCTATTAGATGGATTCCTCGAAATCTCAATCAAAGAAGTCACAACTTAATAAGATGGGCATCTCAACAAGGCAGAGTAGGCGACATTGAAATTTCTCTCCTACCTCCTGATTTAGCTGGACACTCTTAAATCTACAAGAGTCCCCCACATAGGCGGCTGTCCATGGACACTACGTCTATTATTTGTAGCAAAAAAAAAAAAAAAGTTCATTGGCTGCTTTTGAGACGCACCTAAATAGACCAATTAGATTTGTCTTGTAATGAATTCAGTTCTAGATTTTTATATTATATTATAGTTTTCAAAAACAAGTGCGTTTAGTAACTCTTTTTTTTTTTTTTTCTTCTCAATTTTTAAAGAACTAGCAACTTTTTTGAATGTAATAGTTTCAATTTGAAAATTGTTTCTGGTTCATTTTTTTTGTTAAATTTTTTTAATAATTTATTTTAAATTCCAACATGTATAGACTTTTAAGTAGGAAACGACATTTTTTTCAAAAATTGACCGAAAAGTTCAAGTTTAGGTTCAACTGGAACCTGTATGTTTTTTTTTTTTAGTTTGATTGATTTAATACGTTTAAAATATTATATTGACTTTATTGATTAGGCTGTGGGTTCACTAAAAATAAAAACGGGTCCAAGCCAATCGACCTATACTTTTATCTATATTAATATTTTTTAAAAATATTTTTAATATATGTTATAAAAAATAAATAAAATAAAATATTAATTAATATTATACAAATATATAGTATAAAAGCCCTAAAAAAAATATAAATCGTGTGAAATTATAATTTTCAATTAAGGAGGATGATTACTGGAGCAATAAACATAAAAAAGTGTCAATAATAAAATATCATTGTTATATGACATATATTGATAGTCTTAAATTTATTAAGCATTAGAGATGAGGGATAGTAGTTTTTATAAGTAATAGTATTATATTTGTATGCTCTAACTTTAAAAAAAATGTTTATAGAGGTAAAAAATTGTTTGCACTCTTTATTATTATTTTTATTATGATAATAACTTTCAAGTAAAATTATATGTCAAAAATTATTAAACTAATCTCTCTCAAATAGACATTATAGTTCAATTTAAAAGTTAATTTTTTAAGAATTATAGGTCGATTAAAATTTTAAATTTTTTAAAAATACTAATATAAAATCGACTTATAAAATGACTTAATAGCAAAATTATTTTACCCGTACCCACCCCAATTTTCAAGATCTGCTCGGTTCCTAAAATATGAATTATCAATCGGTTAAAAATAAAAATTCTTAGAATATAAAATGGGTAATAAGAATTTTGTTTTTGGTCGGTAGCTGTCATAGAATTTAAAAAAAGAAGAAGAAAGAATTATTTGATTTTACTTAGTCTTTCCAAAAATACCCTTCAGTATTGACAATATAGATATTTTTATTAGTTATTAATAGATTTTTTTATAAAAAATATATTAACGGTTATATCCTTTTGTGATATATTTTTCTTATCCAATAATGAAGATACAAATTCATTATCTTCAGAGACTATATATTCTATATAAATTGCAATTTCTGTCCTTAAAACGAACAAAATAATATTAATAATTTATAATAAGAATTAATCAAAATTAGAATAAATATTAATTAGATTGGAGAGAAAAATTAATGTAAAACTCATCATCTTTCTTTGTGTTTACTAAAAAAGTTATAAAAAATCATAATAAAAATATGGGTTATATGCTGTCATGACCCCATATTTATTAAAAATTTGATATGACCCCCTCCACTTGATTTTTTTACATATTATGACAAAAATGCCCTTAATTTCATTAATCAATTGTGATGAATTTTAATTGGACATATGTCCAACTAGACTATTCAAAATTGGACAACTGTCCAACTGACAGAATTTTGACCGGCCGGCGACCCCACTCGCCGGCGACCTCGCCGGAGCCGAGTTGGACACATGTCCAACTAGACTGCCCAGAATAACCCCTCAGTTGGACGTATGTCCAACTCACCTCAACAGAGTTGGACATGTGTCCAACTGAAAACCAGAGGAGTATATTTTAGAGGACACATATGTCCACTCGCCGGAGCTCAGTTGGACAACTGTCCAACTGATGAAATTTTGACCGGCCGGCGACCCCACTCGCCAGAGCCGAGTTGGACACATGTCCAACTAGACTGCCCAGAATAACCCCTCAGTTGGACGTATGTCCAACTCACCTCAACAGAGTTGGACATGTGTCCAACTGAAAATCAGAGGAGTATATTTTAGAAGACACATATGTCCACTCGCCGGAGCTCAATTGGACGACTGTCCAACTGATGAAATTTTGACCGGCCGGCGACCCCACTCGCCAGAGCCGAGTTGGACACATGTCCAACTAAACTGCCCAAAATAACCCCTCAGTTGGACGTATGTCCAACTCACCTCAACAGAGTTGGACATGTGTCTAACTGAAAACACAAACAGAAGGATAATAGAAGAAAGTAACTTTAATCTCCGGATTAATAATTCTTTTAGTAAAAAACAGGACAAGACAAACATATATTGAATACTAGCTTATCGAACAATCTTTAAAACATGAATCGCTTTGTGTAATAAAAATATTAAAGATTGAGTAAGAGAGAAACCGAAATCGCACTGCTCGGTTTATTGTCTTCCACCAAAAATTAGCTTATTCCCTTATCATCCCTTTGATTCATCATATTCATATCTGTCCTGAAAGCTGTGTTCTCGGGTGGTTGCGATTCCAGAGATGAGATTACAATTCCTTTTGTGATTCCAAAGTTTAGAGTTTCTTAATTGCACGTTCAATTTCTAGTATTCGAATTTGTTCTTGTTTCCCCCAAAATGGCAACTGTAAGTTCTCTTCCTATTTTCTTTGTGTTGTTTGATTTTCATTATATAAAATTAGGAGGATTGAGGTTTAAGATGATTTGGTAATTGAAACAAAATTGCAGAATGATCAGAACGAGAGGGCGCTACCGAAATTCGGAGAGTGGGATGTGAATGATCCAGCCATAGCAGAAGGATACACATTCATATTCACAAAAGCTAAAGACGAAAAGAAGAATGGAGGAAGTGAATCGGGTTCATCTGAAGAAGCAAAGGGCTCTTGTTCCTCAGATCTTCTTCTCTATACTCGTACTTAACTCCCTTCTCAGCCAGAGCAATTCTAACTCTCATCCCAAACATGCTGGGCTAGAAATCCAAGAGAATCACCTCGTCCGCCATTGTCAGAAAAATCAAGCTCAACGATCACTATGATGGATTGAAAATGCAGAGAGGAGGTGGGAAATGTGATATGTGAATACTTGGGTTTAATAAGGAGAAAATAATCGAATTGAGTTGGTGACTGTTCTGTGATATTTATAAAAGGGTCTGTTTGTTTTTGGAAGACGGTGTTGAGTCTGTTGGTGAAGATGGCGATGATAATGAGTTTGAGCAACTTTGGTTAGGAGTCGGAGCGTGAAGTTTAGAGATGGGTAAATTTGGAATATTATTATAATTGTAAGTGGGGTGTCTATTTTAGATTAAAATTAATAAAAGAGGGTTATATGAGCCTATTTCCCTAAAAATATTAGTTTATTTAAATGTCATTTTTTTTAGGAGATTTGAAAAACCCAATGAAATTGCAAAATGAACAATATTAAATCCCCCAATAGTAAATGAAAAGGAGAGAACAAAATTAACGTCTCGTTCTGAACTGAACTAAATGAACCCCAATATTGTACACGTATCTGGCTATTTTTATTCCATCTCGTTCCGATTTAACATCAATTTTTACCTCTTTCTTCTATGTTTTATATTAATTTTAAACTTAAAAAGTGAAGTTTTTCTGATATTTTGGGTTTTCTCGAGGGGAAAAATTATTGGTGATAGCTTCACTACTCCACCCTTGTATTTTGCCATCAAATTAGCAAAGCTGGTTAAAATATTCACTTAATTAAATTTTTGTGCTTAATTCGCCTCAATTGTTGCAGGAGTACTTGTACTTGTTAGAAAATAAAGAATTTAAACAGTTCTATGGACTCTTCAAAGAAAGAATATGCGTTTGAGATTTTGAATAGGATTTTTATCGGCCATGTTCCTTAACATAGTTTAAAAAAGGCCAAAATTGTGTTAAAATTTAAAAAGAAGTTTTTTTTAACTGCTCACTTAATATAGGTGTTTTAGTCAGTATTTTTTCCAAAAAAAAAAAAAAAGAAGCATGCTTTTAAACATTTGGAAGAACTCAAACAATTCTCACGTTAGCACGAAACACTCTACACTCTACACTCTCCCATTAAGTAACTTGAGGAAAACGACGCTCTCCCATTATCTACACGAAACTTCTCCATTTTTGAACTCTGTATTTTTTGGTAAGTTTTTTCAATGAATGTCTTCTCCGTCGCTTCGCTTCGTTTCATTTCATATATGGTTTTGGTGATGGTTGGAGCTGATCAGGATATGGTCCATGTTCAAACTCAACGAAAACCTCTTCTTGTTTTTTTATGAATTTTTGTGAAATGTTAGTTTAAGATATTCGACTTTAGTAAAATGTTTTTTTTTTTATATTGGGATTTTGTAATTATGTTTGACATACACAATACACATTGATATGGATAATCTGATTTCTGGTATATCGTTTGTTATTCATGAATAACAGGGTTAGCATTGAACAGACTTTTCGTTGTGTCACCATGTTAGATATATTTTGGTATATCTTGGTATATTTCTGTCAGTTTTCCTCAAATTTTACAAATTTCTGACAAATTTCAGTTTATTCAAATTCAATTCAATAAATTTTAGTCATGTTTTGTAAATATATTGTATTGTACATATTATTGTTTTTTTGTGTGTTAAAGTCTGTGCATAGGTATATCTCGATATATCTTGGTATATTTTAGTATATCTCGATATATCTTGATATATATATCTCGGTATATCTTGTATATCTCGGTATATCTTAGTATATCTCGGTAAAAATAAAATAAGTGTCCAAAATTTATAAAAAAGTAAAATTTTCAAAATTTTTACAAATAAAAAATTCCAAACTTTACAAAAATAAAAAGAATTATGAAAGCTTTCTAAAAATTAAAAATCTACCACTTTCAAAAAAATAGAAAAATTCTTTAAACTTTTTCAAATAAAATATTGTTTGAACTTTATAAAAAACTAAAATTCTAAATTAATTTTTTTTTTAATTTCTAAAAATATAAAATTATTGAAACTATGAAGAAATAGAAAATTGACAAAACTTTATAAAATATAAAATAGTCCAAACTTTCTAGAAAAAAAAAAAATCATACTTTAAACTTTTAAATGTTTTTTTAATGTCTTATTTATATATAAAGGATAATTTATTTTCTTCTATTTATTTGTATTTGGTATTTTTATTTATTTTATTTCCTATTTATTTATTTATTTATCTATCTTTAAATGAGAGTTTATTTTCTTATATTTATTTGTGTTTGATATTTTTATTTCTTTTATTTTATTACATGTTTATTTGTATTTGTATTTAATACTTATATTTTTTTTTTTGAAATAAAAAGTAGAGGGCTAAACGAAAGTAATTGATAACCTTTATAATCTAACAGCATATTGGTTAATAAGTGTTATTTTTTTAATAGTATTATATGTATTAAGTTGTTATATATATTAAATAACATATAATAAAAATGTAACTAAATTATACCCATTTAAAAAATGATTATTATATCTAATTTGTATAAATAAACAAATCAAGTATTATATTATCTTCAAGAAAATAATCTTTATAATAATACAATAATTTTTTCTTATAAAAAATAAGGCTTTTATTGGATAATTAAATCTTGAAATAATTTTTATTGCCTTTTTTTAACAATTATATATTTTGACGATTCTTTAAATAGTAAAAAAGTTTTTAAATAAGAAATTGTGAATTTCTTTAAAAAAAAAAAAAAAAGAATTTGCAAATAAATAATAGCAGAAGTGAGTGAAGTGAAGATAGAGTTTACTTTCTCCTATTTATTTGTGTTTGGTATTTCTATTTATTTTATTTTATTTTCTATTTATTTTTATTTGATATTTATATATTTTTTATTTTGTTTGAAATCAAAAGTAGAGGGCTAAAAAAAAGTAGTTGGTAACCTATATAATCTGACAGCATATTGATAAACAAATATTAATTTTTAGTAATATTATATCTATTAAGTTGTTGTATATATTACATAACATATAATAAAAAAGTAATTAAATTATACCAATTTAAAAAATAATTATTATATTTAATTTGTAGAAATAATATATATATATATATATATATATATATATATATATATATATATATATATATATATATATGAGAATTTGTCCTCCATACAAATAGAATTTATTGATTTATTTGAGTATTTTTTTCATTTGATAAAATTATTTAATTGATGTCAAAAAAATTCTTAAAGACGTAAAAAAAATTTATATTTGATTTTTTTTATTTTCTAATATTTTTATTTTGTTTGATAATTTTTTTTATATTATTGTTATTTTGTTTGATAATATTGTTTTGGAGTTAATATTAAATGATATATTTTTAATTGCATAAGGAAATATATAATATCATACCTTATATGACTAAGTTAGTTCATTTTATACCAAAAAAAAATACAAAGGTAACATAAATTTGTACTTACATTTATACCCATATTCATTATAATATGACATTTAAAAAAAAATTATTTAAAAGTGAATAATTTTTTTTATTTTTAAAATTACTTGATCACTTGTCACATCATAATTAATATTAGTGTAAATTTATGTGTCTTAGCATTATACTTCTACCTCTGATAAAAAAAACACCCATATTCTATCAGATTATTCTTTGTCACATTAAAAAAAAGTATATATATGAGTATTAGTTCAAGTTCAAGTTTATCTTTATTTTTATTGTTCAATTTTAAATAATATATAACAGTTTAATTAGTTATTTTTATAATAATATTATCTATTTTAGAAACAATTTGTTGAATAGTAAATTTTTTTTAACATTATAAGTTGAATAATTTAAATAGAAGATATATTTTAATATATTTACTTTAGCATGTATAATCTCTTGCATTTAAAAAAAATACATATGATATAATTCTCATTTAAAAATATAAAAATTTTGTAATTCAAGTTTCAATAATAATTGTATGAATATAAATTATATAAAAAATAAAAAAATACAAGAGAGCACATATCTTGCACTTGCCCCAAAAACTAGTAATTCTTAAAAATTATAGATTTTCACAATTTTTAAAATTTTATAAATTTTCTAAAATTAATTTTTTTTCAACTTTTTAAAAATATAAAATTTTCAAATTTTTTTAAAAATAGAACACTCTTAAATCTTCCACAAATGTAATTCTGATCCATCAATTTATTTTTGTACAAAACGCTGCCGCTCTGTATAAATCTCATTTTCATCTTCAACTTCTATGCCCATGAAAGATAAACTTCATTCAACTCAACGCTAGCACGTCAAATAAAAATATGCAGCAAACAAGTCTCCTGTAGTGAAGAATATGACAATATGATTAAGACTTGTTTGTAATTTAATCTCAACGAATTCTCAATTTATTTCAATTTCATCTATTTTTCACAATGGGTGACAAAACCCTGATACTATTTATCTTTTGCGGTATTTTGAGCAGAGGTTAAAGCCTTTTAGCAAACTTGTCCTACCATTCACGTTTTACAATTAAGTGGAAATCTCCATGGCTTCAGAAGCTTGAAGAGGGATTGCTTTGTAGCTTTATCAGAGAATAGTAAGCACCACGACGTCCACGAGCAAGTAAATCAGTATGTGATCCTTGCTCTGCAACTTTCCCATTCTTTATCACAACTATGGAGTCTGCCGTTCGTACTGTGGACAAACGATGAGCTACAACCACACATGTTCTGCCCACCATCATCTTTCCCAAAGCTTCTTGAACTAAATTCTCTGAAACACTGTCAAGAGCGCTAGTTGCCTCATCTAAGAGTAGTACTTTTGGGTTCTTCAGTATTGCTCGAGCCAGTGCTATCCTCTGCTTTTGACCTCCTGATAGTTGTACTCCTCTCTCTCCACAGTAAGTGTCATATCCATCTTTCAATGAACTGCAACAATTTAGTACTTTTTTCTCTTTAGAAATTTATAAAAACTAAGATCAAATAAATGTTTTGATGCAATTATGTAGACAGAAATACATTTTTTGTTTGTACCTTATAAATTCATGAGCATTAGCCAGTTTTGCAGCCTTCCTTATTTCAACTTCAGGAGCATTATCGTTACCATAAGTGATGTTGTCACGTATTGAACCTCCAAAAAGGTTGGGCTCTTGACTGACCAAAGCAATTTGTGACCTTAACTTCCTCAAATTATAGTGCTTTATGTCACATTCGTCAATTAGTACTGATCCTTTTAATGGGTCATAGAATCTCTCAATTAATCCAATGACAGTAGACTTACCGGAACCACTTTGTCCCACTAGTGCTACTGTTTCTCCAGCATCTATTTTCAGACATAGATCCTTGAAAATCACTTGGTCAGGCCTGGCCGGATAAGAGAAATAAACATTCTTTAGCTCTATTTGACCCTTGATGTTCTTCTTAACTTTTTGGTTCAATCTAACTTTTTCAGGATCAATCTCACTATTCCTGTCTAGGATTGAAAATATTGATCTGATAGCACCACTGCCCTTGGCTAGATCAGAAGTCATGCTTCCTGCATCAGCAATATTTTTACCTGTACTCATTAAGATGAAGAACACCTGAAACAGATCCTTTGACTTCACTTTGTGATCATTGATTAGCCTTCCGCCGTACCAATAGGACAAAGCTACAGAAGCTGTAGTGAAAAATTGAGAGCTGGACAGGCCAAAACCAGATAACCATGACTGTTTGATGGCTTCCTTTTTCGGTCCCTTCATTGCAAGTTGAAACAGATCCAATATCCTTTTCTGAGAGGAAAATGCAGTGATGGTCCTGTGATTGATTGCAGCTTCGCATGCTAGTTGACTACCCTCACTTTGTGCTTTCTGTGCTTTGATGGACATATTTTTCATTAGAACATTCCTCGAGTAGAAGCTTCCAATTACCAATGGCTGTATTGCAATTACTACTATGGCTACCCTCCATGTAATTAACAAACCAAATGCATAAGCCAGGGTGGCACTGACAAAAACCTGAACCAACAAAGATATCCTATCCGAGACGAGAGATCGAACCATGTTGGCTTCATTGGCTAGTCGTGCACAAAGAGCTGCGCTAGTGTTATCTTCGTCATCAAACCACCCTACTTCAAAAGTGAGCAACTTTCCAAGCATTTGCTCTCTCACCCTATTAGTTAAACGCTCTCCCATAATGGCAAAATTGTAATGTTGGAGGAGATTAGCGATGAAGCTTAAAGCTGCTATGCTTAAAAATATGTAGCAATAAAATCTAGTTTCTGATTTGATTTTGGAATAGTCTGTTAGGAAGTAAACTGAAAGACTAGTTCCTAAGCAATATGCATAAATTGGCTGCAGAGCTCCATAGCCAACAGCCCCTAAACAACCAAGAATTGCTTGCTTCCATTCTGGTGCATTCATTTTAAATAAACGCCATTGAGATGCAGAAGAAGGCGAAAGAGAAGAATGTTTTTTTATCCTTTCATTTTCAAAGTCATCATAGGGGGGCATTTGGAAGGATTGGGCTACACTGATGGAAACTATTGGGCTGAAAGCATAGGTGGGGTTACTATGATAGCTTGACTCCATGCTTCTTGGTGTTTGGGGACTCATGTATCTATTGAGTGGACTTGGAGTATTTTCTTTTGGACGATAAGAACAACAAGGGGCATCATTTTCTTTGGATGAGTTTTGAAGCTCAACCATTCTTTTGTAAACACCATCTCTTACATTTTCATTGTTTATCAACTCATCATGAGAACCCATTTCAACCACTCTTCCCAATTGAAGAACCACTATGAGATCTGCCTTTTGAATTGTAGAGAGACGATGAGCAACAATGATTGTTGTCCTTCCAACTGAAGCCTTCTCCAGGGCTTCTTGTACAGTTCTTTCAGACTGAGCATCCAAAGCACTTGTGGCCTCATCTAGCAGAAGTACTTTTGGATTTCTTATCAAAGCCCTTGCTATAGCAATCCTTTGCTTTTGCCCTCCAGATAATTGTACTCCAAATTGGCCAACCTGAGTTAAGGAAAAAATTTGGTCAAATTCAATTTTGGCAAAGAACATTAATTATTTTGTCATGTTATTGTAACAAGTGCATCAACATATATTCCTTACATGTGTGTCATAACTTTCAGGCAATTTAACAATGAATCCATGTGCATTGGCAGCCTTAGCTGCTCTTGTTACTTGTTCCATTGAAGCTCCTTCGTTACCAAACAAAATGTTCTCTTTTATAGAAGTTGCAAAGAGAATTGGTTCTTGATTCACCAGTCCCATTTGTGATCTGAACCATTTGAGTTGAAGTTTCCTTAATTTGTTTCCATCAATGAGAATCTCTCCTTTGAGTGGGTCATAAAATCTTTCTAGCAAAGAAATGATTGTAGACTTGCCAGAACCACTTCCACCAACCAAACCAACCATTTCTCCAGCTTCTACTTTAAGACTGAATCCTTGAAGAACTTGGTGATCAGGTCTTGATGGATAACTGAAGTAAACGTCCCTAAATTCTATATTTCCTTTGATGGTTCCTAAAACTTTTCCCTTTCCAGCTTCATTGTCCATAACAGGAACCCGGTCGATCATTTCTGAAATCTTACCAATCGCAATTGTGGCGTCCGAGATGAAAGATATATTTGGGAGTGCACTTATTATAGACCTAAAAAATACAATATTTCAAAGCGGTAAATGATATCTATGAGACGTGGCAAACAATTCAAGTCGTAGTTACTAAAAAGGAGAAAATATCATGTATGTCTTTATGGTTTGTCTTTTATTTACGATGCTCTTTGGAAAAATGTCAGACGTATTAATATAACCCTATTAATAACGTCTTTAATTTTCCTATCTACAAATTTTTCTAATTTTTTTTTAAATTGCTTAAATACTCTTTAAAAATATTAAAAAGTAAAAAAAAAAAAAAAATACATAACAAATTAAAAGTTTATTTAAATTAAAAAAAAAATCCAAAAAAATTAATATTATTTATTAATTTCTTTTCTTAATCATATCATTTACTCTCTACGTTAAATTTCTAAAAATATATTTATTATTTTGATATATTATCTAAATTTTTCTCTCTCATTTATATTTATTGATTTGAAAACTAATTAAACAACTAGATAGAGAAGGAATATTTTTATATTTTTTTGACAAATAACTTGTGAAAAATTAAAAATCTACTTTTTTATTTACTTAAAACAATTAAAAATTACTTATCATTCAACTAATAAACTACTTGTTTATAATATTCGAGATAATATTACAAAATAGGAAAATCATAATTTATTTAAGTCAATTAATCCATAAACATAAATTTTTTATAAAAAAAAATTTCAAATTTTTTAAATTTATATGAATTATTTTAACCTTTTTAACTTTATCATTAATACCATTATACATGTTAAAATTTTATTTGTTTTTATCATTACATGATTAAATTTAATTAAAATTTGACCTTTAATTATTTTTATAAAATAAAAAAATTTAAAAGTTAACACTTTTACTAATTATTTTGAATAAGTAATAAAAAAAATGATTTATTGTATGTATTTCAATTTTATTTTGCTAATTTGTAAGCACATATATATATATCCTTCTAATTTTAAAAAATGATCATTTTTATTTTATTAGTTAAATATAATTGATTATTTAATGTTAAAAATAAGAAAAAAAAATTGAAAGTTTAATAACCTTTATATTTAATCCTTGTTAAAGTTGAAAAATTAGAGGCATTTGTGAAGAAAATAAACGTTAATGATATTTTCCCACTAAAAAAATATCAAACTATGAATGTATTTATAGGCACTTACATTCCTCCCAAGGATATGCAGATAGAAGAGACAAAAACAAGGCCACCTTTTTCTCCTTTCTCAGTAACAAGAACACTGCCAACCCAAGACATAAAAGCCCAAACAGCAAAAATCACTCCCATACTCCCTATCATTAATCCTTTCATCAAACCTTGTCTTATGCCCAATTGTGTCCTCTGTTCTAGCGCAATGCTGAACCTTTCAAGCGTTTGTTGCTCTCCAACATATGAAAAAACAGTTCGAATGGACGAGATTGCTTGTTCTGCAATCCCACCTGCAATCTCATATGCATCCTTCATCTTAATCCCCAATTCCTTTACCATCTTTCCAAACGATAGTCCTGGAATCATAAACATCATTGAAAATGGCAAAGCTGCAACTGCAAGTCGCCAAGAAAGGAAGAACGAAATCGACAAGGAGAAGAAGAATGATGAGAGATTAGACAAGCAATTTGGTATCTACAAGAGAGATCAAACAGAGGTGATACTTTAGTTGTGTAAATAGGTTAAAATATGAAACACACAATATTTATTTAACTAAAAAACGATTAAGAGGTGAAATATATGATTATGATATAGAGACAAAACCTTTTCAGCAATAGTGTCTTGGATTAAATGTGCATCTGCAGATACAGTGGAAACAACTTGGAAGGTGGAAGAAGATGCAGATTGATTATCGAAGAAGGCAACTTCCTGCCTGAGGACTGATCTAAGGTATTCAATTCTCATACGCGATGTCTGTCTCTCAGCTGTTCTTGTCCAACATATTCCTTCTGCAAATCATGTATAGGTACAGTCATATTGTGGAACAACATGAGTATATACTTATTGTTCGGTTCATTTGAGCTCAAATACATTCTCTTCTTGTTTCTATCAAATTACTACTGTTTTGTTTTGATGAATAAAACTCTCTATGTGAATACTATTTATATATTATACCCAGCAAATAGGCAACTCCAAACTCACCAAGAAAAGCAGATAATCCAACCACAAGGGCGACATAGAGCAGCCTGAGGGAATACTGAAAAAAGAGATTCATTAAATCCCTTAGGTAAGAAATAATCCTCAAGTTAATTTTATAGATATACCAAAAGCATTTGAAAATAACCAAACCGAGGATCATAATCTAATCTGGCTTTTAAGTTAGCGTACCTTATCTATAATTTCATTGTTCAAAGATTGAGTGGAGCTTCCGTATTCATTCATCACATTGCTAAGAACCAACAAGGTGAGTGGAGTCATCATCCCATCTCCAATACTACCCAAAGTCCCAAACGCCATCAATAACTTGTCCACGCCATTGGCATACCTGAAAAGACCACCTTTGTTTCCCATACTGATATTACTAGTTTAAATCCACTAATACAAATTGATATTAACCTTCTCTCTTAACTCAATCACATAAAATAGAGACTCAAATTCTCTATCCTAATCAACTTGTCTTGTTCATATATATATATATATATAGCAAGGTTAGAGGAGCTATTAGGAAACTCTGCTTTCTTTTTTATTTATTTTTACCTCCACTATATACAAGATAGTACTGTGTCGCTAGGCTACAAGGCCAATGGCGAGAACTCACTTTCCTTGTTTGTTTGGTTTAACTCTTTTATTTTATTTTAATTTTTTTGTGAAACGTTAGTATGTTGGTATCAGTGTCAAATCATAATTTTTTTTTTATTATCGGATTCTTACTTCCCTTTATAACAACATTAAAATCTTTTACAAAGTTCAAATTTTGTTTTTATTCACGTCAAGACATTTAATATAGAAATTTTAGAATCTTTGAGAACTAAATTCACAGAGTATCAATTATGGACATGCAATTCGGTCCTATATGAATTTGTTTAGATTTTTACATAAATTAATATGTGCTTGTCTGTTCTTTGACATGGTTGAATAGGATTACAATTGATTTTTCCTAGAATGAAACATGCATTTAGTTGTGCTTTCTTGTCCTTTGAAATGGTTGGACAGGCTTTCAATGAGTTCTTCTTTAAGTGTTTTTTGTTCTTTGATATGATTGAACAGTGTTTCCAACTTTCCATTACTCTTTTTTCCCAAATTCAATATCTATTCAACTGTCATTGTTTGTTCTTTTGGTAGAGTTGAACAAAACTTTAAAGTTATGCTTCTTTTTTTCCTCAAGAGTTGAACAGGTCTTTAGTCATTGTTTGTTCTTTAATTCGGTACAACAAGCTTTTAAATAATTATTTATTTCCACTGGCACAACCATTTATATAGTTTTTTTTTTTTAATTAATTTTCAATCAAGTTGAACATATTTTCAATTGTTATTGGCAGTTCTATAATTCAATAAAACAATCTTCCAATTAATTTTTTCCAAGTTAAAGGAGCTATTCAATTTTTACTAACCTGTTTTGTTTCTTAATTTGCTACTTTCATCATCAATTTTTTTTAAATAATTAAACTACTCACACAACTATAACTAAGAATCAAACTTCAGACTTTTTATATGTCTAATTAAGTCACAAGTTCATTTGCTACACTCCTTCAAACTTTAATTGTTCACTTCTTGACTTCTTGTCCTTTGGTTTGGTTGAAGAGCCTTCCAATCAGTTTTTCTTAGAGTTGACTGATGTTTAGCTGCCTCTCCTTCACTTTTAAGTGATTTACTTGTCATTTGATCTGATTCTTGTTTCTTCTTAACAGTATGGGAATCTTTTGCAAAGTGCAGGTTTTGTATTTATCTACATCAACATTTTCGATACAAACAAAGTTAGAATCTATGAGAATGATATTCACATTGCACCTATTATGAACATACAATTGGGTCCCATATGAACTCAGTCCTATGTCAGAGAAGATCATTAATTCATTATTAATGGCTAACTGTAAATTTCCTTATGCAATCTGGCTTACGAATAAGTGTATGCAAAGACTCAAGGTCAGAAAATAGGATAAGCAGGATAAGAAAGCAGATGTAAAATTGAAAGCTTCATCTAATTAGCAAAAACAAAATAATAGAAATGTGCATTATTTGTGATTTTTTTTATATAGTAATTTTTAAGAAAAGTAAATAGATTTTTCTACTACTGAACTATAGAAGTTGTTAAAAATATACTATCATATTATTTTTGTTACATCCATATCATCATACTTTTCGATTGTTACAATTTTATCATTGACATTAAAAATTTAACGAGACTTAACTAGAAAGCACACATGCATCGTACGTGTGACTCTAATATTCCTAAGAGTAATGGCTTTACCAAACCCAAAACCTAATCTTCCAAATTAGCGAAGTTGCAAACAATTTTTCACCTTCCCTACGATGTTCGATTTCCATTGACCTTCTTTCCTCCCAAACTAACACATCACTTTGGCCTTTTTTTAGAAGTATATCAACAATAAAAAAAAAATGCCAAGAGGGAGGCTAGTAGATAGGTAGATGATCATTAATCTCACCATTTGCTTCCTTAAGGATTCTATCTTGAACAGCCCTAGTCATGACCAAAGTGTCAATGTGTTATGTGTACAATGTTGGAATAAGGAAGCTATTAAAAGTGTAGTGCATCTCTCACTTCAAGTTTGTCCAAAATCTTTGGAATTAAGGCAATAAAAAAACTAGAAACTTTTTTAATTTCTGTCAATTATATCCAACAAAATTATCTAAAAAGATGAAGACAAACCTCAAATTCAACCTATTAAAGATCCCCTATTGAACATTCATTTTCAAATGTTGAGATCTCATTTCCAGCTACAACCTTAAAAAGCATAGCAATATTCTCAAGCACAAGAAAATACTTCCAAATAAATTATTTCTCACTCAAAGGCAACAAATTCACGTACCATAATTGAAACAAAGTAATTTTCTTAACTCATGAATCAAACAAAAAATTGAAGCTTTGAAAACACTTCACCACAAAAGATACCAACAAGAAGTAACAATATGTGTCAAATTGAGCTTAAATGCACAAGTTTAAAAAAGAAGAAACCCAACCTCAATTGACTGAGACAAGGGAACAAACTCAAGTAACTAAAAAAGAAGCATCATTTTCAAATTTCAAATTTCTTTGCTTTAAAACCCTAAATGACTTCGTTGGCAATATGAGACAAAATTACATAAGGCTGAGATAAAAAGATGAGACAACGCGCACAAAGGGGCAAAATTATAGAAGGAAAGAGTAAAACAGAGAAGAAAAAGAACACTCAACTGAGAGAAAAAAAAAATACTCTACTTGGTTTGATGAATGGCACTGTTGTTCTTTGAATGAGTTTGTTCGATGGTTGATTAGGGAAAGTTTACTCTGATTTGAGATATTAGGCTTTAGGTTTGGGAAGGCGTTGCTCTTAGGGCTTTCCCGTTAAGCCATTTTAGATTTTTAATGCCAACAATAAAATTGTAATAATAAAAAAATATGATGGTATGGATATAATAAAAAAAATTTAGTGATATATTTGTAACATTTCTCATAGTTCGGTAGTAGAAAATTTATTTACTCTTTTAAAAATAATGTATCCAATTAAATTTTTGAGAGACCTTGAAAATCTTTTGAAATATTTGACTAGAGAGGATAATGACTTGAGATGTTTTTACATGTAGTTTGAACTAAAAATTTTATTAAAATTCATCAAAATTTATAAATTCTTAAAATATTGTAAAATTAGTGATTTTTTGAATAAATCTATATTTTTAGAAACTCCTATAAAATACTAATTGAATACATCTAAATTGTAAAAGATTTTTAAATATTTATATAAAATTGTTATTAAATACATCTAAATTTTTATAGAATTAAATATAACTAAATTTTATAGTCTTTAAAAAATTAATTTAAATACACTTCAATTTTAAAATTTCATAAAAGTTGTTAAGAATCAAAATAAAATACACAAATTTTAAAATTTTATAAAAGTTTTTTTTTGTCGAAGAAGGCCTTATTGAAATTTAAGAGATATGATTATTGTCACACACTCACATCACTACAGTTCATTAATTATAAGGTAAGCTTTCATGTTAAAAAAATTGTGTATCACTGTAACAAATATGAGGGTTCGTGTGTACACTAGGCATTAAAAACAAATTTTAAATTTCAAACTTACATTTTATTGTTAAAAATAAAAATTATAAATTTTGCACAATTATCTAAATAGATATATCATCTAAACTATCGGCTTAGGATCATAAGAATTGTTAAGAATCACAGTTAAATAATCGCCGTAAATCATTTATGAATTTCTTGAAGTAAGTGGACAACCATAGAAAAAAAGGATATGGGTTACTCCTTCGATAATTGGTTAAAGAATGGGCTGTAAAGACAAGACTTAAAAAAAAATACATCTTTAAGGTTTTTACTTTTTAGTCTTAAAAAAAAAAATTGTACTTTTAATTTCTTATTTTTTTTAAAATATATTATAAATTTTTTACTTATTTTTAAAATGTACATAAATTTATTTTATACTAATTATTTTAATTTAATTGTAACTTAAATATTTAAAAAAATAAAAAATATCATAAATAAAAATAATTAATAGTTGTTGATTTAAAAAAAATTGTTAATAAAGTTATTTTTATTTATGATTTTATATGATTTTTGTATGTTTTAATAATTAATTAAATTAAAATAATAAATTTATGTGTATATTTATAATAAATTTTTTAAAAAAATAAAACGTATCTTTAAAAAAAAAAAAAAAAAAAAGGCGTCATTTGCTGTGGACACAACAATAGTGTTTTTATCTTTCCAATAGGAGCCTATTCTTCAGACGATGCTATAGTTTCTGGCGCAGCGATCTGGTATTTTGGTTTTTGTAAATAGGCCTGGCTTGGGCACCATATATTGTGGAATTTGAGTAGAATTGTCAGTAAACGAAGAAGAAGAAGATGGTGAAGGTTGCAACGTACTTTGGGATGACACTAGGAGCTTTCGTATTCTGGCAATCCATGGATAAGCTCCATGTTTGGATTGCTCTCCATCAAGACGAAAAGGTGCTTCCTTTATTTTATTTTATTTTTCTTCTTTAAAATTCATTCATGAAAGGAGGCTAATTTTTTATCTGTAATATTCAATTTGGTACGACGATATTACAACTTCCGCGATTGAATGCGATTCTTTATATTCTTTTCTCGATGAAACCCTATGCTAATATCGTTCTCTTCCGATTTAGATCCATTGAGCTCTATTAGGGCTATTGTAGGCAATTGCCTTCGTATTCTTTGATAGTTTTGATCATAAGATTAGCTTCAAATTCTGCAATAGTCACGAATTTATAGATTTCGGATGTAAATTTTAAACTCCCAAATTGTTTAATTTGGTCTTTTTGAGCATTATTATATTATATGTGCGGTCCTGTTTTATGGGGGACAGAAATGAGTGTGATTCCATTGATGATGAAACATGAATTACAGTACAGAGCCTCATACTTCATAACAGAGGCCTAAAGGCAACCTAAAGAAACAGAGTTACACGAAGGGGCGCTTTCTAGCATGATCAATTTGCTGTGGAAAGCAGCGTTCCAGTCGAGTTCATAAGCAACAAATTTGAAATCCACTAGTTACAATTAAGATCATGGTCGAATAGCAATCTATTAAACAGTACAAATTAAATGGTAAATGACATATCTAATACACTAAACCAGAATCCATATATGAAGTAAGAAGAATATAAGAAGATAACCGAAACACTCTGGACATTCCAACCTTCACCAAAGTCTGAAATTGTTTGAGACCGGTCATCTGGATAGTCTTCTTCCTCCATAATCAAGTGCACAAGTTCAACAACCAGTCAAAGATTAAAAAATATGAGTTTATCAAGTAAGAACGGCCTCACAAATGAAGTAGATTTGGTCCAACAGAATCAAAGAGAGATTGTGCACTGGGGGATCTGGTGAATCAGTAGCAGAGGCGATGACAATGGAATGACTTCCAACGTCAGTTCATGGAGGTGATGAAATGGCAGTCCATGGAGGCAATCTAGACAGCAAGGAAAGAAGAAAATTTGGCGTTGAACGGAAAAAGAGAAGGCAGTGGGTGGAGGGGAGTGATGGGAGGTGAATGGAGGAAAGATGAGGTTGAGGGTGGTGATGCCCAGAGGCCAGAGAGCTTGAAGTAGAAGTTCCTTAAGAAAAGTTGTTCAACGACTTTTGTTTGTAGAATGACAGGAACCGATATTGTGCCCCCTTGTGAGATATAGGCATTATAACTATAATTCTATGGTTGCCTGCTTAAGTTACCTCTATTTTCTGGTCATGTTGTGAGTTTACAAACTTTTTATTTAACATTTAATAGTATAGACGCCAATGGCAATTACATATCAATGTAGTTCGATAATTATGGTTCATTGACAATAAGAATAGAAACAAGTCGATACTTTTTTCTGTTTTGTTTTGTTTACAGAGAGAGAGAGTGGAGAGGGAGGCTGTGATCAAGAGGGTCAGGGAAGAACTTCTCCAAGACCAGGCCAAGCGGAAAAACTCTCTTGCATGAACTCTATCGTGTACATCTTTGGTGGCCTCTTTTAGATCATGAGAACTATGGTTAAATTGTGCAATTCGGTGTAATTCTTCAACTCATGAAGAACATATTCTTATATTATAATTTTCCAAATCTTTTGTTGAAGACTTGTTAACGTTGAATAATGAAATATTGTTTAATGTAGGAAAATTTGTTATGAGTCGATATAGAGCAAGTCGATGCTTATAAAATTTTAGAAACTTTTTAATTAATCTTAGGTGATTGCTATTATGAGGCAGGAAAAAAATGCCAATTTTTTTTTTTTTTTTTTTTAAATTTAGCTTATTAAGATAATATTTAAACTTTTTAAAAATAGAAAAATTATAATTGTTTTTTTCTCCGTAAATAGCAACACCCTAATTCTTCCCTATGTTTGGAACAAGAACCAATCAACTAGAGATAATAATTTAAGGTCAATACTCCTAGCATCCCATATGGGATTCCAAGTACATACCCTTTGGGTATTTCTTCTTTTTCTAATTTTACCCTTAGTGATATAAAAGTTCTCTCTTTTATCCAAAAGTTTTATTTTAAAGATTATTGAGTTAAAATTCATGATTTTTGAAAATATTTTTTACAAAAATTTTTATAATTTTATTTTCTTTCATTTTATGAAATATTTATTTCTTTTTGTATTTTTAAAAAATTTCTATTAATTTTTTTAAAATAATGTTCATAAAGTCTTTAAATTCTTTCATAAAAATTTCTCTTGTTTTTGTATTTTACAAATGTTTTAATTTTTCTTTTAAGATTTTTGTTTGTTCTTGTGATAAAATTATATTGTTCATTTTTATTTCTATACATGCTAAAAACATTCCTATAAAGTCTTTCTTAAATTCTTTGTTATTTTCGGTATTTTGGATTAGATTAATTAATTCTTTTAGATTACAAATTTGTGTTTGTATAAGAATTTTTATTATTTATAATATAACCATGTTAATTCTTTATTCCAATTGTAGAGTATTTTGTAAATTATTAATTGTGTTATTTTCTTAGGTAATCATTTGGTTATTTCTTTAATCTGTAATATTAATTCTATTGTTTATTTTTTATAATATATTAAATAATTCATTTTTCTGTTTGAATTTGGTTGAGGATATCTTATTTTATACATTTTGTTTAAAGCTTTCTTTTTAATGTTTATGGCTCTAATACTAATTTTTAGCTAAATTTTTATTATTTTAATTTTAAGCTTCAGTTAGCTTATCTTCTAATTTGTTCCTTAAATAAATAGAACTTAAAAATTAGGTTATCAAATTCTTTTTTATTTACTTGTACAAATTTATGTATAAAGTAATTTCTTTATATTTTTCCTACAGAATGGTTTATTAAGAATAATATGCTGGAAATAGAATCTGTATAATAATTTAAGAGGGTGTCAAACCTTTTAAAATTTTCTAAACATGTTTCATAATCTTCATTATCAAAATATTCCTCTAATAATTCCATACATTTTCCTTCAAAATATTCTATGCTAGTCATAGCTTTCTTGTTGAGTTCCAAAGTTATCTTCTTCAAGTTCTTGGTCTATCCATCGACTTAGTTTTAGAATTTTCTTATTTTCTTCTATGTTCATTTTCACTAGTTCAAGATTTGCTTCAAGATCTAAATGTTCTTTGTCTTGTTCTTTTATTAAATCATTTCTTTTTTCTTGTTTAGTAAAATAATCAATTAATCCTTGTAAGTTTTCTATTTCATTAGATTTTTTTGTCCTTTCTCAAAATTTTCTTTTATAGATATTTAATAACAGATAAGAGATTGTTTAAGATATATTGCATCTTTTAAATTTTCATGATTTTCAGAATATTTTCTGCTTTTGTTTCTATAGAGTATTGTCTCAGATTTCCTTTTTATACTAATTTGTTTATCATCTATAATCTCATACATTATAAACAAGATTTTAATAATATTAATGAAGTTTCAAGGTATATTAGTCTCTACCTGCAAACTAACCTGTTTTTAAATATGGGTCCACTGCATTCTTTCGCTTCCTAGCTATCTTTTTGCTTTAGAAAGTTAAGCCTTACTATAGATCCAAGCTTTTAGTCCTCTTGATTATGCTGATCCTATGAAGATCCGTACTTAACTTACTAATGTAAGAGAGATAATTTGGATTTGAAATGGACTTTTTTATTCATTAATCATAAAGTTTATACAGACTAGAGAACTAGTAACCTTAAAAGGGTTATTAGTTCTTACTTATTACAAGAGACACAGCTAAAGATTGAAAATAGAAAGATAGATACATGTTAGATTTTCGTAGTGAATCCCTAAGATGCAGAGAGTTCCCTTTTATAGACATAAGAGGTCTCTATTTACAATGGAGGGATTATACTATTCCTAACTTTCCTAGTTGGCGTTAAATGCCTACATTATTGAGCGTCAACTGTTGAAGTGGTCCTACTTTGTCTGCTCTGTCGACATAGAACTGTTGGATGATCTTGAGTCCACACAAACTTCCTTGTCTTTAATGTAGTAAATGCATTTGTAGTCCGTTGATTGTTGTTTTGAATAGTAGCAGAATACCTTTTTGGTTTCCTCATTTACTTCAATCTCATTACAATTGAAGTTAGCTTCATAGAAAATTACTTTTTCACTGTCTTCCTCAGTGATAACTACATTACTTTGGGAAGTAATAATAGTTTTACTTGTACTATAATTAATTTTTATTTCTGAAGAGTTATTAACTCTTCTTAATTCATGATAAATCTGGCTTAGTATTTGTCTTCTTTCAATACATAATTTCTCAGGATTAAATTCCTTTTATGATAAAGATTTGGATGAGTTACTTCTCTTTTATTGCTTGATATGCCAAGCTTAATAAAATAATAAGAACTTACTGATGTTTTTTGGTTCCAATCCATTAATGAGCTGAAACATCTCAAATAAATAGGCTTGTCAGTAGCCCTAATTTTCTTTTTGAAATTTCTGATGGATTTCTTGAAGTTTTCAGGAAAATATACTAATTCTTTTAGTTCATTTCCTAGAGATATGTTTTCTATTAATCCAGCATAGAATGCCTTATAGACAAATAATGGATCAGCTCATTCTAAGATATTGAATTTATTATCTGATGGAAAATCTTTTTCTGTGGTATAAAATTTCATGTCATCAAGATATTCCTCAGTAGTTTTTCTTGCTAGGTTATATAGACCTAATCATTCATGCTTTGCTAAATTCCTATATCTTTCTCTTTCTTCTTCAAAAGAATTATTATTTTCTTCTCTAAAAATTACTAGTCTAAGGAATTTTTCCAAGGTTTCTTAACCTACTGGTTCCTATTGCTAGTTATTGTACTATCTGAGAATATTTTTTGTTATTTCTGCTGGTGTTAAAAGCTTAGGACTCTATAGTTATTGTAACATTTTTCTGCTTCTATTCTATTTGTAAAAGATCTATGAATGATTCCACTAATCTCCATTACTGCTTTATTTTCTTCAGGCCAATTAGTGTATATTCTTGATTTTGGTCAATTATATACTACATAGATCTTTTTTAAATCTTCATTCTCAGCTTCATCTACCCAATTAATTTTTTCTTTTTTCTTTTCTAAGTTCTTACTTGATTCTGGATTATTACTGCCAGTCTCTTCAATTTCTATTTTTTGAATTTTTGTTCCTTTTTGTTCAGTTTCCATTGAAGTTTCAACTTCTTTTCTTGTTGAGCTTTGTTTAAGCCATTCTGGGTTAATTATGGTACTCTTATTTTTTAACTGTTTTTTAAGTTGTAATACCTCTAGTTGTTTCCGAGGCATCTGATTTCTATTTCATGAATCAAGATTTCCTTTTGTTTGATCTGAATCTCTACTTTAAGAGGGTCAATTCCTGTCATAAAAAATATAGTTAGAGGTGCTAATTTTCTAGTTAAAGCATCTGCTAAACTATTTTTCTTTCCTGACAGATGTTCTACATCAAATTTGTAATGGTTAAACCATTGTTGTCATCTAATAAGTCTTCCTTGTTTATAATCACCTGCAATATTAGTTCTTAAAAAATATCTAAAATTTTTATTGTCAGTTCTAACAATGAATTTTAAACTTATAACATATATTGTAAATTTCTTTATAGTTTTTTTAACCACTAAATATTCTTTTTTATTACTATGATAATTTAATTCAGGGCCTTGGAAAAATCCTGAAGTAAACCTGCAAAGATATTCATCTTTGTCATCAATTTTTGCTTTTAATACTGCTTCCCAATATTCATGTGAAACATCTGTTTCTATTATCATTTTGTCATCTGGTCCTGGATGATATAAAGTTAGTAAATTTTTTACTTGTGCTTTTACTTTATCTATATATTTAGTGTCCTGATCAGTCCATTACCAGATATAATCTTTTTTAAGGTTTGTTTGTAATGATTTTCTCATTTCTGCTAATTTCTTTATATACACTTCTGTATATGTTAAACACCCAAAAAATCTTTATAATTGATTTTTATCTTTGATTATACTTGAAAAATTTTTGTATATTATTCAAAATATGGGGTTGTAGATATTGTTTTTCATCTTCTATTTCTAATCGTAAATATTTTATTTTTTGTTGAGCAATAACTGTTTTTTTTTATAATACTATCCTTAATTTTCTATATTCTTGTAAAACATTAATAATATCTAAATAATGCTTTGATAATTCATTACTGAATATTAAGATATCATCTATATAAACACAGCAAAAATTGTGATATTTTTTGAAAATATTATCCATGTATCTTCGAAAAATATATGGTGCTTGTTTAAGTCCGAATGGAACAACTGTCCATTGAAATTGTCCTTGAGGGCAGCTAAAAGCTGTTAATTTTTGTGATTCATTATCAAATCTTATTTGCCAAAATCCACTTTTGCAATCAAAACTTGAAAAATATTTTTTTTCTTTAATAAGTAATAATAATTCTTCTTTCTTTGGTATAAAATAATCATCATCAATAGTTTCTTTATTTAAAGATTTAAAATTTAGTATCATTCTCTTTTTTCCTCTTCTTTTCTTAGCTTCTTTTTCTAATAAGAATGCTGGACTGGAATATGGTGAATTGCTGGGAATAATTATTTTTAATTCCAAAAGTTCTTGAATTTGTTTTTCAAATTCTTCTCTGTCTTCTGGGGTATAAATCATTGGTTTTACTCTTATAACTTTTAAAGGGTCTTTTAATTCTATTTTTGCTATTTCATTAGACCTATTGATTTTTGGATCTAAAGGATTTTCTGAGCATACTATTTTTAATAATTTTCTTATTCCTGTTAAAGCTTTATCTTCTTATATTTTATTTAGGAAGGTGTTTTGTTCAACCTCTATATCTAAAAAAATATTTTCTAAGTATGATTTTTGTTTTTCTATATCCTCATCACGTTTTCGTTTTTTATGTTGTGACATAAAAGTTGGTGATGAAACAGTTAATATTTTCCTAATTTTTGATATATAAATTATTTCTCCATCTAAGGTTGTTATACTTATTTTATCTAAGTATTGGGTAAATGGTTGATATAAGTTTAGAAAGTTATTTTCTAATAAAATATCAACTCATGTTTCTTGTTGGTAGATTGTAGGTATATGAAAAATTTATCCTCCTATTGATACATCTGTATCTTTTAGTACTTTATTTAGATTTATTGTAGTATTATTTGCAATTCTTACTACTAATTCTTTTGGTGATTGTTTTCAAAGTTCTTCTAAAAATACATATTTACTAGTTACACACATACTTACACCTGTGTCAATATATGCATGTAAATAATAATTTTTTTATCCTTTAAATTTTAATCCTATTTTTATGTATGTACTATTTGAATTTGTTATACTTAATATTTAATCCATTATTCTGAATTATAATCAAAATCATAATTATAATCATAATCAGATGTTTCTGAATCTATTCTCTCTTTTTCTATTTCTTCTAATAGATAAATATTGCACGTATTATCTATATCAGATTCTTTTATTGGTTCTAGTTTCATTTTAAAGGCTTGTTCTATAATTTTTGCTTTTTGTGAAAATTCTTTTTTAAATTCTTTTTTATGTTGGAGTCTATTAGGACATTCATTTGCATAATGTCCTTCCTTATTACATATCCAACATATATATTTCTTTTTCCCTGATGGACAATAATTTTTCTTTTCAGGTGTATTATATTTTTTTCTCCTAAAATATCTTTTTTTATAAAGTTCTCTATTATATCTTCTTCTATATTTTTGGAAGTTTTGTTTTCTAAATTTATATCTTTTGAATTTTCTAAATTTCTTATGCTTCTTATATTTATTATAAGGTCTTATATTACAACCATATTTTTTTGGTGTTTTGAAATCTATTGAATAACAACAAATTCTATCATTTCCCTTTATTTGTTCAAATTATTTTCTTTCTTGACATTTTATTATTTTCCAACTCTTAAGACTTCTTATTTTTCTTCCTAAATTGTCAGGTATAGTTTGTGTATTTCTTTCATTCCAACCTTCTGCAATAGTTTTATGTAATATTTCAAGTAGTTTTTGAAAGAACATTTCCTTATAGGTTTCTTGTATAGATGGTGGTAATTTATGATAATACATTTCATATTCACATATAAAAGAATCTATGTAACACATATCACATATTTGTTAAGTGCCATTTGACTTCATTTATTTCATTTTTACTAGATTCTGTAATATTTCTTCCTTTATCTTCTCCTATAAATTCTTTGTATATTTCATTTACTACAGTATCTAAATAATCTCTTCATGTTGTAGCATTTTCTTGCATTCGTAAATGTTGTTGTTCAGTTAGATTTGAAAACCAAATTTTTACATTTTCTGTAATTTTATGAGCTACTAAAACTTTACAAATTGAAGGGTTTGTATTTGTCATTTTAGAAGTTTGTATAATTACACTCATTCTATTAGCCCATTCATTTAAGGCTTTTTTCCTATCTCTTATGCAGTCTAACTCTAGAATATCAGTTTTATAATTTTCATGTGGTTTAAATTCTGGTGGAATACTTCCTCTGGTACCCCAATAGTCCTTCTTCCATTTTAGGTAGTTGTCTTCTTCTATACGTTGGTTCAGGTATTTCTGATCTATATCTATCTTCCCTATGTGGGTCATATGTCTCTCCTCTTTCTGAAATTGATCTTTCTGGGTTTGTTCTAAGTATTAATATTGGTTCCATATGAATTCTTTGGGTTATATTTTCTTGTTCAGATTCACTTTCACTTATTATTGTCATATCATCTTCTTCTTTATTTGTACAAAGTTTTTCTTCATTATATTTTTCAAATTCTTCATTTGTTAATGTTAACAAACTAATTAATTTTTCTATATCTTTATTTTCAGGATTCATGAATTGTTCTTCTAAGTTTTTTCTGTATTATATTAAATCCATTAGATTGTTATTATTTGTTTAGATTATTCATCTTTTCTTTTATCATTTTTGGGTATTAAAGCATCAGATCTCTTAGGAGGTTCTTCTTTTAATCCTTTTAATGGATCAAATCTTAATCCACTTCCTTTTAGTATGTTATTAACATCTCTTTTTAATTCTATAATTTTTTTATACATGTCTAACTGTATTTCTTTTAATTCTTGTATATTTTCATATGTAGTGTCTATTTTTTCTGCTATAAAAATTAAAGCTTTCATTATAGATATTTGATTTTTACTTACACTTGTTAAACTACTATTTTCTTCTAATTGTATTTCTAATAGTTTATCTTTTACCATAATTATTTCATTGTGTAGACTAATTCTTTTACTTCTTCAATTTTCTCTTTTAATTCTTCTATTTCTCTATTTCTTTTACTGACTTCTGCCTGAGTATCTATAAATCTAATTCTTTGTATATTATCTCTTTTTAATGGTATCAGGAGTTTTTCTTTAATATCTAAATTCTATTTATTGGGTACTTCATATTTTGATAATATTTCTGGTTTCCTTATTACTTGTCCTATTTTCTTGAAAGTTTTATCTATTTCTATAAATTCATTTTGTCCATATATTGAACTATTGTTACTGTTTGTTAATGAATATCCTACTAGGTAATGAATTGAAAATAGGTGATTTTCATCTTTCATTAGATTTCCTCGTTCAAAATCATAAGCTAAGCTTAGAACTTCGTTTAAATTTTTATCATGGATATTGACAACAAATCTAAGATATGCTGTAAATTTTAATTTTTTATGTCCTTAAGTTTCCATTAATTATTCCTAACAAAGCATCTTTTCTGTTTGTTATTCTGTTATCTAATAATGCAAACTTAATTGGTGTATCTATTCCTTCTCTAAAATGTGCTTTTATTAAAATTTGTATTCCTCCTAAGTAGATATATTTAATTTTTCCTCTATCTTTTTCAAGAATTTTTGATAATTTTTTCATAATAGTTTCTTTGTCAATTAATGGTATATTAAATATTTTTTTTGCATCTGTTATAGTTACACTCATTTCTTTATACTAATGCCATAATATATTATATCTTTTCTTGAAAATAATTTTCTAATTTTAGAGAATGATTCTTCCTTAAATCCATCTTTTTCCTTAAGATTTAGTTTTGATTTTTGAATTTCTTCAAATTTCTTTTTACTGAATATCATTTCTCGTAAAAAAATTCAGAAATGTCTTGTGTATTCTACATCCATTATTTCTTGATTTTTTATTATTTCTGACATTTTTAAGTTATGTATGTTTTTATATTGTTTGTAAGCTTTTACAGATTTTTATTACTTTTGTAAGGTGTTACAAATTTTTCTATTTTGTAAGACATTATATATTTTCATTGTTATGTAAGAGTTATAAAAATTTGGAGTATGAGTTTAGTGAGAGGTGGTGGATGTTGATAGTAGTGCTCTAATTTAACTGGATGGGTTGGGCCTTTGCAGGTAACCAACCTATTTAAGTTAAATTGGGTTGGGTTTGGGCAAAGTAAGTTGTAAACGGTACGGGGGCATTATCAATTTTATTTTGAACAATTTGGAGCAAATTGCGTCGGTTTTGGGAGAAAGTACCTTTTTTTTCCTTCCCTTAATCACTTAATCAATTTTAACATTTAATAATTTGCACCCTTTGAAATTAAATGTACTCATAAGCGGAGCTTCTTGGGAGCTGGGCATGAATGCAGTTCCAATCAACTTTTTTACCAAAAAATATTTGCATATATATTTTTAATATTAAATAAATATTTTATTTGTAGTAATATATTATGTTTAATTTTTATATACATATTTTAGTATATATTAACAATATTTAACAAATATGTGGATAAAAATGAGATAAATTATAAATAAAGTGGTTAAATATATACTTATTAACATAAAAAAAAAATTGTAGTCATATATTATGTAAAAATCTTTCTTAAATGTGATAATCCAAAAAAAATTTAAACATTTAACTTTAAACTCAACATTAAGTTTGTATATTTCTCACACTTTATTTAAACCCAAATTTTAACTTTATCTAATATTATATTATTTGATATTTTATTTTAATAATCTTTTAAAATTTAATTAAATTTTTTTTATATAAAAATTTTATTTTATTTTTATTATTAGTTAGTCTTATAATATTTAACATATATTTTTAAATATAGTTTAAAATTTTAAATCATATTTTACTTTTTATATTTTTCATATGTTTCTTTTAGTTTTAATTTTAATAACTATAAATTTTGATGTGTTTGATTAAGTTTCCTATTTGCTTAGATTTTTTAGTTAATAATTTATTTTATACATGAATGATATTAATACTTATTAACTTATTATATTTTTATTTAATTTTTTTTAAGTTAATTATAATGTGTTAATTTTTTTTGAATACTAACTTTATGTCTCTATTATAATATGATATAAAAATTCAGTATTGGATTGAGTATAATTTATAGTAGCTTCTATTAATTTTTCATTTTATATTAAAAATTAACTTTCAACCCCCTAAAAAATATTTCTAGCTCCGCCCCTGAATATAATCCACAATTAATACACATAATAGCATTTTTCTTTGAAATTATTTACTATTAGATTATTTACAAATCATTTTAATGATTCTTAAATTGAATTGTATAAGGAAGAAAAAACAACCATGTATTGTAGCCTGCAACAATTGTAAATTTAAATATAATATCATATGATCCATTACATATTTTAAAGAATTTTTATATTTTACACAATTTTAATGTAGTTATGAATTAAAAAAAATTTAAAAATTTAAGAAAAGACAAGTTGAAACCTAATTTAATTTTTATTAACTAATATCTTTGCAAATAATTATAAAATTAATATTTTTAAGGGTGGAGAGACAAAATGATCCATTTGCTTAGGCAATATTAGTCATTTAGTCTTATAACTTATAAAATGTGTCTTTAAATCTATTTACTTATGAAGAATATGTTTTAAAATCTCTTTACTTGTAAAAAAGGTGTCATGTAAAGATAAAATTAATTTTTCATTAAATCTAACGGAATAGCTCTTGTGTCACATGCATGTTTATTATTTTTTGATAAATATATATCAAATTAAATAATTTTTAATTAAAAAATTACTTCAATTTTTAATATTTTTTTGGATTAAAATTAAATAAAATTTTATTTTCTAATTTGTGATTTTAGATATTAGACAATAAAAATTCTATTTAAATTTTATTGAATTCGATCAAACTTAATTAAATTGTTTGTTGTCTAAGTAGTGACTTTAGATATTAGAAAATGAAAATTTTATTTAAATTAGATTAAAAAATTTATTTATGTATTTTTAAAAAATTTTACAAAAAAATGAGTAATTTTTTACGTATATATCTATCAAAAAATATAAACATTTATGTGATACATATATTATTTCGTTAGATTTAATAAAAATTTGATGAAAAATTAACTTCATCCTTACTTGAACACCTTTTTTACAACTAGAATGACTTAAAAAAAAATTCATAAGCAATGAGAAGTAAAAATAACTTTTATAAGTTAGGGGACTAAATGACAATATCATAAAAGTAAAAAAGACCTTTATAATATATTTTTTCTATTTTTAATTACATATGGTTTATATTAACAGTATGCAAAAAATTCGATCTTCTGATTAATCCGATCTGATCGGTTAATTTTTGAATGGTTTTGATCCGACGATCGGATTAAAATTTTTACAATCTGTTAAGTTCTAATAGGATTGCGAATTTTACTATGTACCATCCAATCCTATTCATTCCAACCAAAAAAAAATTAAATATTTATATTTGTACATGTGACATATCCTCATTTGTTAGTTTTAATTTTATTATATGCCACATCATACATTAACAAAATTAAAAGCCCAAAAACATTTTTTTTATAAACAAAAATCTTAAAACATTTAATACTAAATAACAAAGAAACCCTAAACATTAAATTTCATTTCCTTCTCACGCCTCCTTCGATCTTACAAGTTACACCCTTATTGTTCATCGCCTACTTCCTACTCATCATCTTTCTTCCTGCTCATCACCACAAGCCCAAACGGGTCTTCTTCTTTTGCTGCTGCAAGGAAGGTCCACTTTCCTATACGATTTTTTATGTCTTTTTCTACTTCTCATTTTTAGGAGTTTAACTGGAGTTGTTAACCCTTTTTCATATTTCTGCTCAATAAAAATTCAAGCTTTAATTCATGAATTGTTAAAACCACTTTCTATAGAAACCACTTTCTATTGATTATTGTATACAAGAATTGCTCAACAGATCCAATAATAGGCATGAAAAAGAAACCACTTTCTATTTATTATTGTATACAAGAATTGTTAAAACCACTTTCTATATATAAAGAAACATGAATGTATAATAATACTAATTAAAAATCAAATTGTTTCATTTCTCTGTCTTTTTTCTCTGACCATTTTTTATAAATACAAAATGAGGTAGCAAAATAAAGTATAAGGTGCAAAGGTTGTACTTGGGTTAGAGATGGCAACAGGTCAGTTCGGGTTAGATTCGACCCGAATCGTTTTGACCCGCGGTTCAAATTAAATTAAATCATTTCAAACAAAATGGGTTCGGTTTGGTTCTGGTAATATTCACAGGTCAAAAAAACTAAACCGTTGACCCAAATGGTGTCACGAATCGAACGAATTTTTGCCCCGAACTGAACTGTTTTAAATAAAATGGATAATAATTCGATCCGTTTTCAAACCATTTAGCCCCGAATCGAACTGCTCACCGAACTGACGAACGAGTCGGATACCCGCAAGTACCCGAACTGTTGGGTCAAATTGCCATCCCTAATCTGGCTCACTAAAAGATATCGAAGATCAGAGATTGTAGATCGTCGGATTAAGAGGAAGAATGGAGAGATAAGTCAATGTCGATGATGTCAATAGGGGAGCAGCCATTCATCGTCGACGATGCAAAAAGATAGGAAAGAAAGGGGAAGAGATGAATCCATGATAGTCTGATAGGTAAATATATGGAAAAATAACTAAAGGAAATAATTGTAAACTCATTGACAAAAACGCTACCGTATAGCAATTTTCGTTAAATTTAAGAACAACCTTAGAAAAGCTTTACTCTAGGTAATTAATTCCATAACTGGAGTTAAAGTTGTAAACTTGGGCTCTTAACAAGACATAAATAGCCCAATAATAACTTCATTTAGCTGACTCATTGCAGCACAATGAAGATCTAAATGTATGTAGAAACTTATAGCGGGTTTGAATAGGAGTGTCAATTCGTGCGAGTTGCGTTAATACGAGCTGACCCAAACTAACACAGCCTAAATTAGTTCAACTCTAGCTCAATTTAAATTTAATTCGAGCTAGCAAATATGAGCCCGAACCCAAATCAAATACCAACGAGCTGGCCCAATCTAGCCCGAATTGTTAATTATATATATTTTTTAGTTAATATGACTTTTTTTTATTAAAAAATATGTTTAATAATTAAAACTCAAACAACATTATATAAAATAATAAAATATATATATATATATATATATATATAATAGAAGAAAAAAATAATTATTAAAGTAAAAAATCAATTATTAAATTAATTAGGCAATGAGTAAATGCATTAAACTCTACTCATGCAAAAGTTCGAAGTCGTCATACCCTCATGAAAACTCACATTTAGAATAAAGAGTCCTCAAGTTCAAATAAAATTTCTTCTAGCTATTAAACAAAATAAATAAAGATGAGTAGATTAAATAAATATACTTACTAAAAATTAAACAGTTAAAATAAATTAAAATGTTACACTAGAAAATAACTTTTTTATATACACAAGAATAAAACTTTGACTATTACATAATATATAAGTCTCAAGACAATGAACAAGATGAAAAGAGAATAACATAACACAAGTGTCGATTTAAAAATAGAAATTTCATAATACTAATTTAAATTAAATATAAATATTATTTTTTTATTTAACGAGTTAGGTAAATTTAAACGCTTAATGTATTAGCATTAAAGAATGTAGCATAATATTGTGACAAAATAAATAAATTATAACTATTTATTCATTATTAACTTATTTTTCAAAAGAAAAGGGAAGAAAAATAACTAATATATCATAAAAAATAAGTACTTAAATAAATGAAAGATTATTTTAATTTTAATATAGTCTTTTTTATTTTTTTTATTTAAAATTTAATTTTATTTTATTTTATTTCGGGCTAATAGGTTGGTCCTAACTTGTCCTAATTTTTTCGAGTTATTCAAATTGAGCCGAAACAAGCCCAAATTTAATTCGATTTGTATTCGATTTTATCAATTGAGCTATAGTACAAATTGTCACCCTAATATGATGTAGTAAACTGTCAAAATTGTATAAATTTACTTTTATAATTGTCACCATAAAAATATATAAATTTATTATTATATTCTTATAATTAATTATATATTAGTATTGCTAATAAAATTATTATTAATAAAAATTAATTATAATAATAATAATTTAATTATGATAATATTGTAACTCTAAATAAAAGAAATTAAAAAAAAAAAAACGATAAATGATAGTTAAAGTAAAAGTAAAAGTGTACCTCACTCTGTTAGTTATTTAATGGAATAATATAAGTTAATTTTGTCTTTTGAAATGGTCATCAAAGTCTATCAAAATTTTTAGGTCAATCATTCGGTAGCAAAATTGGGATTTTATTTTCTTACAAAAATAATAATGACAATAAATATTTACAGAATTATTTTTTGTTCTTAATTACATATAGTCCATCTTCTTACAATAAAAAGTCTTAGTAATATTTTTTACTATTTAATTTTATTTACTTTTTATTCTAAACTATAAATTATTCATTTTTAAAAGGAAAAAAATATGTTTTATTTACAATATTGACTAAAAAAAAAAATTGCCCATATAATTCACACCTTTTTCATGCCTTTATTGTGGTCGCGCATTTAAAATTATAATCTTTGTGTTGCTAATAATATAAGTTTGAATTAAATCAGTATTTATGTATTTTTGAATCATACTAATAGCCCATATGAATTAGAGGGAAGTTGTAAAAGAGTTAAATAGATAACCATATAATTATTCATAAATGTTTTTAAAAGAATAATTTATGGTTTAAAATTATAAAATAAACTCAAGAAAATGTAGGTTTATATCATATAACTTTCTATAAGAAAATATTTTGTCATAATTTTCTTACATAGATAAATTTGTTTTATTACTACTTTATATATATATTTCTTCTCCTTTTTTTCCTCATCTTTTCCTCTATTAAAAAGAATAAAAGTTTATTTAAATATGGAGTTATATAAAAAAAAAAAAATACTATTTTAATTGAATACTTCAGAGTTCAAGTCAGCAAAATTCAATAGTTCTGAATCTGACTAACGCACTCAGAATGGTTAATACTTACCAGGCAATTTTGATAAAAGCAAGAAAATAAACATTTTGTAAAGTTTTTTTTTTTCTCTGTAATTATTAAATTTTTAAGCTGGACAACAATATTTTTTTATATTAAACGTCAAAACATATTTATTATATTTGTGGACTTTATAATTACGAATGTTGGCCTATAATTTCATAAAGATGCCATAGGTTGAAAAGTAGGTAGAAAGCTTTTCATTTAATTGCATAATATAAATTTTTTTAAATTAATAAACTTTTAGACAATACATATATGTCCATTTTAAGTAGTATAAAAACTTATATTTTGGTTAAAAAATATATAATTTTTATAAAAAAATATATGTTATTTTTTCACGATATTAAAAATAAAATTAATTAAATATTTAAAATAAATTAAAAGATAATACTTTTTTTTTTGTGCTAGTTCAAATTCTATATATCTATATTTATAAATTATATCTGTACTCTTATGTAAAAGAGAGTTTCTTGAAGAGTATTTACTTGACAATAAATTTTATTTAATAATTTTTATTTTCATTTACATAACAAAATAAAGTGAGTTGGTCACAGGACAGAAGAAAGAGGTGAACTCAATCACTCAGCATCTCTCTTACACAAATGATGGACAAAGTAAGGCATGAATTTTAAGCAATAGATACGCTAGCATCTACACTTATCTAATTTACCTAGCTTAAATTAAATATTTATAATTCAAGAATTGAAAGTTGTTTCATCTTAAATACAGAATTTCAAATTTTAATATCTTGTTACAAATAGTTAAAAAATATATATATAAAAGAAGTTCATAATTTTGTATTTATTTGATAATTTTTGTTTGATAATTTATATTTTTTATTTCTTTGATATATTTTTTGGGTAATTTATATTTTTTAGTAGATAATTAATGTAAGTATATTTATTTAATACTTCTAGTTTTTTTTTTTTTTTGATAATTTTATATTTATTTTAAGATAAATAATATTGTTATTGTTTATACTTTTTATTTATATAATATGTTTTGTTTGAAAATTTATATTTTTTTAGAACTATTACTTTATATAGAAAATTTGTTTTATAATATTTATTTGACAATAATTTTTTTGAAAATTACAAAAGAGAGAATTTTTTTATTATTATATTAAAAAAAAACAAGACATTAAGCATTGGTCTAAAATAGAGTTGAGAGAGCTTAAATTTTGGAATAAGCCTTACTTTAATATCTTTTATATTTTTAGGTTTTTTTTTTTCCTTATTAATAAGTGTGGGAAAAAAAATATTTTTTTTTGTCTATTATCTGTTTTGTTTTTGTTTTTTTTACTTATATTTTCATTGATAATTACTTTTTATTTATTTGAATGTTTAAAATAATTTTTTTTCAAAAAATTTGTTGAAATTGATCATTGAATAAGTCCTATCAATTTATCACCACTTATTATAGTTTTCTTTTTTTCTTATTAATATTACATTATGACTCTATTTATTTAATATAACTTTTTATAATAATTTTTATTTATGAGTATATAATATAAAATGTTGTTATTCAAATATCAATGTTATTTCATATAAGTGTACTCGCTTTCAAACTCAAATAATTTTCATATAATAGATTCAAATATAAATATAAGTCTATTTTCTTAATTTTTAAATTAAACTTAAATAGTCCTGAACATGAGTTTTAAACTATTACGTTACATTAAAGAATTTTAGTAAACAATCACTACTTATACAATGTAGTATTAAATATATTATTTGTAGTTAGTCACAGTTCAACTTTTTATTTGTGTTTAAAATTTTAGTTTTAATAGAAGATTCATTTTCTGTAGATTATATTTTGTAAAAGCTTGAAAATTGTTTAAAAATATAATTTTTAAATAATTTTGTTATAGCTTGCGATTTGTAAGAAGTGGCACTAGACCTCATTATAAATTGTGTAATATTATTAAAAAATATATTTTTTATTTAAAATTAATAATTTTAATTTATAATTATTATTGAATACAATTACATACAACGCACGTGATTAAAATTAATTATTATATAAAAGTGGGGTTGCTCCAAAGGCATTTATTTGTGTTTAATTTTTTTATTTTATTTTATGAAATCAAATAAAGTAAATACTCTTGTAAGAGTGTTTTCAGGATTTTTATAAATTTTTATAGAGTTAAATTTAAAAAATTTTTATGAATTTTTAAGGCTCTCTGCTTTAGTAGATTTTAATAGAGTGTTTTGAATTGTAGTAAACAAATTTGTAAATTCATAAAAATTTTAAGAGTGGAGAAAAAAATTAGTAAAGATTTTTTTACTTATAGTTTTAACTAAAAAATCATTAAAAATTTATCAATTTTTAAAGTTTTTTAAAATCAACAACTTTTTGAATAACACTAAATTTTTACAAAATTATTATTGAATACATCTAAATAAACTTCTATAATATCATAATTAAATATCTCTAAATTTTTAAGGAGTATTTAAAAATCATAATTAAATATTCCAAAATTATAAAACTTAAAAAAATTCATTAAAATTTTTAATTAAACACACTCTTATTATATACAAACGGGAGTTGCTTCAAAGGTATTTATTTGTGTTTGACTTTTTTTAGGTATTTATTTGTGCTTGATTTTTTTTTTTTTTTTTTTTATGAAATCAAATAAAGTGAATAATGCTAGGAGGGAGTTTCGATTAAAATTTTTATAGAATTTTATAGAGTTATATATTTAAAAAGATTTTTATGAACTTTTAAGATTCTTGTAGATTTTAATAGAATGTTTTAAATTGTAGTGAAAATCTTTATAAATCCATAAAAATCTTAAGAGTGGGGAGAAGAATGAGTAAAAAAAATTTTACTTGTAATTTTAACTAAAAAAGTCATTCTAAATTCATCAGTTTTTAAAGTCTTTTAAAATTAACAACTTTTTGAATAACACTAGATTTTTAAAGATTTTTACAAAATTATTATTGAATACATCTAGATTTTTATAGATTCTTATAAATTTCTATAAAATTATAATTGAATACCCTAAATTTTTAAGGAGTATTTAAAAACCATAATTAAATACTCATAGATTTTAAAATTCCAAAAAAATCATTAAATTGTTTAATTGAATACACCTTTATATATATATATATATATATATATATATATATATATATATATATATATATGAAAATTGTTCTCAAAAGTATTTATTTGTGTTTGATTTTTTCTTTTTAATACTATTATATAAAAATGAGAGTTGCTCTCAGAGGTATTTATTTTGTTTATTTTTTTTTTTATGAAATCAAATAAAGAAAGATAGGAATATAAGAACGAAGAAAAGTAATAATAAAACAAAAAAGAAAAAAAATGAATGTAAATTCACCAGATTTATGATATTATTGAACAAAGTAAGGTGAAAATACATTTAAAAAACAGAAAAAGAAAAATTGAAGAGACATGTTTATAATAAAATAAGGACAAGGATAATAATATTTATATAATTATTTTTGCTATTATTAAAATAAAATTGTTTGTTACATTTATTATTATTGAAATAAAGTTGCTTTAAGTGAAATGTTGTTGTGAAAATAATAATTTGACTTGTATCAATATTACCACCTAAAATAAAGAGTAATTTTATATTTATCAAGTTAATTTACGTATCAACATTTGATTGAATGTTAATTGTGAAAATGAGATGTTTAAGTAATTCTCAAATAACTTACTAACAAAAATTAATTATATTAAAACATGTAGATTGATGCATACATCAAAAATGTGATAAAAAAATATTTTTATAAAAATAAAAATAAAAATATCAAAGATAATTATTTACTTTACATATGTCAATAAAATTTTTTTTTTTCTTGATTATGAGTTTGAATAATTCTACTATTTATTAATTATTTTTCTTTGTTTATGACCTTATAAGTATCATTTAATTTTAATATTAATAAGGCTTATCTTATAACTAAGATGGGAAGAACTTTGGTTTCTTTTACAATCTTACATCTAAGCACAAAAAATATTTTACTTAGCTATAGTATATTTTATATCGATTAGAGCTTATATCATGTTTTGTTAATTTATTTTTATCTAAATTAAAGTAACCATTTTGATTAACTCCTAACTATAGTGTAAATTTATTGTTTTCTATATTAGTCATGAATAATTGACTTCATACATTTTGTGCTTGGTTTAATCAAGTTTATTTATTCAATAGAATAATAAGTGACGAAAGCAACAAGAACAAACAACATATACAAAGATGAAATTTATTGTATTTACAAATGTAATTTTTGCTTCTTTTTTTTTTTTTTCTTTAAATGAGAGACCTAACTTTTTTAGTTGAATAATTAATTACATATAAAATACTAATATTTATATATATATTTATCACAATACATTACTAGGCACGTGCAGCACAAATTTATTTTCACCTATATAATTGTGTGTTGGTATAAAATTAATTTTCATAAAAAAAAATTACTCTTTTTTTTTTTTTTGATAGATTCTCTACTTGATGTTAATAAAATAGAAAGACAGCCCAAAAATGACAAGCGGCCGTACAAAGTGGCATTTTCCAAAGTTTTCACTCTATTCAAGCATACAAACTCTATTATTGTTCAGATGATATTCACGCTGATATATATAGTATAGTATCCACTAATAATATGTATTGCATATTTTTGTGTTGAAAATCTTTTTTTATTTATTTAATTATTTAAGATAATCGTAAAATAATTTTATATAATACTAATAGGACACCAAGGCACATAAATTATTGAGCTTTTAATTATTAATTAAATTTTATTATAATATAAAATATATTGTAATATGTAAATGATATAATGGTGCTATAAAGTATTTTTCAACTTATATGACTCAATGTTAAATTAATACTTAATTACTAAAATTTGTGATATTTAATATTAGATAAATGATTAAGACCGTATAAATTTGTACATATTTTTGTACTTATATCATTTATATTCTAACATGTAGTATAATTATTTTGAAAAATAAAAAAGTGATTTATTTTTTTAAAAATTTTATTACATAATATAAATATTTCAGTATAAAAATGAGTGATACGCCTAATACTATTCATTTATTATTGTTACCAAAAAAAAAATATTCATTTACTATAACAATAAAGAATGCCATCTTCAAAATGATATTTTATTTGTTTATTGGGAGGTTTCCAAAAGATGTAATTATATTCAACATGAGTCCAAATGGCCAACCGTGTGGCCTTGATCAGCTCAAAAGGACTCGCATCTATCCACGCATGCTGCAATTTCCGTGGACTATAGTGGGCTTAGCTACAACCCAAAAATCCCACCCCAGCAGCCCACCACTAACAATATCTTTGACCGTTTACTCTTGTTTCCGGTTATTGTTTATTTAATTTTACTATTTTTTTCCCCCTTTCTTTTTGAATCAGATACTATTTTAGTTTTGAGATCCTATAAAAACACTTTAATAAAAAAAAATCTTTAAAATTTAACAAGAAATAGTTTATTTAACAATAATAAAGCACTCTTTGAGAATCTCTTGTGGTTTAGGTATTAAAACCCTCAATTTCTCCACCAGGAACTTAAGTTTGAGTCTCACCCATATATATGAGTGTATTTTTTCTTATTAATAAAAAAAAAAGGAATTTTAGTGTCCCTTTAAAAAATAATAATAATAAAGCACTCTCACATATATTTATTTTGTAAAATCTAAATCAATTCTTAAATTCACACTTAGATTATTTTGTTCTTTAAAAAAATTAAAATATAAAACACACTTTCTTTTTCGAAACAAATACATACTTACTCAACCACACACAACAATATCAGGATATAAAACACACTTTTTTTTTTTTTTTTGAACAAAAAGAGACTCATGGGGAGACAGGGTAATGTCCGCTATTTTTCATTCGCCCGGATCAACGCTTATATTGAGAGTATCGATAGGAGCTGGCACCTCAGGATCACGTCATAAGAGGTCTTTTTACACAATTACGGCTTTTTTATCCCTCGAACGGACGACCTGGTGCCTGTAGCCCAGTAGCGTTATAAAACACACTTTCTTGGTTAGCACAAAACCAGTTCTGGGAGGGATCAAGAATCAATCAGAGCAATTTAAAAAAGGTTGTGGTTATTATGGGTTCTGAATCGGTAGTTTTTCAGATATTTTAGCCGTTACTTATGCTTATAAGCGTTTTGAAATCGTATGTTTATATACTTAGCAGTATGGGCTCTCATAGTTGGGTTTCGGCGTTGGTCTTGACACATGAGTTCTTTGCCTGCAAACCTTAGCCTGATATCTTTCCAATGAGTCAATGATTTTCTTGGGAAACTTAAATAGGCTTTGAAAAATTATACATTTTCCTAAACAAATGTTAATGTGTTTTTAGTTCATGCTAATAAACAATTAAAATTAAAAGTTTAGAAAGTTAAATATTACAAAAAGGTTGGCACATTTTTTTCTTTTATTACTCTTCTTATATGGAATGTTATTAGTTTTATTACATGTTATTGACCTAAATTATTATAATTTCTCTGATAAATTAAGTTTCTAATTCAAAATAAAAGTATTTCACAACATTAGTTAATACTAATACATTTTCCAAAATTAAATAAAGTAACATACTTAAAAATACTACTTTAATAATATTAAATAATGTTCAGTTGATTATAATTTAACATTAAGTGAATTTAATTGATTAGTTGTTTAACTTAAATAGTATCTAATTAGACGATATTTAATATAAAAATTTTATATTTTAGCTATTTTTTTTAATAAAAATGTATGAATTGATTATAACGAATATTATTTTGATAGTTAAAAGTTTTAAAGGTCATTAAATTTATGTTTCCTACATTTTTTTTCATATACTCATTTTATTTTATTTAATTTTGAAATTAAATATCTTTTGTTAGATGGAAATTAATTTTTTTAAAATAATCAATACATTGTTTGAAAGTTCAGTAACTAGTGTCAAAAAAAGAAGTCAACGAAGATAGAGTGGAGTTTATAAAGAAGCGTCTTAGCATTTATCATTATTAATCTAGTTTTATCATAAATGTGCAGCCATGTTAGAACAAAAGATAATTGCGATTGTGATTAGAAAATTCACAAGGTAAGTTAATTTACAATGTATTTTTTAAGAAAATATTTATACACTCATGTAATTAGTTACGATGAACCAATTAAACCTTATCTTCCTTCTATGCATAAATATTTAAATATTTTATTTTTCATCTTTTTTAATATAAAAAAATATAAATTTATTTTATTCTAATACTAAAAAACATATTTTTATTTACCTAATAAAAAAAATTTGTAAATTTTTAAAAATAAAACTCCACATATAAAATAAATTATTCCATACAATTAAACTTTTTTTTTTTAAGTTTCTCCACCAATGTAATCAAAAGTCAAAACTACTTAATAATATAAAAGAATTTTGATCATCTACTTATTTTTTCTCTACTTATTTATACTTGCTTTTAAATCTCAACCAATCCAAGTTTACTTCCACTGTATAGAGTAAATTTGAAGATATTAATAAAAAATAATATTTAACACTTAAATTAAAGATATATGATTAAATTTGACAAATATAAACAACAAGTAGATGATCCTAATCCATATCAAAAGCTTTTAAAGTATTACTTTATCTAATAAGATAGAATATTAAACAAAATTTATATTTAAATTTACATTTACATTTACACTAATTATAATATGTTATTGGACTTAATCTTCTTAAAAAATGAAAAAATTTATTATTTTCAAAATTATTTTATCACATAATAATATGAATTATGTTCTTAACATTACTCTATATCATAATTTGATAAATGTTTCACAATATATTGACTAAAATACGTAAGGTTGTTATTCAAATGGTTTGATCAAATTCAAGATGACGATCTAATTTATTTAAACTCAACGCGAATTCAACTTTATAGTATATGCATCATGATTGATTACAATTTGATTCAATCTCAATTTAAAGTCATCATATTTGAGTTTGAAAATTATAGTGCAACTTTGTTTCTTTTCTTTTTTTTAGATGTTGATTATAGCACAATTTTTGTTAATAATAATTTGTTTATATGTAAAATTGCATGAAAATCAATCAATATATTTCCAATTTAGACCTGACCTACTTAATAAATGAATTGAGAATAGAGGCATTAAAGAGGCCGAGCCGACCTCAGCCAGTCAAATTAGCGTGCCGTATTGGCTCGTAGCCCGTTAGCTAACATGCTGTGTCGATCATTGGCCTGTATACAGGCCATGCTGTGCCTCCATTATTGGCTCGTGGGTTTTGACGTGCCGTACAGTGCCCAGCCTATTGGGTTATGTTTAACTGACCGACACGTCCCGTGACCCATTTATTTTATTTTTATTATATATTTATTTAATTATTTAGTTAAAAATTATTAATAATGTTTTAAAAAATTAAAAGTGAGAGTTGTACTCTCAACTTTTCATTTGATATATTGTTAGCAATCTATTAAGTTGTATCTAATCTTTATTAATTGTAAAAAAAATTATTTATTTATTAATATTTTTTTAAAATTAACTTTTAAAATAATAAAACTTCGCGTGCTGGTTTAGTGGTCAATGGGTTAAGTATTTAACTAGTCGTGCCGTACTAGCCCGTTTGACACCTCTAATCGAGAATATCCCAACCTAATTCAAAGGCATTTAAATCATGAAATTACCTAAGATTTAGTCACAATTGTTAGCTATATATATAAAATTATTGTTTTTTTTCTTTAAAAGAATTCAGCACTAAAGTGAAGGATTAATATAAAAAAAAAAAAAAACACCATTGAGGTGTAACATTCATAAGGTTTAAAAAATATTTATAAAATAAAATTTAGTACTCAAATTTTGACATAAATTATATATAGATTCTTAAATTTTAAAATCATATATTTTTCCAAAGATTTGACTAATGAATATAAAAGGTAATATTTTTCAAATTCTATTGAGTTTTGTGATATTAAAGCAAACATGGATTGTGTTCTTGATATTATCCCTATATCAACACAAAGAATCATGTGATATTTTGAAAAACTCGTGGGTGACATTGAAATTTAACCCTTTATATAAGGGACCAAATGACCAATTGACTACTCACGATGCGTGATTTTGAAATGGTTGTCAACTGTCCAAATATGGGTTGTGTGCGTTATAGCTGGATGTGAAAATTAATGCTTTCTCATGTCGCTTTGGCATTGCAAACTTGCAATCAAGCTTTACAGTCTCAGCATATTCAAAATAAATAATAAACACAAAAAAGAGAGGCTAAATTCAATGGTTTAAATTACACTTGACGACAAAACGCGAACAGCAATACAGTTTCATATATGTATATATTATTACCTAAGTTCATAAATAATTTAATTATTTTTATTTTTATTTTTTTTAATAAAAAAAATATATATTTATTTTCTTCTAACACTAAAAAACATTTATTTATTACATTATAAAAAAAATAAATATATATATATTTTTTAAAAAAAATTAAAAATAAAATTTTATATATAAAAAAAATTATATCATATCATTAAACTATATTATTATCTCAATCTATAAAATCATATGAGAAATGCCCACGTACTGTTATTCTTCAGAAAAATGGGAAATAAAAACATCCATAAAATTGGTCAAACACAGTTGTTGTCAGCAAGTATACGAGGTTGAGCTTGGCCAAAAGAAAACCCAAACAAACCCGGCTACAAATACCACAACAAATGAGCACCACAATACAGGAGGATTAAATTTTGAAGTAACTTAAATTAAATTTTAGGGATAATAATTTGGAAGATATCATGTAATCCACGTGTCAAAACCCCAGATCATAAAAAAAATAAAAAGTAGAGTAGAGAGAGATGTTTGAGCCTGACAAATTAATGAGACGATGAGATACAAGACAAAGAAATTAAATGGAGGGGGTCCCTTAAAAGAACCAAAATGAGTGAATAGTGAACTCTGGGAGACTGATCAACACAAAAAGCAAGCAGTCTCATATGGGTTGCCTGTAGGCCATGGCAATTTGGTAATATTTAGAATTTGCATAAAACATAGAAATGGACATGCAAAATTCAGATCCAAGGATGGAGTTGAGCCACTACAACCCCCTGCTCTCAGTCTATTCACTGCAGACCTACAACCCCTACAAATCAAGGTCAAAGCCTCTATTCTATCATCATTTTTGCCACGTCACTATTTTCTCCAACGTGGCAACAACTTTATAACCTGTCAGCAAATTCACGTGCTAATCCTTCTCTCCCCATTTTCTTTACTCGCAAAGATAGTAACCATCAATTTGGACTTGTCACTCCTGAAATTAAGCTTTTGCTTTTTAAAGGGATTTGCCTTGCTAGTGTATGTAAATTATAGAATTAAATTGAATGTCAAAGAGTCAAATTACTTTAACGCCATCTAGCTAAAATTGCCAAGGATCTATTTATTTTTTATTTCACTTCATCGTAAAAACACCTTAAAAGAATGTCAGTTTCGAACATAAAATACAAAAAAAAGTGCTTTTATTTTAGTGTTGAAAAATACTTTCTCTTTAAATGTTGAGAAATTGGCTTCAAATATATATATATATATATAATAGTATTAGATGGACAAAAATACAAAAGTACTCTTCTATAACTTATTATTTAAAATTAATTATTATAACACTCTTTCCCAAGCTAAAATATATATGTTTTTCATATTGAGGACACCAAGTTGTTATGTAAATTTGATGTATGAGTGAACAGTTCACTTTTTATGAAAATTTTTAACAAAGTAACAATTAACTTTAATACATTTGGTTCTCATTGAAGTTTTAGCCATGTAGGCAGTAACTTGATTATCACAAAACATCACAAATGGTTCTTGAATTTAACATGTAACTCTTTAAGAAGGTTTTTAATTTATGTAAGTTCACACCCAATCAATATCAGAGTATTCAACAACATTAATGTGAGTTCCTACAACAGGCTCAATCTCAAGATCCTACAATAAGTATACCAATGATATTGTCGTGGATTCTACATGGATTGACTCAAGGTATTCACTACAAAAATGATGCCAGGCCATATAACAATGAAATAGATAAGTTTGCCAATTAAACTCCTGTGTTTTCTCACATTTTCAAATAGAGGACTTGATGAATCATTCAATAGAATATTTTGATCCATAAAGAGCCAACAAGTTTACATAATAGCATCCTAGTATTCATTAATATGTATTGTATATATTTTAGTTGGAATAATACTATTTCTTACTTTAAGCTACTTCAATATCAAAAAGGTATCTTAGTTAATTAAGTCTTTTGTCTGATAAATTTTCTTCAAGGACACTTTTACTTCTTTAATACCAACTATATCACTTCCTGTAACAATAATGTCATCTACATAAACAACTAACACAACTATCCCATTTATGGTACAAAAAACAAATACTGAATAAATAGAGTGACATTATCTAAATCCAAAGTTTTGTAAGACACCACTTAGTTTTTCATACCGTGTCTTTAGAGAGATTACTTTAAGCTATAAGTGGCTTTCTTAAGTATTTGTCAATAATGATAATATCTTTAAAAATTTTGTAAAATTTAAGTATTGATATTTTAAATCTTGGTTACCACATTGATTCAATCTTGAGATGTTGTTGCTTCAATGAAAGATGAATGCTCCTCTCCATTACTCCATTTTGAGATGGTGTATAAAGACATGATATCCTTCTAGCATAGCCACCATGGAACAAATAACCCTCAAGAGCCTTAAACTCTTCTCCACCATCACTTTGCAATGCCTTGATAGACATATGATACTTTCTCTCCACCAATGCATCAAAATGATTAAACAAGTGAGACACTTGACTCTTTTAAGCCATGACATACAATAATAAAAATCTGGAAAAGTCTTCTACAAAATTTAGACAGTACCGTTCACCACCAATTACTAAGACAGGACCCTACACATCTATATTCACAATGTCAAAAGGATGCACAAACCTCTAATGAATGTGTCATAGGCATTCGATGTAACTTGCTTATTTGACGTACTTTACAAACTTATGGTAAAGAACTAGGCTTATTACGTAATTTCAGAGACGTCAAAACATGCTTAACAACACCATTACTAGGGTGCCCACGCCTATCATGCTACAAACCACCATTTACAACTTCTTTATGATGACACTACACATTAGTCAAAGAGAAACTATCTTGACCAGAAACAAAAGAAAAATGAGAGTGTATCTTACTAGAGATTACTTCTGCAGCATGGTTAGGCAGCTTGTATAGCCCTTGATCAATGCTTCCAACCATCAACACTTTTCCTCCAATTAACTCCGTAATATAGAAAGAGTTTGAAAAGAATTCTACAACATAAATCTTGACTTCCAGCTCTCAAGACACAGTACTCTCATTCCCCAACATAAAAGCCATAGACCCGGTTATACTCAAATCAATAAATATATGTTATATATACTTCTAAAAATTATAACTTTTAAATTTTTTATCCATAAATATCATATAATTATTAATTTAAATGCTATTGTAAGTATAAATTTGTATATATTTAGTAGTCCTCTTTTTCTATAATAATTGACTATCGTTTGATGATTTGTTAATTTTTATGTCTTAAAGTATCATTAGGCTTAATTTAAATAAAAAATTTTGTTTACATTTTAAAAATATATTTTTTAATGTTAATTATAAATAAATTAAGATCGAGAGTACATAAATCTTTCTTAATTTTTTTTTTAAAATATATATTAGCCCACTTTAAAAAAAAAAATTTTGAATTTTTTTGAGTCCGTTCCTGTTTGCCACTGTAATTAAAATTATGTTTCCATTTTACAAATCAAAGGTCAAACTGAGTTGGTTTTTAAACAGGAGGGAGGGAGGGAATGCCCAGCAAAGCTGACAGAGACTTTTGTTGGTTTTTAAACCGATTATAGGGATATTTAAAAAGCAAAATTTTCAGTTCCACTACTACATTCCCCACCAGTACAGGCAACTTTTTAGAATTATATATTGCTTGAAACCACAGTAGATCAACTTAAAAAAGAAATTCGACCATAGTGTTACAGTATTTAATAATAATTTCACAAAGCATTTGACTGTTTTCAACAGTAAATTGTCACTGCAAAGGGAATCCAGTGGAGAATAAAAGGAAAGAAATCAGAATATAAAAGCTATATATAAAAATTCATTCATCTATAGAAAGGATTGCATATATAAGTTAAAAACTAAATTTGGTCAAAGCATATATATATGTAAAATTGATATCATAATTTCACTGATTATTGGCATTGATATTCACGACATTCCTAACACAACAATAATGGCAAATAGAAATTATGCGCTCAAGTAAAATGAAAAAGGTAAGACAATTGTTTTTCAAGTAAATGACTCGTGTTAGGTTGCACAACCAAAATGTATTTGAAAAGGTATATATATATATATATTGAATAAAAATAATATAAAATTATTTTTTATGGTATTTTTACTATTATTATTATTTGTTAGAGCTAAGATTGTCAAAAAAATCTGTCATTAATTAGCGTGTCATGCTAATTCATAGCTTATTTAATTAGCAGGTTGTATCGTGCCGTATATTTATTTTTGACACATGGGTTTTGTCATACTGTGTCGTGTTTGGCCTTTGAGCTATGCTTGATGTGCTAGCACAACCCGTTATTCATCTAATCAAATTATTTTAATTTATATATTTATATATGATATATTATTTATTTGTTAAATATGTAATTTAAAAAACAATGGAGTTGGGAGTCAAACTCCTTCACTCCTTTGGTGTAATCCAGGGGACATTACCAATAGGCTATGCTTAGAATGTTGTTGTAGTCATCATATTTGTGTATATATAATTTAATTGTTGTGTATTGGTTCACCCTGCCTAGCTCGTTATTGGTCATGGGCTATAAGCCGTGCCTTGCTACATTTTTTATTCACGTGCCGTATCGTGCCATCTCAATGGGCCAACGGATACAACCTGTTTGACATTAGAGCTGTGTGAATTTTAATAAAAGTGAAAGAGTTTCTCTCTAAAAGAGCTGGTGTCTTTTGCAAAATAATATTTATGTTAACGAAAAATAATTTTTTTTACTTGATAAAGGGAGACCCAATTCTTTTGTTTTTAGTTAGATGACCTGATCCTTGGCTTATTTTTCCTCCCCGTGATTTCCTCAACTCTATATGTTTATCTTAACGTTACTCTTCATTGTTATTCAATAAATAGAGGCAGAGATTATACAGTTTCTAAAACAATTAATAAAAGCTCTTTATTTTAAAGTATAAAAAAAATGTACACATTATTAAACAATAATATTAATATATTATTTAAGAGTATCATGAGATTTTCATGTTAACCTTTTCAAAATTAATGTCTTATATTATTTATAAAATTTATTATTTCACTTCAATCTTCTTGGAAATAATAATATTTAGTTTTTACTTTAGGGTTGCTCGTTGTTGTTTGTATGCCAGTCTTTTTTAGTGCATAGAAGGTCTGAGATGGAGGTGATTTTGGATTATTTTACCTCAAAACAATAAGACTTTTGAATTGTTTGCACGATTTTAAAGAGAGTCAATAAATATCATAAAGATAGTAACTTAGTTGTAAATAAATCGAATATTTTTTTTGAGTTAATGTTTAAAATTGAAAAATAGCATTTATAAAATTATAAATTAAATAAAATTAAACCATAAAATTTGAACATGATTTCTCATTTATTTCTTTTTTATATTGTATAGTGGTCGCAAGGTATTTTTATTTTTGAAAATGGAGCTGTAATTGTTTCTTAAATTAAACAAGTAGTGCTATTTATTTCATATGCTTAAAACTGATGCCTAATTAAGTAAATACTCGAATATTAATTTTAGTATGATTTTTCCATTTTCTTATTCCTTCCATTCTTTCTAAATTTATTCATTACAAGTTTACCCCCCACCAAATCACCTTATTCTAAAATATTATTGTTTTTTTTTACTTAACATATATTAAAATAATAATTTATGTACTTTATTAGCACCTTTCATAAAATTAAGAAGATTAAAATATTATTTTTGTTTACTTAATATATATTAAAATAATAATTTATGTATTTTATTAACATCTTTAATAAAATTAAGATGATTAAATAACACTTATATTAAATAGATAAATGTTATAGTTAAATAAATTTATATTTAAATTAGTTATATTATGATATGTGATAAAATTTATTTAAAAAATTGAATAATTTTTTATTTTTTAAAATAATTATATCACGTATTATAAAATAATTAATATAAATATAAATATATTTTTTTACAGGCAAATAACCTAAATAGGCTTTTATAGGAGACTTGAATGATACTTATAAATTAGACTATATGTTGGTAGATACTAGATAGGGTGACTCCTGATTTTATCTGGTGATTATAATTATTACTCTTTGATATTGTGGAGTGTGGACGTACGTATAACTAAAAAGATTCATAATATTTTGGTCTAATATTCTTACGCAAATATATTTGAAAATTTTGTATGGATTGAGAAAACAATCTTAATGAAAAAGATATTAATTTTAGTTGTTGAGTTTTACAATAAAGGTATTAACATTGTTTTAATTTTTATAATGCAAAAAAATTCTTTCTCTTTTGAAAAAAAGAAGGAAGAAAACTAAAAACAAAGCAAGTGAAATAAATAAAATAAATTTAAAATTTGAATCCCAACATCTTGTTGATTGTAAATTATATATAGAAATACTAAATTTCTAAGATAAATGCTATAATTTTTTTTTTTTAAAAATGTAATATATTTATTTAAGAAAATAGCACCACGTCTTCACAATATAGTCGTTAACAGTCATTATAAATTGAGTAAATACGTCATTCTACCATCAAATTTTGGAAGTTGTTTTATAAATGCTATTGAACTCTAAAGTTTTACAAAAGTACAATTAAATTAATGACATGTTGTAATTATACCATAAATGTCAACTAATGGGGTGGACATATATATATATATATATATATATACAACATTTTATTAATTTATTGATTAATTGTAATATTTTAAAAAATTTAATACATAAATTAACAAAAAAGAAAACAAAATGATTATAATATCCTACCTTTATTAAATCATTAAACTACATATTAAAATAAATTTTAGGTTTATTTATAAAATTCAAGACCACGTTAGTTACACGGCCAAATAAATGCTTGGCCTTAAATATTTATAAAATATTATTTTATATCAAACACATTTTTAAAACAAGAAAGACTAATAGTTAGGCAAGAAAACATGAGGCATATACTTAACATTTCAGCTCTATTTATCTAATAAATGTATAAATAAAATGTATCAGAAACATTTTTACTCTCTAAAACATTCTCTATTATTTTGTACAAAACTGCCAAGAATTCAGTTATCGACAGAAAATTTTGGATAAAAAACTAAATACAAAAAAAATTTATCAATGATTTCAAATTTGTATACAACACAATCGAGTGGTTCAAAAATTTGACATATTCACAAGAAAAAATTCATATCTTACAAATTTGACATGATTCCAAATCTCAAGTATATATTTACAGATTAAAAAAATAAATTTTAAAGAGTAACATTAGAAAGGCGTAAACATATTAACATTCACTTTCTTTTTTTTTTTTCCAGCAAAAATATAATTTAACGTAAATGGTGGATTCAGTTCCTTACCTTACATCGTTAAATTTTATTTTTATTTTTATTAAAAAACTCGTATTTTAATTTAAAAAAATAAAAATATTTTAACAAAAAATTATTAAAATAATTTAATTTATTCTTCTTAATTTTTTTAATAAAATAAATATATTAAATGACATTACTTTTAGTCTAAAAATTAAATTATATAACTATTTAAACTAAAAAAGAAAAATTGTGACAAATCGCCCTTAAAAAGAAAATAATTAATGACAAATAATTCAGGTTAGGTTCGTAATCTTGCCAGATCAATAGCTGCCACTTCCTACGTAATTAAATCGATAAATTTTAATCATTAATTTTTTTAAAATATAAAATAATATTAAAAAATATAAACAATTTTAACTACCAAAATTTATAAAAAACATATAACATATTATATAAAAAATATTCTCCGAAAGCCATGCTTGTGGCTGTCAAGAAATAGGAGACCAAGACAAATCAAATATAGAGAGTCTTAGTCCAAAAGGATGACACTGTGTCCAGACTGATCCAGGCAAAGAAGAAAATCAATAAGGTTATGCGAAAGCGACAGCCAACGTATTGACAATAAGTAAAACGATACAACTCGTTTACTTGGTTGGCAATCACCTACCCTCCATGAACAATCCCATCGTGTACGTATAACCTACAGTTAACTGTCTTTATACGTTGGTCTCTCGTATCATTTTTTAGTTTTCAAATCCCCAACTTATTGTAAGAGAAATAATTAACGAATAACAGCCAACATACTTCTACTTTTGGAATTTTAATACAATAAAAATACTAAATAAATACAAAAACACATAAATCACATTCAGAAATTAATCTTCATTGGCACAAAGATAATATCATTAATTGGGACATAGTAGAGGTTTAAAAAGAAAAAAAAAACCACCAAAAGCAAGTTTTACAATTAGCCTTTTTTTCCTGCTAGAATAATTAACGAAGAAATTTAGCACAACCCACGTAAAATATGTGCAAAAGCCGGCCAGGGCTCGGAGTACACTTACAAGTACTGGTTGAGTAGTTGAAGCAAAACCCATAATAATGAGATTTGATGGGGAAGGCAATACGTGGTGGGTTAATTCGGTGCAGAGTCAGATACTACCAACTATAGCTGTGACTCTAGCTTCAGTTTAGCTACCGTGATGATGATCGTCATTCTCACTCATCATGACTCTCAACGCCGCCGTTTAGACTACTACTACTACAGTAACCGGCACTGTTATCACCCATCATGGCCAGTAACTCTTCAGATCTGTGGTGACAGGCATAATGGTCAATGGTATCCTCAGCTTCCAACGTGTCATTATCGCAGGCTTCATTTGGGCTATTACTACTGTTGAGAAGTACTTGAAGACCATGAGGACTCACTTGCTTATTTGGGCCAACAATAGGTAGTGGCTCCGTCAGTTGCCTCCCGTCTCGAGGTGGCGTAAACACCACTGGTAGATAGTGGTCCATCTCGCATGGGAACTTTGAGTTCCGGAAATGCTCTTTCAACCCCTCCAATCCCTTCATTTATTATCCACTTATTTAATTATTTTGGGCTAAAAACAAAGGTTTTGTTTTTCAGAAAATAATTAAATTAAAAACATTTATAACTACAAAATACAACTCCAATCAATCATTTTTTTTATTGAATTATCAATATTTAAACTCATTTAATAATTTTGTTATTTTTGTTGTTTAAAATTTTACAAAAAAATATTATTTTATGTAATTTTTTAAATTATTTTGGTTTGAAAAAAAAGGAAAAGAAAAAACACCTGAACTCTAGCATAAGTTACTTCACAGATTTTTCTGGAGTTGAAGACTTCCCAGTGTTGCTGATGAAAAGCCTTGTAGAGTCTCCATGTTGCCTCAGGAGTAGTCATATTCACAAACCCATATCCCACATTGCATTTGTTGCTGTTAGTTTTTAGATCAAAAGGAAAATAAATGATGGAGAAACCCATTAGCATTAGCATATATATAGATAATATCAAATTTCCTTTTTAACTATAAAATATAATTAAAAACGTGATTGACGGTAATGCAAGTCAATAACTAAAAAAATGTAAGTTGGAGAGTTAAGTGAATCACTTGAAATCAATTGGAAGATAAACGAAATCGTAAGAAGACAAAGGCTGGTCATCGCCGCGATTGGCAATCTGCTCGTTGCAGTGAATACAGTGGTTGTCCAGCATATTCAACAGCAGCTTCTGACTGAAAATATTATTATTAACCATAAGAGAAACTACAAAATAACCCAACAATAAACTCAAAAAAAAAAAACTAACATAGGCAGAAGATCAACAACCTGTACTTGTTGGGTATGTTTTTGATCATGACAGTGGTTCGAGAATCTCTGCAATTGGATTCCAACAAAGCATCTTCGTTTATTTGGAAACGAGAATCAATCTTCTTTGCTTGTCTGCCCTTTCTCGGCCTATTTCTAGGTTGCTGTTCTTCTTGCTGTTGCTTTGAATTTACAATGGACAGTTGATTGTTGTTGTCTTGGTGTTTTCTAGACAGCGTTTTCGAAGCTGGCCCATGTGATTGTAAACCCCTCTCTTCACTTGAAACATTACAACTGTCTTCCCCTATACTTAAAGAAGTCATTCTCTTCTCAACTGATTTAATTGATCTCCCTTTATTATTCCCAATTCCATTGTAATTACTACTCTTGCCATAGTTATTCACTTTCCTAGGCGAGAAATGGGTGCTTTGTTGATATGAATGTGAAGGTGAACGACTTGAAAATCTTCTTTGCAATAAAGGCGGTGGTGGTGGAGGTGGTGGTGGTGGTGGTTGTGGTGGATACCTTGGGTAAAGGATATGAGATTGAGAATTCATGGCTGTTGGATTAGAAGATGAATTAAGAAACTTCCGGGTATGACCTCCTGGTCTACTAAACTCTATAACCACCTGTTTCCCATAAATTACCTTTCCATTCATTTCCTTTAGAGCCTTCGATGAATCTCTTACATCAAAGAACTCTATAAACTTCTGATGCTTCTTCGATGGTGTTTCTCTCAATTCTTTTATAGGACCTAATTCAAAGTAAAATTATTAATTAGCTCCCCAAAAATAAAATACCCAAATAATTAAAAGGGGAAGGAAGGGGAAAATTAGTTGTTTCATACCAAAAGCTTGGAAAATATCTTTGAGAGTAGAGGAAGAGACCTCCGAATCCAAATTGAAAATCACAATTGTTCCTTGGTTATGTCCTTCAGGAACAGCATTATACGCCGGAATGACGAACTGTGCCCAAACAGTCTGACCACAAATAAGCCCACGCGCCGGCGGAGGAACTGGTGGTGGAAGAGACGAATGAAGCAGAGTCTGATAAGTCATATTACTGGGCAAATTATGATCATAATTCCCCGAATTTTGAACCAACAACGAAGCGTAGTGGTTTCGAATCCTAGTCTGTTGTTGCATGTGCTGGTCCCGTATCTCCTTCAACGCCATCTCTGCATGTCTCAAGTCGTAAAAATGAACGGTCACGATTCCCTCGCATACTCTCTCCATCTCAACTCCTCTAACCTCCCCAAACACCTCCAATTCATTCCTTATAGTTGTCTCCGTAACTTGAATCGGCACCAAACTCAAGAGTAAAGCCCTAGTCGCAACTGTTGCAGAAGGCGGTGGAAGTTGGCGCATAATAACTGCCGGGTGGCTAATATACGCAGGAGGCGATGAGAACTGTGGATAACCCATAGAAGCTTCGCAAAACGGCAACACTTGAAAGTCGTTTATTGGCTGAAACCCTGAAGTGTACGGATAGTACAAGTGAGCTGGAGGAGGTGGTGGTGGTGGTGGTGCGAAGATTGTGACATGGTTCGGAGTAGTGGAGACGTTTCTTGGTTTGAACTCTTCAGCTCTAGGGTCTAGACTACCGGGAAATCGTACAATACCGGTTTCAGACATGTTTAATAGTAGGAAGAAATTAAACCGCTTGAAATGAAGTGGTTTTCCGGCGAGAGTTAAAGTTGGGTACGTATTAATTGGTTTTCCGGTTCCAGTCAAATTCTATCACTTCGCTTCCCAAGTAACAGTACATGTTTCTCTCTCTGGCTTTGTGAATGTTGATGTTCTTGAGAAAAGAGAGTAGAAAAGGCACCAAATAAGGCTAGAGTCGTTCCCTTTCCTAAACTTGCTTTTGAAAACAAAGTTACTAAAAATGTCCTTTACCGTCTAATAGACTAAGGAGTCAGTTTGAAATGACTATATTGACCTTTGGGTTTTATTATTCGTAGTGGCTGCTGAAATGATTTGATTGGTGGGGACATTAAAAGCCCGACGATAAATATCCATTACCGTACACGTGGCCAGTGTTCATCTCCTTCTTATATAAATTTTTTAATGAAGGAAAATGCGAAGCGTCCCCCTGGCCTTTTGTGAATTTGTGATGACAGTAGGGATACCATACCAAATTACCAATCGTCAAAATTTTGAAGGAAAACTAATAGTCAAAGGATGGCGATGTCATTGAACAAAAAAGAAAGGATGGCGATGTCTCGATAATACTATTTGTGTTATATGTCAATAAAATTTATTATGCCATAAATATTCGTACAAATGTAATTATTTTAATTATTAATTTAAATAATTATTATAAATTATAAACCTTTATTAATTTATAATGAGAAAATTAGTCGTATTTGAACTTTCTTTAAATTTTTAGCTGGTAACGATAATATTATTAATATATTTGTATAATTTAAATCTTAACATTTTAATAAAAATTGATATTTTAAAACTTGATTATAATGGAATATGAGGTTGATATTTGATCATATCTTTCATTAACCACAACTTAATAAATTAGTATCAAAAGATTGCAAACGAGTTATGGTTCAATTGCATAAAACTTGTATGGTGTTTAAAAAGGTTAGGGTTAAAGCTTTAATTATAAATATGTTAATAGTATTATTAATCATTCAAATATTTTTTTTTAATATGATTTTGTTTACTTCTATTTTTTTTTTCCCTACACTTTGATGTTTTACTTTGAAAAAAATAGCATTATTCTTGAATAAACGCGGAACAGAGACAATACATATTTTTATTTATGTATTTTTATTCAAGTAGTTGGTTTTTAAAAAGAAATTAAAAATAGAAAGAAGTTAAGAGGCAGATTTTGTAAGTAACAAAATATGATACAATTATATACAATAATAGTCAAATTAGTGTATGAAAATATTAAGCGGTCGTGAGTGATTATGAAATATAAAAAAAAAAAAAAAATTAAATAATAAAAAAATCTTTTGAATTAAAAGAATAATGTCAAAAAACAAACTTTATTTTTTTTTATAACCTAATATATTAAGACACTCAAATTGGTGTAGTTGAAGTCAATGTTCATATCTCATGTTACTTTTTTTTTTTTTTTTTAAAGAGTTCTAAAGTTTCTTTCTTTTTATTAATAAAGAGAAAATATACACATACATTCGAATGAAATTCGAACTTGAATTCTTAGTAGAAGAATTTGAAACTTTACCACCTGAATTATAAGGATTTCAAAAAATAAAACCACCCAAGTTAAGAAGCTAAGTAAAATATAATTCAAAAAAAAAAAGGTAAAATTTACATTAGTACACGGCCTTCTAAATTATCAAAAAGGTTAAATCGCAATTAAGTCCAAAGCGATCAATATCGTACCATGATTTCATGTCTTACATTTTCTTTTTCATATTTTTTACCTTCTTATTGTTCAAAAGTAACGCAATATTTCTAATAGATTATTATTAGAATTAATTAACCTTCAAAATAATGAAATATTAAAACAATAAATTATTAGAATTAATTAACCTTCAAAATAATGAAATATTAAAACAATAAAGCTCAATGCATGTGTATCTGCAAAAATAAGAAATTTAATAAATATTTTCTATATAAACAAATAAATATAGGAAGTATTAAACGGTTTTATGAGAGTTAAAAGTTATTTGAAAATTAACTTTTTCATAAATTTAAAAATTTTAAAAATAATTCACAGGTCAAATAATTTTTGCTTATATCTCCTCAATTTATAAAAGAGTATTACTATTATTTTTATATATATATTTTTTTTAAGCATTAGTTATATGTATCAAAACTAAATAATTGCTGAGTTTTAAACATAAAACATTCAATTTTAATACATGTTAAAAATTATTAAAAAATTAATTTTTTTTCAAAAATTTAAATTATTAGGAAAAGAATTAACCTTACTTTATGCATTTCAACAGCATTGTTAAGATATGTGTTGGTATGTCTATGTATCAAAACATGAGAATAAAAATAATGTAAAACTAGTAAAATTAATTTAAACACACAAGTTTGTTAGGTACGCTCAATTTTGACCTCACTCATCCTAGTACATTTTAAGTTTTATTAACATTTCAAGCGTACTAATTGATGAAACAAATGCACGAACTTGTTATATTTTTTAAAATTTCTTTTTGTTTAATGTATTGATTCATAGTAAAATTAAAATTTATATGATTACAAGAAAAATAATTATAAAGAATAAAAATTGACAAAAGTTTTAAACGAATAAAAATTCATTATTATAAAAAGTCCTTAACGAAAAACACACACACACACACACATATATATATATAACAATTATTGTTAATTAAACTCCACGAGTTCCAATATATCATTCATTTATATATAATTTATATTCACACAATTATTATTAAAATTCAAATCATAAAATTCTATAGTTTCAAGTGAGATTTATCATATGTATTTTTTTAATACAAGAGATTGCATAATAAATTAAAGATATTAAAATATATCTTTTATTTAAATTATTCAACTTCTAATTTCAAACAAATTTTACTATTTAACAAACTATTTTTAAAATATATAGTATTTGTCATTAATGAAACAAAGAAAGATTTGTTAGAAGAAGTATGCTTTTTTTTAGGTTAGAGGTAGAAGTGTAATATTATGACACATAAATTTGAATTTAAAATTTTACTCATATTAATTTTGATATGACAAATAGTCAAGTAATTTTGAAAATAAAAAAAAATTATTTCTTTTTAAAGAAAATTTAGATACATGTCATATTATAAGTAATATTAGTACAAATGTAAGTACAAATTTATGTAACATTAAGATTTTTTGGTAGAAAATGAACTAACTCAATAATATATAGAGAACAAATAAGGCTCATAAGGTCTGATATTATTTTCTTAAACAATTAGAAGTATATCATTTTAACATTAACTCAAAAATAATATTATCAAATAAAATAACAACCATATAAAAAAATTATGAAACAAAATTTAAAAAAAAAAAATCAAATATAATTTGTTTACTTCCTGGAGAATTTTTTGACATTAACTCCTAAATAACTTTATCAAATAAAAATATCTAAAACAAAATAAAATCAAATAAATACTATTTGTATGGAGGACAATGAAATAAATATGATGTATATTTTTCAATTCTCATCATGCTTGTTAGGAAGTTTATTTATTTTTAATACTAATGTAGGAAGTTAGTACACAGTAATTGAATATTTATTCTCTAGATTCATATCATGTATTCAACATTTTTTAACTTATTTATCATCTTTTCACTTCGCCTACTCTTGTCATTATTTATTTACAAATTATATTTTTTTAATAAAAAAATTCACAATTTCTCTTTAAATTTTTTTTTACTATTCGAAGAATCATAAAAATATATAATTGACAAAAAAATAAAATGACAATAAAAATTATTTTAAGATCTAATTATCCCATAAATGCCTAATTTTTATAAGAAATGCTTATTGTTTTATTGTAAAGAATATTTTATTGCAGGTAACATGATACTTGATTTTTTTATTTCAACAAATTAGATATAACTATTATTTTTAAATTAATATAATTTAGTTACTTTATCATTAAATGTTAATTAATATATACAACAATTTAATACATATAACACTACTAAAAAATTACCACTTATTTATCAATATGCTGTCAGATTATACAGGTTATCAATTACTTTCTTTTAATCCTCTAATTTTTATTTTAAATAAAATAAAAAATATATAAATATTAAATACAAATAAATATAAAATAAAATAAAATAAATATGAATATCAAATATAAATAAATAAAAACAAGTAAACTCTCTTTTATATATAGATAAATATATATAAATTTTATGTGGGCTATTTGAACAATAGCTAAATCTTTTTTCTTTCTTTTTTTCATTTTTTAAAAATATCAAACAAAAATAACTCAAGTAAATGAGTTGACTAAGAAGGAAAGACAACTCCCCGTTTTATTATAGACTAAAAAATATATAGAAATAAAATATAAAAAATTATCAAACTAAAAAATATCAAACAAATATTATGGGCAATTTTTTATCTCTTAAAAGAATAGTAATATAAAAAATCATCAAACTAAAAAATATGAAATAAATATTATGGACAATTTTTTTCTCTGTTAAAAGAATAATAACAACAGCCAAGAGATAATAAAATAATAAAAATTGTAGATATATAAGATATAATAAAATAATAAAAAATTATCAAATAAATGTTAAAAAAAAAAAAAAACTCTTTCTTTTATATTGATATAGATATATGTTGTGTGTGAGATATAATTTAGTGGGCACCGTCACCATAGTAGCAAATTAGTATTATTTTAAAACATGAGCATAAAATATATAAAAAAATTAACACATAATATACCTATACATATGAAAAATATTAGTTATAGTAATAAAATCTAAAGAATAAAATATTTAAACTAAACCCCAAACATTAAAAATTTAAATATAAAATTAACTTAAATTAATTAATTTAAACAAGTAATTATTTTATTGCTATGGAGCTTGAGTCGTTATAATGTTATGAATGAATACAAATTTAAAATACACTTAATTTCTTTTTTTCACATAGACAAATGTTAATTTTTTTTTATCAAACGATAAGCATACATTGGGTATAAAATTGACATTTAATCAATAACAGATTTTATGTCTCCATTAAGGTTCGAATATATGATATTCTGAATGTAGAACACTTTTATTTATCACTTAAACTAAAAGTTAGGAACACAAATGTTAAATATTTAATGTTTTAATTTATTTATTTGTGTATTTTTATGATTTATTTATAAGGCTATTAATCAACCTCAATAAATATTGACAAATTCAACTATCAAGCAATATGGAAATAAATTAAGCAAGCCCAAACAATTAAGAAATCAATTTTTTTTAATGGGATAAATTTTTATGAAATTTATGTGATTCTAAGTAAGGATGGGTCCAATAAAATGATAAATGGGGAATAAAAAATGAAAAATGAGGATCTGTATTTGATAATATAAGATAGGACAAGGACGAAAACTTCTTTTTCCACCCAATTACTCAAAATTATATACCTTACTTTAATAAATATATAAATATAGTTATATATTATATATTTTATCTTTAATTTTTTTTAAAATATCAATAATTATTATGGCATGTTTTTTTATGTGCTTAATGTTAAAATTAGATCATGTTGTAGATAAAAAAATAATATAGTTATATAAAAATTTTGTATTATTATGAGATGTAGGTTTAAGTCATATAGGATACTTATCATATCTGAATTGTCGACTATAAAATTATATTTTTTGACCTTTTATTTTATCTCTAATTAAAAATAATATTATTTTTTTATTTTTAAAATATAAGAAAAATAAAAAATTAAATTAAATTTTGACTTAAATAATTTTTATAATAAAACTATCTATATAAGACAAATATGTATAAAAAAATTACATATTGTTTTATATAAAAATTATTTTATTAAAATATTTATGAAGGTTATTTCTAAATATTATAAAAAATTAATTATTATACAATTCAGTTAGATAAAACTAACTTAGAGCATGTTTGATAACGATTATGATTTATGATTAATAATTGATTCTATGATTTCTGATTCTTTTATAAAAATAAGTATAAATGTGTTTGATAACAATTTTTATTTAGTGATTTAAAAAAAAAATCAGAAATTACCTCCAAGTTATTTGGTAATGATTTCTATTTTTTGATTTTTTTCAAAAAACCTTAAAAACAAAGAAATTTTTTTGTTATTTTTTATAAATTTGAAATTTTTAATCATTTTTTTAATACTTAATCATACAAAAGTTATAAGACTTGATTTATTATCTAGAAAAAAAGTTTGGTCAAAAATCAAAAATTAGAAATCTGATTGAAAAGTCTTTTTTTTTTTTTTTTTTTAAGATTTATGAATCACTCCATATTTGGTAGTGATTTTTAAAAATGTAAAAATTAAAATAAAAAATCGTTATCAAATATACTTGATTAAAAAATCATTTGAACAAAAATCAAAAATGAAAAATCAAATTTATTATCAAATAATGCTTTAATTTATCCAACATAATGTATAAAAAATGTTGTTAGCTTTAATGTCTAATATGAAAAAATACATTATATCATGTTATTTTACAAAATATGCCAAACATCTGCTTGATTATTGATGTAACATGCTTAAATTATATTGGTATATTTGGTATACTGTATTAAATGAATTAAGTGCAATCATATAAATTAAAATTTATTAAATTATATTATAATTAATTTGATAACAACTTATATAACATAGTGAGATAAAATTAATATATAAATATTTTAATAAAATAATTTATATTTAAAAATATATGTAATTTATTTTATGTATTTTTTATGAAAATAATTTATTATAAAAATTTATTTAAATTAATATTTAATTTATTTATATATTTTTTTTTCATTTAAAAATAAAAAAATATTACTTTTAATTTGATATAAAAGAAAAAATTAAGATACATAATTTTACAAATGAAAATTGAGACAAATTAATTTAAGTATCTAGTATAATTTACACTTATACTTTCTATTGATACAATTTTTTTACATAAATATATTATTTTTATATTATATAATATAATTTTATTTCATAAATAAATACATAGTTATACATAGATTATACGATCAGAATTTTAAGCATTATCTCACAAACATGTTGTATAGGTGTTGTTTTAAAAGAACAAAGAAATAACGAAAAAAGTAAGAATGGGTGATTGGGCAAGTCTACTACCTTTTTAAAATAAATCAAATTTTTTATGACAGTTTATTTTTATTCTATCAGCTTTCAAAAAATGTTTCATTAATTATTCATAAAATAAAAATAAAAAATCAAATATAGTTTAAAAAAAAAAAAACATAAAATTTAACTATTTGAATTAAACTATTATTTTTTTTAAACATGGATTAAATTATCAAAATTCAACTGTAAATTATCACATTTTAAACTCTTTGCTTGGCATTTGTCTCGAAAGGTAAATCAAAGAGTAGAGTTTATCACACGCATGCTGAGAAGTTAGTGAAGTAACAGATCCAACAGAGCGCAGAACATACCGCAAGAACTGAAGCTGCAAATTTGAAGCTTTTATAATGGCCATACTGTTACAGTTTAAGACTTTAAACTGTCATTATCATACTTTAAACTGTCATTATCATAATTACTTTTATTAATGAGATTGGGGTTTACAGTTGCAAGATAAAATAATACTATCCAAAAAATAATCTAAATTTAAAGTGAACGCACACGATCTATTTTAACATTTTATTAAATAAATCAAATTTAACACAATAAAATAACTTAAAATAAATTTATTAAATTAGTATTTTAAATATTATTTTACCTATTAAACTTATACGAACATGACAAGGCAGATCCAATTAAATTTAATATATTATATTTAAGTTAATGACACAATAATTCGAACTAAACTCAATTACCAATATAATAAAAACATTTATATTAATGGATGACCTGCACGACCCATTATAAATAAATCTTGCCATGGACGTAATTTGTCTCTAGAAAAATCACTCATATTAATTATAATATATCAAATATTAAAATATTTTTAAAAAATAAATAACGTTTATACTTAGGAAATTCATTTAATACGTCACATATCATATTTATTATAAATGCAAATATTAGTGCTATTAACATTTCATTTATTAATTGATAATTCCACTTTATAATTTTTTTTTTTATAATAGTTACTTTGTTTAAGTGATTAAAATATTCTGACAGTGTTATTTTTTTTTATAAGGGGTTATGCTGTAACCTAAAATTATTATCAATTATAAAAAGCAAAATTGCAAAAAGTTGTTATTCAAGGACATGTACATATCTAATTGTGCAACTAAAATGTTTGAGTATTGAATTTTTTTTAGGAGTGTATAAATAATATAATTATTAAAAAATTACAAAAAGAAAAATTAAAATGGATACTAAAAATAAATAAATAATTAATGTTATTTATTATAAGTTGTGATTTATTTTAAATTGATGTGATATTTTGTAATTTTGTAATTGATAAATATATTATCTTGTCGGACACAGAATACAGTATGAAATCAATTAAAATGTGATAAATGTGTGAAGTTTATTTGAACTTGAGTTAAAAAAAATATTTTTCAAAATAATAATAATAATAATAATAAAATGGAGTCATGAGCCCGGCACACGTGCGCTCGGAGTTTCTAGACTGAGGTACAACACGAGACTTCCAAAGCCATGACCAACAACCTTGTTTAACGTTCAATTTTTATTTTAATGTTCGTTTCGATACTTTGTATGTTCCTGTCTCCCCTTTCACGTCCCATGGTCTATATTTTGCAACTATATTGTTAGTATGGCAAAATTATATTGTTACACTCGAGGATTTTGGAGACTTAATGTGAAAGATTAAATCGAGGTCTTTAATGATTTTTACATTAAAATAATATAAATAAACTCTTTTAATTTTATTTTTGATAATTTATTTAGTTATTACAATGCAAATAATAATTAAACATTTTTAGTCGAGTATAAAAAAATATTGAGTAACATATTAACTTACTATATAAAATTAGACAAATTTTAAAGATAATTTACACTGCTAGATAATAATTGATATTATCTTTTTTGGTAAAAAAAATATAAAAGATAAAATAAAAATTGAATAAATAACTATAAATTTTTTAAAATACTAATGATACATAAAAAATAATAAGTAAAAATATTTAATTAAACATTATAATAAAGTAATATAATGAGCAAAGCATGTACAATAAAATTATAATTTATTTTTGAGATTTAACAACATATTAATAATTATTTTAGAAAAAACTTTGAAATAAGATAAAAGGTTTAAAATTACATGCATGTTTATTTTCTAAATGAAACAAATACTTATACAAAAGATAAATTTTGAAAATTAAAATACATGTATGAATTAAATAAATTATGTTATAATAGCAATTGTCCCAAGTTTTAAAACAATTCATTGCATTGATTTGATCAAATCCCATATTTAAAAATCGTTTTCTTTTATCTATAATTTAGAGGGTGTCAATTCGTGCAAATTAGCCTAGTTCGAGCTGGCTCAAACTAATTTAGTTCAAATTAGTTCAATTATAGCTCAATTTAAATTTAATTCGGGCTATCAAAGGTGAGCCTGAACCCAAACCAAACACAAATAAGCTGGTTTAAACTGGCCCAAGTTAGCCCAAATTGTTAATTATATATATATTTAGTTAATATGACTTTTTTTTATTGAAAAAAATATATTTAATAATTAAAGCTCAAATAACATTTCTTAAAATAATAAAAAAAATATAAATATAAGAAAAAATTAATTATTAAAACAAAAAGTCAATTACTAATATATCATAAAATAAAAGTACTGAAAAAATGAAATATTGTTTTAATTTTAATATAGTCTTTTTTATTTTTTTTATTTAAAATTTAATTTAATTTTATTTTGAGCTAATGGGCTGGCCCTAACCTAACTCAAATTTTTTCGGGTTATTTGAGTTGGGCTAAAACAAACCCAAATTTAATTCGATTTAGATTCAATTCGATCAATCGAGCTATACCATAAATTGCAAATGAAATACAATTTATAGTTTCTTACACTAATGACTATGAGTTTAGTGTATATACTTATTATTCTATATATAAAATATATGTAAAAAAATATATCTTAAATACATAATAAGTTACTTGAAAATTGAAATAAATAAGTCCTTTTAACTCAGTATAGACACTTTTATTAATAAATACAAGTTCATATTTTTTAGGATCTTAATTAGTTGAGAAAAAATATAAAATATTAAGATATAATTAAATAGAAAAAAATTAAAAATTTTACAAAATTTATTACTTAAAATCTTAAATAGTTTTTCTTTTACTTATATAAATAAATAAATAAATAAAAACTAATAGTAAAGTAGTATTTAACATTTATTTTTTTTAATTAGTTAATAATATGTAAAACATTTAATATGTAATTTTTTTTATTTTAATATCTTTTAAATTGTTTACCGTAAATTATATTTTAAAAATATATATATAATATTAACAAAAATTGGCCCACTCAATTAGAGCTCAAGGCAATCCTAAACAAGTCTAAAGAACAAGCTGTCCCTGTAGTTAGATCTGTAACCTCTAACATAGGTGGAAGATGAGAGTAGCTCACTTCTAAAAGATCTTGGATCCGAACATTGAAAAAAAGGTAAATTTAGGGTCTGTTTAATAATAATTTTAATTTTTAATTTTTGGATTTTTTGTAATAATTTCTTAATTAAATATCTTTGATAACAATTTTTTTGATTTTAATTTTTATATTTTTAAAAAATTACTACTAATATATGAGATAATTTTTTCATTTTTGACGAAACCTCCTTCTTCTTTCATTTTAAAAATATTTTTAAAGCAGTCAATGACTTCAAACCTCCTCCTTCTTTCATTTTTTCTTTTCAAACACTAATTTTTTTTGGCAACAGACATAGATGGGTGGAATTAAAAATTAAAAGAACGATATTACCAAATTGAGATCATTAAATATTTTTAAGAAAATAATAAAAATAATACTCTCAAAATTTATAATAATATAAATAATATCCTTTATATTCAAATCATATATTTTTACTATTAAAAAATAATTATTCTATCATTTTTTTCGAACGTCATTTAATTGAAGCTGTTTAATTAAATTACGATAATTTAGATATATTTAATGTTAAATGATATCTAATTGTATACTATTTAATATTATTAAAATATTATTTTTGTTATTATAAATTTTAAGACATTATTTTTAATAATTTTTAAATATTTTTTTTATCAGGTCATTAAAGATTAATATATAATATATGGGCACTGTACTTGAAAAATCTGACAGCTCCATGGATATTAATTTAATATTATGGTAAACTTACTTACACTATAAAGAAAACCAGTAAGAGCTAGTGCAAATCAACAGGGTAAAAAACTTTGTTAACATTATCTTTAAAGGGTAAACAAAATCCAATTCCACAATTATTGCTGTAATTGAAATCGCTTTTCCCCCTTCTTAATGGTGACATAACCACTTTTTAATTTGTCATTTCATGCACACAAGCTTAAATTTTGGGATCGTGTAGACATAGCAAGATAGTAACTAACAATTAATTATTAGTTACTTTTGAAGTAAGCTAATAATTGGTACTGATTTAAGATTTATATATTAAGCAAAATGTTAAATTAAAAAAATAATATATAAAAATAATAACAATAAAAAATTCTTGAAATTGCTATCAAATATATATATATATATTATGTAACGTGAAATTAAGCTAACAAAAATTTTCTTCAAGTTAATGTTCTAATCAACACATAAGAGCAATCCAAAGCCTTAAAAATGAATTCTAAGTTTGGTTGGAATGAATGAAATTGAGAATACAATTATTTTCATATATTTTTAGATTTAGTTGTGTCAAATATATAAAATAGAATAGAAAAAATTACTAAAATACATAGAATTTTCATTCTATTATCTCTATTTAAGAAAACTTATTCCATTTCCTTCCCATTATAAAAAAAATGTATTATTTTAAATTTTTAGATGTAATACTTTTAAGTAATAATTATTTAAAAAAATAATTTTTTTTAATTTTATATTCTGTCTAAAAGAAAAAATAACAATTAAATAATATTAATTCATTTTTTAATTTTAATGGTCAAAACAAATACTATAATAATAATAATTTTTTTTTTTTACCATTCAATTTCATTATTATTATTATTATTTTTATTATGCGAATCAAACGTGACGGAAAAGTGCACAATCTCTTGTTATTACATATAGTATGTTAATCAATTAGCAATGTTATTAACATAATTTAAATTATTATTATTACAGTAATAATTTGTTAATAATCTAATTTATTTAATAATACTAATATTAATGTGTAATTAACTTTTAAAAAATATATTTATTTCGACTTTTTAGTTTGATATGATTAACTAATTTAATGATATTAATTAATATAAATTGATGCATTGATATTTGTGTGTGAAAGAACCCGAGTTTAGTAGCTAGGATAAATACCAAAATTCAATTAACTATAAAGATAAGATAACCATTTTATATATTTTTGTTACAATAATAATAATAAAAAAAATTGTAATAATATATTATTATATTAAGAGTAGGGCTAATAATACACTCATTTTCATTTACATCCTTCTTCTTAAATGATATGATATGTGTAAATTTTATTTCATTTTGCATATTAACTTTTGTTAAACGTAAAAAAAAAAAAAAAAAATTATTAGAAATAGCACTCTTAAAACTTATAGTAACAAAATTAGCACCCTAATAATATTAAACGTTCAATTTGAACGTAAAATATTGAACGTAAAATATTAAACGAGTTTAAATTGTGGTCGTTCAATTCTAATTGAATTAGTGTTCAAAGAAAAATGACATATTGATCATTTTTTTAATTGTAAAAATATAAGTTTGAACACAAGGAGTGTTAGTTTTGTTATTAGAAGTTTTGAGGGGTGTTAGTTTGTTATTAAAAAAAAAAAAAAAAAAGTATAATAATGCTGCAAAATTTATACGCATCTTTAAAGGAGTATAATTAAGAGGTTTACTAACATTTGTCATTACACTAATCAAACCAGACTATGACGTTAATTAATTTATTTTTTGTAACAAACTAAGTAGCTAGCTGATGTTGCTGTGTTCCCCACTAACTACGCATAATTGATGGGCCACTACGATACTGTCTAATCTACTATCTATGAATGTGATATGAATGAAAAAAAGGAGAAATTGAGGATCTTTTTTTATGGCCACAAAAAAGGGTTTGAAAGGGATGTTTGCTTTTTAACCCCAGCCCACCCCACCCCACCCCTATATTGAGGAGCTTCGCACGTTTGGTTTCAATCAAAGGGAGACATTCTTTATGTTTTTAGGCTCACATTCCTTTATTCTTTGCTTTCCTTTTACAATCTTTCCGAGGTGTGGATTATAGGCAAAAAATAGTGTGCATTAATTGTTTTTATTTCATGTAATTACTCTTTAATCTCCTTACCTTTTGAGATTATATCTCAATTAAAGAACCTCACTTTTGCAACTATCCTAATTTAATCTTCTAACTAGGTTTTTAAAGACTTAATAAAGAGGTGCAAACCAACAGAATTATGGAAATCTCAATCTTTTATTTCCATTACTAAATAGGCACAAAAATTAACCTTTTAATTTTTATATAACCATTTTATTCAACTTGTTTCAAAAATAACTCTTCTACTCTTACCTCGTTCTTTTTTGGTATATAGAACATGTATATTTTTTGATAAATGATATATATATATTTTTTGGTAGACAACACATGTACTCTTTTTTAGTATACGATACATATGTTCTTTTCTAATATGTAACACATATGTTCTTTTTTTGAAGTGAAATATATGATATCACATTTTTTTTTTTCTATTATGTAACATTTGATTTTTTTTTTTTCATTTGAATATATGTCTTTCTCAATGATAACTATACTTTTTCATAAAATAGAAAGAGTTTAATTATAAAAGAAAAAATATATATTTAATTATACATTAAAAAATACATATATGTAATTAAATAGGAAAAAAGACATCAACATATATTTCAAAAAATATATTTGAAACAAATACTATAAAAATAAAACTTTAATTTGATGTGTACAAAACTTTAACTTTTAAAAAAAAATTATGTTAAATGTAAAAAGAATAAAACAAAATAGAGAGGAAAAAAAGGAACAGTTTAGGTAATAAGAGAGAGAGAAAAAAGAAGAAGAAAGAAACAATGGGTGGGGAAGAGGAAAAGGAAGAGGGATTATTTATAAAATTAGATATAAAAAAGAGGATTATATGATATACTTGAACCAAAAATTAATCACATGATAAGTAAAGATTAAAAATATTGATTTGAATCTTTATTAACATTTTACGTTACTTTCGCGCCATATATTCATCATTATAATTTAAATTTAAGTGATTAAATTGGGTGAGTTATATGGAGTTTAATTCTTATGTATTATTTTTAATACGTGGTTATATGTATTACTAATATATAATAAAAATGTGAGTAAAAATGATGAAACATATGAATTTTTATTGCATAAAATATTAATTTTTTATACACATATTTATTAATCATTAAAAATGCTTCAAATAACACACACAAAATGGTACAAATAATTTTTCAGTTATTTGAGACTTAATCGATCAAATTTAAAGTTATGATATAAAATTTGGGAAATTTAAAAAGTTAGGTTAAAGAAAGGGTCTTAATGCTCTGTACATACCAATTTAATTTGGGTTCATTCAACTCCATTTGTCAATATCTAATTAGTTAATACATTGCAGTACATTGGAACATAAGGGAATGGGTTTCTTCCCAACTTTGTATGGAAACCATTTTTCCATTCGAATTGATGAAGCATGTGAATAAATTTGTCTTTATTGTTCAAAATAGATTGTCCGAACAATTATAACTTAATGATATCAAAATTTCTTTGTAAGACGTATAAATATAAAGTTAAAAGATTTAATTCAATATGTAAGTTGTGTAAAGTTAAAAAAAAAAAATATTCATATAAAGATTTGAAAATATGTTTTTGTTTGAAGTAATTTTATATTTATAAAATCATCACAATTAAATCTAAATATGCCACCAATCTAATAAATTATCGTTATTACAGGTCAAATTGGTCATCAGATTCAAAATATTAAGAAACTAATGAGATTATTAGATGAAAATTAAAACAAATAATAAAAAGAGGGTTAGTTTAACCATAAATATATAGCATCTGAGAGTGAAAGTAGCATGCAATATAAATTGAACAAGATAATACTTATGACTGAGACTGAGGAAGATTATTGGGATGTCCTTTCTTGAGCTTAATTATTTGTTAATGGAGGCTGGCTAATTCGAGTGGCTCTTTCAGTTATCTTAGGATTCCTTTTAGCACTTCTTGGAAGAATGAAATTTCAAGTTGCTCCCATTTTGTCCTTTACCCTCCTTGGAGACAAAACAACATTTCTATACATATATATTAATATTCACTTTTAGTACACTCTAATTATTTAATGCAAACTTTTGCTAATAAGTGGTTACAAACTAAGTATATTTACCCTTGAAATTAATGATAAATAGAGAGAAGTGCATATATATGTGTGTCACGAGACCATCCAAATGTGCTCCCCTTTCAGGCCTTTTTGTATCAGGAATTAATGTTGCCTACTAGCTCCTGCTCGTGGAGTTTAGAGTATGGTTTGCCACCACTATGTTGTGTTTGTGGTGCTTCCATTTTTATTAGTAATTTATTTAACTTGGAGTCTAAGTACGAGCAAAAGTATGTAATTAATTATAATAATGTTGTATAGATTAAATTATGTTATTTATTAAATGATATATAAATTATTGCTTAGATATAAAATTAGAGATTTAAGGTAGAAAAATATTTAATAAAGAATATGAATTAATTAAATTATATAATATATGTTGTAATAAAAAATTTATTTAATTAATTTTAGTATAAAATAAATAAATTATAGTGGTTAGAAAAGCCAACACAATCGAATCTTGGAGAATGTGTGCGTGTTGCGGACCATGTCGTGTCCTGTAATTGTGGCGAATCGTGTTGCAAAGTGCCACCTATTTGTATCGGAAGGAGTGATAGGTTTTTTTTTTTTTTTTTATCCTTAGTTTTTTTATGTAGAACATTTAAAGTTAAATTTATATTAATTATAATGTAATATTTTATAAAAAAATTAAAAAATAATAAATTTTTTTTATTTTCAAAATTATTTAACCATATATTATAATATAAATAATATAAATACAAATTTATATAATTGCAATACTCTCTTAATTCTTTGTCATTTTGAAAAATGTTAAATGGACATAAAATTAACATATTTTCTACTGTACTAATATACTAGTTTTTTTTTTTTTTTTTTTAAAATATTTTAATATACTACTTAATGCCCATGCTTTGTATTTTTTAGTGTTTTTTAATTTTTCTTTTGATTTAATTTCGATAATATATTCAAAATTTGTGATATAGAAATATATATATATATATATATATATATATATATATATATAATTAAAAATTAGAATGTTTTAAGTCGATTAGAGATTGATTGTTTTTAAAACTTCTTCACCAAAATCATACATGCATGTCAAAAATAAATATAACAAGAACTGTCAATTAAACTTTAATTTTGAAATTGTTTTTAATGCATTCTTAATTTTTTTTAAAAATAAAAGCATAGATATATATATATACAACGACGGAATTAAACAGTGGCTGTACCAGGCTTGAGCCCGAGCAACCATTTTAATTTTTTTTTAATTAATATTAATAATATAAATATAATCTAATATATTATATTACAATTATATATTCTTTTTTTTTAAATAAAAATATTAAATATTTAAAATATTTATGTTTCAATTTACACTCGTATCAATAGTTATGAATTATATATTCCTAAAAATTATAACTTTTAAACTTTTAATTGATAAATATTGTTTAATTATTAATTTAAGTGTGTATTTAGGTATAAATTTATATGTATTTAACACTCTTTTTTTTTTATAACAATTTACTATTATTTCATTAAATATTTTTTTTCCTTCTTTAAATTATTAATTAGAGTTATTTATTTCAAAATATATATTATCTCATTGTTATATTAGAACATAAAATTTATTTTAAATTTCTATACTTATCAATTACTATTAATAGATGAAAAAATTATTAGTCATATAACTTATTTATCGATTCTTTAATTCTTTGGTTATTTTAATTTTTTGTTTATTTGTTGTTAGGTCTATTTAAATTTGTATATTTTATTTTACATTAAATACTTTTATTGTAGGTTATAGTGTATAAACCTCACAAAAATTCTAAATCATTTAAAACTTTTCATTTATTCTTTAAGAAAATAGATAACCAACAATCAACCAAAAATATTTTTTTAAAGCTACCAATCAATAAAGTAAGCAATTCCAAGAAACACTTGTTGAAGTTTGCAGAATAAATTAAATCTGAATTGATAATTATGACTTTTATGCTCTAAAGCATCGTCGGTATAACTTAAATAAATTTTTTTGTTTTTTGTTTTTTTAAGTTTATATTATTTTTTCAATGTTAGCTATAAATTTTGATATTATAAATAAAAAAAATAAATTAACCCTCTTAAAAAATATTTCTGGTTGCGTTCCTGTGTATATATATATATATATATATATATATATTAGAAAAGTAAATTTTTTAATATTATGAACTCTTTTTATTTAAGATGCTTAGCTTTATTTTTGAACAAAATAAAATATAAAGGATAAAATATGTCATTATGTATTTTTGTCCAAAACAAAAAATACAAGCATATCAAAAATAGGCATGATAAATATTGTTAATTTAACTTCTTAAATTTTAAAATTATATTTAATGAGTGTACGCATTTCTTTCCTTAAAAAAAAAAAAGACTTAATGATGTTATATCTATTATAACATTTAACTTGCTTAGTTAAAAAAAAATTTAGAAATTAAAATAAATATAAAATAAAATATATGTAAACATTTTAAGTTTGTTTTAAACTTTTAAATATTATTATTATAGTATAGATTTATCATGTGCTACTCGTAGGGGCAGATATAATAATCAATAAATCAAACTACACGACAGAAATCAAGATGAATTGATTTTTATGTTTTATAAGTATAAATAATTTGATTTCAATTTTGAAAATGTAAAAATTGAATGTGTCAGAACGGTTAAGATTTTAAAATTTGTAATTGATATTTAACCTAATCTTTGTAATTGATATTTAACCTAATCGACCTAATATTACTAATACATTTTTTTTATTTTATATATTTATATTATATATAACATATATATTAATGATCATCTAATTTTAGTTAATTTTTATGTCAATTTAAAATGTGAAACAACTTATATTATTATTTTATAATTTTTATTTTAAAAACATTTAATATAAAATCTTAATTACTTTTTTGTTCTCAAATTTTAAATAATTTAATCATTTTAAGAGTTATTTTTTATTTAAAAATTGGTGCACAATTCTTCTAGTTTAAATGCTAATATACAACTTTTTTGAATTAAATTATTAATTAAACATTAAATCTTATTTATCAATTAATATTAACATATGATTAATATAATTTAAATTTATTTTAAAAATAAATAGGTCTAAAATACAAATTGAATATATCAAACCGACATAAAAAAAAAATTGGTCTAAGATTTTTTAACCAAAATTTTATAGATCGATTTTGATTCTTAATTAGTAAATTGATATATATTATTTTAGTTTATATTTTAGACAAAAATCAACCAAAATCGTACCATGCCCAACTCAACCGATAAGAAATAAGAAGTGTATGTACATACGCTTATCTCTTTTGTTATTGGGCAAGACTTTTTAGGCAATAGCCTTAAAATTTGCTACTTAATCTATCATAATATTTGTTTATGTTTCTTCTATCATTTTGACCAGCAATTTATACGTGTTGTTACTTGTTAGAAACTTTGAATATAATAATAGCAAAAGCAATCCAATGGCAAAGTAATTTCACTTCCACTTTTCAATAGGTTTTTTGATTTCCTATATATCTATTGGTGTTGAAAAATCCCATATAGTACCATTATATCACTTTAGGCTATTAACCTATCATAAATCTAATGGCTCTTATACCCTAAGTTCGTGTTGGAGGAACACATTGCCAAGCTGTTATTTTTTTTTATTGTAATTGCCAAGCTATCATTTGATTTTGAAATAGATCCTAGTATTTGCTACAGTACAATCGCGGGCCAAATTTTCCAATTTGGGTCACCGCTAGCCCAAGTTCTCAAACTTTAGCAAGTACTATCTCTATGGCCCAATTCTAAACCACCATTTTATCCAAACAAAAAAAAGGGGGAAAACAAGTACCCTTAAAAAGAATAACACCTATCTCTTGTCTTTATTGATACCAGCAATATTGTCCAAATGAGGACTTGAGTGAATGTAATAAAACAATAGAGTACTCAAAATAAAAATTATTATTATTTATGCTTGAGAAAAAAACTAATACTGAATCATGCTGTTGGTCCAAAAAGTTTCAATATTCATATGATTTAGAGTATGTTTGTCTGTACATATGTAAAATTTTTAGTGATTTCAATCAAAAGCAAGAAAAAAATACTTGCATGAAGAAAAACAATTTATACATTTATAAAAAAATAAAAATAAAATATGCTTGACCTGAAAGTAATTTTAACAATTTCTTTTGATGTTTGGTTAATAAGCTGTTACAAGGTCCGAAAATGAAGGCAAACATACCCTTAATCCATTCAGGAACACTTTCCTGTGTAAACTGGTAGCAACTAAAACGATGTCATTCCTAAAGTCATGACTTGCAAAACTATTCAATTGGGACCAATAAAATCATGAAATAAATAAATAACTAAGGATGAAAGGTAACATAAGTTCGTTATCTTTAATAAAATTACATTTTAAATTCATACTTATTTAGTAGAATAATATAAGTCTATTATTTTTACAGAATTAGTAATATAAGTCTATTTTTAAAATAATTGTCAAACATATGTCAAGTGCCACTCTTCTTAGCAACACACGTGCCTAGCACTTGTCAGATATTTTTTGAAAATGAACTTTTGTCATACTATTTATAAAATTAATAAACTTATACTACCTTAATAAATAATTATGAAACTAAAGTAAATAATGCCTAGATTCCATCTCGGTGCAATCTTAAGTACTGGTATCATGATAAAGATAAACCCAATATCATCTTACATTATTTAACTTAGGTGTCTCGATCCTTTGAAAATTTAATTAATATTAATATTTAGAAAAAAAAATGCTACAAAAGTTTCATATATTAATTTATTTGTATCATTTAATATCTTATATTAAAAATTATGTTATAATAAAAAAAATGGATTAATTAAAAGCAAATTACATTATTTAAATAAATTTTCTATTAAGATATTATTATATGTCATATGTCAAGTAATTTAACAATGATAATATAACAATTAATATGAAAAATATTTCACAAAATTATTCTATTTAATACATATTTATTAATTGTAATTGTTTTATTAATTATTAATTTTTATTAAAAATTAAAAATTTATTTAAATAACTTTATATTTGAATATTGTTATTGTTAATTTTTTCTTAATTAATTGCATATTGAATTTTAACTTTAAACTTAAATTTTAATCGTGTTTTAATAACTTGATATAAAATAATAATATTTAATAAAAAATTATTAAAATAATATAATTTGTTCTTAATTGACATTTTTTTTCTAATATTTATAAGGATAAATGACGTATTTTTAATCCAAAAAATAAATAATACAAATGAACTCATCTAAAGTATCTACATGACATCTCACCTCACCTGGTATTTATAACCACTTCAAAGTTTGTAGTAGACTAGTGGGTTGTATTACTTACTGATGTGTTAAAATGTGTTCTCGCAAGTGTACGAATCACTCGTAGTAAAGTGATAAGCAACTTCCAAGGTCGGTCTCTCAAGGAATTGCAGTGGTTCTAAATAACTAACTTTTTAATCTAAATAGAGTTCTAATGAAAATAAAAGACTAATTAAATAGAGTTCTAGTAAAACTAAAACTCTAAGTAACTAGAATCCTAAAGCTAGTAAAACTGTAAAAAGGTGTTTGATTTGTAACGGGAACAAAGTACGAGCAATTAAACGAAAACAAAATCGCAATTAAACAATCAATTCAGATATATTTGAAGATCAATGGAGAATGTATGGACGTTTAGCTTGGTTGACCATGCTTGCATCGAAAAGGTATGGTGAGATAACATGAACGTCCTATATAAACTAAACTACCGGCTTTCCTTTTAATTACGAAACTCCTTTTGGCGGGGGTAGGTCTCTTTATTGATTAACTAATTAATTGCCTTTGGCGGGGGTAAATCAAATAGTAATCAAATTATGCGCAAGGAAAACATGCCAATCAAATTAATGCTATGACTAAGTCACTAACTTGAAGCTTCGATTAAGTGTTTCGGAATAAAGTTAAGGTGACGTTCCTATAACTAAATTCTCAGATTTTTCAATCTAACTACGAACATCAAATGGGCCCATGATTATTCATAATCAAATATCTAAACATGCTCTTAATCAAAAAGTAATTCGTTTATATTAAATCAATAGAATACACCATACACAGTTCTAGCAAACATGGCAACACAAACTAAACATCCATAATAAAACTAGCCAGACATGTTCATATTAATATTCATAGACAAATAAAATATGAACATACACTCCAACAAAAGAAGAAGAAAAATAAAATTCTACAACACCAAAGAAAACCTAGATCTAAATACCGCTTATGGATTGGTTGACGTACTTCTCCGTAAGCTTTATCTTCGATTGTCGACGGCTTCTTTGGATCCTTAGAATGGTTTCTCTTGCTTTGTTTTTGTGTAGCAAAACTCCCAAAGTTGATTGAATCTCTTGTTTGGTTGCAAAATTGTAAAGTGTAAGAGTTGTGTATCAATTCGAGTTCTATTTGTAAAGGGGGTCTAAGGGGGTATTTATAGATGTAAGGGATTCCTGATTGCCATAGGAATAGGCGCGCCGCGGCATGAATTTTCCCCGCCGCGGCGCAACACAAAATTTGGAAAATATGCAAAAACCCGAGAGCTCCCCGCCGCGGCATACAATTCCCTCGCCGCGGCGCGCAATGCTTCTATGTTTTCAGGATCAAACCCGAGAGCCTCACGCCGCGGCATGCAATTCTCTCGCCGCGGCGCGCAATGCTTTCCTTCTTTTCACGTCCCCCCTTACATATGTGATGGCACTATATGTAAGGCTTACATATTCGTCTTGATTAGTCCGTAACTCGTGATCCGAGCGCCGTAGGTGTTCCGTCTTCGCGTGTTTTCATCATTTGAATCATTTGACGCTAAAAACACCTGAAATGCACTAAAATATACCCGTGACTCCGAATGGATAGATTTATGAAAATAATCGAAATAATAGTCATAATAAATCTATATATCAATCAATCAAGCATAATTAATCACGAAATATTAGTACTTTTCGAGCACTCATCACAACCCCCAACCAGCTTCTTGCTAGTCTCTAGCAAGTGAAGCGACCTAAAATAAAATTAAAAACAAACAAATAAACTAACCTAACCTAAATCACTTCCGTAGATTGTCACGGTTGCATTTAGCATATGCAACAAGCCTTTAAACCCCTAGGTGGCCCTAGTGGACGAGTTATAGTCTCGTGAGGGTTTCCAGTGATGATACCCGCAAACATCGTAACTGACACAAATAAATAAAAGACTCAAAACATACTTGAATCAATCCATGCATACATCTCAAAAATTGTTAACAACGAATGATACATGAGATAGTTAAACATCACCTAAGCTCAAAAACAGTCCAAACATCAAACTCATCATGGTAATCGAATTTTGAACAACCAATCAAACCACAAACCCGTTAGTTATACTATCTGACCGTGTCATGCATGATATTCATAGATTACATTTTAATATCTCATAAATGTGCAAGTAAAATATGAATGTGAATTTTTGCACTTACAAACTCCATATGCTCATTTTTCAAACTCATCTCCACTAATATAGAAACTAAACTACCTAGAATCAATAGGACTTCATTAAGCTTGTAAAGTTGTGGCTAGGTCTGTGATTATGAAAGTACGAAAATGATGTTTTCAATAGGACAAGAGTACTTTTTATGTCACAAACTTATTTTCAACTTTTTGCACAAAGTGTTCTTTTTCATCCTCCTATAAATTTCATATGTCCCTTGGATCTTTTTGCTTGATTCTCTTTCTTTATTTTTCTTGCTTATTTTTTTTTTTAATCATCATCATCATCATTTTTTTTTTTTTTATGATGAAGCAAGATAAATTCAACATAATTGCTCATGAAAATCAAATATTATGTTGAGTACTCTTATCACTAAGGGTAGTACAATATATGTCAATGTTGAGTTCAAGGGTATACTATGGATAACAATAATACGGGGAGGCTTGAAAAGTCCAAACGGTCCAAAAATGGCCTAAATCACTTTCTAAGTGACATTTGTTTCTATTATTTCGCTTCAATTTGTTTTCAAATGAGTTCTAGAGATTGTTGAGACTTAAAACATATCATGAACATGCATACATTCCACAAATCAAAATAGTTATACTAACCATGCAAACTACCACATGTACCACAAAATCCTCAAATTAGATGAATCTAACATTTATGTGCTTCGTTGCTTAGGTAAAAGTCCAACATCTCTCATATGTCATCGTCATTACAATCATGTTAATATCATAGACTTCCGGATTGACTCAAGTAAACACGACACTAAACTAAAACAATTCAAGTGACAAAAGTTAAAAATTTAAAATTGGTCATATTTCATGCTCATGGAATATTCTTCCCCACCCCCAACCTAATTTCTGCATTGTCCTCAATGTTGAAAAAGAAGAACAAAAGAAATAAGAAAAAGTGTGAGAAAGTACCCCCCTTTCGTATGAGATTGTGTCATTACTCGTTATGCTCCGGTTCACTGTTCCTCGCTTTTCTCATGAAGAATTTATGTGTATGAACATATATTGAACCTCAAAGTGTATGCAACACAATTCAAACTCAAACCCAATTTTAGATTATAACTAAGTCAGATGAAAACAGAAAAACATTAAACTAAGTTAAACAATTCAAAATAAATAAAATAAAAGAAAAACTGAAAAAGAAAATTAAACTAAATAAAAAGAAAATAAAGAAAAGAAAATAAGTTGATACTACCGAATATGGTGGGTTGCCTCCCACTAAGCGCTTTCTTTAACGTCTTAGCAAGACGTTGCTAATTCATTTCTATCCACCATCATCAAAGATCTTGAAGTGTGTGATATCAATTTTTCGAGCTAATATGTCATTAAGCTTGTCCTTCCATCTCGGTAGTTGTTTCCTATGAAGTACAGCACACACTCTTTTGTGGAAGTAGTATGGAAAATAATTTGGGGATGTGCAAGTCTTAGGTGCCTTGTGTGGCATGGGAGGTGAAGATAATTCCTCCTTGTTCTCCATAGAAGTTTGTAGAATTTGATATTCATCAGCTTGACATTCTTTGAGAATTGCTTGCTCTCCATCTGTATTTTCTACACAAAGTGGTAAATCATCAAAAGTTTCAGGAAAATAAATATTTTCAAAATTTTTACCACTTTGAAGGATTGTGTCATCCTTCACTTGCTCAATCTGAGTGGGCAACTCTTCTTGTTTTTGAATTTGTTCCGCTAATTGCCCAACTTGCATTTCTATTCTGTTTATTGATGCCTCTATAGACTCCATCCTTTCACTAGTAGATTGTATGAAAGAATTCAAGGTTTCCTCTAAGGTTGGCTTAGAATCTCTACTTCTTTGTATGAAAGAATTCAAGCTCTCTTCAAAGGTGGCCCTAGATGGATATTGATGAAAACTTGAGCTTTGCATTTGGTATTGTGTATAAGGTGGGTCATATGGTTGAAAATTTGAGCTTTGCATGTTGTATTGGGCATAAGGTGGGGTAGAGTTTGCTTGCCATGAAAAATTATGGTGATTGTCCCACTCAGGACTATAGGTACTGAAATAAGGATCATTCCAAGGTGGGTGGCATCTCTCATTACGATCAAAGTTTGAATTAGTGGATGCATAGTAATCACCTGCAAAAGTGCAAACATTAGCATAATGCCCATATAAACCACAAATGCTACATACCTCCATGTATGTCATATCATGCAGCTCTTCAAAAGGCCTTGTATTGGCTCATGGATTTCTGTATCCAGCCTGATTAGGTGCATTTTAAAATTCGTTGATGTTGTCTATGAACGGTACCTTTCAAAAAAACTAACAAAAACAACAGAGAAATCAAAGCACCACAGATTAAGCAATTAAAAGCACTATTTTTTTTTTTTTTTGAATTTTAAATTTTTTTTTGTATTTTTGAAATTTTTTTTTTTGAATAAAATAAAAATAAAAATAAAAAATAAAATAAAATAAACAAATAAAAGATAACAAATAAAATAAAATAAAATAAACAAACAAATAAAAATAATTAAGAAACTCTAAAAAGTTAAAAAGAAAATTATTTAAAACGCCAATTCCCCGGCAACGGCGCCAAAAACTTGATGTGTTAAAATGTGTACTCGCAAGTGTACGAATCACTCGTAGTAAAGTGATAAGCAACTTCCAAGGTCGGTCTCTCAAGGAATTGCAGTGGTTCTAAATAACTAACTTTTTAATCTAAATAGAGTTCTAATGAAAATAAAAGACTAATTAAATAGAGTTCTAGTAAAACTAAAACTCTAAGTAACTAGAATCCTAAAGCTAGTAAAACTGTAAAAAGGTGTTTGATTTGTAACGGGAACAAAGTACGAGCAATTAAACGAAAACAAAATCGCAATTAAACAATCAATTCAGATATATTTGAAGATCAATGGAGAATGTATGGACGTTTAGCTTGGTTGACCATGCTTGCATCGAAAATGTATGGTGAGATAACATGAACGTCCTATATAAACTAAACTACCGGCTTTCCTTTTAATTACGAAACTCCTTTTGGCGGGGGTAGGTCTCTTTATTGATTAACTAATTAATTGCCTTTGGCGGGGGTAAATCAAATAGTAATCAAATTATGCGCAAGGAAAACATGCCAATCAAATTAATGCTATGACTAAGTCACTAACTTGAAGCTTCGATTAAGTGTTTCGGAATAAAGTTAAGGTGACGTTCCTATAACTAAATTCTCAGATTTTTCAATCTAACTACGAACATCAAATGGGCCCATGATTATTCATAATCAAATATCTAAACATGCTCTTAATCAAAAAGTAATTCGTTTATATTAAATCAATAGAATACACCATACACAGTTCTAGCAAACATGGCAACACAAACTAAACATCCATAATAAAACTAGCCAGACATGTTCATATTAATATTCATAGACAAATAAAATATGAACATACACTCCAACAAAAGAAGAAGAAAAATAAAATTCTACAACACCAAAGAAAACCTAGATCTAAATACCGCTTATGGATTGGTTGACGTACTTCTCCGTAAGCTTTATCTTCGATTGTCGACGGCTTCTTTGGATCCTTAGAATGGTTTCTCTTGCTTTGTTTTTGTGTAGCAAAACTCCCAAAGTTGATTGAATCTCTTGTTTGGTTGCAAAATTGTAAAGTGTAAGAGTTGTGTATCAATTCGAGTTCTATTTGTAAAGGGGGTCTAAGGGGGTATTTATAGATGTAAGGGATTCCTGATTGCCATAGGAATAGGCGCGCCGCGGCATGAATTTTCCCCGCCGCGGCGCAACACAAAATTTGGAAAATATGCAAAAACCCGAGAGCTCCCCGCCGCGGCATACAATTCCCTCGCCGCGGTGCGCAATGCTTCTATGTTTTCAGGATCAAACCCGAGAGCCTCACGCCGCGGCATGCAATTCTCTCGCCGCGGCGCGCAATGCTTTCCTTCTTTTCACGTCCCCCCTTACATATGTGATGGCACTATATGTAAGGCTTACATATTCGTCTTGATTAGTCCGTAACTCGTGATCCGAGCGCCGTAGGTGTTCCGTCTTCGCGTGTTTTCATCATTTGAATCATTTGACGCTAAAAACACCTGAAATGCACTAAAATATACCCGTGACTCCGAATGGATAGATTTATGAAAATAATCGAAATAATAGTCATAATAAATCTATATATCAATCAATCAAGCATAATTAATCACGAAATATTAGTACTTTTCGAGCACTCATCACTTACCATGTTATTTCACAGACACGACATCCCTCCCTTTGATTAATGATGGCCTGCTTACAGTGAATGCAAAGAAACAACTATCCGGCAACTACATCGTAAATATATTTGAAAATGCATGCTACAACTAATACAAGTTTCTTCTATGTTAATTTTGTTTTTCTGAGTTTTGTTCGCTGAGAGATTCCTCTCTAGACTAGTTCTCTAGCTTTGTGCTAGTACTCTGGTTTCTTTTGTTATTTTGTTGATATGCTTGTTTCTATCTTGGATGTGTGGCTAACCTGGTATGGTTTACAATTCGAGTAATTATTTGAAATTGTCGTGTGGTATTGATAAGGGAAGACATTTCGATCGCTGAAAGCTGCGTGCAGGGGCGGAGCTATTCAGGGGCTAGGAGGGGCTGAAGCCCCGGCCGAATTTTCTGGAAATTTTTTTGTCTGCAGCTGCACGAGTCTGTACTAGTAGTGGCCGTAGTGGAAGTGCGAGCTCTGGTGGAGGAAAAGAGGTAGAGAACGGCGATGAGGTTGACAGCGACAACAATAACAATGACCATAATAGGGCTTACTCTGGGTACGAAGAGAGCGATCTCTTTGGCTCTGATAATGAAGATTACTGCAAAAGTAGAGGGTGGAGGCGGTGCCAAAGATGAAGACCACGGCACAACCTGGTTATCTTCGTCTTCATCAGTATCACTCAATTCCTCGTCCTTCTCTTCGTAGTAATCATCATTATCATCATCCTCTCCGTCTGCAAACTCATAACAATTGACTCCTCGTTTGCTATCTTCATCGCTAAATCTATTTTTGGCTCCGAAGACACATTTCTGGCAAACCGACACGGTAACACCAATCTCAGCACCGGAGGCCTTCCAAGGGGTGAGAGAATAACAAGCGTGGCAATTGGCAAAGGATGGTTCTGGAGTGGCGAGCCACAAGAAAGTTCGCTGAGTGGACCTTGGAATCACAATTCCAGTAGAGACTGGCCTGGTCCAAATCGCAATAGCTAATAGGTCCTAGCCAAACCCTTGCACAGCTCACAGTACTTCATCTTTGCCTCTTTTCTCGCAAATATACAAAGGTATCGTCTCAGTACTAACTAGTATTGTAATAAATTATATCTTATTTTAATATATATATATATATATATATATATATATATATATAGATAGATAGATAGATAGTTTTTTTTTTCTCACTAGCTGGAATTATGAGTCAAGAGCAGCAAAACCCCTGCTATTAGTCCTCACCCTATCTCCGGTAATTACTTGATCGAATCGCTTGGCTGGGGATTATGTATTTTTCTGTTTTAGTTTATTAAATACGTTGAATTGATTGAATTTGTGGGTAATCTAGCAGGATTTGTTTTTATTATTATTATTACTACCTTATTTGCAGCTGGAGTTCGTAGCTCCTTTAGCAAGCTTCATATGCGATGATTGTTTCTCATTACCAACTTCAAAGGGAAAAAAAAAAACATATCTACTTGATGTATTTTACTTTAGGACATGGAAATCTTTGAAAAATGGATAAGTAGGTGATAGGCTAGGCTAAGTGGTTGCAACTCTATGGTCTAGTAAACATTTGAAGAATGATGAAATTTTTACGAGGATGTTGTGCTTATAATTTTTTAATGTTTTATGATGTTCTATTCTACCTGAATGCATCATGATTCATGTTTCTGGAAATACTTAATGTGGTGCATTGAGGGTTTTGAAAACCTTATTTTTCGTCCGTCTAATTTATGCCAGTATTGCCTATGGTGCACCATAATAACAAAGGTAAAAGGGGATTTAGGCGTGGTCGTTGGCAATCTAGGCATCCAAATGAATAACTCTGCCCCTGCGCACGACATATTTCATTGTTTTGGTTATTTTGATATGCTCTTCATCATTGATAAGTTCAGATGAAGGAAAGAAGACAGAGGAAGTATTGCTTAGCCATTGCTTCAACCCCCCCTATAATAAATTTATGGCTTCGCCCCTGGCTGCGTGTATTGATTTTAACTCTATGATGATATGTCTTTGGGAGACAAAGGCCAGGAAAGGAAAGTAGCTAGACTCTGTAGAACATTGGGGTTCAATAAGCATCACATTGCTCTTAAAATTGAAATGACTAAGGCATATGATAGAGTTCAATGGGAGTTCTTAGCTGCTCTACTGAAGAAGCTAGGTTTCTGTGAGACTTGGATTCAGAGGTAATGAGGTGTGTTAATTCTGTCTCTTACTGTGTTTTATTGAATGCCACTCCTCTAGAGAAGTTCAAACCATAGAGGGGTTTAAGGCAGGGCATCCTTTGTCTCTATATCTTTTTATCTTGGTGGCCGATGTGTTAATTAAGAGAATTAAAGGAGTTGGCTGATGGGAGATTTAAGGGTTTAGTCATTAAGAGAACTAGTCCTACTCTAACTAGTTTATTTTTTGCTATGATGCCTTGTTTGTTGAGGAGGCTAATGTGGGCATTGTGAGATGTTGATGAATTGCATTAGCAGTTATTGTAGAGCTTTTGAACAATTAATGAATTGTACTAAAAGCAATGTGTTGTTTAGTAGGAATATGGCTCTTGAGGATCAAAATATGCTTGTTGATCTTATGCAAGTAGTTTTGGGTCAAAATGTGTTGAAAAAAATGGGTTTTAACCCATACTTAAATGCTATTTTGAGGCATCATTTTGAGTGAGACCCACTTAATATAAGTGTGTGGTCGTGATTGATTTGGATTCTTCTCTGCGAGGGCTTCAAAATTGTATATTTACATACTCAAAATGATTTTGGAGTGAATGAGAAATTGTGACTTAAAGTGCACTCATTGAGAAGAAAAATTGTAGTATTTTTCAATTTGTCCCACATGAGAGGTAAGCTTTCCTCTGAGAGATAAGCTTTTCTACGAGAGATTAGCTTGTGTAGCATAAAGGCTCTCTCCACGTGCGCTCTCAAAGGGTGCAAATTCTGAAATTTTGGGCCCAAAAATTCAAAAATTTAAATAGCGAGCTCGCACGTCCTGCAAATACAAATGTCTTCCAATTTCAATGAGCCTTGTGCTGTTCGATTTTTGCTACACATAAGTTGCATTTGTTACGACAGTTTTTAGCAATTTCGATAGCTATTACTACAACAATTTTTTCTAACAATCACATATGGATGGCTATAAATTGACTCTATAGCTGAGGACAAAAAGAAACATCAAACACTAAACTTTTCTCCATAATCTTTCCTGCAGCAACCTCCTAAATTTCCATAAATTTATACTAAAGAGCTAAGTTTAGTATTATAGAGAGCGGATGCAATTCTTGTTTGTCATAACAATTTAGGTTGGTGTGCTTAAATTATTTTAGATCATTGTATTCTTGAATTTTTTTTCTTAATCTCAAACACCTAGTAGAAGGAAAAAAAATTTATCTTAAAGGACACTGTTTTATGGGCCTTAATCTTCCTCTAATTTATTTTGTATTTACTTGTAATTTTATAATTTGTAATTTATCATGTACTTGGAATTTTGATCATCTTTATATAAAATACATTTTATTGTTTGTCCATTATATTACTTCCTACATTTTTAAAAAAAATTATCTTATAACTTGCTTCTTTGTACCTTTTGGCATTACAAGTTTGATATATATATATATATATATATATATATATAAAATTATACAAGTTTATTTTATTTTATGTTGTTAAAACTTTAAAATAGTTTCAATTTTGCTTTACAATTCATACTTGGTTATTCTTAAACATTAAATTATTCAATTTATTTGTAGTTGTGTTTACTTAACTTTATAAATTATATTTTATTACTTTTGTTGATAATAGCACGAAATACTGCTATGTATATTTGTTTAAAAGTAAAGATGAAGTTATAGAAAAATTTATTCTCTATAAAGTTCAAGTTGATAATCAACTCAATAAAAAAATTAAGGTACTATAAAGTAATTGTGATGGTGAGTATGAAGTACTTGTTGATGAGTTCTGTGTAGAACACGAAATCATACATAAAATTGCAACCCCATATTCACCTCATTAGAATAGAGTAGCTAAGCAAAAGAACCGTATCTTAAAAAGAAATGATGAATATAATGCTATAAGTTCTGGGTTACCCCAAGTCTTATGAAAGGAAGCTATTTTATAGGCTAACTACCTTTTAAATAAAGTTTCCAAGAAAAAGGCACAAAAGACATTGTATGAGTTATTTAAAAGAAATATATCTTTCTATAAATATTTACTTGTGTGGGAGTGTCTTGCTAAAGTAGTCGTATCTATACCTAAGAAGGTGAAGATAGGTCCAAAAATGATATATTGTATTTTTATTAGATATGCATATAATAGTAGTGCTTATCGTTTTCTTGTACATGAGTCAAAGATCCCAAACATACATAAGAATACAATAATGGAATCAAGGAATTTATCATTCTGTAAACATGTATTTTCATGTAAATCTTAAGGAAAATCGAGTTCGTCTAAACGAGCTTATGAGGCTATGAATGAAGAAAATCAAGAACAAGAATCTGAATAAGTGGTTGAGGTTAAGGGTGAACCTAGATGTAGTAAGAGAGTTAGGACATAAATGTCATTTGGTCCAAATTTTTTGACATATTTTCTAGAAAGTGAACATCAAAGTTATGAAGAGGTTGTAAACTCTCTAAAGGTCCTCATTATTAATAGTAAAATTGAGTCCATACTACAAAATTACACTTGAAAATTAGTTGATTTACCTTTGGGTAGTAAAACATTAGGATTCAAGTGAATTTTTAAGAGAAAACGTAGACTAGATAGATCAATTGAAACATACAAGGCTATGCTTGTAATTAGGGGTTACAAATAATGACATGGCCTTGATTACTTTGATACTTATTCTCCTGTGACAAGAATAACATCCATTAAGATGATAATTGCAATAGCAGCTTTATGAAATCTTGAGATACATTAGATGGATGTAAAGACAGCCTTTCTAAATAGAGATTTAGATGAAAAAATCTACATGGATCAATCCAAGAGTTTTTTTTCCCCAGGGCAAGAAGGAAAGATCTGTAAATTGGTGAAGGTGTTATGTGGCTTGAAGCAAGCAGCAAAATAATGGCATGAAAAGTTTGATAATGTCATGAATACAAATGGATTTAAGATCAATGAATGTGATAAATGTTTATATGTCAAGGACATTGAAGATGGCTATGTCATCTTGTGGCTGTATGTTGATGACATGCTAATTGTGGGTGGTAATAATCAAATGACTAAATCTACCAAGAATATGTTGAACTCAAGATTTGACATGAAAGACATGGAACCAATTGATGTAATTCTGGGAATTAAGATATCGAGGATATCAAGTAGTCTCATTCTAAGTCAATGTCATTATGTTGACAAAATACTTGAGAGGTTCAACAGAGGTGATTCTGGTATTATTAGAACACCAATAGATGTTAATCTGCACCTATCCAAGAATATAGGTGATAGTATATCTCAACTTGAATATTCTAGAGTGATATGAAGTCTTATGTACTTGATGAGTTTTACAAGACCAGACATAAATTACGCTGTAAGTAAATTAAGTAGGTATACAGTAATCCAAGATCTAATCCCTGAAAATGTATTACTAGATTACTTAGGTACTTAAGATACACACGTAGCTATGGTTTACACTACATAAGATATCTAGCTATATTGGAAGGATACAATGATGCAAATTGGATATCTGATATGAAAGACTCTAAGTGTACTAGTGGTAGTGGATATGTGTTAGGTGGTGTAGCTGTTTCATGGAAGTCATCTAAACAGACTTACATAGCAAGATTCACGTGGAATCTGAATTCATTGCTTTAGATAAATGTGGTGAAGAGGTCGAATAATAAGTAATTTCTTAGAGGATATTCCAAAGTAGCCAAAGCTTGTGCCTGCGGTTTGCATCCATTGTGATAGTCAGTTTGCAATTGGTAGGGCACAGAGCAACATGTATAAAGGTAAGTCTCGACATATACGTCGCACACATAATACCATTAGACAACTACTCTCAACAGGGGTTATCTCTGTTGACTATGTGAACTCAAAAGATAACATAGCAGATCAGTTAACCAAAGGATTAATAGAAAGTTAGTTGAGACATCATCGAAGGGAATGAGACTAAAAGCCCATGAATGAATAAGGCTTTGCAAAGGAAACCCAACCTAGTTGACTGGATATCCCAAGATCTAAGTTCAAAGGGACAACCTAGTTGTAAAAACTTAGTGAGATCGGGGGGTCTACCCTCAAGTCCATTCCTATGATGAAAGTAGTGATACCCATAAGTATAAGTTAAGCTAATGTTTTTAATCATTCTTATGAAGAGAATACTGAGCAGAGCATTGCGGATTACTTTCATAAATAAGAGATTAGCTATATGAGAGAGAAGTGGAGCCACATCGAAAGGAAATTATTGGACTCAATTCTTGAGAAACTCTCACAGAATCAGGCCTATGTTCATAGCCAAAATGAGCATAATAGTGAGAACTAGATTGTATTAGAAATGATTTATGTGTAAAGTATTTTATTGTTTACATAAACTGAAGAACGGTTCAAGGACATTACTTCTATTGTCAGCCACTAAAGTAAACATATTCTCATAAGGGAAGGTTCAAAGGGTTACACCTACCTATCCTATGCAGGTTTCAGACCGTTGAACTCTATCACTACATGTCAAATTGATTTGAGTTAGTTTTCTTTTGAAAAACTTCATCAATTTTCATTCATGTGGGGGATTGTTGGAAAAATAGGTTTTAACCCATGATTAAATTCCATTTTAAGACATCATTTTAAGTGGGATCCACTTGGTATAATGTGTGATTGTGATTGATTTGGTTTCTCTTCCATGAGGGCTTCAAAATAGTGAATTTACACACTCAAAATGATTTTTGGGTGAATGAAAAATTGTATTTCAAAGTTCACTTATTGAGAAGGAAAATTTATAGTATTTTTTTGTTTGTCCCACACAAAAAAATTATTAACTTATGAAATGCTTTATATAGCATTTACTTTCCTATGAGAGGTAAGCATGTGTAGCATAAATGCTCTCTTTACATGTGCACTCATAAGGGGTGCAAATCTTCATATTTATGGCCCCAAAAATTCAAAATTCTAATTGCGGGCTTGCACGTCCTAGGGACATGAATATCGCCCAATTTCAATGGACCTTGTGTAATTCGATTTTGTTACATGTAATTTTTATTTTTCCTCACATAATAAAATTGTAATTGTTGAGGAAATTTATTGCTGCAGTTTCAGCAACTCAAGAGCTACAATAAATAGCAGCAATTTCGTAATAGTTGCATTTGTTGCGATGCTTTTGGCAATTTTGATAGCCATTACTGTAGCAATTTTCTCCATCAGTCAAATATGGATGGCTATAAATTGGCTTTGTAGTTGAAGGAAAATGACACAGCAAACACTCAACTTTTCTCCATAATTTTCACTGCAGCAACCTCCTAAATTTTTCAAAAATTTATACTCTAGAGCAAAGTTTAGTATAATAGAGAGAGGGTACAATTCTTGTTCACCAAAACAATTTAGATTTGTGTGCTTAAATTGTTTTAAATCGCTGCATTTTAGGAAGTTTTTTTTTTCTTAATCTCAAACACTCGGTGTAAGAAAAAAAATTATCTTAAAAATACTTGTTTTACGGGCCTCGATCTTCTTTTAATTTATTTTGTATTTACTTTCTTATAATTTTACAATTTGTCATTTTTCATGTAATTTAAATTTTGATAATATTTATATAACATTTTATTGTTTGTCCATTATATTACTTCCTACAATCTCACATGATAAATTAGGAGATGATCAAGGCCAGTAAAACGATGTCCTTAAGATAAATTTTTTTCCTTACACTGGGTGTTTAAGATTAAGGAAAAAGTATCTTATAGGATACAACGATTTAAAATAATTTAAGTACACCAACCTAAATTGTTACGACGAATAAGAATTGTACTCACTTTCTATCACACTAAACTTAGCCCTAGAGCATAAATTTATGTAAATTTTAGGAGATTGTTGCAAGGAAGATTATGGAGAGAAGTTGAGTGTTTGTTGTGTCTTTTTTCCCTCAACTGCATAGCCAAACTGCGTAAAAACCAAACTGTACAAGCCCATCAAAATTGGATGACATTAGTGTCTGTAGGACGTGCGAGCTCGTTATTGAAATTCCAAATTTTTGGTCCAAAAATTCACAGATATGCACCACTCTGAGCACTCACGTGGAAAGAGTCTTTATGCTACACAAGCTTACCTTTCATAGGAAAGCAAATGCTATATAAAGTATTTCATGAGTTAATGATTTTTCCATGTGGGATAAACCAAAAAATACTATAAATTTTCTTCTCAATGAGTGAACTTTGAGACACAATTTCTTATTAACTCTAAAATCATTTTAAGCATGTAAATATACAATTTCGAAGCTCTCACGAAGAAGAACCTAAGTGGATTCCACTCAAAATGAGTGAATGTATACCAAGTAAATCCACTCAAAATGATATCTCAAAATGTCATTTAATCATGGGTTAAAACCCATTTTTCCAACAAAATGTGTGTAATTACGTGGGATTGCCTACTGATTGGAGAGCCTCTAAGGCTAGTTTGTATGGACTATTGCAAGAAAGGTTGGAGAGGAAGATATTTGGGTGGAAGGTTAAGTTGTTATCTACTAGTGGTATGGAGCTTATTTTGAAGACTGTGGCTCAGACTTTACATAATTATGAGGAAGGTTTGTAATAGATTGATGGCTGTGATGGTGCATTTTTTGTGGGTAGGAACTGAGGAGGGTAAGGGTACCATTGGTGCTCTAAGGATAGATTGATGAGGAGGAAGGATATGGGTGGACTCGATTTTAGGGACATGGAATTGTTTAACCTTGCTATGTTGGCTAAACAAGTATGAAACTTGGTTTGTAGGCTGAGTACTTTGTGTGCTAAGGTGCTAAAAAGTATATATTATCCAAATGTGGAGTTTTTTCAAGCAAGGAGATCATGTAGAGACTTATGGTTTTGGAAAAGTCTCTGTAAGGGTTTGGAAGTGCTTAAAGATGGGTGTGTTTGGCGAATAGAAGATGTTAAACATATTGATATTTAGAATGATTTTTGGTTTCCTTATGTGGGGCTTCTTGCTGAGTATAGGGTTGAAGGATTTATGTCTATCTGTGACTTAATTGATGCTGATCGTAGATCCTGGAATATGAATATTATTAGCAATTTATTTCCTCCCTGGATAGTGGATTTTATTTTGGAAATTCCTTTGTATGTGGCTGGTGACTATGATAAAATGGTATGGAGGCACAATAAGAAGAGCAAATAGATTTTTTTACCAACAAATTTTTGGAGTTGTTAAAATGGTACCATCGAACTTTGATTTGTTACTTTCATACCATTAAAATTTACAAATGTTACAAAAATATCATCAAATTTTTTTTATTATTTTTATACCATTAAACTTTGCAAATGTTACAAAAATATCTTTGACGTATGTGTAACTTGATATTAACTCCCATTAACTAATTAACGTCGATGATATTTTTGTAACATTTTGCAGAATTTAATGGTATAAAAGTATAAAAAAAATATGATAATATTTTTGTAATATTTGTAAAGTTTAATGCTATAAAAATAATAAATTAAAGTTTGATGATACTTTTTTAATATTTCCAAATGTTCGACGGTAAAAAAATCTATTTACTCCTGTAAGAATGAGAAGTTTACTGTGCGGACATGCTATCATTGGTTGCATGAGAATAAAGGTGGATATGGATTGACTTCTGCATCTAGTTCTCTGCAACTTCAACCTTTGTTTTGAAAGTATATTTGGAAGCTTAATATTCCTCCAAAGATTAGAATGTTTATATGGGAGATTGCTGGCAATTTTGTATCTACTAAAGAAAACTTGTACAATGGGAGGGTGGTACAAGATGCTTGTTGTCCAATTTGTTTGGAGAAGGTGGAGTCATTAGAACATTTATTGTTGCAGTGCCCTTGGAGTGAAAGGGCTTGGTTTTCATCTAGCCTATATTTTTCTTCTAATAAGAGATGTGTAACTAATATTGGAGCTTGGCTACTATTGAAGTAGTCCTACATCGTCTAAGAGATCTTAGGATGTGTAGTATATAAGGCATGGGCAACCCTCTTCCTATGAGAGCTCTTTTGGGGTAGAGTTAGGCCCATGGACTTTTACATGATATCAGAGCAAGTTTAACTAGAGATGTGGGGAGCCCAAGCCTTGCGTGGAGGGGGGACTGCCGAGTGGGTCCAGCCCTTGACGTGGAGGGGTTATTGAAATAGTCCCACATTGTCTAGGAGATCCTAGGATGTGCAGTATATAAGGCATGGACAACCCTCTTCCTATGAGAGCTCTTTTGGAGTAAAGTTAGGCTCATGGACTTTTACAGCTACAAGATAGGTTCCATGATTTGAAGGAATATTCTGATGGAGATGATAGAGTTGCTCCTACTGTTTGTTATATGTTGTGATCTATCTGGTTAGGTAGGATTCAATGTGTGTTTGGGAGCAACCCCTAGATCCAGTGAAAGTGGTTGTTAGTGCTTGGAGGTTAGCAAATGAATTTGTAGAGGATAACGTGAAGAGTGGAGGTGGGGGCGATGATCATAGAGAATATGTTCTTTGGAATCCGCCTAATATGCGTTTTGTTAAGATTAATACTGATGGAGCTTTGGATAAAGAACAAAGGAAGGGTGGATATGATGTTGTAGTTCGTGACGATTCTGGTGGTTTGTTGGATTTTTTGGGGATTATGTGGCTTCTATATCTATTGAACATATGGAGTTGGTAGCTATCTTCAATGCAGTGGATTTAGCGAGATTAAAGGGATGGGGGAGAGTTGCTTTTTAGATTGATTTTCAATTGGTTGCTAGTTGAATAGTTTGTACAATACCTATTGGTTATTGGAGTGTAGTACCTGTTTAACAGGATATTCAGTTGACCCACTACTTCATTCGCCAACAAGCTCTTTGGGGAAAAACCATCTCGCTCTTTCCTTTCTTCGGTGCTACCTTTTTCTTTCCAAGGGATGGGGTTGGGATGTATAACCTTTTTGAGGATGCCCGAGAACAACTCCTAGGTCAATTAAGGATCAAATGTTGGAACCTCATGGGGAAGGAGGATGAGGTAATGGAATTGATAGAGAAATTCATAGACCTAGGTGGGATAGGAGAATTGATAAAGGGAATAGAGATGATGATAGAGATCATACTAAGAAAAATTTCGTACGGGTACAACTCTTATTTGAACGAAGTGAAAAAAATGCGATCTTTGTTGTTTAATAGAACAAACACTAATACCTTAATTGAGTCGGTCAAGATCAAATCTGTTTATCAAAGTGCTTCTCCGATTGCTCAAGACATCTCTTTTCAACTGAGAATGAGAAACAAAACAAGATCATTTCGCTCCATTTTTAGTAAAACAGTGAAGGATATTCCATTAGTAATGAAATTATCTAACTATTTAAGCTTTAAATAACCCTTAATCTTCATATTGCTTGCGGAATTATAAGTATTCTCACCTAAGCAGCAAATATACATAATCCAGTAATCCAGTAATCCTTCCAGTATTCCTGTAATCTTGTAATCCTTCCAGTATTCCTGTATTCAATCTAGAGAAAACCCTTCTCCTTCTTTTCTTAACTTTAGCAACACAAAAACGAAGCGCTAGTAGCACTTAATTGAAGCTATTAGGGAGTCTTACACCCCTTGGTCTAATTCCACGCCTTATGACGGGGAGTCGGCGTGGCGTAAAGTGATGAAGATTGAGGAAAGTAGAGCAAAATTCCCTTCTGGGGTATTCCGAAGGTGTAACCTAGGCAAAAAAATGAAAAAGGGGCCCGATACTTCAACTAGAGGTTAGGAGCGACCAGTTAGTTCACCAAACCCCGACCCAGCGTTACACGTTCTCCAGGATCTAGTTCCCTTGGCTGGCCCGTGACTCCTCCCAGAATTGCGTTATCGGAGCCGAGCCAGGAATGGCCGTTAGTGAACATTCATTTTATCTAAACCGGTTAGAGAGGCCCTTTTTAATACATTAAGAAAAGATGTTCACAGGGGCCAAAAAGACTCAGTCATAGGAAGCCTCGATCATCTGAATTATAGGGAAGCAGAATAAGTCTGTTAATGTTGAATTCTTCTGACCTTGAATTCACACGCGGTCAGCCACCAGCTTTACTGGCCCAAAAGAAGGGTAGGGTGGTACCTTATAGTTAAGAATTAAGATTCTAGCCTCCAGTCTCCGAAGTCACTTATTAAGCGCTTAACTTTTCTTATCTTAAATTAAGGGGTAAGATTAGAATTCTATCTAATCCTCTCCTCATTTGAGTCAAATAAAGACAAACTGGCGGGCGACTCCCCTTAATTAAAGAAAAAGGACCCCTCATAATTTCACTCAAACTTTGCTTTGCAATTTGAGAGAAAAAAGGTTAAGTGCTATTTAATTAAAACAGGTCTCAACCAAATCTTTAGTTAGCTAGTAGCAAGCAGGGAGTCTCTTACCCTAGCTGCTAGGGGGATCTGTTGCTTACTGCTCACCACGAAACCGTAACATCCGACCAACAAATTTTGCAAGATTTCGAGTAGTTCCATTTCTACCAGGCAGAGCTGCAACAAAAGTGGCTTCCTCTTTGCCCTAAACCCTAAAAAGATCTCCTTTTAAGGAAGAGAGGCGTTAACCAGAAAAAGGAGGGCGGCTACTGACTACCGATGAAATCGGAAACAAAAGGAGGTCATTCTTAAGTAAGAATGTACTACTATAGTAGCTCCCGCACTCCTATAGCTAGCCTATAATCCTATAGCCTTATTTATAACTATAGATATACTATATGCTAGCCTATAGAATATTAATAGCCTATATATATACTAGCTAGCTAGCTAGAATAATGAGCCTATTACGAAGAACTTAAGTAAGATATAGCATATAATATAAAGATATAGCTAGCCTATAGCATATATACTATATGCTAGCCTATAGAAGATTAATAGCTAGCCTATAGATATACTAGCTAGATGATAGAATATTAATAGCTAGATGATAGAATATTAATAGCTAGCCTATAGCATATATACTAGAATGAGGAATAAGGAAAGCGATTAATTAATTAATTAAGCGATTTAATTAAAGGTTAGATAAGGTTAGGTGAAATGAAATGGCGATTATGTATGGAGTCAAAACTAGAACTAGGAGGATAGGAATAGCTAGTATGCTACTAACTACAAGAAAGTGCGTTATCCGACTATAGCATTATCAGCGGATCCCACTAAAGCAAAAGAGGCTAAACCTTAACCTGCCGACCGAAAATGAAGCATTAGCATTTTCTAATTCTAAAGAAAGCTACTAATTCCAAACTTCGAATCCCAACAAAACCATACCATGAAAAGTAGCGCTTAAGAGAGCTCGGAACGATTGAATGAAGCTCAATACTGAATTGTAAAATTGAAGATTTGAGCTGCTCGAAACTTGAAGAATCCATGAAAAGCGAACTTGATTGAGAACCAACATCCGTTTGACGAAGGCAGAGCTAGGCTTTCTGACTAGACTAACTACAGTTGCGAGTATATATAGCGTTTTCGGAGCCTTGTGATGAGTACCAACCGCAATGAGAGAATTCTGAATGAAGAAAACAAGTTGGATAAATAAGTAGATCGAGTAATAAAATAAGGATAAGCGTGTAGCAAACAAAAGGGGCCTCCATAAAATAAATTATTCCCTTATTTATTGACTCTCTTTCTTCAACCTAACTAAACAACTATATAACGCTATGCTTCAACAAGTTTTAAAAGAAGGATGCTAAGTAAGATTAGATTAGTTAGTCTTATCTTTCTAGCTGCTAGAAAAGAAAGAAGTTATTCTAAACTCTTTCCCTAGGGAATAGGTAAGGGAATAACCGGCCCCATTGTTGAAGCTCTTCTCGACAATCTTAAAGGTCTTTGTAAAGGGTTCGCCCACTACTCACTTTTTGAAGGAAGCTCTAAAGGAGGTGCATCATGTAATAATTGACCCAGAGAACTTTAATAGCGAAGGCTTTGTGGTAACAATATGGAAATGGGCAGCTACTAAGTTACGGGATGTTATTAGGCTATGTTGAAGATAGAATTCCCCTACGGGCATGCTTACTTAACCTTGCTGCAGATAAATCCGATAGAGATTTAGGTATAACATCAATTTGACGGGAGTCCAATCCCTAGGACATACCAATGAGTTTGGAAGGAGACTTATATCGAAATTACATATAGCATATAATACGGTTGGTATATAATATACTTTTTTCCACTCTTAGCAGAATATCATTAAAACTCAATTCTTTTTCTTTCAAAGTTTGAAAGAGATATCAACCTTCTATCAACCTTATAAGAATTCTACCAATAACTACTTATTACCGAGCGTATAATATTCACCCTTCGATTTAGGTTATCAGTTGCATTCTTATTCTTAGAATGTTAAATATCAGAATAATTTTAATGCAATATTTCGGTTTAGGTTTAAAAGCTTGGGATTTAAATCAAGATGTTCTTTCTACCAAACACTGTAGATTCGCGAACAGGGAGATCCTCCATACAGTAGGAAGACTGCACCAAGTAAATCATAATTTCAAAGTATAATCAAAGCATTCAATGCTCTCAAGTAGTTAATAATCGGTATTCAAATCGGAATCAATGCAACGAAAAACTCTTATTCGCTATTTTAATAGAGGCTATAGGAGAATACTATTGAAAGGTTATCTAATGAATTCATGAATTCAATTTAACTTAACCTTTTAAATTAAACTTTGTTAATTAAATAGTTAGATAAAAGGTTATCTAATTCAATTGATTTAATGTTAGGTTATCTAATTTAATAATTCAATAAATTGATTTAATGTTAGGTTCATTATCTAATTCAATAATTCAATTTAATGTTAGGTTATCTAATTCAATAAATTGATTTAATGTTAGGTTATTTAATTCAATAATTAGTTAATTGGCTTTAGATAATTAGAGAAATTTAATGTTAAATAAAAGGTTATCTAATTAGAGAAATTTAATGTTAGATAAAAGGTTATCTAATGAATTCATGAATTCAATTTAACTTAACCTTTTAAATTAAACCTTTGTTAAATAGTTAGATAAAAGGTTATCTAATTAGAGAAATTTAATTAATGTTAGGTTCATTATCTAATTAAATAATTAGGTCCTGGGGCTCTTATAAATTGATTTAATGTTAAACAATTCAATTTTAATTAGTTAATTAGAGAAATTTAATTAATGTTAGATAAAAGGTTATCTAATGGATTCATGAATTCAATTTAACTTAACCTTTTAAATTAAACCTTTGTTAATTAAATAGTTTTTTTTTTTTTTTTTTCTCTCCTGCCCATGTATGAGGTGCACTGGGTTAGAAGGGAGGGAAATAGAGTTTTTGATACTCTAGCTAAGTTTCGTAAGAAGGGAGGAGAGTTTGTTCTTTATCTGACCTTCCTGCTGTTGTGCAGGTGATATGTATCAGACCTCTGTTTTGGTTTTTGTTTTTTAATGAAACATTCTATATTTGACCACACAAAAAAAAACTCACAACTTTCTTTTATAACTAAGCCTTTTAAGATTCATGATTAATAAGCCTTTAGGAATTTTGGGGAGGCGTAAAGGAAGAAGATGGGAACAAGAGATTAGTGACATGGAAGCATTGGGTCTTCTCCCGAGCATGAACGCGAATTACAAATATTGCCAAATATTTCAGGAATTCCATCCCAGTTCTTTTTCTCCCTTGCCTCCCAGTAACCACCCTTGTAACGATAACAACCATCCTCGTCTTTCTCAAACCACCTTGGTTGCCATCCTTTCTCCTGCAACTTTCTCGCCTGCATTACAAAACAAACAAAAGTTCCTCTTCCTTTATATGATGTGATAATAGATACAAGAGTGCAAAACAAGAATACAAAAACTAACATTTTTAAGCACAATGCATGGATGAGTAAACTGTAAAAGTATATAAGAACTAAAGTTAACCGATATTCATATTTCTTATAAACTCTTTTATAGTATTATCTTTTATCAATGTGAAACAATTCATCTAACATAAACTTCATACTCATTTTTTTTTTTAACATCAGACTGCAAAAGATGCTAGAGTTGGACACTGACACTCAGGATAATTTTGGAGCTTCAAAGCTGGCATTTGGATCACGTTGTATGCTTCTAAAACTTCATCAAAAAAGTTCTAATATATACAAACTTATAATCATCTTGGTATTGTTGCAACTATTATTGCCCTGGGCTGCAACCGCATGTACAGTACCCACCCAATACAAGTCCAATGCTGGTGAATCATAGATGTCTCAAAGTTCATTTTATTTAATAAATTATTTGCATTCAACTTGCAAGTTCTAAACAATAGGAAAAAAATTAATCTTTTGTTTTCTGCTTAATTTCGAGTTACTACCAACCGCTAGGGTTTAGACTTGGTATTTCGTCGGGTAACAACTTTTTTTATTTCTCACCCCCAATTATTGTTTGTTAAAAGAAAATTTTCAATTACCTTCTAACCAAAATGTTAAGACACGTAAACTAGAAAAATCTATGCATGAATAATACCTGTCTCTGTAACTGTTCAAGTCTCAACTTCTCTGCATTAGCAGCTTCATATTCTCCATTCTCTAGATGTCTTTGATCTGGTCTCAGCCTCGAATCTGTTGGAGGCAATCTTTCCGATAACCCAGGCCTTATTTCATTCAAGGATATTGCAAAAGGTGATAGATTGTATCTTGTCTTCGTAACATGCTTGTCTCTTTCCCACAGAAGCACAGCTTCTGTCATTGGATCGTACCCCTTTGGCTTCGTGATAGGATCTCCAAGCACATAGTACATTGCCTCATCCCACTTGCCCACCAACATTGCTACCTTCTCTCCAGTTCTATTGTTTTGAACAAATCCGTGAACCTGATATAACATCGGAAGAAGAAAAGTGATAAGTATGGTATCAGAGGAATCTATTATATAATGAAATAATGAGATCTGCACTTGAGTTTTAAAGACAAACCTGATGTGGATTTCGGTCTATGATAGATTGCTCCTTGAACTTCAGCTTGCATGAGTAATTGCCACAGCCTCTGATGCGCATGGTGCCATAATGATCACAATAAAGTTTTCCTAGTATAATGTTGTAAATAGAAGTGGTGACCTTACTCCACTGGAATGTCTCACCATCCTCAAACTGCAGGGTGAGAGCACCCACAGGATTAAGCTGAATTGAGCGTCCCCAGAATTTGCCTTTAAGATTGGAGTCTGCCCAGAATTTCCAACCTCTTCCTTCACAGTGACAAGCAACAACCATGGGATGGTGACTCACCTGATTGGATGCTACTCGTTAGAAATTAGTAAGTATTTCATTAAATTTCTTGAAATGTTTCATTTTCAACGTGGGAGAGCTGTGCCACAAAGAAGCATATGGCTTAGCTAAGATATTCAGTTGTAGACTTCTAGTCCAGCCATAATGAACACTTCAACAGGACTAAACAAAAAAATTCAATCAACGTTGAGTACTATGTAGTTGTCAAGAGATTTACTTTAAACATTACTTTTTCAGAGAAGAAACGTAGTCCTTTATCTGGATGATCAGCCTCATAAGTTTCTCCCAGTAGAGGATTAAAAGGTTTGCATTGCCGACCTTCAGTTGATGCATAACCAGACACAGCAAAAGCTGCAACATTTAGAATTCTCATCAAGTCGTTTCCCTGCACCAAAAAAGCTAATTAAGTCATAAAATTTAAACAAGGGACAAGCCTTATTTACTTTTTACTTGCATTGAAACCTCTTGTCTAGTAACACCAACCTTACGAGAGCACAAGATAATATGAATCATAATTAGAGTATCATGAAATAGGTTTAGGAAACTACAACCAATAAAGAATTGAAAGAAAGGTAGTAGAGTTTGAATCTGAACATTCATATTATCTATAAAGTGGGGAAAGGAAAAACCTCCCAATTAAGATCCCTAGGTGGGCTTTTTACCACCCCAAAAAGGACCCGCATTAAAGAAACTACTAGGCTTATACCAAGTAATAGGGAAATGTGGATGCTAAGGGAAAAAATCATGCTGCTCAACAAGCAGAATTTTTTTTTTTTACTCAAAGCTAAATAAGCATAAGTTGAGAGTGCAAAAAATGCTCGTCCTTTAGACCTTATAAAAGGTGAGAGTGTGTAACTCATGAATCAACTTTTTATCCTATCGCTATCTACACAGAGACAGAAGAAATTAAAAAAAAATGTTGTAAATGGAGAAACATTAATGTAGAAAAATTGTAATCAAAATTGGATCAGAACAAAAGAAATATATTAACGTCTATTTAGAAAAAGTAAAAGAAGGCAGTGGAGGGACAAAACTTTCTAGGGAAGTAAAATCCAACCACCAATCCAGCCAATCGTGTACAACTCAATATGAAAACATGTTGATGTCCAATCAGGGTATTACAGGGAAGTTTTGTGACTTTCCATCTTGGACATCACTATCATCATCTAGTTGGCTGAAGGTGCTAGCGATATTCTCCATCAAAAAGAAGAGTAATTTGCTAGTGATGGTTCTTCTAAAACTACTTTCAGCAAAAAGAAGGAAAGAAAAGTGAAGGATCTAACCTGCTTTCCCCATAACAGGGCTTGATCAACCAAGTATGAGTACTCTAGATCTTCGAAACATTTCTGCAATGATGAAAGTGGTTCATTAAAATACACGGGAAGACAGACACCAGATAAGTCTTTTCCAATGTTGTCCTTGATTATTGACCACAATCCAACTGGCTTCTCTTTCTCCTTCGGTTCTGGCAAATTATCCCTTCTTTTAACATATGGATATTGAACCCTCCTTAATTCAACTCCTTGTAAACGATCAGAAAAGGAATCCCTGTCATATATGGCACCATTTTCTGAAGTGTCCCTGCTCCGATAAGAAGCACTTCTCAGAGCATCCGAAGACAAAAAGTCATTTGTGTCAAAGTATATTCTATCATCTTCATCTGTTTCTGCATCAGCTCCATATCGACTTACATTATCTGCATCAGTATCACTTGCACTACCCTCTGACATTACAGAATAGAAATCTAGGACACAGAAAAAGAAGATTGTCAAAAGTAATCTTGTGTGTTTGTACATCTATATATATATATACATAAATCTATATGGTCAGATTTATAAAACCTTATTTTAAGAATTTCATCTATTTTAATGCAGTTCATAAATAATAAATATTTCAAAGGACTGATATGACATGACTGTAAAGGTACCAAACCTTCACCAAGAAGACCATACCACAAGGAGATGCTCTTATGCTTAAATCCCATTGAATATCAAATGACGAGCGGATATACATGTTTCATGTTCCCTCAGAAAAATAAAACGTACTCATTTTGGGTTGTAAAATGTTCTCAATATTGCATATTGTATCTATGAACATCAAATGTTCATTAAAGGCGCTTTAACCTCAAAACAGTGTCAATCCACAAAATATACTCTAATGCTTTAATCCCATCAAATAACCATTATGACATGAGGGTACACATGCTTCATGTTCCATCAGAAACATAAAACTTACCATTTAAAGGTTGAAGAAAAATGAATTCTGTCCCAACTGATGGTGATAACCATCTTCAAATTATCATAAAACTCATTCATAAAATAATATTCCATCCACATTTGACAAGTACGCTAAACTTAAAAGATCATATATGTGAAATGTAAGTTCAACAATGTGTAGAAGTTAGGGAATCATGCAGAATAACTGACCACTAAATCTTCTATTCCCTTGTTCACAGTATGATTCACGTTCCTTTGTTTCATCCACGACAGTAGTTTCCAACTCTATCTTCTCTGTCTGCAAAAAATATAAAGAGTAGAGATTGTTATCTTTACCATCTAAAAGTTCTTCAATTTGACATTGCTTTACAATTAAATGAGCTAGTCTAATCATAAAGATAACTGCAGGGTGTGCCACGTGCACAAGTATGTGAAAAGTCTACACACATAATCTATTATAACATTAAAAGATAAAAAAAATGTTTGACAAAGTTGTAGGGAAACCTTTATCTTGGAAATCTATAGCCGTATCATTCAGTTGTCTAAATATCAAAGTCCATACATGAGAACTAGATTTAACAAGATTGTGAACCAGGATGATAGATACCTCCAATCGCCTCAAAGTGTCTAACAACAAAACATGTTTATGTTGAAGAGCATTCAACTGGTTCTGCAGCTCAGAGGTCTCTGAACGCATGATTGATTCACAGTCTCTGATAACTGTCTCACTAATGCCCTCCTGATGTAATCTTAACCGTAGCTTCTCAGTCGAAACAACTAAATTTTCAGAAGGTGTGAAGTCACTTGTCAAGACTTGAGGGAAAAGATCTTTAGCAGCCAGCAGTGCTTCAACCCATGCAGCTCTGTCCTCTCTAGATACACAACGCAAGTGAAGAGTTTTTGTTCCAGTGAATATGGAAAGCCTTTTATCATCAGATTTGCTGGCACGTATGGAAGAAACCTATAATCCAAAATATTTATTTAGAAACCATTACTCAAGGAGACACCTGCATATGAAAGTGGCCATCACATGCATTTTGAGCATCAACATGCAGTAAACGGGTACCAATAATAACTGCATTAAAAAATCACGCCAACTGACATAGCAATTTCACGACCACCAGTAGCTTAAGAGGTCACGGACAGCAACCTTACACACTACCTCCAGTATTTGGATAATGTGCATATTTACAAAAATCTGAAGACCAATTAACAATTTGACAATTAGTAAGCTTTACAACTGTGATTATAGGAGAAGAGCCCATGGACAAATAATAAAGTATATTGAAGTATAGTATTTATACTTCTCAACACCAGGTCAGGTAAACCAAACAAAACGTTGGCCGTCTAGACCTAAAATCAGAGTTCAATCAAGAAATGATCAATAATTGCATACTAAGTGGAAACACATAAAAATACTTGATTTCAGGGGTATCTAGCAATCACTACTTAAAACTACAACGGTTCTAAAACCAGTCACTATTTTAAACCCATAATATCTGGAACTCCTAACTGCAGGGCAAACATAAAATACCAAGATGGCAATTTAAATATCTTGTTCTTTTTTAGGAGGGTTTTCTCCTTGGACTAGCAATTCATTCCTTCATAAATTACAAGTTATTTTTGAATAAACACATTATTTTCCAAATGTCAATGTCTAATAGCAAATGCTCACTCCTTTGTCTCCTTTTAATTTCTTTATAATAATTCCTGGTTGAACAAAGTCCAAGTACAATCTTCTTTTTTTACTATACTAGTCATCTGGCAGTTCCAATATATATTTTCTTTTTTAATCCAAGAAAAAAAAGATATTCCATTAAGAAAAGAAAAAAACAAGGCTATATGTTAAATGTCCCATATTAATCATAAATCAAATTTGACTGCTTTCACTTGTCTTTTGAACGATATTCTTATGTTTTATCCATAAGGTTGATTAAATGATACTTAAATAGCAAGTGTATTGTCTAACTCTGATTACAAATAGTGTAAAAGTCCAACTCTTCATAGACCAAAAAAAAAAAGAAGTCAAAGAGCTCCGTAATACTTCATAGTTCATTAAAAAAAAAAAAAAGGAATACACAGTTAAAAAAGAAGTAAGTAGAATTAAATGAGCAAATGCAAAAACGGCTGCTCCTTTTCCTAAAAATAACATTTAAAACAAAGGATAAAACAACCATCAAATAAAGGCAGATTACACTACTCGTTTTCTAACTAGAACCAATATTTATAGACGATCAAAAATCAAATAAAATGCAACAATATATACATACAAGTCATTCTTCCAGGAAAAGAGAATAGAAGGCTAACCTTCAAGTGCACTACGCCGAATGGCTTACACGGCCTAGTCGAAGCGCCTATCCGATTATTACTCCAATTAGCCTTCCTCATGTACCTAATCGAGTCTTCTCCAATCACCCTAAGGCCTTTATCTCTAGCCGGAACCGTCATTATTTTATCCGGTCCATGAACTTTATAATAAGAAAGCACACCATCTTCGAGCACGAACCACCTCGACCTCCAACCCTTGCCGTAATTGACCCATTTATACAAAATCCCAGCTATACTGCCACTGACACCATTGCCACCAAACACCTTCGAATCTTTCGGCTCAATAACCGTATAGTCCGCATCATGACTCACGACCACCGAAGTTTTATCCGATTCGGTTCCGACCGACGAAACCTGAGACGAAAAACTCGGTTTCGAACCATAGCTCACGGTTCTAATGGAAGCTTCGATACCTACCGGACACTGACCCGTCTGTTTCTGCCCAGCTGGGTTGTCCCGGTCTCCTTCGACCGAAACTGGAGCAATGCAGCACAGAGGATTCATGTCGAGCGAAAAAAACACCTCTCAATCCAACAAACAGCATCGATCAGAGAAATGCATATATGGAACAACTCCGATCCAACAACTCGGTTCGAACCAGCCTCTGAACGAGAATGCAGAGCCCGGTCGAAGCAAGAACCTCTCAATCCAACAAACAGCATCGATCAGAGAAATGCATATATGGAACAACTCCGATCCAACAACTCGATTCGAACCAGTATCTGAACGAGAATGCAGAACCCGGTCGAAGCAAGAAAACAAATAAGCGAAACGGATCGTTTCTGAAATGTCATAAAGATCGGAAAACGGAACGGAGGAGGTAGATCTCGGAGGGAAGAAATAAAAGGGTATGAAAGCGAGAGGGACAGTTACGGCATCGGGTTACAAGTGTTAACATAGCTTAGCAATATTAAAATTAATAACGACAATTTGGCCATTTTCTTTTTATAAGTTTAATATATTAATCTTTTTATTTTAAGTATGTATCTGATTAGGATATTTAATTTATAAAAGATAAATAATTAAATAAGTACTTTTAAAAAAAAAAAATCTGGGAGATTTTCAGCTTTTTTTAAAAAGATGCAGTTTATTCTATGTTTGGTACACTGTAATAAAATCAGTAATGTAATTGATTCTGCATATTATAGTGTTTGGTTGATACAAACACATATAATGTAATGTAATTGATTACATGTGGAGAAGGAATTGTGGTTACTGAGGAGAGGAGATGTAATCACTTTTACATTACTGATCCCATTCACGCTGAAAAACGACTCTGTCCCGTTCGTGCTCTCGCCCTTCGTGCGCCATCTTCTCTGTCTCGTTCGTGCGCCGACCACAGGGGTTGAAGCCGTCGCTCTCGTCCGGCGCCATTCGCGGTCTTCTAGCCGCTGTTCAAGTCTGTTCTCGAGCTTCGTCACACCAGTTCTCCCCCGCGCTTGAACGCTCGAACCATTGAACTAGAGTTCTCCCCGAGGCTTGAACGCTTGAACCGTTGAACCAGAGTTCTCCCCCGTGCTCAAACAATCGAACAAGGACTCGCCGTCTCCCTCCGTGTGTCGTCTAGCCGTCCATGGCGTTGGACCTCCCGTGCGCCGTGCGGGAAATTTCTGGAAATTGCTGAATTTTTTTTTTTTTTTTTGCTACAGCTGAAATTTCTTTTTTTTTTTTTGCTACAGCTGAAATTGTATTTTTTTTATTTGCTGAAAATATTTTTTTTTTTCTGAAATTGTTGTGATTAAATTTTATTAATTGTTGTTATAAATTGACTGAAATTGTGATTTTTTTGCTGAAATTATTGTGATTAAATTTTACTAATTGTTGTTATGAATTGATGAAATTGTATATGCTAAATTATTTTTTGTTATGATTAATTTTTTTTATTGAAATTATTGAATTTAAAATAATTATATAATTTTATTAAAATATATTTTATTTGATTTAGAAAATAATAGTAAAATAAAATAATTTAAACTTCATTAAATATGAGGTATTAATGTAATATTATTTTCTGTTTTTCATTCCATTACAGTGGTTAAACCAAACACTGTAATATTGATTCCTTATTTGATTACAGTGACTAAACCAAACACTGTAATAGTAATACTGTTTTCTTTACATTACATTCTATTACGATTACGATTACGATTACGATTATGATTACGATTACATTCAGTGAACCAAACGTCACCTTAATGTTATATTTATTTTTTATAATATTTGAGGCATCTTTTTACAAAAAAAAAAAAAAAAATTACATAAATTATCTTTTTATAAAAAAATAGTATCACAAATCATCTTTTTTTTTTTAAATATTAAAAATATTTATATATTAATTATAAAAATTTAGTTATGCATATTAAAAATCTTATGTCAATACAAGTTTAAAAAGAAAAAAAAATGTTCTGAAAAATATATCTACTTAAATATTAAAAATTATTAAAATTAAAATATTGCTAAAAATTTTAATATCAAAATCAGTATGAAAATTAAATAAATTTTAAAATAAGATTTATTAAACCTAATATAACAAGTGAAATAAATTATCTATAATATTATAAATCATAATTAATAAAATTAATACTCTAGTTAAGAAAAAAAAAAACAAAAGAATTATTATGAAACAATTAAAATAAATTTAACAATTAAAAAAATTATAATTAAACTAATAAAATAGTATAAATAATAAGCTATTTTTGTAAAACTTTATAAATATTTAATAAAGATTTGTAAAATCTTACATAGTAAGAAAATGACTAATGGTATCATTTTTTTTATAAAAAAAAAATTAAAGTGATATAAAATATAAGTAAAAGACTAAAATAATTCTTTTCATAAATAAATAAATAAAACCCTTAAAATCCTCTGCCCTTTTTTCTATTAATAATGGTGCTGTTCAAAAATTTCTCAATACAATTTAACCCATAAAACCCAAATCAATCCAACTTATAATTTTCAATTTTTTCTTTTTATTGGATTTAGATTGGCTCTAAAAATTTTAAAATTAATTTAAGATTAGTTAGATCGATTTTTACTATTTAAAATCTCATATAAACCGATTTAACATATTAATAATATTATTTTATTAATTTTTAATTTTATATTATAATTTTATTAAATAAAAATTTAAAAAACTTAAAATATTGGTATTATTATAGATATAATTATTTTATTTTAATGAATGATTAATTAAATTAAATTTATAGATAATATATAAATATATGTAAGTCTATTAGTATTCTTTTAATTAATTATTTCTTTATGCATATAATATATGTTCAATTGATATAAAATTAAACAAATTTTAATTTTAATTTTTATGATATTTAGAATTATAATTAATATTTTTATTGATTTTTTATTTAAAAAAATTAAAATATTTGTAATTTTAAACTTAATCATTGAAACATAAAATTTAATACAATAGTTATTTTATTATTATCTTTTGAAATAATATTACATAATCTACACACTTTAAGAATTAAACTCTTAATAAGTTTTAATACAACTGAGGTATAATTGCTCATACAATAGTTATTTTATTATTAAAAATAAAAATAAAATTTGGTGATTGAAAAATTACAAAAACTAATTCTTCCACCTTAATCTAAACATATCTAACAGGTTTGGTCTAGATTGATTTTATAGTTTTTATAGATCAAATTGGTTCTCAATTTTTAAAATATTAACTCTATTAATTCAATTTTAATTTTGTACAGAATCAATTCAATTTATGGTATGAACATTTTTATTAATAATACTCAAATTTATTATCAAGTTACACTTTAATCTACAAACTTTTTTATTAATATATTAAAAGTCAAATAGGTCGAAAAGTGGTATGTTAAAAGTTTATCTAATGATTTAACTGGTGCTGATAATATCATTGACATTTAAAAGTTTTGGACAATAAAAATTTTAGAGACGTGATTAGTTTACTTGCATGCGAGTTTTCAAATGGCTAAACAAGTATAACAAAAAAAAAATTTGTCACTATTCTTTCCATGATGTTATTTGTAAACTAGCGTGTCTAAGTAAATTGATTATTATTAAACTAGTTTTCTCAAGAGCTTTTTAATGCCATCTATATATGCTCTTGGAAATGTATTTTAAAAGATGTCAATTAAACTACTAAATGGACTATAGTGTTATATTTTGCTATTTAGTGAACGTTTATGGTATTACAATTATATTATGTAGATATTTATTTTACTTTTATTTTTATTTTTTTCTCTCAATATTTAAATAAAAATGATAAAATAATAGTATTAACGTGACTTTAAGCTCATAATTTTTTTTTGTAATACTAAATCAGTAAATATTTTTCTGGCCAGTAAGACTAGGTTAGCTGTCAAGCAGTTATTATTATAAAAATTAAAAATGATATATTTATTAATATCGTAAGAAGTAAAAGGTTAATTAGTACATAGATCGACTGATAACGAGGGAGAATAAATTAATGAATAAGGGTTAGGTTTTTGGGCACTTGGAGTAAAGTGATTATTCTACGAAGTAATTTTTATGTCAAACTATATTTAATATACAAATTAAAATTTCAAGTGTGAGCCTTACCGTAAAACGTCAACCACTAGTAAAGTAAGGCTATGCTTGAGTTTGGATGGGCGAAGACAAGTCAGGGGCTCAGTTGTGCACAGGTAGTGATTTATTGTGTGGGATTCCATGTGTCTGTATATTGGGAAAGGAAAATAAATTTTTGGATAAGAAAGTGAAATTAAAGAAGACGAAATGATATAATTGATTTTTTTTTTTCTTCTTTTTCAATGACATAATTGATCCTTTGGAGCCAAAAATATTATTCAAAGAAGTGCAATATAAGTATAACAAAACACCATGTTTATAGTTAAGTATTACCAAATATTGAACAATTGAACAAAATAAATAACAAGTGACCAAATCTATAATTTTTGTCAAAAATTATAAAATTTGTGAACAATTGTAAGAATAAAAATATAAAATAGTAGCTACATTTTATTAGAAAATAAGATGAGATGTTACACAAGTCATTTAGATTAAATAATTTGTGTTATTTAGCCCCTTTAGTTAGAAATTGTATCACTCAGTCAATTAAATTTGTAAAAAAAGATTCAATTAAAGATAAATTATATTATTTGAATGAATTTTTTATTAAAATTTTATAATTTTATTTAAAGTGTTTAAAACGCTATTAAAATATAAGTCTTTAACAAAGATAAAAGTAAAATTTAACATAAATCTATTTAAGAAAAAATTAACAATAATAATATTCAAACAAAAAGTTACTTAAATATATTTTTTTAATTTTTAATAAAAATTAATAAAATATTAAATAAAATATTTCCAATTAACAAATATTCAAAATAAATATTTTGTAAACAAATTCATATTAATTGTGACTTTATCTTATTAAAAACTCGTGTTTTAATCTTTTGGTAGAAAAATAATAATATTTTAATATAAAAATATTTAATAATTTAATTTGTTCTTATTTAGACCTTTTTATAAAGCTAAGTGACTAAATGACATTGTTTATATGTAAGAAACTAAACAACATAAAAAGCTTAATCTAAAAGATTTTTATGATATTTTTTTCTATAAAATAATAAAGAAGAATAATCAAAAATTTTGTGCTTGATTTAATCCAAAGAATAAAAATAAAGCATACTAGAAGAAGGAAAAAACTAAAAGATTTTATTGTTAAAAATGCTATTTTGAACATTTATTTCTTAAACAACAATTTGTAGCAATGATTTAAATCAGGCTATTTTTTTTTAAAGAATACATCAAGTCTTTATCACTTTACTAGATATAATTTTTTTTTAATAAAATAAAAGTGAAAGGAGACACAATTTTATTGAAAAATATAATAAAAACTTGTCAAAATTCTAAATATTACATATGGTTGAAATGAAAATAATTTATCAAAAGTGCACTAATTAAATTATATATATATATATATATATTAAAATTATAAGCAAAATATATATATTTACAAAAGTTGAGAAGTGGCACATGACACTCTAAACTTCACGTGCCTCGGTCATTGTCATTTGTTTGTGAGTGATTTTATGTTCAGTTTTGTGGGATGATGTTTATGGTCCACTAGTTGTGAAGACTTCATAAGGAACTAAGGGTATTAAAGTAATTTGGGTTGGATAAATGCATTAAGGAGTAGCACATATATGCTAACTACACGTACATCCATATCTATTATAACACAAGTTTAATTTATTTTTCCTTCTTATTATGCTTTCTTTTATGTGTGCTCATGCTTCAGATTAGGTGAGTTATAAAATTCTCTCAATATTTTGAATAGAGATGACAAAAAGATTTACTATGTTGAACTTCTGTACATATTTATTTGGTATAATCTACTTTAAATTTGATCAAAATTGATCATTTTTTAATCAAATTAGATCATAATTTGCGTATAAAATCCACACATTAAATAAGATTGAACTGGATTAGATCGATCTCGATCCAAAATTAAATATTTTAAAATTTTAATTTTAGAGCTAAAAGGTCACATTCCAAAAATATTTTTCAAATTTTTACAATTAATTATTTATGATATTATTCTTTTATAATTTTATATGAGATTAAGTTAATAATTTATAAATTATAATATTAATTAAAAAGTTGAAATTAGTAAAATAGCTACTCTTTAAATTATTTTGCCAATTACATGCATTAATTATTTTCACACTTACAAAATTACGACTCATAAATACTTACATTTATTAGTCTCATTCTTATATATTAATCTTCTATAACTACTACCATTTATTAGTCTCACTTTTACGTATTAATCTTCTATAACTACTGACATGTATTGGTATAACACACAAAGTCTTTAAACAATATGAAAGAATTAAATGACTTGTAGCATATAGAAATCAAGTTTATATTCAACATAAATATATTCATTATAAATAAGTAATAAAAGATTTATATAAATTTATAGTATTCTCTTATTTTTATTTTTATCTATCAATTCAAATTATATAATTAACTATATTAAATAATGTATTATAAAAAAATAAAAAAATGGAATAGTTTGGATCGAATCGTGAATATACGTCTAATTCATCGCTTAAAACATAGAAGATGAAACTGGATTGGATCCAATCTATTGCCATCTTAATTTTGCAATACTAAGAAGCTTCAATTCCATGTACATGCATGTCATATAGGAAAGTAGAGAACGAGGAGTATGGTGCTAGTATATGTTAGAATTTAACATTTTAGTAAAAATTATTACCAATAACAGATCTAGAAATATTCATGTTAGGTTATCAAAAATTAAAAAGAAATATGTAAAAGCATATTTGAATTCATAACAGCCAATTGATTTTTGTAGCAGAGTGGTTTGTGATCTTCCTAAACCAAACCGCCTTAATTCTTTAAACAAACCATCATCTCTATTCTAAATGGGGAGAAAAAAAATTATGTTATGATTTAGAATGTTAGGGCCATAAACAAAAGAATTTTTATATATTATTTAATTAAGATTCCTAATAACATTTAAATTTTGATAAAAACTAACTTTATTATTTTCAAAAGAACAAACAAATCTTGATTTGTCTAAACTATAAATGAAAATTAAATTATGTCTAAAAGATGATGCAACAAATGTCTCAAACAAATCTAAATAAAATCCAGTTTTCATGATCCCCAATAATAGAGCCCCAAAATGCTTTCGAAATAGAGCGTTTCATGATCATCATGCACATTCCGTTAGACCAATCCATTTTCAATTTAAACCTCATTGGGATTTTATGAAGTAGAAGTGGGTTGATCCGACAGAAGTGCAAGATCCAATCGAAGTGCAAAATTCAAATCCATACAACCGAGGACAATCTCCATGGTTTCTTTCCAAACTTTAAAGTTTGTCCCACTTAGTATTGGGATGTTGCTTACTTGGGCAGAAACATTTGTAGCAGTAGCAATAAAAACTATATAGAGAACAAAATAAATAAGGAAACTCATATTTAATAAGCATGTCATAAAAATAAAACAAGACATGAATAAATAATCCAAATTGGGGATCCATCTCAAGATACCTAGTACAACATTAATTTATAGTCTTTGGACAAAGAAATTAACTGTAAGTGGTACTCTCAGTACAATGATCTAATATTGACAATTAGTTCTATAAAAAAATAAATTTTTTTTGGATCGACTGTTATTCACATGAAAAATAACAGTCTTTATAATCATCATGTATTTATCATCGCAGGCGATTGTTATTTGACTAAACTGTGTCTTCCTTTGGGTCGAGCACAATTCTTATAAAAAAGTCCGCCCAAATATATATATATTTTTAATTAAACTAATCTTTACAATAGATGTTACTTTAAAATATGTTATTTTAATTAATTTAATTAAAAATATTAGACTAACTGCATAAACAACTACATAAAAAATGTTTGATATAGAATTTCAAACAGATAGTTCCAATTATCTAGTATTTTCTTAATTAAATAAAAATATATTATTTTAATTGTGATTGAGTCAAAATTAATTAGGTCATAAAACCAATATTCATATATTTGACCCATTAATTCAAATTTAAACCCAAAATTTTCTTAAGCACATAAAAAAAATTAGGGTTTAAAAATTATTATTTATGGACTTTATAAAAATTGTGCAAGAATTATCGAATTAATAACCCATAATAGTATCATAATGCAAATTAGAAGGAAATTTACCAAAGTAGTTGTACGACTTTGTTTTGGTAATAAATATTTACTTTTTTGCCCTTTATTGAGTTTGTTCTATTTTTGAACACTTTTATTAATTTTTCAGTCAAAATATCTTTAGATCTATTTTCTCTCTAAACTTTTTCCTTGCTCTGATGCTCTCCTTCCAACTTCATTGCCAACAAAGAGTTCCATTGAAGAACTCACAGTAGTTTTTATTTTCTAAGTGACACTCTCTTCTCTTGTTCCCATCACAATGATTACTTTATAAGTTTTGTTAATTTTATAGGTTTCCAAAAGCAATTTTTTTCACCTCACAATCACTCATTAAATTACTTTGCTAACTACATGCATTAATTATTTTTATACTTACAAAATCACAACTCATACATATTTACATTGATTAGCCTTACTCTTACATATTAATCTTCTACAACTACTAGCATTTATTGGTCTCACTTTTACGTATTAATCTTCTACAACTACTAACATTTATTGGTGTAACATTCAAAGTCTTTAAACAATCTAGAAGAATTAAATAACTTGTAGAATATAGCAAATCAAGTTTATATTCAACATAAATATGTTCATTATAAATAAGTAACAAAAAATTAATACAAAAGTATAGTATTTTCTTATTTTTATTTTTATCTATCAATTTAAAATATTTAATTAACTACATTAAATAATGTATTAGAAAAAATGAAAAAATGGAATAGTTTAGATCAGATCGTGAATATACATTTGATCCACTGATTAAAATAGATAAGATGAGATCGGATCAGATCCAATCCAATCTATTGTCATCCTTAGTTTTGCAATACTGAGAAGCTTCAATTCCATGTACATGCATTCATATTGGAAAGCAGAGTACGAGGAGTATGGTGCTAGCATATGTTAGAATTTAACATTTTAGTAAAAACTATTACCAATAACAAATTCAGGAACATTCATTTAAGATCATCAAGAATTAAAGAGAAATATGTGAAAGTGTATCTGAATCCAAGCAACTAATTGATTTTTTTAGTAGAATTATTTATGATCTTTCTCAACCAAATCGCCTTAGTTCTTCAATGGGACTGTCATCTCTATTCTAGATATAGAGAAAAGAAATTGTATTATGATTTAGTGTGTTGGGGACCATAACCAAAAGATTCTTTATATATTATTTAATTAGGTTTTCTCATAATCCCCTAATTAGAACAAAATCGGTATTTATTCAATTAGCCCATATTAATTTTAAGTAATTTGTGAGCTTACCAAATTAAAACTACTTAATTTCAGCTCATTAAATAAATAACTAATATAATATAATAGGAAATATATATTACCCAACTTAGTAAAAAACATGATTTCCTAACATCATATGCCTTTCAAATCATATTTTCAAAGGAATGTATTGATGCAAAATATACTTTGGCTGATCATTAGCTAGTGTTTCCTGATTCAAGTGCTGATGGAATGCCTTTTTACTTCACCTCCTTTATGCATGCTTTAGTTCATGTAAGGTTTATTTTGTATTGGCAATTTTCGTGGACAAAATGTTTGATTGTAATCTAGAATAGGAATTCAACAATTATTCAGACCACACGTGATGATGGAGTCACCAAGCTTGCAACGCCCATATGACAGGTATAATATTCCATCATGCATACATCTGCACACAATTGAGCACGACACTTAGTATGGATCGTAACGAAAAATGTATTGTGCACATGTTGGTCGATCGATCGAGAGTATTGTTCGATCGATCGAGTGATCGATCGATCGAGACTGAGACAACTTCGATCTAGGTGCTCTCTGTTTGGACTGGATCGATCGAGCAATTGGACCGATCGATCGAACCATGTTCGATCGATCGAGTGTAGAACAACTTCGATCCAGGTTCTCTCTGTTTGAGTTAGATCGATCGAGTTTTGTGTATCGATCGATCGAGACCTTCTCGATCGATCGAGACGGCCTGTCGATCGATCGAGCCAGTATTATATTCCTACTCAAACTCTATTTCTTAATTCGACCCTTATGTTTCTTTTACCTAATTGACCACATTTAATGTTAAGAACAGTATTCTTATTTGAGGATAATTGTGGTAATTGGTAAATCCTGATAGGAAAAGAGTTATAGTGAATTGCAAATCCTATTTGAACTAGGATTGGACTCTATATAAGTGAAGGGATGTTTATGCATAATCAATCAACTTGAGCATTTAGAATTACATAGCACTAATACTTTCTAGCATCTGAATTGTGCTTATTCTCTTCATCTATTGTTCTTAGGCTTTCTCATGTTATATTCATATGCCTAATTGATTTGCATGATATTGAGCTTAATTGAATGTTCTAGGGTTTGCTAGCTGATATTGTTTTTACATCGCATGTTAGTATATTTGCTAGTTAGGATTATTCATTGTTTGAATCCGCTCTAGGACACGCATTGCACTTGTGTTATTGTGCTAACGTTACAGGTGACGGCTTCAGTATTTCGTGTGACTCGAAATTACTGAAGGTGACGGGTTCGGTTGATCTTGTGTGACTCAAGTAGATCGGAACGTTGGTCCGGATCCAGACATCTAACTATTGGAGGCTGTGAAAGGAGCAAGCGGCTCGTAAGTAAATTACAGAAAGGGGGATCTATCTGCGACGGGTAGTTCTGGACTCTATGGTTGTAATTGAACATTATTTTCATAGTGGATAGTTAGGTGGTCCGGTGGACCGGTGGTTTTCCTCTTAGGTCATTGTTGTGGCCTAGGTTGTTTCCACCTAAAAATATCGTGTGTTGTTTTATTATTCCGCATTTATCTTTACACGCGATTGCATGTCTGGCCGTTGTGATTAGATTATATAATATTTGTTGAAAATTGAAAATAACCTATTCACCCCCTTCTAGGTTTATTAGATCCGTAATTAAAAACTTTTTTCAGTTCAAATGTTGATCTTTGCTTAGTGTCATATGCATCACATGCTATGAGAGGGGTTGTAAAATACAATTCAACGATTTCATTTATAGGTAAAGGATTGTGATTTTATTTCCTTTGAGGCTACAAATCGCTCATAATCGTTCAGATTGAGTTCTACGACATCAGAATGAAATCACTATTCAAGTAAATATTGACTGGGCTAGGTTGTAATTTTGTGCCCACTGTAATTGGAGTTCAACATAGATTTTTTGTTATTATTTTTTTGCTAATTATAGTTTCATGACAAGTAAACCTGGAAAAAAAAATTATATCACAACGTCTTTAAGCTTTTTTTTAGTGGATTTTAACATTTACATTTTTAAACTTCTACCTTATACTAAGGTGGTATATACTACTTTGCTACAAAGCTATTGGCACAACATCTTTAAGCTTAATTATTTGGTAATAGATTTTTTTTTTTTAATTTTCTTTTGCAATCTCACAAGTGAATTGCTATTTATTATGCAGTCTAATGTCATGATTGGTTGGTAGGACTGTTTTTGTAATAGGGAAATAAAAGGAATCAAATACTAAGGATACTCTTTCCATCAAGTCTCATGGAATATTTTGGAATAAGATCTCATAATATTTTGAAAAGTTATGCTTTCTTATTTGTATTAGTTCCAATTATTATTCATTTAAAAAACAAGAAATACTTTTTTTAGTGTTTTCATTTGGGTAGTTTGTTTTATGTATTTTTTTCTTGATGTAATCTGTACGTGTATTCGAATTTGAAATGGGGTTTTTCATTTTTGGTTTCAAGTTAAATGTGGTGTTTGCTTTGCCGACTAGGCAACAACAAATGTTATATTCTCTACTTCTTTAGTGTTGTTCTTATGTGATATTTGGTCGCATCATATCTACATTATTGTGCTCTCTTTGTGGGACTCAGCTCAATGACAAAGTCAAGGGGGGATTAGATTTGGTTTGAAACACCACTTTCCTAAGCAGACCTTCTTCTTATTCTCTTTCATGCAATCAAATTCAGTTATTATTCTAGTACAGATTAACTGATTTATGATGAATTTTGTGTTTGTTAAAGAATTATCATTATTCTATTTGGTTTTCACAGTTGAACACTTAAGAAATGCTCTTGCTATCTTTCTACACTAAGAGTAGGAAAATAAGGTGAAGCTGTCTTTCCAGCTTTGGTTTTGTTAATAAATTACTTATCATTTTCTTAAATTACTTACATGTTATTGTTGTTGATATTGTGTGTGAATTAATTCATGATGCGAGTTATGCAGTCTAATTAAGTGACTCAACCATAATTTACTTTGAGAAAAATCCAAAAATTAGGAACAGAGAGCGATCAAATTACAACAAATTAAGATTAATTTTGTTAAATATGATGTAACATTTGTATATGCATGATTACATGTATATGAAATGTTCATAAGGTTGGTTAGAAGGAGAAAAAGATGTCGAAAAAGGAAGTAATAGCAACCCCAATAATGGCAAAGACCTCAAGGGTGGCTGCATTCTCAGTTGATAGAACACCAGCTGCGCCTGCACTAAAAGGACCACCATTCCTAAGTTGTGGTTGTTAGAATTTAACCTTTTGGTGAAAGCCATCACCAATAACAGATCTAGAAACATTCATATGAAATCATTAAGGATTAAGACAATTATGCGAAAGCGTATCTAAATTCATAGCAACCAATTGATTTTGTAGGAAAGTGGTTTGTGATCTTCCTCAACTAAATCGCTTTAGTTTCTTAATGGGACTGTTGTCTCTAATTTAGATGAGGAGAAAAGAAACTTTGTTATGATTTGGTATGTTGGAGATCATAACCTAAAGAGTCTTTATATATTGTTTTAATTAGGGTTTCCATAATTCTCCTAATTAGAACAAAATTGGTATCAACTCAATAAGCCCATATTGAAATTGAGCAATTTGTAGGCCTACCAAAATTAGATTACTTAATTTAGCGTAAATTAAATAGCTAATATAATTCAATATGAATTATATGTTGCCCAACATTGTAGGAAACATAATTTCCTAACAATCTCCCATTTGGGCTACATATTATTTCTAGAATAATTATATCACAAAATTTTTTAGGCGCGCATCTGTATGCTATTTATCTTTAAACTGCTCTTTAAGCAATCTGGTCCACCTTATATATTAATAATAGAACCACCACGACTTTTGTCACAATATAGTCGAATTAAACCACGACGATCACCATACTAATACACTTAATGACATAGATCAAATATTGATGAGTATCATGAAAATTACATGCAATGTGATCTCAGACATGCTTGTTTCCAACTGGTCCTTCTTTAGTCTTTAATAAGGTCAATCCAAAATCCTTAATGCAATGTGATTATTGCACCTAGAAAATATAAGTAAGCGTAGAAATAGAATTATAAACCATTAACTTTATTCTGTAGAAAATAAAAAATACAATATAAAACATATAGAACTAAAATGACTCCCATTAAACCAAGATATTATCATGAATAACATCCATATGAATAGTGAGCTCATGAAAGACATTAGGCGTTAAACCCTTGGTTAATGGGTCCGCTAGCATAGAATATGTTCCTATATGTTCTATATAAATCTGTTTGTCTTGAACTCTTTCCTTAACAACTAGAAACTTGATATCGATAAACTTCGACTTTGTTGAGCTTCTGTTGTTGTTGGAGTAAAGTACTACCAAGTTATTGTCACAGTAAATCCTCAATGCCCTATCAATGCCATCTACTATACGTAGTCTAGTGACAAATTTTCGTAGCCATATTCTGTGGTTGGACGTCTCATAACAAAAAATGAACTTCGCAACCATGGTTGAAGAAACTATGGGAGTCTGCTTAGCAGACTTCCATGAGATAGCTCATCCAGCCAACACAAAGATGTGGAGCACTTGCTATCTTGGCATCCCGCAAAATCGGAGTCAGAGTACCCAATGACCTTTAAATTGTCTAATCTCTAATAAGTGAGTATGTAGTCTTTTGTTCTTCTCAAGTAACGCATCACCCATTTGACTGCCTTCCAGTGCTGCATACCTGGATCACTAAAAAATCTGCCTAAAACTCCCATTATAAATGATATGTCAGAACAAGTACAAACTTGAGCATACATTAGACTATCTACCACTGATGCATAAGGAATCTTCTTCATATCTTTCCTTTCAAGATTATTATTGGGATACTATTTGAGACTAAACTTGTCTCCTTTAGCCACGAGTGTGTCTCCTGATTTACTACCTTTCAAGCCAAATCTGCTCAAAACCTTTTTAATATAGTTCTTTTGTGATAACCCAGGGATACCTCGAGAATGATCTCTCAGTATATGAATACCTAATACAAAAGAGGCATTATCAAGATCTTTCATCTCAAATTTTGTCGTTAAAAATTTCTTAGTTTCGTGCAGTAACCCTATATCGTTGCTAGCGAGCAGAATATCATCGATATATAATACCAGGAAAATACATTTACTCCCACTGAACTTATGATATACACAGTTATCAATGACATTCGCCTCAAAACAGTATGAGGTGATGACTTGATGAAACTTATGATACCATTGATGGGAAGCTTGTTTGAGATCATAGATGGATTTCTTCAATTTACAGACCATAGACTTTGGATCTCCTGAAACAAAATTTTCTAGTTGTAACATTAAATTGTCTCATCAATGTCTCCATTGAGAAACGCAGTTTTGACATCCATCTGATGCAATTCTAGATCAAAATGAGCAACTAGTGCCATTATAGTTCTAAATGAGTCTTTCAAAGATACTGGAGAGACAGTTTCTTTGTAGTCTATGCCTTCCTTCTAAGTAAACCCTTTGGCAACTAGACATGCTTTATATCTCTCGACATTGCCCTTTGAATCTCTCTTAGTTTTAAATATCTATTTACAACCAACAGGCTTCGTACCTTCAAGAAACTCAACAAGATCTCAAACGTCATTGTCTTTCATAGACTTCATCTCATCTTTCATGGCATCAATCTACTTCTGAGAGTTAGAACTGCATATGGCTTGATAAAAGTTGATCTGGTCATCCTCTGTTAAACCAACGCCATCCTCACGTTCTTGGAGAAAGACGATATAATCATTTGGACTCTCACTTCTCCTCTCCCTAGTGGATCTCCTTAATGACAATTCTTGAGATTGTTGAGTTTGATCTATAGATGGTGCTTGAGGAAGAATCTCATTGTTGTCTTGGTCTGGAACAATGTCAGGAGTATGAGTTTGAACATTGTTATCTAGTGTTGAATTTGCGTCTTGAATTGCAACAGGTACACAGACATGATCATCATCAATAATAGATTCTTCTTCAAAAACAACATTCCTTATGTTTTCTTCCCCCCCCCCCCCCAAAATTCAACATCCTCAAGGAATCTCACATTTTTCGTTTCAAAGAAGGATCTTGATGTGGGATCATAGAACTTGTAGTCTCGAGAGCATTCAGCGTAACCAACAAAATAGCAACTAATTGTCCTTGAGTCCAGTTTTCTTTCATGCGGCCTATAAGGCCGTGCCTCAACTGGACAACCCCAAATGTGCAAGTGTCTAATGCTAGGCTTTTTTCTTGTCTAAAGCTCATAGGGGATTTTGACAACTGCTTTGCTTAGTACCTTGTTAAGAATATACACTGCGGTCTTTAAAGCTTTTCTCCAAAATGACTATGATAAGGAGGAATGACTAATCATACTCCTTACCATATCCTTAAGAGTTCAGTTTCGTCGCTCTGCAACACCGTTCATGCTGGGTTTGCCTAGCATGATGTATTGCGGAACAATTCCACACTCATCGAGGAAATTTGCGAAGGGTCATTGACGTTGTTCTTCTAATCAGTCATACCTCTCGTAGTACTCACCACCACAGTTCGATCTGACAGCCTTAATTTTGTTTCCAAGTTGAAGTTCAACTTCAGCTTTGAAAGGCTTAAAAACGTCAAGGGATTGTGAATTTTCATGTATCAAATATAGATAACCAAACCTAGAGTAATAGTCTATGAACGTAATGAAGTATTGTTAACCATTCCATGAAGTCGTAGGGAATGGACCACATGTATCAGTATGTATAAGTTCCAGATTGTAGTTCTCTCGGAATCTAATTTTGTAACGTTTGTTTGTTTCCTCTTGATGCACTCAATACAGACTTGGAAGTTTGTTAAATCTAGGGGTTTAAGAATTCCATCTGACACAAGCCTCAAAATTCTCTGTTTAGAGATATGACCTAAACGCTTATACCATAAGGTGGCAGAATTTTCACTTAATTTTTGCTTTGTACCATGTAAACTTGTTTGCAATATTTTATTATAGGAACTAACAACATCAAGCATATATAGATTATCAATTAAGGAACCAAAACCAATAAAATTTAAATTTTGATAGAAACTAACTTTATTATTTCTAAAAGAACAAGAAAATCCTGATTTGTCCAAACTAGAAATGGAAATTAAATTTCATCTAAAGACGGAGCAACAAAAGTCTCAAACAAATCCAAATAAAATTCAGTTTTTAATTGTAATCTAAAAGTTCCTATAGCCTCCATTCCAACTTTACTGTCGTCGCCCACAAAGATGAATCTTTTTGCATCACTTGGCAGTCGGCTGCACAGGCAACCCTGCAAAGACATACTTATATGAGTGTAGCACCAGAATCTACCCACCAAGTATCCTTAGGTACAGAAGCTAAATTAACTTCAGAACAAACTAAAGTTAGAGGCATACCCTTCTTCACACGCCAAGCGGCGTACTTAGGACACTCCCTCTTCATGTGTTCAACCTTCTTGCATAAATAGCGGGTAAACTCCTCATCCTGCTTCTTTTGTTTCTTTTGCTGAGAAGATCATTCCGCAGCAACCATAGCTCTCTTATTTTTCTTGTTATGACAAGTTGAGGCCAAATGAGCACTCTTAGTCTTATCTCGCTGCTACCTCTCTTCTTCTTGCACACAATGAGATATAAGCTCATTGAGGGACCATTTGTCCTTCTGAGTGTTATAGCTCACTTTGAAATGCCCAAAATGTGCAGGAAGAGAAATCAAAACCAAGTGCACAAGCAAATCCTCAAAGCGCTCTAACTTAAGCAACTTGAGTTTTGAAGCGAGATGAGACATCTCCATGATGTACTCCATGATGTACTCCCTTATGTTCCAAGAACTTCTTGGCACTCTTATTTTCAGTAATAGAGCCCCGAAACGTTTCTGGAATGGAGCGTTTCATGGTCATCATACACATTCGGTTAGATCGATCCCACTTTTCAATTTTAACCTCATTGGAATTTTTCGGAGTAACAATGGGTCGATTTGACCGAAGTACAAGATCCAAATCCATACAACTGAGAATAATCTCCATGGTTTCTTTCCAGACTTTAAAGTTTGTCCCACTCAACATTAGATTCTACTTACTTGGGCAGAAACATTCATAGCAGTAGCAATAGAAATTGTACAGAGAACAAAATAAACATGCATACTCACATTTAATAAACATGTCGGAGAAATAAAATAAGACATAAAAATAATCCAAATTTGGGGACCCTTCTCAAGATACCTAACACAACATTAATTTATAGTTTTTGGACAGAGAAATTAACTGTAAATGGTATTCTCAGTGCAATAATCAAATATTGACAATCAGATCTGTCAAATAACAGCCTTCTTTGGACCGACTGTTGTTCACATGAAAAATTAAAAATCTTCATAATCGTCACACATTTACCATCGCAGGTGCGTTGTTGTTTGGCCAAACTATGTCTTCCTTTGGGCCGAGCACAGTTCGTATAAATAAGTCCGCACAAACATCTATATATTTTTAGTTAAATTAATATTCATAATAGAGGTTACTTTGGCAACATATTGTTTCAATGAATTTAATTAAAAATACTAGACTAATGAAATAAAATAATTATATAAAAAAAATGGTTGACATGGGATTGCAAGCAAATATGTCCAATTATGTAGTGTTTCCTTAATTATATATATTTTAAATAATTGTGGTCATTTCTAAAATTGATTGGGTCAAAACTAATTGAGTTGTAAAACCCAAATTTATATATTTGACTCTTTAATCCAAACTTAGGCCACAAAATAAGTGTAAGAACCACAAAATAAGGGAAACAACAATAACCCTAGGCCCTAGCTGCTATAAAACTGAAACCCTTAGCAATATCAAACAAGATAGCCGCACAGTTCTTAAAGAAGGCATATATAAAAGCATTCAAATGATCAAAATCAGAATATTCACAGTTCTACTAAACAAATTAAATAAGACCCACAACTCCAATCTTTATTGTCTCCTAATTATGTATGCACAGCAGCCGTAGCAAATGTCATCAACGATTCATAGAAGACAAAAGAATCGTATAAAAATCTTTAATTCCCTATTCTGTTTGTACATATTTCTGGCGGCATTGTTCATCAGCATATATAACATAATTAATAATATGATCATCGATCATCAACAGAATCCATACATTTATGCCAGCCACCATATTAATTTCTTTTAATCCGTAGTTCCAAAGGTCACAAAGTTAAAGAACTTGGTAATAAATCATTGAAAAAGAAGCTTATTACAGTACACACTTGAAACAAAAAAAATTGGTAGTGGCGTGTATCCATTTAAAATTTATAATGGTACAAAGATAAAATCAACGAAATTAGAGACATATCGGCACCCACGACTGGATCCATCTAATTAACCTTACAATTCATCTTGAATTAAACCTTATATCATCTGACCGATCACAGATTGCTAGAAAATTATTTAGCCATAATTTCTTAATCCAAAATATTTTTTGATAGAAGAAAAATAGCAATTATAAATTGAATCCGTATATGAATTTAAAAAATAATAATAATAACAATTTTTTTTTTTTTTCTAAATCCAATAATATCAAACCAAAATTTATTAGATGATATGATTCAATGTGAAAAGGTCCTGATATCACTCATTAGAATTTAAACTTTTGGTAAAAACCATAACTAAAATTATATAACTTAATTTATGTTCCAACATAGTAGGAAACTTGATTTCCTAACAGTGGTGACTCCACAAGTGGAGGCATGGGTCCTGCAACTGATTCATCAGAGTTTCCAACAGGCTCATCACCTTGGGTCGCTGGCCCTGCAGCCGCAACAGTTTCATTGGTTTTTGGACTTGCCGCGGGGGCGTCCGTACAATTGGCAAACCCAACAATGGTGAGTAGAACCAGAACAAGAATTTATTATGATGATGATGATGATGATGATGATGAAGATGGATGCTCTTTTATGAATAAGAGCACTTCAGGCCTTTCGGGTCTTAGGAGGTATATATATATATATATATATATGGGCATTTAAGATATGGGGGGGGTGTGTCTTTTGGAGGAGAAGCTTGGTGGTCAGCGGCTTTGCATGAGTTTCAGGGTATGAGGAGAGCCATTGGTGTAGATGCTTTGCCTTTATTATATTTTTACCTTTTAGGTTGCCATCAACTATAAACCTCCAATGTCGGGCAAACGACAGTTATTTCAGGTATGGCTTAGTTGTCGTTATTGCTAAATATATTTGTTGCATGCATGTTCTGCAATCTAAATTATTTACTCATACAATTCACATATATCCTTTTTTTTTTTTTTCTGGGTCAAATCCTGTATTTTCTAAGAAAGCTAAATATTTGGTTTCTTTCGTTTTAACTTTTAACCGATCTTCATTCTTCTTTTTTACATACTTTTATGTTTTAATTCATTCGTGAAGAATTCTATGTATTTAATGTGATATAAAAAAAATAATAATAATAAAATAAAACAGGTAATAATATTTTTCTTACCAATTAGTATGAAAATAAGGGACGATTTTAACGGGTTAGACATTTTATTTACTTGAAAAAGTCTTAACTAACACTACTACAAATTTGCGTTTATAAGACGGCCACTGGCCATCCTATGACGGCCAGTGACCATCTTATAAAGTTCCGTCTTAAAAGAATCGAAAAAATAAAACGTTCATAATGGCCGTCCTATAAAATTCTTTTAGGATGACCACTAACTGTCCTATAAGAATTTTTTAGGACAGATACTGACTGTCCTATTTTTTATTAAAATAATTCTTTTAGGACGGCCACTGATCGTCTTATAAATTTTTTTTAGGAAGGTCAGTAGTTTAGGACGGTCAGTAGCCGTCCTATAAAATTCTTTTAGGACGGCCAGTAGCCGTCCTATAAGTTTTTAAATTTTTTTTTTTTTTTTTTGTTTATTTTGGTTGTTCAGTACTGAAATCTATATATAACCTGTATAAATTAGTAGTCATTCCAGAAACACGATTCAGATTTAGAATATATTTCATTCCAAAAATATCCATAATTTACAACACATATATATGGTTCAAAGCTTAGTTTTAATTTACACAGATTACTATAATGTACAATTAAATTATAGTAAAATACATGTATATGAAACATACAATCTAAGGATTAAAACAAGCTACATACAAATTAGCTAATTGTTTGAAAGATAATTATACACGTACATACACCATTTTTGCCTTAATGTCAGCAACCCTGTTGGTGAGTACTGATTATTACTTGAGAACTATAATACAATATATGTAAAATATGTTAAAGCTAAATAATAGATAAATAATATTACGTATTAACTTGAATATGCATATATAAATAATAAGGTTTAAAGCTTACCGGTACATTATTTGTGTCTTCATTTTTAATAAATTTGGTAACATATGTATCCATGAATTTCATGACATAATATTCACATTCATACGTTTCGGGTTGTTTTGGACACCAAGTACAATTAAGATAGCTATAGTTAATAATTATATAATTAATTTAATTACAAGCATAAAATTATTTTATGACATACAACTAACTAAAATAATTACCTTAACGGGTATCCAATTAGGATTAATATTTGAATTTTCACATTGACGATGCCATGTTTGTAAAGCCCTGTTAATTACAACAATTATTTCATTGCATAATACCTACATTTATAGGATTCAAGTTATTATAAACAAATAAGATGAACACGATTATATAAAACATATTATCTAATATATAATATAAATATATGCGTGTTATCTCAACCAAATTCTTGTATATTCTTCATCATGAGGCGATCCTTTAGAAGAATTGTAAGTCTTTATAGAATTGAACCATTGAAGTTCACAAGTGAATGAATTAGCAACAATTAATGTCCAATGACTCCTACATGTTAATATTTCATGTTATAATACTGTATTAGCTAGCTTATAATTTTACAAAATCAAATTATAAGTTTGAATGTAATACTTATAATATTCAATATGGAGCCATAAGACACATTGAACCCGTTATTACATTAAACGTGTTCATAAGCATGTTGACTTTATATTCTTTATCATGATACGTGCATAGATATTCGGGATCTACAAAAACAAAATGTCTCTCCAATTGGACATTTTGTCCTCTCCATTTATCAAATAATAACCTATTATTGAACGATGATATGCCAATTAATGAAATAAAAAACTCAAAATAAAGTATACTTACAATTTTAAATATACTTGATGAAAATTTGTATATGAGGAACGCCAAGCCAACTAGAGTCACAAATGTGGGCTATATCTTCCAGAGTTAATAAAATTTGAGTTGTTTCATACCCGAAAATTGTTGGATTACATGGAATCATACGATGGGAGTTATCACCTCCCATTTCTATATTATCCAACACCCATTTTTGTAAAATTTCAATTCCATTGTGATCTTCAACATTGCTACTCAAACTTGACATAGAAACAACCTCCTTTTCTTTGGATGTATTTATATATCTCTCTGGCACATCCTTGTTAATTTGTCTTTATTTTTCAAGTAAGGGCTATAAAATATAGTTATTAGTTAATTAATAATAACATATTACACTAATTTTAAAGAACATACACACAATAAAATATTATTGAATTTTATAAAATTAGCATCATATATTACATGTCCTCTTAATATAACAAGATGTTTTGGCCATCTCACATGTTGATTAATTGCATCACCTACGTAATAAAGTTCATCTTGGACTAGATGTGGAAGAGGTGACATTGGTTGTGATGTAGTTAATACAAAAATTTTGAAGTTTTCTTCTCCTATCTTCACTGTATGAACCCTATCAGTTGGGTTGCAACGAGGAAAATAAGTGCCTTTGGCACAAACATTTGATGGGTCATCAATTGCCAAAAAGCATAATACTCCCTAAATATATGGTTAAAGAAAATTAGTAGAAAAACAAAAATGTAAATAAATGAGAATATATTATAAGTTTTCTAATTAATAAATTGACAATAAAAAACTTACATTTTCTATACCATTTGGTAGATGTGTACTACCATGTGATAAGTTGGAGTTGGCATTTAACTGTGTACGTGGAATATCCTTTACAAACCTATCTGAACGTCCTGCATCCATTTGAGCGTTCATTTCCATTTGAACGTTCATGTCCATCTGAACGTCCATATCCATTTGAACGACCATATTTGCACTTTCTCTGCTTCTTTTACCTGAGTTATCGTTCATGTGTTATAATTTATCCATGACATTTCTCATTATCTGTTCTGACATTGCTTCAAAATTATTAGAATCTTCCTTATTTTGTGAATCCTTGATACGACTTCTTCTCTCAAAATAAGATGTAAGATTCTCTCTCTTTCTTAGCCCACGAACTCGACCTGAATGTTCTTCACCTAATACCATTTCAAGTATATCATTCCTTCTACCTTTTTTTATTTCAAGTTCTCCAGTCTGTACCTTCTTCATCAATGTTTCCTATAAAATCCACAGCAAAAAAAAATATAAATAATAATCTTAGAATAGGATATAAGATTTAAAGCTAAAAATTGCTTTCATAGTACAGTATTCTTACAATTTTTTCCAAAACTTCTTTTGTTTCATCTTTGAGTACTTGTTGTTGATCACTTGGTAGGTGAGTGTCAAGCCACGTCTCATGACGTTCCACGATAGCTCCAGGTCCTTTTTGCTTCTTCTGTTAAATAATTTTGAATGTTATTTCAACAATCAAAGAATATATATCAACCGATAATAAAAACCTTACCAATTTCTGTTTTGAACCACGATAGCCAGCCTTACTCCCAAAATATGTGTGTTTATTTAGCTTAGCTTTTTCTTGCATTTTTTTCCTAAGTTTTAGCACTTTTGTAGAAAGTTTTTGATTAACAAATATCTCCCACTTCTCTTTAGATGTGAAGTTGTACTTATGTGGTGGAGTATACAGTTGTTCAAGATCATCCAAATAAGGAAAGATGAATGTTCTGGTTAAATATGATTTGAATTTCTTGAACTTATCCCCCGCATCAACCATATAAAAATGATATGTCATACGTGGATCAATCTCAAATGATTCCTACAATAAAAAACATAAGTATCATAAGTACAAAATAATTGTACACATAGAAAAGCATATAGTATTAAGTATAAGTTCAGCAGTAGTATGTACCAATAAAGATTCCCAAATTTCTTCTTTGCGAGACTCGGGCACTAATCGCCAATCAGTTATAGTGATATCAATGGTCGATCAAGTTATACTTCCGATAGCATTAGCCCACTTTGAACATGAATCACCATATGGTACCCCATCTTTGTCCACTTCAACTACTATCCTCTCTCTTTTCGTTAATATGTTTGACAAAGTTTTTATTCCTCGACCTTCTTTCTTCCTTTCTGTACTCTTTCCATGGGTACCACCTTTATTTCCTAAGTTAGAAGAATGCTCCATCAATCTGCATAAAAATAAAGTAATAATATGTGAGTATACACCTAAACATGATTTGTTAGAATGCATGAACAAGTTAATAAAAAGTAAAAGTTATGTAATTAGTTATAATAAGATATAAGTACGATACTCAATGAAAGAAAATTAATAAAGTATATGAAAATTACCATATATTTATTTATTATTAATCCATATGCCTTCGCAATTAGTACGCAAATAAGAAAATGATTCTTCATCCTCTGTGTCATCATCATAAACTCCATTGGGTATCTCGTTATCATCGCAAACCATTGAAGCCCGTTGAAACTCCTCAAACTCTTCATCTGTCTCATTATTCTCATTATCATTTTCATCATAATAGCCTTTATTAGGAGGAGTAAGAACAATTGACCATTGTGTGTCTTTAGGGTCTCTTACATAAAACACTTGCTTGGCTTGGCTTGCAAAAATGAAACTATCTTCTTTATACCCAATTCTTTGTAAGTTTACCAAAGTAAAACTATTATCTTTGTCATGGTGAATACCAACCTTATTCACATTCTCAACTCAATCAGACTTGAATACACACTTATTAAATTGTAATAATCCAACTCCCATATCTCTTGGATTACTCCATAATATGTCATTTCACCAGATATTGGTCTTTTATCCTTTGTAGTAGCAAATTGTATGACTTGTGCTACTAATGACACACCACTATTTTGATTGGTTCAGTCATCATCTATTTTCTTTGTATGAAATCTATATCCATTGATGATATAACCATTATATTTAAGCACATGAAACTTAGGACATTTTGAAATCCATCTAAGTGTGACAGAAATGTTATTATTTGGATCTTTGAGCTCTAAAGAAATTTGATTAAGTGAGTGTAATTAATTATTAACATATACAGAGAAAAAAATTCCTTAAATAATAGTTAGGTTTTAATATACTCACTTTATCACGTAGCCAGTACATAAAAGTACGATTATGTTTGTCAATTAACCATTTCTCTATGTGTCTTGAATGTTTGTACTTGTCCTTAATATGTTCTAAGTGCTTCCTATAAAGTTATGTTCATTATTAAAATTTGATATTTAATCACAAATAAAACTAAGTAATAAAATTTAGAAAATTACTTAAGATATGGTTGAACTTCATCTATGTTTGATAGAACATGACGATGAGCTTGCTCCCATAATTTACGATCTATTAGTGCTTATTTTCTAGTTCCTATGGATTGACCAACACCTTTTCTTTCTTTTGGAATTGTGTTTTTGGTAACATGCAAACTTATAGAACTCATTGCTTCTTCAACTATATAACATTCAACTATACATCCTTAAGGTCGGTTCTTATTCCTCACATATTGTTTCAATTCCTTCATTAATCGTTCAAATGGGTACATCCATCTTAAAAAGACTAGTCCACATAACTTCACTTCTCTTACTAGATGAATTGTGAGATGTATCATCACATCAAAAAATGGAGGAAATAATTTCTCTAACTTGCATAGAGTGACAACAAGTTCTGACTAAATTGCATCCAATTTTTGAAGATCAACTATTTTCTTACATATATCATTGAAGAAATAGCAAAACTTAATAATTGTACCCCTCACCTCTTTGGGCAACACCCATCGCAATACTACAGGCAACAATTATTGCATTAAGACACGGCAATCATGTGACTTCATCCCATATAACTTTTTATTAGTCAAAGAAACCAAACTACTTATGTTAGATGAGTATCCATCTGGGACTTTAAGATTTGTTAATGTGTTGCAAAATAATTTTTTCTCTTTCGTTGATAAAGTGTAACATGTGGGGGGTAAGTAAGTCTTATTCGTGCCCACCTTTGGGCTAATCTCAGTTCTTACACCCATTTTAATGAGATCCATACGTTGACAAACACTATCTTTAATTTTTCCAAGAATATTTAGCAATGTACCAACAATGTTATCACACACATTCTTTTCTATATGCATCACATCTAACAAATGTCTAACATTCAAGAACTTCCAATATTCTAAGTCAAAGAATATTGATTTTTTTTCCATGAAGTGCTTGTATCAACCTTATAATTTACTTTTCCACGTGCAAAAGTCATCATCTCAACTCTTGCTAATACTTCACTTCCAGTTAAGAGAGTTGGTTGTGTTCCCTCCTCTTCATGTCCGTTAAAAGACTTGAATTGTTTTCTATAAGGATGATACCTAGGTAACCATTTTCCTTCATGTCCGTTAAAAGACTTGAATTGTTTTCTATAAGGATGATACCTAGGTAACCATTTTCTATGACCCATGTAAGACATCTTCCTTTAATGTTTTAACCTTGATCCCTGATACCCCTCACTACATACCGGGTAAGCATAATAACCTTTAACAGCATGACCAGAAAGATTCTCATAAGCAGGAAAGTCATTGATTGTCCACAATAAGATAGCTTTCAACTTAAATTTCTCAAGTTTGAAACTATCATACACATCAATTCCATCCGTCCATAACAACTTCAAGTCTTCAATCAATGGCTATAAGTAAAGATCAATATCATTTCCAGGTTGCTTGGGTCCATATATCAACAAAGTTAGCATCATGTATTTTATTTTCATACATGACTAAGGAAGAAAATTATATATGACAAATATAACGGGCCAACAACTATACCGACTACTTAAAGACTGGTGAGGATTGATCCCATCAGATGAAAGTGCAAGTCTAAGGTTTTTAGATTCAGTGCTGAACTCAAGCCAAGTATAGTCGACATGCTTCCACTCGGGTGAGTCAGATGGATGTCGCAACATTCCATCATTTTCCCTTTCCTTCACATGCCATGTTAGATTTTGAGATGTTGTTGAATTTTGAAACATTCTTTTAAAACGTCGAATAGGTGGAAAGTACCGCAATACTTTGCAGGAACATTAGCTTTTTCCTTCCCTGATATTGGATTAAATTTCCATCTTAACTTTTGACAATGCGGGCATGCTATGGAATCCTTGTATTCATTTCGATATAGAATACAATCATTAGGACAAGCATGAATTTTTTCATAATTCATGACCATTTCGCGAAGGATCTTCTTAACTTCATTCGTTGATGATGGCAAAACATTATCTTCTGAGAACATCTCACTCAAAAGAGTTAGTAACTCATTGAAGCTTGTATCTAAATGACCATGCTTACCCTTCCATTTATAAAGTGAGATTGAACTTGACAATTTTGTGAACTTATTGCATCCTTGATATAATGGCTTTACAACATATTTCATAATAACTTGCATGTCACCCATATTATTTTCATCAAAATTGTCATTTTTAAAGTTGTTTGCACTATTTATGAAATCATTTTCACGTGGATTGAAATCGCTGAATTCTTTAGGAGGATAAACTTTTAAACTTTGCTTCTTAGTCTCTCCATGACGATACCAATTTGTATATCCACTATCAATTCCATTATGATAGATATGATTTCTAACTTCAACCATACTAAAAAAATTTAAATTTGCACACTTCAAAGATGGACAACGAATTCGATCTTTTTCGGTTGAATTATCTGAAGCAAATCTCAAAAAAATTTCCACACCCTTAATAAATTTTACATTTGTTCTATCCATAGACATCCAACTTTTATCCATCCTATATATCATTGTAAATCAATCTCTTGTCAATAGCTAATTTAAAAATAATTCACTTATTGAATATTAAATAAAATTATATTGTAAAATAAATTGGTTAAAAATTTCCTAAAAAAAAAGTCTATAATATGTATCATTTTATAAAGATTTTATAAGACATCATATATATCATTGTAAATCATTCTCTTGTCAATAGCTAATTTAAAAATAGTTTACTTTTCAAATATTAAATAAAAGTATATTGCAAAATAAGTTGGTTATTAAATTTCCTAAAAAAATTTGTAATGTGTATCATTTTGTAAAGATTTTATAAGACAGTTAATAAGCATCCTAAAAGAATTTTATAGGACGGCAAAAAGCCGTCCTATAAGAATTTTATAGGACGGTCAATAGCTGTCTTAAAAAAATTTTATAGGACGGTCAATAACAGTCCTATAAATATTTAATCAATAAAATTTTTTAAGATGGCCAATGACAAACCTATATATAATATTTATAGAAAAGTAAAAAACTGCAATACATTTTAGTTTTAATTAAATCTGTTAGTATACATTTATTTTAAATAATTTTCATATATAATATATACTACAACTATATATCAAAAAAACAATACTAATATGTTCATAAATAAAAAAATTTAGAAAAAAATCACATAAAAAAGTTAAATAAAAAAAGGGAAGGGGAGGAATAAACCATACCTGTTGGAGGAGTGGACACGGGGTGGTTTCGTGGAGGAAAAGGAGTGGGGAACCGTGTGTGACGAACTGGGCTGGGTTGGAGGATGGCAGCAACGGACAGGTTAAAGACGAGGAGGATTTTCGCGTGTCGCGGGGTTATCGTGTGGGGTTCAACGAGAGTTGCAGGTGGCGATTGGAGGTGGCATTGGGTGGTGGCAGTTGGACGGTCAAGTTCAAAATCGAGAGAGAAATTTAGGGATTGTAATTTTGACATGAGCTGGGTTCAAATGCGAGTAAAAATGAGCCAAGTAAAAAAGAAATTACATTCATTCTTTTAGGATGGCTATCTCTAGTGAGATTTTTTTTTAACAAAAAAAAAATCTTAAAGTTAAGAAGTATGCCAAGTAACGTATTAAACTTATATGTAGAAGACTATACATAAGACAAATTCTAATTACATTCCCTAATTCTTCCAAATATAAACTTTATTGTGTAAAATAATTAATGTTTTAAGATATGTAAGTGTGTCTTTTTCTAAACCTATCTAGAGCTATCCCTCACATAATTTGTTGTAAATTTAACACTCCAATTCATATATAACTAATTTATTCATGGTTTCACTTTTTTTTTTTTTTTTAAGAAACAACACGAAAGTGAGAAAGACAAGTAAAATTCATAGTTTCACTTTTAATTTCATATAAAAACATATTTCTTATGTAATGAATTTTTTTTTAACGTAAATTTCATATATAAAAAAATTATGACATTAATTAAACCAACTTTCAACTTAGAATGAATAAATAATAGTATGGGCTTATGGCAATTGTATTATCTAAAAATGTAAGAGGTAATAAAAAATCAAGAAATAATAGAAATAGAAACACAAAAAATCTCAGCATGTTTCTCACAAGAAATAGTAATTAGTAAAACGAATTTTGAAGAAATTTAAAAATCAAAACTAAATCTTAAAGAAGGAGATGAAATCAAAGAATCATTATTATCAAAAATAAGGAAAACATTTTCAATAAAATATATAATATATTATGAAATAAGTAATAAATAAATGAATATTACTATAGATGATATAAAAGAAAGGTTTAAAAGAAAGGTTTAATATATCATTAATTAATAAAGAAACTATTATGAAAAAATTATCAAAAATTTCCTATAAAGATAAAGGAAAAATTGTATACATTCATATAGAGGAATACAAATTTTAATAAAAGCACATTTTAGATAAGAAATTGATATACCAATAAAACTAGCATTGTTAGATGACAGGATAATAAACAAAAAATATGCCTTATTAGGGATGATCAATAAAAACTTAGGATATAAAAAATTCAAAATTTAAGGTGTATCCTAAGTTTGCTATCAATATTAATGATACAAATTTAAACTAAGATTAAGCTTAACTTGTAATTTTGAACGAGAAAATCTAATGAAAAATGAAAATAATCTATTTTCAATACCTTGCATGGTAGAATATTTAGTAACAAATAGTCACAACAATGCAATATATGGATAAAATAAATTCATAAAAAATAGATAAAACATTCCAAAACATAGGTTAAATAATAAAACCAGAAGTATTAACAGACTTTAAAATACCTGATGAATATAATTTTAGACATTAAGAAAAAAATCTCATATATTAATAAGAAAAAAGTAATGTACAAATAATTAAGTTTATAGACAAACAAGCACAAATTTGTAAAAGAGAAGAAAAAAATAGTGGAGCTAAAAGAAGAAATTAAATAAGTAAAAAAATTAGTTCATGAAGCAATGAGATCACATCAACACTTCTTACAAGAATGTTAAAAGACAAATTACAAGAAATAGAACTAGAAAAAAATAATAGCCTAACAAGTATATCTAGTAATAAAAGATTTATAATAAAAGCTTTAATTATTTTAGTAGAAAAATAAATACCACATATGAATCAAACATTAAAGTTTTACAATAAATAAATGAAACCTAAAGAGAACTTCTTAAGGAAATAAAAAAAAAATATAGTTGCACCAAGAAGTTACAACTAGATATACATAAAAAATTTACAAAATTAAGAAAATATGTTAGTAATATATCAATAGGTAATGAAACTTTAGGTTATAAGTTTGGTCCATTTAAAGAATTAAAAGAAAAACTTCTAATAGAACTGATGCATTAATACCTAAAATGATAAAAGAAAATATGAAAAAAATCTAAAAATAAATTTATAATCATAATCTAATGGAATATAGAAAAGTATTAGAGGAATAATTAATGAAACTTAAAAATAAAGACATAGAAAAATTAGTTAGTATATTAATTATGACAGATGAATTAGGAATATTATGAAGAAAAATTTTGTATAAACAAAGAAGAATATTATATGACAATAATTAGTGAATGTGACTTTAAACTAAAAAATATATTCTAAAAAATCTATATGAAATCTACTACATTATTAATCTCATATCAAGAACAAACTTTTGGCCAACATAAGGAAGAAAGAAATAGACAAAAAGCTGAGAAATTTAATCATTCTCATAGAAGAAGACAACGATCCAAAATAGAAGAAGATTTATATTGAAAAACTAGAGGTAATATTCCATGGTAATTTAAATCACATGAAAACTATAAATATAATCTTTTAGATTTAGATTTTATAAGGTACAGGAAAAAGGCCTTAGATAAATGGTATCGTAGAATAAGTATAATCATACAAATTTATTCAATCACACAAACAAACCCTTTAGTGTGTTATATATTAGTGTATCACAAAATGACAAAAAATTTAAAAAAATTGATTTAAAAAATTTAACAAAACAACAACAATTACAAATGCAAAAAAATATAGTCACGGGTAGAGAATATCTAGAAACTGTAGTGAATGAGATATATAAAAAGATAAAACATATCACTAAATCTAGTGAATATGAAATTGAGGAAGTCAAATGATATTTAACAAATATGAAAATATGTTACATGTGTTATACATATTATTTTATATGTGAATATGAGATGTATTATTATAGATTACTACCCTCTATGTAAAGGACATATTCCGAAATATTTTTTAAAAAAAATTTCTTGAAACATTACATAAAATTATGATAGAATTATGAAATAATAGAAATAGAAAAATTGTACTTGATACTCTAGGAAGAAGAATAATTATCATCAAGAATTTGATAATCATTAAATGTCAAGAAAGAAAATAATATAAATGAATAAGAGAAAATGATAACATTTATTGTGATACAAAAAGTTTTAAGATGCTAGAAAAATATGAATGTAATATTATAACTTATAAGAAAATATATATATAAAAAAATATATAAACAGTTCAAAGGATATAATTTTAGAAAATAAAATTTTCAACAATATAAAAAAAAATATATATATAACTAAAAACTTTATAAGAAAATATTTTTCAGAAAAAAAGGTATAAGTTAGTAGAAAAAATTATATCCTATTAAGTAAAAAGAAATGCAAATGTTAGATTTGTAACAAATAAGGATATTATGCTAATGAATGCATTAATCGATTTTAACATAAAAAAAAATTAAAAATGAATTTTTGCATAAAATAAAAATCTTAGAATAAGCTCTTAAAATAAAACTAGAACCTATAGAAAAATTTAATATAAATAATACTTGTAGTATTTATCTATTAAAAGAAACTGATGAAGAAATAACTGACTCAGAGTATGATTACTCTGAGTCAAATGATGAATGAGTTGTATAGTGTTACAAATTTAAATAATATCTACATTAAATAGGACTAAAATTTGAAGGTTACACAAATTACCATTTACACTAGGGGTGTCTAAAAACTGGACCAAATCGAATTAAACTAACAAATTAGATCGGATCAAACTGGATTAGACAATTATATGAGTCAAATAGTTCGGTCCAATTTATATTTTTTCAAACCATTTTTCAAATGGTTCGATTTAATTTTAAGAATTTTTTAACCATCTAAACCCGACCAGACCATTATATATTTATATATAAAAATATTTTTCTTTTAAATATAATATATTCATATTTTATTTTGAAAAATAAAAAATATTTTATATTATTATTAAAAATTAAATATTACATTTAATTTTTTTTATAATTTTAGCTCTTTAACATACAATTTGTAATTTTTTAGTTGCACGTATATTATCATAATTTTATTTTTATAAATTTTATCAACTTAATTATTAATTTATGTGAGATATTATATTATTTATATTTGTAGCATATTTTAAGTAATTTGATAGATTTAATTTTTTTTTAATTTTAATCGTAAAAAATTGTTAACCAAACTGAACCAAACCGTCCAATTTTAATAATTTTATAAGCTAAACGGTCAACTTTGGTTTAGTTAAACTTATATAAATGATTCAATTTAGTTAATTTTTTGCTAAAAATAGGATTAGATTGAATCATGAACACCCATAATTTACGCGTGTACATAGATACAAGAGCTAGTATATGTGTAGCCAATAAATATGTATTTTCGAAAGAACTTTGAAAACAATCACAAAAAAAATTAATAGTAAAAATAATAAATAATGCTACAATAAATCTTAACAAAGTCTTAAAAGACACAGATGCATTAATAGAATCATAAATTTTTCATGTTCTTACAATATACCAACAAGAAACTTGAGTTAATATTTTATTAGGAAATATTTTCTTAAACTTATATCAATCATTTACCCAATACTTAAATAAAATAAATTTGATAATTTGACATCTTTGTAACAAATATCATAAAAGCGTTAGCAGTTTTATCACCAATTTTTATGTTACAACATAAAAAATAAAAACATTATGAGAATGTGAAAAAATAAAAATCTCACTTAGAAAATATTTTTTTAGATATAAAAGTTGACCAAAACTCCTTTTTAAATAAAATATAAGAATATAAAACCTTAATACGTATAAGAAAATTATTAAAAATAGTATGTTTAGAAAATTCATTAGATCCAAATATCAATAGGTCTAATGAGATAGTAAACATAAAATTAAAAAAATTCTTCAAAGGTCATAAGAGTAAAACTAATGATTTATTCAAAAGTTACAAGAGTAAAATTAATGATTTATACTTTCGATGATGAGAAGAATTTGAAAAACAAATTCAATATTTTTTATAAATAAAAATAATTATTCATAGTAAGTCACTACACTCTAGTCCATCATTTTTAGTAGAAAAAGAATATGAGGAAAAAAAAAGAGAGAGAATGATAATAAACTTTAAAGGTTTAAATAAAGAAACTATAGATGATTTTTATTTTATTTCAAAGAAAGAAAAATTTAAAAGAAAAATTATTATAATTAATTAAAGGAAAGAAATATTTCTCAAGTTTTGACTACAAAAGTGAATTTTGGCAAATAAGATTTGATAAGGAATCACAAAAATTAATAACATTTATTTGCTTACAAGGACAATTTCAATTGACAGTTGTTCTATTTGGATTAAAGCAAACACCAAGTATTTTTCAAAGATATATGAATAAAATTTTTAAAAAATATCACAATTTTTGTTGTGTATATATGAATGATATCTTAGTATTCAATAATAAATTACCTAAATATTATTTGAACATCATTAATATTTTACAAGAATGCATAAAATCATTAATAATATTGCTAAAAAAGAAAGGAATAATTGCTCAACAAAAAATAAAATATTTATATTTAGAAATAGTAGATGAAAAATATTATCTACATCCTCATATTTCAAACAACATACAAAATTTTGCTAGTATAATCAAAGATAAAAATTAATTACAATTTTTTTTATGATGTTTAATATATGTGAAAGCATTTATAAGGTAATTAGCTAAAAAGAGAAAATTATTACAAACAAAACTTAAAAAAGATTATATTTGACAATGAACTGATCACGACACTAAATACATAGATAAAATAAAAGCACAAGTGAATGTTTTATCATCTTTATACAATCCAAGACTAAATGATAAAATGAAAATAGAAACAGATATTTCACATATAAAATATAATTTCAAAAAAAGTTCAAGAAGGTTAACAATCATTGAAAATTTACAATGATTAATTAATTAATTTTTTAAATAAGAAAAAAATATAATTTGGTAAAAGAACAAAACAAAGAATGCTTGAATTTTGAAGTAAGTTTTCAAATAATAAAAATGGACATAGAAAGAAATAAACAAATTCAATAATTAAGTCGTTGGATAAACGAAAAATTTGAAAATTTTGAATTTAAAAATCAAGTAAAAATAACTAGTGTTTTAACTAGTTAATATTTGGTATTAGAGTCAATAAGGAATTTAAATAATGTTTAAACATTAGTTTTATCCGACCTAATACAAAAAAAAAAAATTATTTAAAATGTTACAAAAAGAAAACGATAGAATTAATACTCTTGATTAAAGAAACAACAAAATGATTATCTAAGAAAATATCACAAATAATAATATATAAAATACTTTTTTGTTAGAAAATAAAATTAACGTGGTTACATCTAAGTAAAGCCTTATTAAGGATAAGAAAATGTTTACATCATTACAAATTTATAATTTAAAAGAATTATTTAATTTAATACGAAATACTTAAACTAATAAAGATTTTAAGAAATATTTCACTAAAATACTCTTATCATGAATAGAAATAAAAATGAATAATATAATATTATCACAAAAATAAATAAATATTTTAAAAGATATTTTAGAAATTATTTTTAAAAAATAAAAAATATTATAATAAAGAAAATATATTTATAAATTTTGGTTAAAAAATTCATTATCTAATAAAAAGGAAAACTTTATATATAAAGATGCCTACGTTGGAACTACATAAGAACACAGCAAGCCCAACACGCAACTGACTCGGATCAAACTCACTGAAAAAAAAAAAAAAAACATTGATATATATATATATATTTTTTTTTATAGATAGGTAAAAAAATAAGAATTAATAAACAAACCAAAATAACGCTATAGCGAAAAAAAAAAAAAAAGAGAGAGAGGCTATAACTAGAAAGCGAAGGGCCCGATTTAGGGCTTAGCGGAAAAAAACAAAAACCAACTGCAGCCAGTGACTAAGAAGGAACCCTAAACCCTTCTTTGTTCCATTTCCGCAAAAGAGAAGAGAGCCGGAGCTATTACACTCTTCTAACCCCATCACTTTTGTTTGGATAGGAGGAAGATAAAAAATGGCGTTAGCCTTCGACGAGTATGGGCGGCCATTCATAATCCTGAAGGAGCAAGACCAAAAGACCAGGCTGAGAGGTCTCGATGCTCAGAGGTCCAACATTGCCGCTGGAAAAGCTGTGGCTCGCATCCTCAGGACCTCTCTCGGTCCTAAGGGGATGGACAAAATGCTCCAGAGCCCCGATGGCGATGTCACTATCAGTTTGTCTATTCTTCTTTTACCCCTCTTTAGTTTTATTCAACTTCAATTCATTTCTTGCTCATTTTCGATAATATATGTTGTTTTTATCGGAAGTTGTTGCCTGGAAGATCTCTAGGTTTTTTATATTCTTGATCTACAAGTCCTTAAAGTGTTTGTTACTGGCTTTTAGTTTATGGTTTAAGATTTGTATTGTTTGTTTAGTATGCGGATCTTTGTTATGTGATAACCGAAATGACTAGCTGTAAGTGGGTAATCCATGTAGTTCAGATTGTATTTAGTGAATTTTTTGATTAGCTGATCATGAGAAAAGACTGCATAAATATCATGGATGCCTAAATCAGTTTACAAGATGTGGATGTCATGATCTACTACGTGTTTGATGATTGTATTCAGTCGTGTATCTTTGGAACTCATTGAACTAAATTTTCTGTTACTATGCTGGGCTTAGTTAGTTGTCTTCATGGTTGATGCTTAAAAGATAAACATTTGTCGTTCTTTAGTATGGTTACTTGTCATGAAGTTCACCTACAGTTACAACATTGTTCCTTTTCAAGCTCAACCTGTTGACATTCTGTTCCCTTAGTCTCCTGTCTTTGACCCTTGAGTTTGAACTTACCTTACATTGCCTCTCTTTTCTGTTCTCAGCAAACGATGGTGCGACGATTTTGGAGCAGATGGATGTTGACAATCAAATTGCGAAATTGATGGTTGAACTTTCAAGAAGCCAGGATTATGAAATTGGAGATGGGACTACTGGAGTTGTTGTGATGGCTGGTGCACTTCTAGAGCAGGCTATGCAGCTTTTAGAGCGTGGTATTCATCCCATAAGGATTGCAGAGGGCTATGAAATGGCCTCTAGAATAGCTTCTGAACATTTGGAGCGTATTGCTCAGAAATTTGAGTTTGAAGCGACAAATCTAGAGCCTCTAGTTCAGACTTGCATGACTACTTTATCGTCAAAGATGTGAGTCCTATTGGAAAATATAGATGTTAAACACCTTTGGCATTGTGGATATTTTACCTTCTTAGAGCCTTAAAAAAAGACAAAAGAAGTCAAGTGTATCCATAATACATTAAGTTAAATAGTTAATACAACTTTTTGTAAGTTTAAATCTTTTATGTAGTGAGGATAATTGATTTTCTTCTTCAACTCTTTAACAGTGTGAACCGGTGCAAGCAGAATCTGGCTGAGATTGCTGCTAAAGCAGTTATTGCTGTTGCTGATTTAGAGAGGAAGGATGTTAACTTAGATTTAATCAAGGTGGAGGGCAAAGTTGGGGGCAAGTTGGAAGATACTGAGCTGATATATGGAATTCTTGTTGACAAAGACATGAGCCATCCACAGATGCCAAAGCAAATTGAAGATGCAAAAATTGCCATCTTGACTTGCGCCTTTGAGCCACCTAAGCCAAAGACTAAACATAAGGTTGACATTGATACAGTGGAGAAGTTCCAGACTTTACGTCAGCAAGAACAGAAGTATTTTGATGATATGGTTAAACAATGCAAGGTTACTTGGGTTTTCTTTTACTATTAACCATTTTTTGATTTAATATTATTTTCCTTTCTAATACTGTCTTATTGGGATATCTAGGTATGTTTCTATTGTGGCTTTCTTTTTTGATTTTCATGCTATATTTAAACTATTTGGGTTGGGAAGAGTTTATCAAAAGTTGCTTGTTATTGTGTATGTACTTATAGAGGCTGGCCTTTTGAGTCACAGGATGTTGGTGCTACCTTGGTTATCTGCCAATGGGGATTTGATGATGAAGCGAACCATTTATTGATGCACAGGAACTTGCCAGCTGTTAGATGGGTTGGTGGTGTAGAGTTAGAATTAATAGCAATAGCCACAGGTATTTTCATTTAGGTGCTTTAGCAATATGAACTTACATACTAATTTATTTATTTATTAATTATTACCTAATTTATATTGTTATCTATTCATCTAGTGCAAGTTTTGATCTCTAGGTAGATGTGTTTTTAGAGATGAGAAATGCTAAGGTCATCTAAATTTGCACCCAAACTGTTTATATTATGACATGTGACATAATTATTTTGAGAAATTGAGAAGTTATTCATTTTTCTAAATAATTCTACCATGTGTCACCATAATAACTTATTTGAGTGCAAAAATGGGTACAAAAGTGTGTAATCTTTGCATTCCTTTTTTAGAGATAAAAGCACTTATGTGTCAGACAACATAGTTTCTCAAGCATTTCTCAATGTTATGGATCCCATTTTTTAAGCAACTTCAAGGATTTTTTAGAAGTATCCCTACTTTGAAGCTAAATTGCATGAGACTCATCGTAGCATTAATTTTTTTTAACATTTACCCACTTTTGCTGTTTTATTCATACTGTTTTTGCCAGTAGTGCATCCAAATCGCTCTATTATTTGCACCTTTACTTTCTATGTAATGTTGTTGGTGTACGTAGGTGGAAGAATTGTGCCGAGGTTCCAGGAGCTGACTCCTGAGAAGTTGGGAAAGGTATATTTAGCTCCTCTTATTCTCCTTTATGTATGCTTGCGTGCATTCAGGTAATATAGTAAATATTTGTTTCGCCCCTGAATTTATGTATTTCAGTGAGTCAGCGACAAATTAAAGGTTGCAAAATATTCCCTCTATTATTTTAGTAAGATGAAATATCTAGGGGCAAACATATCTGTTGGAGTGGAAATTTGCCTGTTATTTATTATTATTTTACACTCCTTTTGTTTACAGTTCATAGTATTTTCACGAATAAATATAATTACTATATGGTTCTATTTGGCTTTCCTTAAGGCTGGCTTGGTTCGAGAAAAATCATTTGGTACAACTAAAGACCGAATGCTGTACATTGAGCACTGTGCGAATTCAAGGGCTGTAACCATATTTATTCGTGGAGGTAGGTTTGTGTTTTTACTTTTTGGGAAATTACCAAAAATAGCACCCCTAAAATTTATAATAACAAAATTAACACCTCAACAATATTGAACATTCAATTTTCAATTTGAACGTAAAATATTGAACGTTCAATATTCAATTTGAACGTAAAATATTGAACGTTCAATATTAAACGAGTCTAAATTATCGTCGTTTAATTCTAATTGGATGGATGTTCAAAAAAAAAATGACATATTAGTCATTTTTTTAATTGTGAAAATATAAACTTGAATACAAGGAGTGCTAGTTTTGTTATTAGAAGTTTTGAGAAGTGTTTATTTTGTTATTCTCCCTTACTTTTTTTGTGTCCATAACTTGATGTTTAGGTATATATACTGCTATTTCAGTAGAATACGTAATAATTGCATAAGGCTCTAAATGTGTCAAAATAATGCACCAGGTAACAAAATGATGATAGAAGAGACAAAACGCAGCATCCATGATGCCTTGTGTGTTGCTAGGAATCTCATCCGCAACAATTTTATTGTTTATGGTGGTGGTTCCGCTGAGATATCTTGTTCTCTTGCTGTAGAAGCAGCTGCAGATAAACACCCGGGAGTCGAGCAGGTTGGAGATTATTTTGTTCTCTTTTTACCTTCTATTATTATTATTATTATTTTTCTATGGTACTCAGTCTGTTTCCCCCCTTCATGACAGTATGCTATCAGAGCATTTGCTGATGCATTGGATGCTATACCTATGGCACTTGCGGAGAATAGTGGTCTCCAACCCATTGAAACGCTATCTGCAGTGAAATCCCAGCAAATCAAGGTAGAGTGGTGATATGACTAATCCCAACTTGCTTTGATGTTCCTTCATGATAAACATTAGTCAATCCTTCCTGATTTTGTTTTCATCACCAGCTTTGTGTTGTTAAGTAATCCATTCATAACATGGTCAGTTTTCAGTAACGTTTTGAATTTGGGGTGCAGGACAACAATCCTTATTGTGGAATTGATTGCAATGATGTTGGTACTAATGATATGCGTGAGCAGAATGTCTTTGAGACTCTGATTGGAAAGCAGCAGCAGATCTTGCTTGCTACTCAAGTCGTTAAGATGATCTTGAAAATAGATGATGTCATTTCCCCTTCTGATTTCTGAGAATCTATTTTTCTTGAGTCTGAATTGTGCGTAGCAATACATTGGTGATGACTCCTTGCTTTGAATGACTTAATTGCACCCACCTGATGGATACAAGTTTCTTGTAGATATTGGGGTAGCTTTCATCTAAAACTTAGCATGTATCTTTTATGCCAATTGATATTTTTGGCCCATCTGTTTGTTTCTTTTCTGCTGTATTTTCTGACAATATCTCCAGTTTTTTATTTTGGGTATTTTTGATACCTTGTCTTGGTTAAACTTGAAATCATTCTAGGTTGATCTGTTTATCTGAATATGTTTCAACCTATTGACGACTTAAACTCACGATTCAACTATTTGTGCATTTTGCAACTATATTTCACGAGAAACTGGATTTGAGGTCTGAATTAGGAGAAAAATCAGTTGTCTAGAACTCGTGATCATTATGTTGTGGTGTTTTTATATAGTTATAGTTACTGTACAGTAATACTTGTTTCTACTTGAAAATAGTTTGGGACTGGTGTCCAAAGCAGGTACTGTGGTCGGTTACCGGGAGGCCCTGATTCGCACATTTCTTAAATTAGCCTCGGATCTGTGTATGTGGCCAAAAATATTTGTGAACTGAGTTTCGTCTCGTATGAGCTTGGGGAATCAGATTTTGGAATTTGTCTTTTTGCAATAATTTTTGCTGTGTCTATCTGGTTTACTAAAAGTTAATTTTCGATTCCCTACGGAAAATAAACACAAGCCTAAGTCATTCATCTTGTGTAGTACTGAAAGTAGAAAGATCACAGTCAGACATGGCGATTGGAAATAAGAGTAAGGTAAAACCAAATAAATAATCATAACGCTTCCTTTCCTCAGCTCTCTCCTTTTTCCTGTTATTTTCTGCTTCTACAGTTCCTCTTTCATTCTTCAGTGTATCTCGTCTGATAGGACCTTACCAAGAGTAGAGATGACAATGGGTTGGTTCGGGTCAGATCCGACCCGAACCGTTTTAGATAAAATGGATTCGGTTTGATTCGGGTAATATCCGCGAGTCAAAAAATCTGAACTGTTGATCCGTTTTTAAAAAAAAATTGGGAAAAAAATATATTATAAATTTTTATATAATTAAAATTTTTAGTAAATAAACGGGTACTCGAATGGTACCTCGAATCGAACGAATTTTTGCCCCGAACTGTTTTAAATCAAATGGATAATGCTCTGATCCGTTTCCGAACCGTTTTGTCCCGAACCGAACTGACTTAAAAGGGTCGAATACCTGCGGGTACCAGAACCGTCGGATTAAATTGTCATCCCTAACCAAGAGTGCTCTTTCTCGTGAGTATTTTTTTCTTTCTTTCATTGTTTTGCTACTTAGTTATCCCCGTAGTGGGAGTTTTGTTTCATAAATAATCTTTTGTCTATTCATATCTAAATTTGTTGGGTATGAAATTTTTATCAATAAGGTATTTGTCTATTTTAATAACTCTTAGATCTATATAGATATAGCAAGCTATAGATACTTTATTCAGCCTGAAGTTTTATTGATTATCAATTTCAAACAGGCATGGTTGGTGGTAGAGAGATATCTCCATATGAGTAAGATGAAAAATATCATGTTTTAATGGTTCTCTTAGCAAAATTATCGTTCTCTTTGTGTGTGCTTTGTTTTTTTTTTTTTTTTTGTTTTTAAATATATATTAATGAGCTTATTTTGATAGATAATGTCCTTGTCATATTTTTTAGCTGAGTATTAATGAAATTTTTATCAAAAAATTTATCTATTATTTGATATTAATTTTTAATTAGTAGTTTAAAAAAAAAAATCCAAAATTAATCCATAAGTTACTTGGCAACCTTTTTTTTGTTTTTTTAATTTTTCTTCAAATTAAAAAAAAGTTTGGACTAGTATTTTAAATTTTATGGTTTTTTTTTTTTTCATTTATATATACAAAAAACAAAAGACTTTATTTAATTTACTTTTTAGAAAAAAAAAAAAATTTGATAAAAATAAAAAATCATAAATTTTTTTAATATATATATTTTTTAAAGATTTATGAATCAACGCATATTTTGTGACTGTTCTTTAAAAATGAGAAAATAAAAAATAAAAAATGTTTTCAAACATATATGATTAAAAAATCACTTGAAAAAAATAAAATTATAAATTTAAATCATTATAAAAAACACCATAAACTTATGATAATTGTGTGGGTGGAAATAGTAAAAAAAAATTCTTATTGTGCAATGATATATACTCTAAGTGAACATCGAAAAAACATGATTCGAATACTATCCAATGTAAATAAGCGTGTGATAGGTTATTTCAAAAATAACATAAATTACTAATATAAAAAGTATAGGATTAATGTATTTTTTTTTTTTTACCACTGAGTTACGGCGGTAGTTATAAAATTATTACTAAACTTTAAATTGTTACATATATATACCTTCGAATTTAAAATGTTTTATAAGAATACCATTGCCATCAAATTAAAAAAAATAAATAATAATCTAACAAAAACATTTTAACAGTGATGATACTTTTATAAATTTTCCATTAGTTTTTAACAAATTTTAACACAGATTATTTTTATGTAACAACTTAAGTTTTTTATTAGTTTTGAGATAATTTAAAATTTGATGATACTTTTGTAACAATTAGTTGGAAAAAAAAAAAGTCTATTTACCCAAAAGCACAAGTATCTTATTTATTTTACCTCATTCTGTTCAATAATGTGGGAATTCTTTTTTTTTCTTGTTATTTATATTTGCCCACCATTCGTTTCTCATTAATAGATAGGATGGTGCCAGTTTATGCCATTATGAGTCTTGTTGGAGTCATTTATGGTAACAGTAATTGTCGGACTTTTGTACTTTTGATGAAAGACGTTTTGGTTGTTTGTAATATTTCACAAAAAAATATAATCCAGTCTCGTGTCTTTTCTTGGATTGAATGTCAGACATTCACAGTGCTTGTCCGCAGAAGATGAAGCTTACTACATGAATAAACTAAACTAGTAACATTCATTTATTCAGTTACTGCACTATGACATTATCTCATAATACTACAATAATAATAAGGGTAATTTCAAACGAGCACTCATTTATAATAACCAATGCTTGAGCTCCATTTTCTTTACACCCTTTTTTGTTATTGCCCAAAGTAGAAAAAGGTGGATTTTAGAGAAATAAGCTAAGGTTGTAAATATGGAAGTCAAGAAATATACAAGAAAATAATATACTGATGACCTTATATTACAATTGGCTTTTTGAAATTTTTGTCTTTCATGTTTGTAGCTTGTCCTTAAGCCCTTTTACCAATATTTCATACCATATATATATATATATATATATATATATAGACAGAGCTGAGATAAAATTAGCAGCGCGAGCCTGTCCTGCACCTGAGTACACCAGATCCAGCAGTGAGAGTACTCACAAGAGAGGATGGTCTGGCACTCAAACTGGATGCTCTGGCATAACTTGAAGAAGCTCCATCCCCAGATGGTGTGAAGAAAGCTCCATTCACGTACAAGTCTCCTGAGGATCTCCAATTCCAGTTTTTCCACTTACTCTGTGCTGTATTCTCACGTTTTGTTACCTGAAATGAGTATGTCACACACACACACACACATGTATATGTATATGTATATGTATATATTAGCCCTTCAAATTTCTCATTTAAATCAATTCATTTTAAGATAAAAATTGGAATTTCAATAATGGGTTTTTACCTCTTTGCTGAATTTGTTATTTGGAGCACGAAATCTATTGCCTTGACTGTTGATAGTTGGGGAAGCACTACCTCCAATTGCATACATTTGCCAATGTGTATAGTCATTGTTCACTACATGAAAATATCCATGCCTGCATCTACAAATATTGAAAAGAACAAAACAGAGCAATTTCAGCTAAACCCAAAAACAGAACAATTTCAAAATCTGAATCATATATTTTCTATTAAATTACCTTGGCATTCTCTGAACAAGTCCTTCACCAAAATGATTAAAGGCAATAGTTACTTGCATATTCTTATCCTTTGTGTAGCTATCACTATGACCCAAAAGCATAACCTTATTATGATGTGTAAGGTAGTTATTAGAGATTGTAATGGAAGTTGATCCTTGAATAGCATCAATAAGTCCATCTCGACAATTTGACAAAGAACAATGATCAACCCAAATATGACTTCCTCCAAAAATTGAAACCCCATCACCATCTGACAAAGTCCTCCAACCATAATGACTTGGTGAATCTCTAACATAAGCATTTCCACCTCTTTTACAATCATGAATATTCAAACCATGTATTATAATGTTTGTCACATATTGAATAGTAATACATGGTCCTCCAGCAATGTGAACACTTGTTCCTCTTCCATCGATAGTCTTAAATGAGTTCATAATCAATTCTTGTTTTAACTTAATAACCATGTCACGTTTGAAAATTATCCATAAAGGCTCATCTTGAATAACACCATATCTTAAAGTTCCTGGCTTTGGGTTCACAGCGTCATCACCATTGTTTGTGACAACATATATTTTGCCATCTCTGCCACCAATGGCATGTTTTCCAAACCCAATTGCACAATCTGCTAAACGTTGTCGGTTCTTTTGCCAATTTGGGTCACAACGCCAACAATCATCAATTGGGTTTCCAGTTCCACAAGAAAGAAAGCCCAAGTTTCTTCTAGACGCATTAATGCTCCTATAAGATTAAAATACAAAAACAAACAAAATGCGACATATTAATTATGTTAGTGTTTGTACTATCAACCGATGAGTAATGTTTTAACCAAATTAATAAGTCTGTTTAAATGATGACATACTTGTGTACTTGTTCTGCAACAAGTTCAGGATCTTGAACTGGTGAGGAGGAAATGAGTGTTGGGCCTAGAAGAAGTAATAGTAGTGAAAGAGAGAGAGACATTAAGGATTGAATTGTCACAACCCTTTTTTTCTCTAGCTGGAAATGAATGCAGTGAGAGAACAGAGTAGGTAGAGAGAGAGATATAGAGAAAAACAGAGCAGCTTGTGATGAAGTGGAGGAATGCTGGAGCTTATATAGGGAATAAATGGCAAAAGAGTCTGAACTAATTTAAGCAAATATTTTGGGGTCTAGGAGCTCCTTGATTTTTTTAAAGGGTCCCCTAACACAAGTTTGGCAGTTAAGCAATCTATGTTCATATTTTAGTTAGAGAAATTGTTTAAATATTCGATTTAAAATAATTACACTGCTCACATATCTATAATCAAATTTAAAATTAAATTTCTACACATTTAAATCACTTAAATGCCATATATTTTAAAGTAATTACATTATTCATATACGTGTAATTAAATTCAAGATTAAACTTTTATATATTTATATAAACTATATGCACAAACGCATGATAGCAAATATTTGATTTGAAACAAGTTAAAAATATCTTATTCAACATAAAATGAAACGAACTTGCATAAGATTTTAAAAAATATGATATGGTAAAATGGAATAGGTGCCAATTGTAAGCCACTGAAGATATTACGTTAGAGCTAATGTTTTGTTAATAAATAGTGATTAAGACATGACTGTTTTAGGGGAGGAAAATATTGACAATGCTATTAATATGAATCGAATAAAGACATTTACTAAATGTAATTTATAAAATTAAAAAAAGAAAAAAAAAAAAAGAGAGTACTACAGTACAGTACACCGACATTAATTTTACAATGTCGGTATTCCTATCTCTACATATTAACACAAGTGCTACTATACATACCAAATTTGTTCTATAGATGCTAGCAAAGGTTCAGTGAAAATATATACATAGTTTTTAATTTATTTACTTTAAAAAGCTTTGCTTTGGTTGCCGATTGGAATTTAACATGACTGTAAATTGATTGGTTTATGAGATATTGTTACAATATATAATTAGATAGAGTAGTAGGCTATTACTTCTGATGTAAAACTAGAGTAACTAACATTGAAAGACAACTTTCAAATCCCAGAGTAAACTATATTTAGTGCTTGCCACATGGCGTATGTGGAACAGTGGAAGTAGGGAATTCATCAAGCCGGCTATTTTTATTTTTTATTTTTTATTTTTTATTTTTTACGAAGGGATTGTAATGTCCGTTAATTATGATCCAAGCATAATTTAAATTTATATTTATTTAAAAAGTAATACAAATTTATTATTTTTAAAAAAGTTTGCAAAAATGTATCACCTTTACAAAAATAAACTTTTAAACTTATGATATTTTTTAAATAAATACAAATCTAAAATACACTTTCGTAAAAAATAACGAACTTGTACTACATTTTTCTTTTTAAAAAGTTTCTCTGCTAACAAACCTTTTAAATGTCAAAATAAAATTTATTTTGTTGCTAAAATTAAATTTAATTTCTTATAGTTACAAATTGATATGTGTTGCGAATAAATTTTATACTCTAAAATATATGAAAAACAAATTTAGTATATAGTTAATATGAACTATTTTTCTTAATAAGTTAATTTTTTAAGTTGAAATCCAAGACCTTTGTATGGTATATATAATTTGCATTATGTGGACTAATACAAGGTGGATCTTCAATTTTAAAGTAGATCTATGTAAGCGGTGTACGTAGCTCAAATTTAAACAAATGCTAGGCCTCTTGTTGAATTGAATTGAAAATTCTGCGATATTATTTTAGACTCTCAAGGTTGGAAATATGGATGCCTATTTGGAGAATGCAGTTAAATGTATAGTCCTTGATATTGGGGCAGTGTTGGAGTTTAAGGGAGTAAATGTGTTCTCATTCGAAGTGTTAGGTGTGCGAACAAGTTTCAAATTGAAGAAAACAAATGAACACATTGAGTATATAATTGGGATGAAAATTTTGGAATGAAACCCCAAATCCAACACATACACATATATGTTGTTTGATGTTTTAGGTGTACGAATAAGTCTTAAATTAAAAAAAATATGAAGAGCATATTAGGTGTATAATTTAGATGAAACTTTTAGGCTGAAATCTCAAACAGAAACACACATACATACATATATATGTATATATATTATGTGTGATATAATTAATTATCACAATTTTTTACCCAATTTATTACACTTTTTAATTTTTAAGATTTAGAGAATAATTATCCCTCTCCTATTTCTTCTAAATCTCTACATTTAATATAAAACTGTGTAAACAAAAACATAATATTTATAATCACGAATCTTACTCACACACATATATAAAGGATCGTGGGTTGTTAATTTGATAAACTCTTCTACTCTTCAACTAAAATATTATTTGAAAAAAAGTAATTTGTTAACAAATAAAATTAGAGCGATAAGAATACTATAGTAGTAAAATAAATGTAATCATACTGCCATGTTATGAAATTACACATTTACAAAGTTTTTTCACAAATTACAGCATTGATAAAAAAAAAAAAAAAAAAAAGAAAAGAAAAAGAACAAAAATAACATATCTTAAAATTTATAATAATAAAAATAATACATTTAAATTTAAATCATATATATTTTTTCATTAAAAAAATGATTGTTATATCTTTTTTCTTTGAATGACGTATAATTAAACGCTGTTTAAATTAAACAATAACACTTTAAACTTATTTAATGTTGAATTTTTTTTAATTTAAAAATATTATTTTTGTAAGTTAAAAAAAGAAAAAGAAAAAGAAAACACTACTAATTTTCCAGATGGAACAAGTTAATATACCGAAGAAGGGCTAGACATTTGGCCTCATATTATTGTTAATAAAAGGTTAAATATTGTTGAAAAAAACATATGCTAAAACGGCAAAGTGCATTAATTTAGCTAGAATTGAATTTAGACAACGAGAAGCTAATAAGATTGCTTTTCTCTTATAAAAAATTGGAATTATGAATAAACTGGGCAGATTTTATTTAGCAAACGAAAGTGCTGGCAATCTTTTTAATTAGCTAAAATCAATTTTCATATTTGATTTATTTTTCTGATTCTTGTTGCAGAAAATTATGAGAAGCTTTGAAAATTGAACCCATCTTTATCTAGTGAATGGAGATGGCAGCTTTGCCGTGTGAGCTTTGTTCCCTTAGATTCTTCCTTCTGTTGGACCCCACTCATTAAAGTCAGATCTCAGCCCTTTGATTTAATATTTTGCTGGAGAATCTGATAACGTTTTGTGATAGTACTAGTGTGGATGTGTGATCACCTTAAAACCAAATTCACAGGAAATGGTCTAATGTGTCCCAAATATTTCGCTTGAATTATTGAAAGGACAAACTTGGTTTCCTAGCTCACTCCCTCGAGCACTTGAAGCTGTAGTTGAACTTTACTGGTTTTGGTAAACTTATTATTATGTGATATTTTACTGACAAAAAGATCAAACTATAGCTATTTACAATTTTATTTGTAGTTCCACACTCGTATATATGTTTAGACAAAATAATAATAATAACAATAAAGTCCTTAATTGGATTATAGTATTATCTAAGATATATTAATTAACAACATAAATATGTTCATGACTAATATGCAAAGATTAGATTAAGTAAGCTACTTTTATTATTAACAATTTTGTTTTTCTCAAAGCTTAAATGATTATATTTTGAATATATCAATAATGTCAACTATAGACTATAAAACCAAAAGCCGTAGCTCCAAATCACATGCCAAAAATACACACCATAATAAGATATATAAATGCCAAAACATCCCTTTGACATACGCATCACATATATATATATATATATATTAATCATAACTACTTTCTAGGCCGGGAATGCACCACTTTTATATTTCTTCATTAATTCTTTCTTGTTTTGTTTTTCTTTTCTTTTTGTGCGATAATTCGGAGAAAAACGTAGTACTTTTGTTGTGTACGTTATATAATGAGAATGTTGGAGTTGATTAAATATGAGCACTAATCCTATCAGAGTTAATTAATCTCAATAAAATAGACCTGTATATGAAGCATACATATGCCAAATTGTGCAAATAAATAGTCGGGCATATCATGTATTAGTTCAAATTTGAGTTAAAATTAGTACCGAACAAATAATATATATTCTTAAATATAATAATCGATACGATCTAATAAAACAAATCCAAAACAAACTCTTTAGACTGGGTTATAGTGCATTTGGTGGATCGAATTTTATGCTTTAATGTTTTTTTAAATATTTGTTTTTAATAACTTATTGTATTAAATTTTAGGCTCTAATAATTTATTAAATTTTTAAATATTAGTGCTTTTTTAAAACATTTTTTATATTTCCAAACAATAAATAAACAAAGGCCAACAACACAAACTAGAGGGTCGGCGACTTAATGCTAGGTTTGAGGTCTCCTTTGCATTGGGGTTGAGAAATTAGACAAAGTTATTAAGGATTAATTAGAAAAAAGAAAGTGCAAAGTGGGTGTAAATTTTATAGAGTATGTAAATAACAAGAGTTTAGTTACTCCTAAAAGTTTAACCACTAAATAAGGATACCGATATTCATGATTACTTATGAACTTTATATTAATATCATGCTTAAACAATATGAGATAATTTCTTTGACATCTTTCCTCAAAGTATGAGTCTTTGTCTCTTAAAAAGCCAATAAATTTGTATTTTTAACCTATTTTATTGTATTATATTTTATTTAAAACATTGTTTTTTTTTTTTCCTTTCGTAAGACACATTTTTTTTTTTTTTGCAAGGTGAGAGCCAAAAGATTTTTGACCCATTGATCAATTGAGGCTTTGATACCATGTAAATTTTATAATTTATATAGTGTATAAGCAACCTGAGTCATTCATTTCTAAAAGATTAACCTTAAAAAATAGTGATACTCATGATTACTTTATAAACCTTATATTAATTTAATATTATATTTAAGTAATATATGATAATTCTAACGTGAAACTAAGAATAGAGAAAAACAATTAATTATTATTATTATTTTAATTTTTTATTTAATAAATTATTATATTAAAAATAAAATATATATACTATATTATAGGTATGGTTTGATTGATTCTTATAAAAAATTTTAGTTTCGAGAACTTATCAACTCATAATGGATAAGTTATGCAGTTTTTAAATTTAAAACAATCCAATGAAAAAACCGTATAACCTAAGTTGAATTGGGTCGAGTTAACTAAGTGGGATAATATTGATATATTTTTGAACACGACTAGTGCCCTTGCCCCTTGTTGGATGTTGGTCAGGGCGTGTTATAATGAGCACGGATCTGACTTGTGGAGAACCGGTTCTCACTTATGCAGAACATCATGGAAAAAATTCTATTGTATACTCAAGGATAATTGAAGGTTAATTTTTAAAAAAATGTATTTAATTTTTATAAATTATGATTTAGATTTAATTAATAGTATTTATCTTTTCATTTTAGAGTATAAATAGGATAATGATATTGCTATAACTATTTTTATCATTGTCACAACAAAAAAGTATGAAATGATCATTTTATTCTTTTTATTAATTACACTATTAGTAAATAAAGTTGTATTAATGAATTATTATAGTAATAATAATAATTTAAATTGCGTCGATATCACCCTTACATTGATTTACGTATATTATTCATAGACATACTTTTCTGCAAATTAAGAGGACCAAAAATCACAATAACACTCACTTTTCCCCCTCTTAAAATTTAATATTCAATTAAGTTGCTTAAATTGCAATGTTTATGTTAAAGACAATGTTTATGTTGCTTAAATTGGTTAAAAGACAATGTTTATATTCAACTTAATCTTTAATTAAGTTGCTTAAATTGCAATGTTCATGTAAAAGACAACCCACTAATGATGATGACTGATGATATAGCTTTTATTGTTCTAGGTGTTTTTTAATGTGCAAAGTGAATACTTAGTTGTTATGAATATTGTCATAATTAGTTGCAACTTGCAAGAAGGCCGATTTTGACATACAATTCTTTTTTTTTTGTTTTGTTTGTTCATTATACAAAAAAAAAAAAAAAAGAGGTAAGAGAAAAAATGAAAAATAAATAAAATAAAATAAAGCGATCATTTATACTCATGAATGAATATTGCTTATTTCGAGCTTTATTGAGTTCGTAAATTCATGGTACATTTAATATTATTCATTGCCACTTCAAATGTCCGTACTAAATATTCAAACATTTATTTTCTACATTTGATAAACAAAACAATTAGTTATAAATTAAGTAAGAGCTATTCAAATTTGCTACATTATTAACCAACAACGAAACTCCAGGAATTGTTGCTTACGATAAGCTAGATGAACCAATTAATTTATTAGTATTATCCTCCTGCTATCACCGTGCATTCTCATTCTTACCATAATCAAAGAGAACATCACCTGTTAATATTATATTGCAGGCGACGCTCTCAAATCAATGATGTGTTCGATCTGTGTTTTGTGAAGTGTTATTCATTGTTTCTAGAATATGTTTCTCATTAATTTCATTAGTTGTCTTCTTTATCAAACATTTAATAGTTGTGTTTTTCAAAAAAATAGTTGCACTAATCTTACATTTCAATAGATTAGAGTACAACATCGTTACTTATGAATATCCTAAAATGCTATAGTTTTTTTTTTTTTTTCATGTGGAAGATTATATATCTAGTTTTTCATTTTTATCTTACTTAGACACAACTAATATTACTTTTATTTTGACTCTATTTTTCAAATCAAACATAACAGTATATACTACAAGACTGTTATGTTTGGTAGGTAGCTATCTCCTGTCACTCGATCAAACACAAAGCTAGGCATTCAATTTAAGCATACAAAAATAGCAACAATAAAAATTAATAATAATAACAACTTTACCTAAAATATACAACTTTCACAAGAAGAGCGTCTTATATATTTTATAGAGAAGAAAATATCAGATATACTTATATATATTCATTTAAAGAAAAAAGAAATGAACCCAAAATATATATAAAAGCCTAGCTTAATTTGTTTTGGTCCTCCACAACAACAACTACCGATAACATAAATCTGTTTTCCATTGAATGAGATAAGCTTGTGTATTCCTAATGATTAGATAAAGCTGGCTAGATATCATTGATTCATTGAATACAAAAACCAACCCAAGAATTATCACAACTGTTTCAGAATTATACTGTAATGAGTATTTTAATGTCTTTTGACAATAAAAACGTATTGAGAAATTTCAAAAGTAAAAAAATAAAATATCACTATACATATTCAAACCATAAAGCGTATAAAATGCCATGTTAGTACATGAGATCATAAAGCCGTATATAAAATTAAACAGTACAATTTGATTGAACACAAATTTGAATTAAATTAGCTACATATAATATATTAGCATATATATATATATATATATATATATATAAAAGGCTGCTGATTAAGTTTATTTTAATTAAGTAGTTAATTTCAAAGTGCTTTTAATGATTGGACCATGTGATATATAGCTAGGCATATGGATTTAATAATAACACCATCATTTCCTCCAATTCTGTCATAAAATTAAATATTTCTTTTCTCACTTGATTAATGCACCAACTTAAGTCAACCCTCCATTATTAACAAACATATTTTAATTTTATTACTAGCCAAATTTAAGCAGGAAAATACTCTCTCAAGTCACAAATTTTAAACTGTTTGATCTAAAAACAATTATTGAAATTAATTTTCATTCTCTTTTTTTTTTTTCTTTGAGGAATTTTATGTTTTTTGTTGCTAAGATTTAAGGAATATCCTTTCCTGTATTATTAATATGTGGAGTATATATGAATTTTTTGAACAGGTTAGTCACATGGAAAAAGGTAGAAGATATAATATCTTCAAGTATTTATTCATGATAAGTAGTGACATCCTCTCAGGAAAGTTTTATGAAGGGTCTTCACTTTAATAAGGAGATGGAAAATGTAAAAAAGAAAAAATAAAATGAAACAAAAAGAGGGATGATAATTGAAGTGAAGATGATCTGGAATAAAGCAAAAATGTGTAAATAAGTTCTAATCTATTCTCAACTTTTCATTAATGTTTTATTTTGAAGAAAAACAATAATTGCTCTCACAGAAAGCCCAACCTTGGAAAAAAAAAAAAAAGGCCGGTTCTATTAACATCCCACAACAATACTCAATACATACCCCCTAATTTTAAAAATTATTGAAATGCTTTAAACATAAAAAGAAATCGTGAAATACCTAATGCATCCCACATCTATCACATCAACGTTGCCTCCGTCTGTCGGTGCTTTTACCATTGTCGCCACTGTAGCTAATTCGTTTCTTTTCTACTCTTTTCTTCCTGAAACACGCTAAGCCATTGTCGTCGCTGCTCGAGCTGGTGCCATTTTCCACTGTCATTGCAGCCCTAAACTTGTGCCATTTTCCACTTCCATCATTGCTTAAATATATTTCCTTAATTAAAGAAGATTTAACACCTAAGCAGATGCATTATTCTCTCCTATTTTTGTTGTATTACATGATTTTGTATAAGAATTTCTCTCCTTTAAGTCAAGTGGAATATATGGCTGGGCAAAGCGCAACAAACATTTAAAAAAAAAAGTTTGATTTTGTTTATTAATATCCTTTTTATATGTCTTTATGTGGCTCTATAAATATCATTAGTCAAAAAAAAAAACTTTTTCGTGTATCATCCGATTGCCATTATGAAGGCTTTTAACTTTTTTACTTGAATTATAAAAGTTTAATTTAAAGATTATTTGTATCACAGATGATCTTGAATGCTAAACTTGAGACATTGGAGTTGAGAATTGAATAAAAAAACATTTTTCATGATCTACATGCCTCCTGCTAAAGCATCAAGAGAGTAGAAACCAAATTTACTAATGCTATTTTATTATGAAGTTCCTCTGGTGACTTCTTTGGTCAATTTCTAGTTATTCATTAGAGAGGTTTTATATTTGTTTGAGTCGTACTTTGTTTTAGGCTCACTTGATCAATTTTGTAATTTCTAGGATTATGAGATCATTGGAAGGAACTATTTATATTTGAGTCTGATGTTGAGGTTTGTAGAGTAGGAGCTAGAAGCAGCCCTTTTTCACTGAGATTTGAACTATATTATCAAAGTTGTGGGTAGTTATTTGACTTGGTTTCTTAGTATTTCTTCTTTTCCTTATGATCCATCAATTAGTTTTATACATTTCAAAATTAGATTATGAATTAGTTTTATACATTTCAAAATTAGATTATGAATTAGTTTTATACATTTCAAAATTAGATTTGGTAAATAAATAAGTTAAAATTAAATTTAGGTCATAATTCTTTTGAAAATATAGCAAACTCTAATGTAATATTCGTGGTAACTTATTGTGTACAATACTATTGATCATTGAGAAGGGAATGAATGTCTTTAGGTTCTTTGTCACAGTGAGTGAGGGAAGGGATATTATATATATGTTATTATTAGTTATTTTGCGTGTTTGAAATAAGAGGAATGTGTTATAACTTGTAAGATTATTAACTTATGTATGCAACTTTTTGCAAAGTGTTAGAGAATGTCAAACGTTTCTCAAATGAATGGATATATATTAAATCTTCCATCACTATTATTGTTGCAAGCCTTATAGCATTACATTTTATTTTATAATTGTTTATATTTTAACAGATTATGATTAATTATAAGATCTCAATCTAGATGGTAAAAAAGATTAGATATGACTAATCTTAGAATTAGTATTTATCATAAATTAAGTTGTCAAGATAAAAAAAATGACAAGAGTCAATTTTATTATTTGAATTCTAATTAAGAATCTCAACCATAATATAAAAGTTGAATGAATAGTGATAGAAATTGTAATTATATTTTGGGCCTTAATCATAAAAATAATTTTGGGAGAGGTGAATAAAATCAATTACTTTAGTGTGACTGGTGATTTGAGTTAACTTATTATTATGTTTTATTTTATTTACTTTATATTTATTTGATTAAGAGATGCTAATTACTTCTTCAATTGCTTTTTTTTTATTTTTTATTTACTACTAAAAATATATCGGTATTTTGTGATTAACATAATTATTGTTTTTGAAATGTAATTTGTCGATATGTCTAGACAACCATAAACACCTATATTCACTGAATGAATGAAGAAAGGTACAAAATAGAATGTATTTTTTTTTATCGAAGAAAGAGTATGAAATCAAGCATTGTAGAAGTACCACAGCAGAATGAAGGGATAATTGAGACTTTACCAGAAGCATTGCCCCACAGTACTAATGAAATTGAGCAGGTAGAGGAGAAAACGATAAATAATGATGATGTATTCATGACCACTTACATAGTGAGTCAGAGGATGATGGGAGAACCGAGTAACATTCATCATTTTCGGGTGAGCCAGACAACTTATTAGTATTGAAGAGTTACAACACTCACATAGCATCCAAAATATGAGACAATGAGGTAAGTGTAATGTTTAATGAGAAACTTTCTTTATGATTTTTAGTATGATTATATCTTTAAATTGAAACGTGACTTATAAAATTTATATGAGCGAGGTTTATTAAAAGTTATTGGACACTCAGATAAACTAAAAGCTTGGGATCTCCATAATTATAACTGTCTGAGATTTAAAGAAAGGATAGAAGGATTTGGCCTTACATATTTGATAAGTGCAACATATGAAAAAGTTGATAAGGTTTTAGTGTCAGCATTTGTTAAACGATGACATCTAGAGACAAATACTTTTCACATATCATTTGGTGAGATGACTATTACCTTACATGACATAGAATGCCTTTTAGGTCTTCGCATTACAGGTCGGGCATGCATTGGGCCTCATGAGAAGTTGAAGAGAGGTGATGCTATATGCCTTTTTGATGAATGCCTTTAGAATCGATGAAGAGGAAGAAAAAAAAACAAGTGATAAAGGCCTAACTATTAAGCTAGAATAGTTGAGAAAAAAATATAATAACTTAGTCATGAGAGATCAGGAGGAGTTTATTAATTGTGCAATTAGAGCATTTTTATTATATTTACTTAGATGCATATTGTTTGCTGATAAGACGGGTGGTTTTGTACAAGTTTATTATTTGACTCTCCTTATGGATTTGGATAGAGTAAATGAGTATGCATAGGGGACAAAGACACTAGCGTATTTATATTGACAACTTGGTGCATCTAGTCGACACGTTTCAAGACAAGTTGTTGGATATATAACCTTACTGCAATCATGGATATATGAACATTTTCTTTTTTGTAGTCCTTCCTATAATTCAAACTATAGGAATTCTCAGCCACGTGTAGTTAGTGTTGACCTAGTTTACTTACAATTCCTTTGTGAGTAGCTAGATGATTTATGTCAAACAATGTGAGTCAAATATAATTCAAACATAGTGTTCATTTTACTTATTACAATAATTATATTTAAGTTAATTTTATATTTTGTGGTTATATGGGATCCTTATACACACAGTGACTTACTCGATGTGATATTCTTCAAAGGATGTATAAAAATTATTGATGATGTTGAGCCATACCATAGTTACCTAGTTCTACGTCAATTTAGACATGTTCAAACAATACCACCAGATCCAATAGCCCCATTTAGAGTAATGAGAGGACCTAATGCATCCCAATATACAGTAAAGTTCAAGATTTCAGACCAGTATTGGAGTAGTTGAGATAGTCACTTGTTATCAGAGAGTGCTCGTGGTGATGTAGTTTCCCATCCTTCTGATTGTGTTCCACAGTTTATGGAGTGGTATCAATCTATTTCACATGTTCGTGTACGAAATTTGGTACATAGACTTTTTCCATTCCACAACATGTGGACCAACATCCTTTGAGAGAGGATCCAGTAAGTCGAATATTTTTTCAATTTTATATTTTTATTTAAGATCATTATATTCTTATTGTATTTAAAATAAATTTTATTTATTTTGTTAGCGTGTTCAAGAAGCATTGAGAATAGTTTAACATACATTATCAAGATCTGAAAATCAATTAAAAAGAAATTGTTAAAAAAGCTCAAAAAAGTTAAAAATATCCTATTAAGTTGCAAAAACAATTCTTCAACTAATGCAACACAGCCATCTGAAAGCAGGAGACGTAGCGCATAGATATTTAATTGCTATTTTAGATTTTCTTTTAAATTGTGGTGTAGTTTTTAGTATTTTAACATTGTACTTGAATGTATGTGTTGAAATTTGGTGATATTTAAATATATGGTTAGTTTAGATAATTTTATGAGATTTTATTTCAATCAAAGCAGGTTCATTGTTACTTAATAAATTTGAACTAAGTTGTTTCAAGATTACATTATGCAGATGTTTGGTAAACCTATTTGTACATTTTTTGAATGTTTGGAAGATCTATTTGAACAGTATGTGAATGTTTGGCTCCCCTGTTTGAATATTATGGGTATGTTCGACAAACCTATTTGTACATTTTTCAAATGTTAATTGGAGCTATTTGAACATTATGTGAATGGTCATCTTACCTGTTTGAACATCAAGTTTGAAAGAAAATTATACTTGTATATTTCTAACTTCACAACAAATATTTACTCTAATCTAACAATTTCTTTTTCTTTTGAGCAACAAGAAGGTTTTATTGACTCAAAAACTCGAATTTGTTTTGTGTAAAGCAAGGCCCATCCATTTGCACAAGCATGATGAAATGCATCTCACTCACAAATGATTTGTGGGATTGGACATCCTTTTTGTAACTCTAACTGCATAAATATTTAAACATATAATAACATTTCAATTTAACAAATCCATAAATATATAAACATATTTGACAAAGTAGTATAAAATATTTGTTACCTGCACAAAATGGTCATTATTAACAAAACCTATAGTAATTAACATATGATCTGATGGGGCCTCAGACCAAAGGGGAAGAAATGTATATGATCCATGCATGCTAAATGTGGCCAACACAAATTATATATGGCAGCAATAATAAGACCCATGTCAGGTAATGTCATCCAATTACATAATCTGCTGGACTTTGAAAATGATCAAGCTTTTGGATAAAGTTGGTGACTATTTCAACATCTCGAAACATGTGTGTATAATCATTAAAATGAAATATTAATTCTTTAAGCATATCAGTCCTTACTTGATCCTATCTATCCTCTTATATCCAAGTGCAATAGTTATCGCTCTAAATCCACAATTACCATCCCCCTTAACATTATTAACAACTTTGATGTATGGTTCAATTGCAATAGGAAATTGATTGATGTATGATGAAGAGGTAATTGAAGCTTTTGCTCATGATACCTTAAGTTTCAACTTTAGGACTCTTGGAGTTATGTACCCCTTAGATGAAGTACAATCATTTGTAGTATCAACTAATGCATACTCAAATGCAAAAGGATCTCGATGTGTTGAATTATATTTATTTGAAGGACAACCCCGAATGTCCCCGAATGTTATTATTTATATTTGGCTCATCCAATTGTGTGGTGCTCAGTTTTGCCCAAAATGATAGCACCTTTATCATTTGCATCTGTGTATTCTCATCACTTGAATCAAATCGTTGTTTGAAAGCCTCCAAAATGGTGTGTAATCCAACTTTTTTTTCTTAATCCGTGAGACAAGAGCAAAATTAAGTTTTTTCCAATGACAATGAATCAATGATACTTCAAGGGGCTAACCCAATCGTTTGTATTCTGCAATCTCATGAGCACAAGGTAAGCCATGAGTTCGACGCTTTACACAACCACATGCTACAACATCAACCCATACATTCTCTACTCTTTCTGCTTCTTTCAATATTATTTCTATTGCATTCAAAGACACAAAACCTCTTAACTCACTAAACAACCATCCTGGTTTGAAAATGTTGGACTGTGATTATGCTTTTCTCAAATGAGGCTTTGATTTCAGTATGTTGTAGCTGTAACAGTTGATGAATGTTTTCCCACTTAGTAACTAAATTTTCTTGTGATGACCTCAATTGCTTTTTCAATGCAGAGTGTGCACTTTTAGTCATATTAAACAAATTAATTCTTATTTTAGCAACACAAGTACAATTAACAATGAAATTTTACAAAATTAATAGAAAAATAATTTTACCTATTTGTTGTGGTATTACTGAAATGCATGTGTAAGTCTATCCATATTGACACAAAATTTTCTTTATATTTATTTAACCACACATCCTTAATGTATCTAATTGCATCATTGACATCTCTAAATGTTTTTTCAAGTTGAGATAAATTGTTAGTATATTCTTCAAAAGACTTAGACAACTCAACATCTTTCCACATGTTTTGGAGGCAAATCCATCTATCTTGATCTCCAAAGTATTTCTTTGTATTTGCAATCACAAAAATGAAATATGCCACCTACAAAGTGGATTAAATGAAGATGAAAAAACATTCTTCACTGCATTCATAAGAGCCAATTCCCTTTCTATTAAGATAACACTAGGCTTAATATCGTCCATCAAACTCTTCAACATCATTAATGCTCAATAATAATTGTCCTCTTTCTTATGTTCAAGATAAAGTTGTGCAATTGAGAATATCTTTTTTGTAGATGTTACTCCAACAATCTCAAGAAAAGATAACCTATATTTGTTCGTCTTATACGTGCAATACATAATTAGAACATGAGGGAAAGTTCGTAATAAATCGATAGACTGTGGATGGGCAAAGAATAAGTCTGTAACGATATTTTTCCTTTCATTCTTCCCGTGCCACTCTATGTATTTATGCTCCTACAATTTGTACAACAACTATTAAAGTATAGATCGTCCTGCTTGGTCAGTGACTCTATACTTTGAACGTGCATTACAAATATGCTTCATTGTAGTTGCATTGTTCTCGTCACGTTGTTTGATTCTATATAAAATATCTTTTGGTCTCACATTGCAATTTGACATATCAACCAACAAATCCAGCTCTAAACTAGTAAGTCTTCCAGCATATTTGTGTCCCTCAAAGTGCTGCACCAAAGAGTGGTTATGCATACCACAAACAACTTTTATCATCCATTCATTACCATTCTGACTCATTCTTCCTTTTAAAGAAAATGGACAGTTACACTTCTTTGTCTCAGTTTGTATATCAACTTTTTTCTTCTTATTTGGTGGTTCTTAATGTTCTTTCATTAACCTGTAAAATTCACTTCTTTTACAAGCAAAATCTATTCTTGGCCTTCTATGTTTCGAACCTAACTCAAATTTTTTTATGACAATAACCATTCTTTTGCTTTCCAGTAAATTTTATCCAGTAAATTGACTCTTCCTTTGACAAAAAAACCTATAAAAAAATACTTAAATTAGTAAAAGTATAATTAAGTTTATATCAAATAATTTAAATATGAGATACTCACCCTATCTATTTGAAATAAACTGCTGAAATTAACATGTTGCTTGTGTTCACGATCAATATCAGTAGGGTTGATCTACATAGGAAAAAAAATGTTCGGTATAGATGTTTGTACATATCAAATATGTTCAGCAAGGTTAAAGGAACATTTTCAAAAAGCGGTAAAGGTTTATGAACTTTTAAAATATGTTAGGAAAGCATTAGCGAACATTTTAAAAAAATTCGGTATAGATTCATGAATATTATAAATATGTTCGGCAAAGGTAGCTGAACATCTAAAATATCTTCGGCAACATTTGTTGAACATATACTATATCTTTAGACTTGGTCCGCTAAACATTTCGAAAAAAATTTAACAACGCCTACCTTTCTAGTTTCATGTTCGTTTTTCAAGTTTTGAGTAAAAAAAGGCTATTCTGGTGCCATGTGGGATATGGGCAACGTTGGAAGAACACTAACTTCACTTGACGACGGCGTCGACGACGACTCTGGTAGGGATATTGATGCCAATGGTGAAACTTCTATTTTGAGAGGTTATTTAAGAATGTAAAGTAGGAGCCCACACTAAGCCTATTGATGAGCAGTGGTTGGTGGTAATGGAGGAAAATATTTTTCAGGTATGGTGGTCAGGCAATCATCAGTGACGTAACAATCACCGACGATCAATTAGCACAAAACAATCAAGTTCCAAAAGCTGGTGGGATGCATTAGGTTATTTGAGATTTTGTCTTTTATTATATTTATTTAAACAGTTTTTTATTTAGGGGTATGTATAAAGTCTATCCTATGGGATGTTAATATAACGCCCCAAAAAAAAATTATATGTTTCTAAATCAGCCCACCCTCATTTTTGGCAAATGAAATATTTAGCAATTTGAAGGTGAAGTAATTTAGTAGCACTCAAACAAATAATAGCAGAGCTATAAATTAACCCACATATTATCTAAAGTTTGCCCCCATCTTTTGCACAGTGAATTACCTATATAGCAAAAATATGATAAAAAATGTTAATTTTATCTAAATAGTAAATTTAGGTAATGAAACTCACCGTTTCACTTAGATAATAAATATAATTTTTACTAAAATGCCCTTTTATTCAAATCTGCATCCATTTATTTCTTACGCAATCACACTTACTCTGGCGTCTATAGCTTATACCAGCAAAGAATTGGTCTTTGTTCTGTCCAGATGGGATAAATTCAGAGTTAAAACTCAAAATATTATACTTATGTTCCTGCAATTTTTTTTTTTTTTTTTTTTTATGAATTAAGCTTCTGGGTCTTCCAAATCCCATGCCTTTGAAATCAATTTCAGGATTTTTTGATATCATTCTCCTGAATTTCGGTCTCAAAAAGTGTACAAATTCAGGTTCAAAGTTGAAGAATTAAGAGCAGAGTTTAGAATTTGATTCTGCGTTTTCAATTTTGTTTGGGGGGGTTCCAGTGGAATTTCTGAAACAGATTGTGGTGATGAGTTTGGGGATTAAATTCAAGAAACACATCTTGAATATGAATCTTTATTATCACACTTTAATTATGAAATTAATTATTATCCTCTGCAACGAAGAACAGAAGAACAAGAACAAGGAACACATCTTGAATATGAATCTTTATTATCACTCTATATTGCAAGCATTGGTTAAAATAGTGGAAAAAACCCATAAATTTGTATGTAACTTGTACATTCACATGACTTCCATAAGCTGTTCAATACATTTCATGTGAATGTACATGTTACATACAAAATAAATTTATATGTAATATGTACATTCACATGACTTTCATAAGCTATTCAAAACAACAATAACATACAAATAGTACAATGCATTTCATGTGAATGTACATGTTACATACAAAATAAATTTGTATGTAACCTGTACATTCACATGACTTCCATAAGCTGTTCAAAACAACAATAACATACAAACAGTACAATGCATTTTATGTGAATATACATGTTACATACAAAATAAATTTGTATGTAACCTGTACATTCACATGACTTCCATAAGCTGTTCAAAACAATAATAACATACAAACAATACAATGCATTTCATGTGAATGTACAGGTTACATACAAAATAAATTTGTATGTAACCTGGTACATTCACATGACTTCCATAAGCTGTTCAAAACAGCAATAACATACAAACAATACAATGCATTTCATGTGAATGTACATGTTACATACAAAATAAATTTGTATGTAACCTGTACATTCACATGACTTCCATAAGATGTTCAAAACAGCAATAACATGCAAATAATACAATGCATTTTATGTGAATGTACAGGTTATATACAAATTTACAAAATAAATTTGTATGTAACCTGTACATTCACATGATTTCCATAAGTTGTTCAAAACAGCAATAACATACAAACAGTACAATACATTTTATATGAATGTACATGTTACATACAAAATAAATTTGTATGTAACCTGTACATTCACATTACCTGTACATACAAAATGTGAATGTACAAATTACATACAAAATAAATGTGTATGTAACCTGTACATACAAAATGTGAATGTACAAGTTCCATAAGTTGTTCTTCTTCTTCTTTCAGTGGGTGATTGGAATTAAACTAAATATTTCTTTGCAGACATAGTCAAAAGCTTGAGAGCAAAACCCAAGTGATATTGCAAATAAATAAAAGGAACCTCAGTTTGATAACTACTTAAAAATCAAACTTAATCAGAATCACAAATATTTCGATCCATTTCCAATAAATATACGATAGATTTAATAATTTACAAAAGTTCCTCTTTAATCCAATTTATACCAGTTCATCTCTCTCACTTTCAGCATCTTTGTTCTCACATTGTACTTTGACATATCAACCAACAAATCCAACTCTAAACTAGTAAGTCTTCCACCATATTTGTGTCCCTCAAAGTGCTGCACCAAAGAGTGGTTATGCATGCCACAAAAAACTTTTATCATCCATTCATTACCATTCAGACTCATTCTTTCTTTTAAAGAAAATGGACAGTTACACTTCTTTGTCCCAATTTGTATATCAACTTTTTTCTTCTTATTTGGTGGTTCATAATGTTCTTTTATTAACCTGTAAAATTCACTTCTTTTACAAGCAAAATCTATTTTTGGCCTTCTACGTTTCGAACCTAACTCAAATTTTTTCATGACAATAACCATTCTTTTGCTTTCCAGTAAATTTTATCCATTCAATTAACTCTTCCTTTGACAAAAAAACCTATAAAAAAATACTTAAATTAGTAAAATTATAATTAAGTTTATATCAAATAATTTAAATATGAGATACTCATCCTATCTATTTGAAATAAACTGCTGAAATTAACATGTTGCTTGTGTTCACGATCAATATTAGTAGGGTTGATCTACATAGGAAAAAAAAATGTTTGGCATAAATGTTTGTACATATAAAATATGTTCAGCAAGGTTAAAGGAACATTTTCAAAAAGTTCGGTAAAGGTTTATGAACTTTTAAAATATGTTAGGAAAGCATTAGCGAACATATTAAAAAAATTCGGTATAGATTCATGAATATTATAAATATGTTCGACAAAGGTAGCTGAACATCTAAAATATCTTCGGCAACATTTGTCGAACATATACTATATCTTCAGACTTGGTCCGCTAAATATTTCGAAAAAACTTAACAACGCCTACCTTTCTAGTTTCATGTTCGTTTTTCAAGTTTTGAGTAAAAGAAGGCTATTCTAGTGCAATGTAGGATATGGGCAACATTAGAAGAACACTAACATCACTTGAAGACGGTATCGACGACAGCTCTGGTAGGAATATTGATGCCAATGGTAAAACTTATATTTGAGAGGCTATTTAAGAATGTAAAATAGGAGCCCACACTAAACCTATTGATGAGCAGTGATTAGTGGTAAAGGAGGAAAATATTTTTCAGATATGGTGGTCTGACGGTCATCGACGATGTAACAATTATCGGCGGTCAGTTAGCACAAAACAATCAAGTTCCAAAAGCTGGTGGGATGCATTAGGTTATTTGAGATTTTGTTTTTTATTATATTTATTTAAACAGTTTTTTATTCAGGGGTATGTATAAAGTCTATCCTATGGGATGTTAATATAACGCCCAAAAAAAAAAAATTATATGTTTCTAAATCAGCCTACCCTCATTTTTGGCAAATGAAATATTTAGCAATTTGAAGGTGAAGTAATTTAGTAGCACTCAAACAAATAATAGCAAAGCTATAAATTAACCCACATATTATCTAAAGTTTGCCCCCTTCTTTTGCAGGAGTTATAAATGAATTTATTACGCCAATTCTATTTACATACCACAAACCCACCAAGTAAATACACATAATATGAAAAGTCAGTAGGGGTATGTGTTTTGAGGGTATATTTTTGGAGCTTTTTTAAGTTGTATCCAGAAATATCCATAGTGAAATTACTATTGCATTTCGCTGCAATCTCTTGGTCTATATCAACCAAAAGTACAATTTGACCCTCTTAAAGTATCAATATTTTTAAAATAATATTTTTTTTTATCACAATTTAATAATTTGACACGTGCATAAACTTATATGATATATAATTATGAGTAATTTTATATAGCATAAATGGGACTGAATAAATTTCACTAAAATATAAAAAGTTGTTAAATTTATGACATGTAAGTGATGTTCAGATATAATTATGACACAAAAGTTTTCACACTGATTTTGCTTTGATGAAATCAATACAACGATTAAAATGTTCACAGCAAAAATGAATAACGTCAACAATACACAAATAAATAAATTCTTTTATCACATGTGGTATTTTATTTTTGTTTTGGTACACAAAATAACTCATATTCTCTATTCATTTGATATCTCATTTGGCAAAATTGATGGTAACAACATTGAATTGTTGAAATCTTGGACCTGCCTCACATGAAAGCTTTCTGATTGTCTTGTGTTTTGATAAACACCAAAATCATCAATTTTCCCTTTCAAAAATTATGTTATATTATATGCATATGTTTTCATTACAAGAAATTGAACTTGAACTGTACCTTTTGAAAATATCAGTGACGTAGCTACGGAAAGGAAAGAGACTTGAGTATACTTTGAAAAGTTGATTAACTTGTGAACGGCATAGTACATAAATTTACCTCACTAGCATGCTTGTATCAGAGTTTAACAAAGAAAATAGACGACATAATTACTGCTACAACTATAATTCTGAAACCAATTTACTACTTTTAATCTTAATTTAATATTTGGCGCTTTTTCCTGCGAAGTAGACTAGAATGTGGTAAAATTTATGATCCTAAAGCAGTAATTTTATTTCTATGTTTAAAAAGATGTACATGAGAAATACCAAGACATCAATTTGCTTAATTTGATTCCAACTTCATTTCTTACTCAACTATCCACTTTTCTAATCTACAAATAAACGTACAATATGCAACGGAATGGGCACAGAGGAGGTTGCTATTGCTGCATAACATTAAACTCTCATTGATTCCAACTATTGCAGTCAGATCAGTAGTGACTGTAAAAAATAGAAGCACATACCTATTTACAATATTATCTATTGCTTGTTAACGGCATATGCTTCTGCAACATATTCTTATATTCTTCTTAGCTGACGAGCAACAATAACTTGGAATTCTTGGTTAACATGAAAAACCAATAACCGTTGCTTATATGAAGAAGGTGTTTATCCTTTGTAGATAATCACTCTAGTCCCTTCTAACTTCACGGACATCTTCTTCAGAAATTTTGTCATCTCTGCTGGCTGTGGAGGTGTATACTTCGATTGACTCCTGAGATTTCGATACCTAATTTGCATGATTATTAGGATATTAGATAAATATTATTAAAAAAAGAATTGAGTCCTGAGATTTCAAGGAAGCATATACAATTTTTTTACAGAAACCAAATGCAACTTTCAAAAAAATTGCATCTTTAGATGGCCTGGATTGTATAAAATAACTTAAAAAGATGAGTTTTTAAATTTCAAAAAGGCAATTTGACAATAACTCCACATAGCCCTATTTGCGTATCTTATTTTATATACTCAATATGAAATAGTTTCACAATGGCTACTGATTGCTCATGCTGATACAACTCTATTTCTAACAAGTGGCTAGGCAGCTTGTGAAGCTACTTGACTAGCTGCATTCCCCACAATTAACAGTATGCATAAGTACATGTTTCAAAGAAAAACTGCAATAATACCTTTTCTTGACTTTCATAGGACTGCTGCTCAACCGTCCCAATAACATTTGTAGTAGAAACTTCACCATCTGCCACTTGAAATACATATGAGGTGTTCTGATCTTGTTTCAAATCCTGTATGGATAGCTCACCATTCAAAGTCACTCCACCATTGGAGGAATTGTGAGTGGCACTCTGAGAGTATCCTTCATTATTCTCAACAACTAACTTAACACCAGCCCCGTTTTCTCTTTCAAGTACAGTTTCTTTATTATTGTGACTATCATTTGTAATTTCAGTTGATTTAGCTGCTGCCTTTTCAGCTCTCCTCTTTTCTTCTTCTCTTTGCTGTCTTTTCCTGGCTTCTTGCTCCTTTAGCTGTTTAAATCTGCCATACATAAACAGAGCAAGGCTTAATAAGCATAATATAGGAAGAAAATGGAGGAATAGTATGAACAAGTGTTTTACCTTTCACCAGGTTGTGGACCATCTAGTGTCAGTTTTTCTCCTTTTGATGATTCCTTTTGGGTTGGAATCATTTGAGAGACAGACTTTTGAACCTGAGGTTGGTCTCCCTCGATAATTTCATCATTTAATTTACCCATCGGACTCGTTGCACCACCTAACTTTTGAAGCCAAACTTGTTGTGCTGAGCTCAATATGTTATTTGTGAACCTGCAAAAACATTTCTGAAGAATGTGAAATACCTGCTCACACCTTCCCCAGAAAGAAAAAGAGAAAAAAGAGAGATCCTAACCAATAGGCAAATTTATGAGATATGAGTAACTACATTTTTAAGGAAACAAAAACAAAAACAAAAACAGAAACAGAATAAAATGCTTTGATGTTATAAAAAGACTCTTATCTATCTTCTTACCAATAAAGGCTCAAACCAGAAGGAACTGAAAGAGCAAAATAACCAATCATCAAAGGAAGAACATTGGTCAGCACTTGCGAACTCTTCATGTTTGGATCATTTTTCTGAGAATTATCAAAGTTGAAAAAAAATGTTAGAAACCTAGAATATCCAAGATGGAAAAATTATTCTTTCAACTGAATCTTCCTGAATGGAAAATGTCAGATCCTGCAAACAACTAAAGAACTTAAATGTGAACTATTAAAATTAGTAACTCAGAAAAGTGGAAATTTTGTTCAATCTGAATATGGATAAGAAGAAACTTTACATGGTGTTTATTAAGCCACATGATCCACTATTTATTCCTACTACTAAAAACTATTGTCATCCGTCTTTGCAAAGCAAACTCACATTGTTTTCTCTCAACCAATTTATTGGCTTCATCTCATAATGAAGGGAAAGAAAAAAAAAGATTAAATGGAAAATGCAATTACTTGAATTCAGCAGCATTATCTGAAAGTAAAAGAGACAGTTGTAAACCAAAAGAAAAAAATGTTTTGCAAGGTTTACATGCTTGGAAAAAAAATATTTTCATCAATCTAGATCATGAAAAAAGGAAAAAGAGTAACAGCTGTAGCTTAACTAGAAGATCAAAACAAAGCATTATAAGTAGAGATGTAAATTGGGTTGTACTACCTCATCCCATCCCAATTACGGCCTGTTTGTTACATTGTACTAAATACCGTGACTATATAATTAATATATAGTCATGCGTTTGGCTGTAAATCAGAACATATCATACAATCTAAAAATAATATACTTATGTAAAAATTTATACGACCAAAAATGGGTCTAAATAGTACTGAGCACTTAACTTAATTTGTCTAAATTTTTAATTATAAAATTATATGTATTAACTTAATCTTTTATCTCACATTAAAATAATATTTTTTATTTTTAAAAATGAAATAAAAATATAAAAATAAATTAAATATTGATTTAAATAAATTATATAATAAAAAATTATTTTAAATATAAATTATTTTAGTAAAATATATATAATTAATTTCATTCAATTATATTATACAGTTTGTAACCAACACTATATAGACTAATTATAATACAATTCAATACAGTTCAGTACGATTATATTTAATCTATCCGATATAGTGCACCACACAATCTGTTAGATTGTAGGGCTAATGTATCTAACTTTAAACATAATGTTCCATCATTTTTCTTATTAAGCTTTCATATTATAAATAATCATGTTTCATAATTCTCATTGTTTTTGTATTTTTGGTTGTCCCATTTAGTCCTGCGTGGAAGATATGGGATATCCCAACTAATAACATCCCATGAAAAATTAGTAAGACAAGATGGAATTCATTATTAATATTAATGGGTTGTACAATAGTTAGTAGGACATCCCGTCCAATTGACACCTCTAAATATATGATACAATTTTTGGTTTAACACAATGACAGATCATAAGGCTCACAACAGACAGTTGAGTAAACATAAACTTTGCTATTTTGATCCTAGGAAACAACCTACCTGTGATGACTGCATAATTTGGATAGATATATACTGAGAGACAATCAGCAATATGGGCAAGACAAGATATGCCAATGTATCTGACCATCCAAGGGGAGGGTGACCATCCTGGAAAACAGAGAATACCAAAGATGATTACAACTAATATAAATCTTAATTCTTAATTAATTAGTACAGCTATTAAAAGGAAAGGACAAGTATAGTACAAGCAATGAAGAGAACAATCATTTCAATACAAAATTTGAAAATTAGTCATTGAATTTTCTTTTTATTTCAAAATTGTCTCTGGTTACATTTGCTTTTCCTTTTGATGGAGTAAATTAAGCATTGTCAATATCATGAAAAATATCCAAATACATCACCAGAAAGTTAAATCACATTGTAAGACTCATTACCAATATCTCTGTCAAATATTCTGGGCACAGCTATCCACTCAATCATATATGGTTAATATGCGAATGTCAGAAGTGAAGAAGAAAAGTATGGGGCAAGTTTTTTTGAAAATTCTCATGAAAATTATAGTCATAGCTCTTGCTGTTCTTTACCAAATAGCTATTTTGACCAAAAGTTATTTTCCTTTTTTTTTCTTTTTTTTTTTTTTGGAGGTGGGTTAGCTGTAATTGTATAGAACATAATTTCTTTAAATCTCTTAATAAGAAAAGGCCAATAAACCTCCTAAAAGTGGAAATTTGGAAATCTTAGTTTTGAAACCAAGGCACTTACAACAAATGGAAAAAGCCATGAGATGCCACTGCCGTTTTGTCGAGCTGCAACTGTTGTTGGACCTGCCAAGGAGGGTATCCAGAAAAAGCCCTCCTTAAGGAGTCCCTTATATTGAAAGTAAAAATTAATTAGATTTGGCAGATTTTATAAATAATTAAGGAACCAAAGGTTACTGAGAATAAATTAGCATAATTAGCATTTTACCTCATCTGCGACATTAGAAAGAGCTCTGTATAATCCAATCCAGATGGGTATTGTGACTAGTGTAGGGAGGCATCCTGAGACCAAAAAAGTGGGGAAAAAATCAGATGTGAGATACAATAAGAAAGCCCTGCATCCCAGGGCCCCACACGGTGGATGAGCTTCAGGTAGGCCTGAAAGCAATCTGGGGGTAAGGATGACGTATCATTGCAAGTAAAACAAGGGAGAGTAAAATTGATATAACTCAGACAAGTTATACTAATGATAGAAATATAAGACACCCCCACCTCTATCTCTCACAGTTCTTCTAGTTGCATGCGTGCATAAGTTTTGCACATAAAGATAATAATGGCTAATAAGTAATGGTTTGGCAATGGAAACCAAAGCTGGAATTCACATAAGTACCTGCAAATGGATTTATGCCAGCTAATTTATACAAACGAGCAGTTTCAAGTTGAATTCTCTCCTGAAAAATGAAACAAAGTACAAGTATCAGTCAAAAAAACGAAAGGGGTCTCTTACTAATTACAAAGTTCCTCCCCCACTGATACCAACATGTTAACTAGTCGGGTGAATTTCTAAAATAAAACTTTATGCTATTGTACACTAGTTTCAATCATATTCAGTTTATGGTGCTAAACGGTATTCTAGAAGCCAAGCAACCAAAAATTACAAAGAGAAAAGAGGCAAAAGAGAACCCACCTGATCCCCAGCATAACGTTGTTGAATAGCCTTAATCTGAGGTTGCAGAGACCGCATTGACATTGCAGATTCAACCTTTATAGTATTATTGAAGAAAATTTGTGAAGTCAGAGCATTTACATACAAAGACAAAGAAAATCCATAAAGAAATTATAAAGACATAATAGTTTCAAAACATGTACATACCTGTTTTTTGGTCAAAGGAAACGTCGCAGCCTTAACAAGAACCGTTAGGAGTATAATAGCAAAACCATAAGCGTATGGAACATGTACAGCACTAAGTCCACCCTTAAGAACCTAAAAACACGACCACAACATATCAATCAAGCCAAAAGCAAAACTCAAAGATAAAGGGGAAATTAAAAAAAAAAGACTAAATAAAAGCTGGGGAAGTAGTCAATTCATCTTCTATAACCTTGTTCATGGTTCTCTCAATTGTCACATAAAAGCATTCCAATTTCTTTAATTTTTATGCTGCTTAAATTAGTTAAATATTTCTTCTAGTTGGGTTTTAAGCCATACAAGCAAATTGCTTGAACAATGAAATGAAAAGGGGAAGAAAAAAAAATGAATTCGAAGCCTAATTCTGAATACCTTGAGAACGGTCTCCATGTAATTAGTAATCCCAGAAAGCCAATCACTGTTCTGTTTCGTGGTCGTAACAGTTTCGGAAGCCGAGGATGACACAGCAGCGTCAGCGATAGTATATAAAAAACTCTCGGCTCTACCAAACAACTCCTTGAACACAACCTCAGTATTCTCCGGGTCAGGTAAAAACTCGGGCTTGAACCCGAACCTAGCCACAGAGAGCGAACCACGAAGAAAAGGCTTGGGATGAGAATAACCATAACAGTGGGCTCGACGAAATAGAAGGGTTGGGGTTCTTTCGGGAAAAAGAGAAAGAGCCAAGCTTGGATTGTGCGGTGATAAAGGTTTCCATGTTTGAAGAAATTGTGGGAAATTGGAATAGGAATTGGAAACAGTAGGAATGAGAATGGAAAATATTGGTTGGGTCAAAAAGAGCCAGCTATAAGCACTTGCATATGTGGTTCTCTACAAGTGATTCTGGGTGGGGATGAATGTTCTTTCTGGTTTTTAGTATTAAACAAATCTTTACCCAAACTGAATGTCTGAAACTATCAAAAATATACGCAAATGGGGAGCTACTGGTGAAGGATGATAGAACGTGGAAGAGGAACTAAACTCATCTTGGGCTCTGTGTGTTATCTTGGAAAATGGGGCTGTAGGCCCATCCTCCAGTAATCCTTTGAACTAGTACTCTTAAGGTTAATTCTCCAATGATTTCCTAATACATATTCTTAAAGTATTTTTTGCTTTTTCAATTATATCCTTTACGCAATAATTTACTTTTTTTTTTTTTTTTTTTTTGTCTAAATGCTTAATTTTAAAAATTTATGAGTCAAAATTCATAATTTTTTGAAAATAATTTTTATCAAAAATTTATAATTTTATTTTCTTTCATTTCCTTAAATATTTTATGCTTTTGATATTTTTAAAGAACTCCTTTTAATTTTTTTAAGATAATGTTTAAAAAGACTTTAAATTCTTCTAAGAAATTTTCTTTTATTTTTGTGTTTTCTAAATATTTTAATTTTTCTTTTTAAGATTTTTATTCGTTCTTGTGATAATACTATGTTATTCAATTTTGTTTCTATGCATGCAAAAAATATTATTGTAAATATATTCTTGTAAATTTTTTCATAAAATCTTTTTTATTTTCAATATTTTGAACTAAATTAAATACTTTCTTTAAATTAGAGATTTGTGCTTGTGTAAGTATTTTTATTACTTATGATATAACCATATTAATTTTTTGTTCCAATTGTAAAGTAATATATAAACTATTATCTTTGATATTTCTTTAGGTAATTTTTTGATTATTTCCTTGATTAATAATATTAATTATATTATTTTTTATAATATTTTAAATAATTTACTTTCATCTTTGAATTTGGTTGATTATACCTTTTTTTAATCATTTTATTTTAAGTCTTTTTATCAAATTTGTTTATGTTTATAACTCTGATATCAATTTTTAGCGGAAATTTTTAAGCTTTAGTTAGCTTATCTCCTAATATCTTTCTTAAATAAATAAAACCCAAAAATTAAATTATCAAATTATACTTCATTTACTTGTACAAATTTCTGTGTAAAATAATTTCTTAACATTTTTCCTATAGGATGGTTTATTAAATATAATATACTAGAAACATAATCTGTATAATAATCTAAAATAGTATCAAATCTTTTAAATTTTTCTAAACATGTTTCATAATATTCATTGTCAAAATATTGTTATAATAATTTCATATATTTTTCTTCAAAATGTTCTATATTAGTCATAAGTTTTCTTGTTGAGTTCCAAGTTCATAATTTTTAAGTTCTAGGTCTATCTAACGACTCAGTTCTTGAATTTTTTTATTTTCTTCTATGTCCATTTTTACTAGTTCAAAACTTGCTTCAAAATTTAAATGTTCTTTTTTTTTTTTTTTTTTTTTCCTTTTACTAAATCTTTCCTTTTTTCTTGTTTAGAAAAAAGGTTAATTAATTATTGTAAATTTTTAATTATTTTAAATCTTCCTGTACTTTGTTCAAAGTTATTTTTTATAAATATTTTAAAACAAACAAGAGCTTGTTTAAGATAAATTGCATCTTTTAGATTTTTTTTATTTTCAGAATACTTCTTACTTTTACTTGTATAAAGTTTTATCTCAGATTTTTTTTTCATGTTATTACATTTATTTTCCATAGATTATAATTTTCATGCCATTTATATTCAATAATTGTTTCAACAATATTAAATGAAATTCTTTTTTTTTTTTTTTTTCCTTTTACTAAATCTAGTCAATTAATTATTGTAAATTTTTAATTATTTTAAATCTTCCTGTACTTTGTTCAAAGTTATTTTTTATAAATATTTTAAAACAAACAAGAGCTTGTTTAAGATAAATTGCATCTTTTAGATTTCTTTTATTTTCAGAATACTTCTTACTTTTACTTGTATAAAGTTTTATCTCATATTTTTTTTTTCATATTATTACATTTATTTTCCATAGATTATAATTTTCATGCAATATCAATAATGTTTCAACAATATTAATGAAATTCAAGGTATATTAATCTTTGTTTGCAAACTAACCTATTTCTGAATATAGATCCACTGCGTTCTTTCGCTTCCTAACTATGTTCTTCTTGTTCCAAAGAGCTAAGCCTCTACTGATCTTATGAGATCTATACTTAACTTCCTAAGGTAAGAGTGATAACTTGGTTTGAAATTTTAAAATGAATTTTTATTCAATAAACAGAAAGTTATATAAACTAGAGAATTGGTAACCTTGAAAGTGTTTCTAGTTCTTACTTATTTCTAGATACATGGCTAAAACAAAATAGAAATTGGATAAGTGTTAAGATTTTGTAGTGAATCCCTTATTTGTAGAAAGTTTCCTTTTATATACATAAGAATTCCCTATTAACAATGGTGGGATTATATTATTCATAACTTTCCTATTTGATATTTAATACCTACATTATTGACGTTGCTGGCGCCAACTGTTGGAGTGGTCTTACATGTTTTACTTTGCTAACATTGAATTGTGTGATGAGCTTGTGTTCACGCATGCTTCCATATCTTTGATGCAATAGATGCATTTGTGGTCCTCTGATTGTTGCTTGGAATTATGGCAAAAAACCTTCTTGGTTTCTACATTTGCTTCAATCTCATTACAATTAAAGTTAGCTTCATATGAATTTACTTTTTCACTGTCTTCCTCAATGATAACTATATTACTTTGAGAAGTAATAATAGTTTTACTTGTACTGTAATTGACCTTAATTTCTGAAGAGTTATTAATTCTTATTTAATGATAAATTTGACTTAACATCTGTCATCTTTCTATACATAATTCTTCATGATTAAATTTCTTTTTTGGTAATGCTTTTGGTTGAGTAACTTCTCTTTTATTATTTGTTAATCTAAGTTTAATGAAACAGTAAGGACTTACTGGTATTTCTTGGTTCCAATCTAATATTGAACAAAACATCTTAAATAAATAGGTCTATCTGTAGCCTTGATTTTCTTTTTGAAAATTTTGATAGATTTTTAAAGTTTTTAGGAAAATAGATTAATTCTTTAAATCATTTATTATTAATCTTAACATGAAATACCTTGTAGACAAATACTGAATCAGTTCCTTCTAAGATGTTAAATTTACTACCTGATGGAAAATCTTTTTCTGTTGTGTAAAATTTCATATCATCTAGATGTTCCTCAGTAGTTTTCCTAACTAGATTGTATAGACTTAACCATTGCTATTCTGTTAAATTCCTATACCTTTCTCTTTCTTCTTCAGAAGAATTATTTGTTGCTTTTTTTTTGAAAATTATTGTTCTTTAAATTTTTCTAAGGTTCCTTAATTTACTAGTTCTTTCTGCTAGGCTGTTGTACTATTTGGGAATAATTTTTTGCTATCTTTGTTGGTGATAATAGTTTTAGAACTTTGTAATTATTGTAACTTTCTTTTGCTTATATCTTATTAATAAAAACTATTTGGATGATTCCACTAAATCATATTATTGCTCTACTTTATTCTGGCCAATTAGTGTAAATTCTTGATTTTGGTCCATTGCATACTACATATGTCTTTTTTAAATATTCTTTTTTAGCTTCATCTATCCAATTAATTTTTTCATTTTTCTTTTGTGGAGTCTTATTATTTTCTGGATTGTTACTATTAGTTTCTTCATTTTCTATTTTTGAAATTTTAATTCCTTTCGTTTCAATTTCTGTTGAAGTTTCAACTTCTTTTCCTTTTGATTTTCCTTGAGGAGTTCCGAATTAATTATAGTACGTTTATTTTTTAAAATGTAATACCTCTAGTTGATTTCTAAGGCACTTAATTTCTGATTCATGAATCAAAATTTCATTTTCTTTGATCTTTATTTCTATCTCAAGAGAATTCATTCCTGTAATAAAAAACATAGTTATAAGTGCTAATTTTCTAATTAAAACATCTGCTAAACTATTTTTTTTCTTTCTGATAAATGTTCTATATCAAATTTATAATGATTAAATCATTATTGTCATCTAATAAGTCTTGTTTATAATCACCTACAATACTAGTTCTTAAAAAATGTCCAAAGTTTTTATTATGAGTCCTAATAATAAATTTTGAACTTATAATATATATTGCAAATTTCTTTATAGCTTTCTTAACAGCTAACTATTCTTTTTCTTAACATCAAATTTATAGTTGATATTTGAGGCACTTGATTTCTGATTCATGAATCAGAATTTCCTTTTCTTCGATCTTTATTTCTATCTCAAGAGAATCTATTCTTGTCATCAAAAATATAGTTAGAGATGCTAATTTTCTAGTCAAAGCATCTGCTAAATTTTTTTTTTGACAAATGTTCTACATCAAATTTATAATGATTAAACTATTATTGCCATCAAATAAGTCTTCCTTGTTTATAATCACCTGTAATATTAATTCTTAAAAAATGTCCAAAGTTTTTGTTATCAGTCCTAATAATGAATTTTGAACTTAGAACATATATTGCAAATTTCTTTATAGCTTTCTTAACAGCTAAATATTCTTTTTCATCATTACTATGGTAATTTAATTCAGGACCTTTAAAAGATCCTGAAGTAAATCTACAAAGATATTCATCTTTGTCATCAACTTTTTCTTTTAATATTACTCCCTAATATTCATGTGAAGCATCTGTTTCTAATATTATTTTATCATCTGATCTTAGATGGTATAAAGTTAGTAAATCTTTTACTTGTACTTTTATTTTATCCATATATTTAGTGTCCTGATCAGTCCACTGCCAAACATAGTCTTTTTTAAACTTTGTTTGTAATGATTTTTTCATTTCTGCTAATTTTTTTATATATGCTTCTGCATATGTCAAAAATCATAAAAATCTTTACAATTGATTTTTATCTATGATTATGCTAGAAAAATTTTGTATGTTATTCAAAATATAGGAATGTAAATGATGTTTTTCATCTTTTATTTCTAACCCTAAATATTTTATTTTTTGTTGAACAATGACTGCTTTCTTTTCTAATAATATTATTCTTGATTTTTTGCATTCTTGTAAAACATTAATAATATTTAAATAATGCTTTGATAATTCATTATTGAATACTAAAATATCATTTATATAAATGCAACAAAAATTGTGATATTTTTTAAAAATATTATTCATGTATCTTTGAAAAATACCTAGTGCTTATTTAAGTCCAAATGGAATAACTGTCTATTAGAATTATCCTTAAGGGCAGCTAAATGCTGTTAATTTTTGTGATTTATCATCAAGTCTTATTTGCTAAAATCTATTTTTGCAATCAAAATTTAAAAAATATTTTTTCCTTTAATGAGTGATAATAATTATTCCTTCTTCGGAATAAAATAACTATCATCAATAATTTTTTTTTAAAGTTTTAAAATTTATTACCATTCTCTTGTTTCCTCTTCTTTTCTCAGCTTCTTTTTCTACTAAGAATACTGGACTAGAATGTGGTGAATTACTGTGAATATTTACTTTTAATTTCAAAAGTTCTTGAATTTATTTTTCAAATTCTTCTCGATCTTTTGAAGTATAAAAATTGGTTTAACTCTTATGAAAATGATCTTTTAATTTTATGTTTGCTATTTCATTAGACCTATTTATGTTTGGAGCTAATGAATTTTCTAAACATACTATTTTTAATAGTTTTCTTATACCTGTTAAAGTTTTATCTTTTTGTATTTTGTTTATAAAGGGGTTTTGGTCAACCTTTATATCTAAAGAAATATTTTTATATATGATTTTTATTTTTCTATATCCTCACCATGTTTTCACTTTTTATTTTATGTTGTGACATAAAAGTTGGTGATGAAATAGTTAATTATTTCCTGATTTTTGATACATGAATTGTTTCTCCATTTAGGATTGTCAAGCTTATTTTATCTAAATACTAGGTAAATATTTGATACAAGTTTAAAAAATTATTTTCTAATAAAATATCAACTCTAGTTTCTTGTTGATAAATTGTGAGTATATGAAAGATTTTTCCTCCTATTAATACATTTGTGTCTTTTAAGACTTTATTAAGATTTATTGTAGTATTATTTGTAATTCTTACTATTAATTTTTTTGGTAATTATTTCCAAAGTTCTTCTGAAAATACATATTTACTAGCTACATATATACTTGCACTTATGTCAATATATGCATATAAATGATAATTTTTATATCTTTTAAATTTTAATCTTATTTTATATATGTACTATTTGGATTTGTTATGCTTAATAGTTCATCCATTAATTATAATCAGAGTCAGAATTAGATGTTTTTGAATCTGTTACTTCCTCTTCAGTTTTTCTAACAGATAGATACTACATGTATCATATATATCAGATTCATCTATTATTTTAGTTCCATTTTAAAAGTTTCTTCTAGAACTTTTGCTTTATGGAAAAATTCCCTTTTTAAATTCTATCTTATGTTGAAGTCTATTAAGACATTCATTCTCATTACATATCCAACATCTATATTTCTTTTTTCTTGAGCGACAATAATTTTTCTTTTCAAGTGTATTATATTTTCTTCTTTTAAAATATATTTGTTTATAAGGTTCTCTATTATATCTTCTTCTATATTTTTGAAAATTTTGTTTATTAAATTTATATCTTTTAAACTTTCTAAATTTTTTATGTTTCTTATTTTTATTATAAGGTCTTATGCTATAACCATATTTTTCTAGCATTCTAAAATCTCTTGAATCACAACAATTTTTATCATTTTCTTTTATTTGTTTAAATTCTTTTCTTTGTTGACATTTTACTATAATCCAACTCTTAAGACTTTTTATTTTTCCTCCTAAGGTATCAAGTATTGTTTCTCTATCTCTTCCATTCCATCCTTTTATCATAGTTTTATGTAATGTTTCAGGTAATTTTTGAAAAAATATTTCCTTATAAGTTTCTTGCATAGAATGTGGTATTTTATGATAATACATTTCATATTCACATATAAAAGAATCTATATAACACATGTAACATATTTTCATATTTGTTAAATGCCATTTGGCTTTGTTTATTTCATTTTCATTAGATTCTATAATATTCCTATCTTTATCTTCTCCAATAAATTATTTATATATTTTATTTACTACAATTTTAAGTAGTCTCTTCCTGTTGAATTTTTTTGTATTCTTAAATGTTATTGTTCAATTAAGTTTAAAAACTAAATTTTTACATTTTCTGTCATTTTATGAGCTACTAAGACTCTACAAGTTAAAGGATTTGTTTGTGTGATTGTAAAAATTTGTATAATTACACTTATTCCACTAGACTATTCATCTAATGCTTTTTTCCTCTCTCTTATACAATCTAAATCTAAAATATCATATTTATAATTTTCATGTGGTCTAAAATCTGGCTGAATACTACCTTTAGTACCCCAATATAATCTTTCTTCTATTTTAAGTTGTTGTCTTTTTCTACTTATTGGTTCAAGCTCTCCTGGTCTTTGTCTATTTCTATCTTTTCTATGTGGTAAGATGTTTCTCCTCTTTCTGGGATTGATCTTAGTATTAATACGGGTTCCATATGAATTCTTTGGGTTATATTTTCTTGTTCAGACTCACTTTTACTAATTACTGTCATATCATCATCTTCTTTATTTGTGCAAGGTTTTTCTTCATAATATTTTTCTAATTCTTCATTTGTTAAAGTTAATAAGCTAGTTAATTTTCCTATATCCTTATTTTCATGATTCATGAATTGTTCTTCTAGATTTTTCTAATTTCATTAAATTGTTATTATTTCTTTAGATTTTTCATCTTCTTTTTATTATTCTTGGGTATTAAAGCATCAGATCTCCTAAGGGGTTCCTCTTTTAATCCTTTTAATGAATCAAATTTTAATCCATTTCCTCTTGATTTGTTATTAACATTTCTTTTTAATTCTATAATTTTTTTTTTATATATATCTAACTGTATTCCTTTCAATTCTTGCATATTTTTAATATTCATATCATCTATAGTATCTATTTTTTCTACTATAAGAATTAAAGCTTTTCTTATAGATATTTAGTTATTACATATGCTTGTTAAGCTACTATTTTCTTCTAATTGTATATCTAATAGTTCGTCTTTTACCATAAGTTTTTAATTATTTCATTGCATAGACCAGTTCTTTTACTTCTGTCTGAATATCTATAAACTTAATTTTTTGTACATTACTTCTTCTTACTGGTATGAGAGATTTTTCTTTAATATCTAAATTTCCTTCATTCGGTACTTCATATTCTATTAATATTTCTGGTTTCTTTATTACTTGTCCTATTTCTTTGAAAATTTTATCTATTTTTATGAATTTATTTTGTTCATATATTGAACTATTGTGGCTATTTGTTAATAAATATCCTACTAGATAATGTATTGAAAATGGGTGGTTTCTATCTTTCATTAAATTTTCTCTTCAAAGTCATAAGCTAAACTTGGTACTTTGTTTAAATTTTTATCACGAATATTAACAGCAAATCTAGGATATGCTGTGAATTTTAGTTTCTAGTATCTTAAGTTTTCATTAATCATTCGTAATAAAACATCTTTTTTGTTTGTTATTCTGTTATCCAATAATTCTAATTTAATTGGTATATCTATTCATTCTCTGAAGTGTGCCTTCATCAATATTTGTATTCCTCTTAAATGAATGTATCCAATTTTTCTTTTATCTTTCTCAGAAATTTTTGATAATTTTTTCATAATGATTTCTTTATTAATTAATGGTATACTAAACTACTAAACCTTTCTTTTGCATCTGCTACAGTAATATTCATTTCTTTATTACTTATGCCATAATATATTATATCTTTTCTTGGAAATAATTTTCTAATTTTGAAAAATGATTCTTCTCTAAATCTATCTCCATCTTTAAAATTTAGCTTTGATTTTTGTATTTCTTTAAATTTCTTTTTACTAAATATCATTTCTTGTGAAAAACATCTAAAAATGTCTTGTGTTTTTACTTCTATTATTTATTAATTTTCTACTATTTATTACCTTTTAAAGAGTATATGTTTTTATTTTATTTGTAAGTTATTACAGATTTTTATTGTTTTTATAAGGAATTTTAAATTTTTTTATTTTATAAAATATTACATAAATAAATTTGAAGGTATAAATTTAATAATAGGTGATAGATGTTAATAGTAGTGCCATGTTCTTAACGTGAACTTGGGCTCTAGTTTGCATTGAAAGCCCCGAGTAAAAGCAAATATTTGCTATTATACCTGCCCTTTAATCTGATTTATGAATATAAAATTCTGACAAATTTCTGTTTTATGAATATAAAATCTGTTTATTATAATTTTAATCCAACTGAAATTAATTATGAACCTAAAATGTTCTACACATACATAAGGATTTGTTTAAACATTTTACAAAGTTGTGGCGTGGTTAAGCTGGCCGTACAACCCCAGTGATAAGAAAACTTTTTGTGGGGTATGAATGTGAGGTTCAGGCTTCACCAATCAAACTCTCTGGATAAGAATAGAATCCCAGAGCACAATTTTATTGGACCTCATTCCCCTGACATTTCTTCAACATCCATAATCCAAATTTCTCAATTTCAACCAGCAATTGGAGCTCATAATCTCTTAGTCTCTCTAATCAGAATAAAGAAACAAAGCCGAAGCAGCAACTGCTCAACATAAGCAAAAACCAATGGCAACAACAATGGCTACTACCATGGCAATTCTGAATGCCAAGTACTTAAACACAAACACCCCCAAAATTCCGAACCACACCAAACCAATTACTACCAAACCCACCTCCCTTCTCTCAATTCAAAACCTCCCAAAAGGCTTAATAACCTCATTAAAGCACATTGAAAATCCCACTTTAGCTGGTACAGCCATAGCTGGAGCCATATTTTCCACCTTAAGCACTTGTGATGCTGCTTTTGCTGCTCAACAAGTTGCTGATTTAGCTGCAGATGGGGACAACCGTGGGCTTGCACTTTTGCTACCCATCATTCCAGCCATAGCTTGGGTGCTCTTTAACATTCTCCAACCAGCACTTAACCAAATCAACCGTATGCGTAGCACAAAGGGGTTTATCATTGGGCTTGGGCTTGGTGGGTTGGCTTCCTCAGGGTTCATATCAACACCTCATGCCTCAGCTGTTAGTGAAATTGCAATGATTGCTGATGCATCTTCAAGTGATAACAGAGGACAGCTTCTTCTGTTTGTGGTTACCCCAGCTCTTGCTTGGGTGCTCTATAATATTCTACAACCCGCTTTGAATCAAATCAACAGGATGAGGTCTTAGTAAGATTTTATTTTTGGTTTATTTGGATGAAATGACACATAATCACATAATTGTAACTGAAACTTTGTGTCAATGAACTCTTTCAAATTATTTACAAGCTTTCTGATGCTGGTATCAGTAATTCTTCATGTGTGTCTTTTGTGTATCATAGCTTTAAGTCATCAAAAACTATATATATTTATTATTTAAAGCAAGTAATCGGACGAGAATCGAACATATTAATTAGAAACTGAAGCCTATTATTTCTAGTAATTTGTAGCATTAATTATTGTATCTCTCAAGGATTTCAAGTTTCAGCCCCCACAAACAATTTTTCACAAGCTATGAGCAATGATGATCACGATATCATGGATGATCACGATTAGGGCAGTATCTTGACTTAGGGCAATAATTTATTAGCCAATGAGTAAAGATATTCTTATTTCTTATAAACTCTTTCATAATATTATCTTTTATTAATGTAGGATAATGCCTCTAATATCCCCTCAAAATGTGAGTTTTTGTCTTTTACAAAGCCAACACTATGCATTTTTAACATATTTAGTACATTATATTCAATTTGGGTCACTTGTCTTTTTTTATTTTGCAAGATCCATTCTTTTTTTTTCAAAGCGAGGCTTAAAGTATTTGGCCTATTAATCGACTGAAGCTCTAATACCATGTAAAAGTTTATAAGAATCATGACTACTATAATCTCAAAAAATTAACCCAATGAGTAGAGATACTCATATTTCTTATAAACTCTTTCATAGTATTATCTTTTATTAATGTAGGACAATTCCTCTAACATGCACGTCTATCATTGTTGACAATTTTTGTGACCAAAACGTTTCTTTGTAAATTAGTTTCTAGGCTCATTCTCAAGCCTTTCAAGTAAAGCCAAAGAAACGCTCAAGTTCCACATAGTTGCACTTCACGTATATCTTTTATAACTATCACATATAATATAACCATAAATTCACTAACACATGCTCATAATACTTAATTATTTTTTTATGCAAAAGTTTGTGTTGGTCGATCAATCGATTGAGAGATTAGATCGATCGAGTTTCGATTGACATCTATCTAAACCTCTTATGTGAGTTTATGTTCCAGATAGTTGTACTTTATATATACCTTTTATAACTACGACACTTAGTATAACACAAATGCACTCACTAGCATATATTCACAGCATTAATAATTATTTTTATTGCAAAAGTTTGCATTGGTTGATCCATCAAATAGGTTCTCAATTAATCGAAAGGTTAGATTGATTGAGTTTCAATTAACTTCTGTTTAGACCTCTTAAGTGAGTTTATATTGTAAATTGTATTATGTAGATCAATCGAGCTTCGCTCAATTTCTATCGAGTCTCCTCGTGTCAATTTTTGATTGTGCATTTTAAAGGGTTGATCAATCGAGTTTCGCTTGACTTCAATCATTCCCCTCGAAAAAATTGAGAGCACAAAGTTATTGTTGACTGATTGATCAATCGAGCTCAAGATTTTTGTTTTTAAAATCTTTATTTTAACTTGAGTAAGGTTGTGAAATTACCACTTATCCTTCTTCTAGACATTCCTTACAAGTCTTTTTAAGGGTATATGTGTCTTTCTACACTTTATTTAGGTTTAATAATTATATTTTTCTATTTATACAAACCTACTAATTATTATTTTATGACTTGCGCCGCATCAATTTTTCGAAAGCGTTCATATTTTTTGTTTTTTGTGTTTAATTGCTCTTCTCAACTATTGTTGAATTCTATCTAGGTAATCTAGTAATTTGTGAGACTTGCTAGAATAATTGTTGCGTAGGTATGATATTTGTTCTCTTGTTATAGAAATCTTAGTGCCAATTTTACTGTTATCTTTATGAATTATGATTTATATTTATGAATGAAGAGCTAAAATGGTTCATTTATTTATGCAATAGGTGTCATTTAGTTCTTTAGCTTATAAAAGGTGTCTTTAAGTCCATTTGCTTATAAAAAAATGTGTTTTGAATTCCCTTTACTTGTAAAAAAGGTGTCAGGCAAGGACAAAATTAATTTTTCATCCAATTTTTCGTTAAATCTAATGGAATAATACATGTGTTACATGCATGTTTATATTTTTCGATATATATATATCAAATTAAATAACTTTTAATTAAAAAATTATTCTAATTTTTTACAATTTCTTTCTATTAAACTTAAATAAAATTTCATCATCTAATTTATGATTTTAGATATTAAATAATGAAAATTTTATTGAATTCAATCAAACTTAAATAAAATTTTCATTATCTAAATTGTGATTTTAAATATTAGACAATTAAAATTTTATTGCAAATTATATTCAAATTACATTGAAAATTTTATTTAAGTTTTTTTTTTTTTGAAAACTAAAAAAATTAAGTAATTTTTTAATTAAATATTAATTTTTTTACATATATATATATTGAAAAATATAAATATACATGTGACACATCTGCTATTCCTGCTATTCCGTTAGATTAAATGGAAAATTGGATGGAAAATTAACTTTGTCCTTGCTTGACACATTTTTTACAAGTAGAGGGACTTAAAATCACATTTTTTAAAAGCAAAGAGATTTAAAAACATTTTTTATAACCTAAAGGACTAAATACCATCTTTTATTATAATAAAAGGACTTTTATGACACTTTTTTCTATATTTATTGCATATTGAAATTCATCTAGAACACATATAGACACTTGTATTTTTGTGCTAATCTTTTTGTAGGTTGTTTTGTGGATGGGTTCGATTGAACTAATTGGAACATTAGTCAGATTTTGTTTACATCAATTGTAGATGATTGAAAATATAGCAGGGGTTAGTGAATAATGTATATTGAGGCATTATCTTTATAAAGGTAGTGTAAGATCAGGTTTATACTTGAACAAATCATTTTTATAATTGATAGGTTAAGTAGTTCATGCCGGTATTTTTCCTTAGCTTATTGTTGTAGATTAGGTTGTTCGTTGTTTTATCTAAAAATTATTTGTCTTTATTATTTTCACATTTATTGTTTATTTATGGTGGCATTTATGGCAGCTGTGATTAAGTTTCAAGCTTGAAATTGTTAGTTTTTGAAAATAATTTATTCACCCCTTTTAAATGTATGTAATTTGCGTTTTAGAACTCTTACCATTGAAGTGGTTTATGTGTTAATTTCTGTTATTAGAAAGAAAAAAACAAATTGCTTTTTAGCCTTTCATTCTCGGCCCCTCTTTCACTGCAACTCGATCGTAAGAAATTAGCAGTATAAGACAAGAGTTTTGATTAAATACTCAAGTTTATATAATTGATGACAAATAATAGGATTTTTTAGGATTAAAATAATGAATAGAGTAAAATTTGAGTGAATATCACAATAAACTTTTATATAAACTAAGCTGATGTGAATTTTTTTTATTTCTTATTTTATATATCTGCATTTTTTGCATATACAATGACCTATTATATATATGTATTAATTATATATTATTAAAATTATCAAGACACGTAATATATTCATATATTTTGAATCATATAAAAGAGTTTCAAATACCACGTACACCTTCAAGATTTATTCAAATTTCAAGCAAGGCTCAAATTTAAAAGTTGTAATAAGTGTATGTTTAATTTAATAATAGAAATTTAGATGTTCACTCTCACTAATTTTAAGTTATATATACGATTCATACTAAGTATTACTTAGCTTAAAAAATCTTAAATTTAATTTTAATCCTAATGAAAATCTTGAATTTCATTATAGCTTTTCGAAAAAAAATTGCATTGATACTCAAAATTTTTTTGTTTTGATGTTACTAATTTAACTTATTGATTATTTTAAACATAAAATCAAGTAAAATTATAATTTTATACATTTTTTTCTTCACATTTATGGTCAATAGATATTTGAATTAATAATTTAATTGATATTATTTTTAAACTTAGGACCTAATTTGATCAGTTGTGATATTTATCCAATAATTTTTTTTTTATTAACAATAGTTTTAACTTTGCCGCGTGAAATCGGGGATAAAAAGTGAATAAAACATCAGTAAATTCAATACCACCTCAAACATTCCATATTCTTAATTTTCTTCTTTTCCTGTAAAAAAATAAAAATCCTTATGTTTCAAAGTCCTATATATTAATATCTGTCCACCTATATATATATTATGAGAACTGTTTTTTTATTATTTTAGAAGTTCGGTGATCTTGTTACTTCTTAATTATATGTTATTAATCTGACCAAATAGAAGTGCATTTCTTTTAAAGGAAATCTTTACACATATAATACCACTCATTATCTTTTGATAATTAAGTTAATTATTTCTAAATATATATATATATATATATTATCACATCACATACTATAATTAATATAATTATAACTTATATTTGAGGTGCATTTAGGAAATATCAAAAAAGCAATACTCAAATAATAGAGAATAATTGGACCCAAAAAAAAAAAAAGTAGTACAAATAATTGTTAAAGTGAGTAATAAATTATGTATTAATTGTTGCTTTTTATTCCTATAAATAGCTTGTATTTGTATTCAAAATATATGAATGAGAATGTCTCTCTTTGAGTTTCTGATTCTTCTCTCCACATACTTCCTCTCCACTTATTTTCTATATTTCCATTCTAATCTATAATACAATCCATAGTCTAACATGGTATCAGAGCAATTTTGATCCTAAATACAAACAAACACTCATTTCTAATTCCAATTCCAGATCATAATTCCAATTCCAATTCTAATTTCATTTGCTTCAAATCCATAATTCAGAGTTTTCCTAAATATGAAGTCAGCAGGTATACCACCACCTTAAACTTATGAAGTTCTTTCTCCAGTGATTCTTGTATAGACTGGAGTGGATCCTGATCAGAGGAGAACTGATTAATCTCACCTTTTATTTCTTTAGATACATTTGCAGCTATATGCTTCAAATACATAAATCAGAGCTTTGTTCAACCAATTTTTCCATTTGATTAAATATCAGATCAATTTTTTCAGACAAAAAAAAAAAAATACCTCCACCGTCGCAGTCCAATCAGCCCAGATTCGAGCAGCCCAGTCGCGTCTCCAACGCGCGCCGCTCAGCCAGTCAGCGCCAAGCCGCGCCTCCCGCGCGCCGTCGCGCCTTCAAGTCACCAGCTGCTGTCGCCGCCTCAGTCAGCATTTCACCCCCTGTTGCGCCGTCCGCGCCTCTGTTGCGCCAGCCATCCCCTGCGCCGATCCATCGTCGCAGCCCAGTCAGTCGCCAGTTCGTCCGTCTGCACCTGTCTCAGTTAGCGCGCGCCACTCAGCCCGCGCGCCTCCGGTTCGAGCAGCCCACCAAGCCGCGCGCCTCCAGTCCAGCTTGCCGTCCAACTCCGCGCCTGTCTCAGTCAGCGCGCGCCTCCACTCAGCCCGCACGCCTCCAATTCCAGTACACAGTCCAGAGCTCCAACAGATCAGCGTCCGCCACCCATCAGCCCGTCGCACCATCCTCCGGTTCGAGCAGTCAAGCCCACGGCCTCCTTCTCCCACTGCGCGTCTCCAGTTCTTCTTTTTGCCATTGTTGGTTGGCGCACTCACTTATTGTCCTGGAGAATAAAGGAATGGTTGGAGATAATAATGATGGGAAGGGAAATAATGATACGCATGTGGTGAAAAAAGGAAAAGTATATGGGTGTTTTTTAATGGAAAAGGAAAGGAATATTTTTTGGAGACAGAAATTTGAATATGGGCTTATAATGGAGACAGAGACAGGAAATATGGGTATATTATTATGCTGATCGTGAGTACATTTTCTCCATTATTTAAAAAAAAAAAAAAAAAAGGGGTTTTTCATTTAAGCCAAGTCAAAGGCCCAATAAATTGCCCATTTGTCCATAAGTCCAATCTTATTTAAGTCCTGGTTCATAAAAGCCCAATCTCTTTTATCAATAAGCCCAATCCAGTTCATCAGCTTAATTTGGGCCCAATTTGCAGTACAGTCAGCAGTCAACTGTCCAGTCAGCAGTCAACAGTCTAATCAGTTGACCAATCAGCATCTCAGACACAGTCAACGGTCCAGTCAGCAAAAAAAAAAAAAAAATTCATGGATTTATTTTCTATGAATATGTGGCAGTTGTACTTTGTAGCTGATACCAATTATAGACGGCAGGGGGAGTTCTGTTATATCTATCTACAATTGCGTACTTACTATTTAGGAAAGTTCTGTCTAAGGAGATTGGAATTTAAGTGGCTCCGGTGTGACCCTCCAATCTTTCCTGGGAGCTTTCTTATAATAGTAGTACTCAAGTGACTTCTTCTATGCACATTGGGCAAGTTGGCTTCATCATGGTGTAGTTTTATCAGGGGGCTTCTTCATTAGTGTTATTATCAAGGGCTTCATGATCAGTGTTATCGCCAGTGTTATCATCAGGAAGGACGGTCCTTCCGCTATTAGAGTAGGTTCCTGGGTTCAGCGGTGTGCCTAACATTGCCGCCCTCAGCGGTGTGTCCAACATCGGTGTCTGCCGATGTGAGGGGGAGTGTTGAGGAGTCCCACATCGGCCAGGGACGTTTCTTCCGCTATTAGAGCAGGTTTCTGGGTTCAGCGATGTGCCTAACATGGCCGCCCTCAGCGGTGTGTCCAACATCGGTGTCTGTCGATGTGAGGGGGAGTGTTGAGGAGTCCCACATTGGCCAGGGACAGTTATTCCGCTATGCTTATATCATTAGGCTCGGTGGATTTATTTTCTATGGAAATGTGTTATCATCAGGGAGGTCAAGATCATCACTGGCCCCACTGTCATCTCTATTGTCTTTCATCTCAGTTTAGCAGCAATCGTCTTCAACCATGGCCCATCAACGCCATTCTCTGTTACAATTTCCCGAGCCCTACGTGGAGGGGGGAACCCTAGCCCTGCGTGGAGGGGGGACTACCGAAATGGGTCCAGCCCCTGACGTTGAGGGGGGTATCCAGCCCGAGGAAGGGAGTATTGAGTATCCTACAATTTTTCGAGCCCTACGTGGAGGGGGGAACCATAAAACCTGCGTGGAGGGGGGACTACCGAGTGGGTCCAGCCCCTGACGTTGAGGTGGGTATCCAGCCCCTAACGAGGAAGGGAGTATTGAAGTGTCCTACAATTGGAGATTGGTGCATTGGAAGGGAGTATTGAAGTGTCCTACAATTGGAGATTGGTGCATTCATGTCAAGCTCATGTCTTCGTAGCCGTTGTTTTCTAGAAAGGTCAACTGACCAACTGTTTGCTTATTTCCATTTATGTTGTCCAATCTGAACATACATTATGTTCAGCTTGAGGGGGAGTGTTAAAGTGAGTTGTTAAAGTGAGTAATAAATTATGTATTAATTGTTGCTTTTTATTCCTATAAATAGCTTGTATTTGTATTCAAAATATATGAATGAGAATGTCTCTCTTTGAGTTTCTCATTCTTCTCTCCACATACTTCCTCTCCACTTATTTTCTATATTTCCATTCTAATCTATAATACAATCCATAGTCTAACAATAATTATTTTAAAAAAAAAAAAAAAAAGGAAATGAGAATATTTTTTATAATAGGGTTTGATATTTTGATTTAATTGTATGGTATAATTTTTTTTATACATATAGTTTTATTTTTAATTCTCTTAAAAAAATATTCATTTATATTTTTTTATAACATAAATGAATATATATTTTTTAGTATTAGAATAAAATAAATAAATATATATTTTTATTAAAATGATTAAAAATTAAATTACTTAGATAATTAAGAACCGGATGGGTAAAGGTTATATGAAAATTCATGTAATTCAACGGCTTTGATAAAAGCAATGATCCCAATAAGGACTTACCTATCCTTTATACTATTCTCCTTAAATTAATACATGCTTGTTTCGTAAGGATGCCCACCCTCTTCTTTAAATTTTGCATTCTTTCTTTTTCCAACGGATAGGGATTTAGTTTTGGCTTCAACTTTTTTTATTTACCTCTACCTGCACATTCTTAATATTTTATAATTATAACAAGAATTAGGATCATCTCTGTAATACATATCATTTTGGACGTTTTGTCATTAAATTTTTTATTTAATTACAAAATTATCATTATTATTTATTTTATTTATTTAATAATAATAATTTTATTACCTTATCATAAAGATAAGTTTGTAAGAGTCTTATTTATGATTTATCTTTTTTTACAATAAATTTTACATAACCTAAATTACATAATTATACATTTCAAATAATTTTTTATAATTAAATAGTTATTTAATTTTTAATACTTTATTTATTAAAAAAATTAATAAATATATATTTTAATATCACAAAAAAATATAACAAAAATATTAAAATATAAAAGTACAATATAATATGTGCTAAACACTAAAGTTAATTTAAGAAAAAAATTGCATTTTATATTTTCTTTTTGGTGTGTTAAATATTACTATTTTTTTATAGTCAAGATATACTAATTGTGATTTCTAATAAGTGTTAATTTTTATTAGAGGTGTCAAATGGGCCATGTTAAATACTTTGCCCGTTGGCCCACCGAGTCGGCACGGCATAGGACGGTCTATCAAATATTCGGTACAGCACGACACGGCCTATGGCCCTCGGCTCTTAATGGGCTGGACCAGGCCGACACCCAAAACCTATTATTTTAAAATTTAATTTTAAAAAAATGTCAATAAATAAATAATTTTTTTTATATTTAATGACAATTGAACATAACTTAATATATTCATAACAATCTATCAAATGAAAGTTGAGAGTTCAACTCTCACTATTAGCTTTTAAAGTATTACTAATAATTTTTAACTAAATAATTAAATAAATATATTATAAAAATAAAATAAATAAATCACGGGTTGTGCCGACCAGTTAAGCATAGCCCAACGGGCAGGGCACGGCACAGCATAGCACTCCAAAGCCCACGGGCTAAAAATGGAGGCACGACACGCTAATTTGAAGGGCTAGGCCGTGCCATGCTGGCCCAATCCAACCTCTTTTAACACCTCTAATCTCTATATAGTATGTTTCTTGTAAAAAAATTGTTAATTGCAATGAAACTTTCACTTCTTATCTTACTTTTGGGTGTTTTTGTTAGTATAATGTTTTCTTTGTTTGTGTGTTTTAGTCATAATTTTACAAAAAAAGAATAATTATGATAACTATTAATATATTTATAGGCTTCTTGAAATACATTCATGACTGGAATGAAAACTACAAGAGCTAGAAGTCATATTTAAAAGGAGAAGCTTCATATTCAGAAGAGTCAAATGGTATTCGTTCTTCTTTCAATATTTTCAAATATTTGATTTTTTTTATTGGGTCTTGCTTTGCATGCTTGAAACATTTTTTTTTTTATTTGTATAAATTTTTGTTTTCGTTGTAAAATAATGATCTTTGATAAAAGAAATTAATTGAAGAATAAACAAAAGCTTATATGCAAGTCTCTATATTGAAAAATAGAATATACAAGTATGTGTATATACATATAAATATATATAAAGTTCTAAAACTCTTCTCTGTTTTTTTTTTTTTCCTTTCTCTTTCTCTCATTCTTCTATTTTTTTTTTTCTTTCTTAATTTTGAGTATTGATTCATTTTTGCTTATGAATATGCCTTATATAATAATACAAATACTAATAATAATATACCTTGAATTGAGGAGAGAAAAACTCTCCTCATTTCTCTATGTTGCTTATTTGTTTAAGCCATTTGTACAAGAATGTTTTAATTTCATTTCCTAAATTTTTCATTGACCAATTCAAACCATACATTACAAATCTCCATCTTGGCTTGAATTCTTAAATCATTTAACAGTCATCTTCCATCATGGTTGCTCCACTTGTTTCTAGTGCCAATCAACATTTGCAATGCCAACTAAGTCTAAACAATGTTTGAACTTCACTGATAGAAAAGCTTTTGTCATCATGTCTGCTGGATTATCAAAAGTAGAAATCTTCTCTACCAACACATCTCCTCGTGTTGTGACATCGTGAATAAAATGCATCCTAACATTAATATGCGTTGTTCTCATGGTACATTTGGTTCTTGGTTAAGTGAATTACGCTCTGACTATCACAAAACACAATAAAGCCCTCTTGACTTATACCAAAATCACCAACTAGACCTCTGAGCCACAAAGCTTCCATCAATTCTTTTAGTGTTGTCATATACTCTACCTCTATCGTCGACAAAGCAACAATGGACTGTAATGTCGCAAGTCAACTTATAGCACTACTTCCAAGAGTGAAAACATAACTCGGTTAAGGACCTTCTACAATAAAGATCGCCAGCATAATTTGAGTCACAAAATCTAGTAGCACGACTAGTAACCTCATATGTTCCTCTACTAAAGACTAGGCCTACGTTTGTAAAACCTCTCCAGTATCTGAGAATCTACTTCACAGCTTGCCTGTGAGTCTTCCCTGAGTTAGCCATGTATCGACTAACAACATTCACTGCATGGACAATATCTGGTCTGGTACAAACCATGACATATATTAAACTCCCAAATACTTTTGAGTAAGGTACTCAAGACAGAAACTTTTCTTCCACCTTTGTTTGTGGTGATACTTTTGTAGATAATTTGAACTGAGTTGCAAATGGAGTACTAATTGGCTTTGCATTATGCATTTCATATTTATCTAGAACTTTCTCAATGTAGTTCTTTTGAGATAAACACAACCTTCTAGCTTTTTGATCTCGTATGATCTCCATACTAAGGATCCTATTTTCAGGATTCAAATCTTTCATCTCAAACTCATCACTCATATGTTCCTTTACCTTGTTGATCTTGAATACATGCTTAAAAGCAATTAGTATGTCATTAACATAAATAAGTAAATGTACGAACCATAAGAGAGTTTTTTATAGTATACATAGCTTTCATACTCATTCCATACGTACTCAGTACTAATTATAAACGAGTCAAATCGTTTATGCCATTGTCTGACGATTGCTTCAAACCATAAAGTGACTTTTTGAGTAAACAAATATGATTTTCTTTTCCTGGTACAACAAACCCTTCAGGTTGTTTCGTATAAATCTTTTCCTCCAGATCACCATAGAGAAAGGTTATCTTCACATCTAGTTTCTCCAACTCTAAGTCATGTAGAGACACCAAAGTAAGTAGTACACGACTAGAACTATGTTTAACACAAGAGAAAAAACTTCATTAAAGTCAATACCTTCTCACTGTGTAAAGCTTTTTGCTACAAGCCCTGCTTTGAACCTTAGTCCATCTTTCTTCTTTAATATCCACTTGCAACCCACAATCTTCTGATCAATACAAGCTCCCAAGTCTGATTCTTGTGGAAGGATTCAAGCTCTTCTTTCATCCTATCCACTATGACGCTTCATCACAAGTAACAGCCTCATGAAATGAGCTAGGTTCCTATTCTTCAATACTCTTTGCTATGCTAAGTGCAAAAGCAACAAAATCACCGTATTGCTGCAGTGATCTAATTTGTCTTCTTGGCCTATCTCTAGCCAAGATATATTAAGGCTCTGTTGATGCATCTTCATGTGTCTCCTTCGATTCTTGCTTAGGAACTTCAATCTCAAGCTCCACCATCTTGTTAATTAGCACTATAAACTTCAACTTAATTAGCATGACCCTTATGTGGTCTTGGGTTAAGTATAGTTGTCTCATCAAAGTCACATCTCTACTGATAACTCTAATTTATTATAGTAATATTAACTTTTATTTCTTTAAAACTTGCTTGATTATTTGAGAATATTTGCACAATGTGCTCATTTAGACATTATTTGTGCATTTTTTAAAATGGGTGAATTCTTTTATATTAAATCTGAATCTATCTTGTATTTTATTAAAAAGACTTATATTTTGAAGTTCACTCATGAGACTTTCAAGTGTTCCCTTACAGAGAACAAAACAAACAACAAGCATTAAACAGGTTGCCACAGGTTTACTGCAACAAATGCACCACAATTAAAGCAGCGAGGAATACATAATTTTGCAATTGGGCTTGGGCTTTGAATAAAAGGACAAAAAAGGGCAATTAAAGACTCACCTTTTTAAGGTCAAGCTTGAAAATTAACACAAAAATCTTACATTGTGTTAATTAAACCTAGGAGGCACCATATAAAAGAGGAGGAATCCACGTGAAAAGAAAAGATCAAAGAATAAAAAACAGAGGAGCAGAACAGCGGCTATTGGATATGAAAAGAGACAAATTGCCTACAATTTGCAATGATCAATTTAAGGGGGATGATTCCCAGGGATTGATAGTGAGGAAAGCAAGAGAGAATTAGAGATTGTGTAA